>CM040626.1:99995426-100032277 GCA_022817965.1 Solanum lycopersicoides | reverse complement strand
TTTTTTTTTTTTTGCGTACATATCGAAAAATAATAAGGTTGGAAAAAAAAATTACCTCAATCGGACATAGGATGAGCGTTTTATGTTCGTTTGAAGTTCAAATTTTCACAAGTACCCTTTAACGTTACATTTGTTGAAAGTTCAAATGGACCTACTTTTTCCTCGTGTATCTTTTGGAGGCGATTTTGTTTTTATACTTGCTTATTTTTGTGAGATCTACGTTGTAGACTCAATCCTTTATCCGATTTGACTTTTTTTTTCCTTATAATTTTGCCCTATATATGGTCAAAAACTGATAAACGTAAAACTATAAGTCATATGGCCGTGTGTGGTGTTTTTTGCGTATATATCGAAAAAATTATCAAGTTGGAAAAAAAATTGCCTCGATCGGACATCGAATGCGCGTTTTATGTCCGTTTGATGTTTAAATTTTCACAAGTACCCCTTTAAAGTTACATTTGTTGAAACTTCAAATGGCCGTAACGTTTTCCTCGAGTATCTTTTGGATGCGATTCTTTTTTTAAACTTTCTTATTTTTTGAGATTTACTCGGTAGACACAATCTCTTTGACGATTTGACTTTCATTTTTTCTTTATAATTTTGCTCTATATATGGTCAGAACCAATAAACGTAAAACTATAAGTCATATCGTCGTGCGTGGTGTTTTTCGCGTAGATATCAAAGAAATAATCAAGTTGGAAAAAAATCGCCTCGATCAAACATCGGATGCCCGTTTTATGTCCGTTTGAAGTTCAAATTTTCACAAGTACCCCTTAACTTTACATTTGTTGAAACATCAAATGGCCGTAATTTTTTCCTCGAGTATCTTTTGGAGATGATTCTTTTTTAAACTTGCTTATTTTTTTAGAGATCTATGCGGAAGACTTAATCCCTTTTTCCGAATTGACTTTCATTTTTTCCTTATAATTTTGCCCTATATATGGTCAAAAACCGATAAAAGTAAAACTATAAGTCCTATGACCGTGTGTGGTTTTTCTCGCGAAGATATCAAAAAAATAATCAGACAGGCAAAAAAAAATCTCCTCGATTGGACACCGAATGCGCGTTTTATGTACGTTTGAAGTTCAAATTGTCACAAGTACCCTTTAACATTACATTTGTTGAAACTTCAAATGGCCGTAACTTTTTCCTCGAGTATCTTTTGGAGACGATTCTTCTTTTAAACTTGCTTATTTTTTTGAGATCAGCGCGGTAGAATCAATCCCTTTGTCCGATAGGACTTCCATTTTTTCCTTATAATTTTGCCCTATATATGGTCAAAAAATGATAAACGTAAAACTATAAGTCCTATGATGATCTGTGGTGTATTTACGCGTTGATATTGAAAAAATAATCAGGTTGGAAAAAAACCCCGCCTCGATCGGACATCGAATGAGCGTTTTATGTCCGTTTGAAATTCAAATTTTCACAAGTACCTCTTTAACGTTACATTTGTTAAAACTTCAAATAGCCGTAACTTTTTTTTCGAGTATCTTTTGGAAGCGATTCTTTTTTTGAACTTTTTTTTTTTAAGATCTACGCGGTAGACTCAACCCCTTTTTCCGATTTGATTGTCATTTTTTCCTTATAATTTTGCCCTATATATGGTCAAAAACCGATAAAGTAAAACTATAAGTCCTATGGCGATGTGTGGTGTTTTTTCGTGTAGATATCAAAAAATTAATCAGGTTGGAAAAAAATTGCCTCGATCGAACATTGGGTGCACGTTTTATATCCGTTTGAAGTTAAATTTTCACAAGTACCCCTTTAACGTTACATTTGTTGAAACTTCAAATGGCCATAACTTTTTCCTCGAGTATCTTTTGGAGGCAATTCTTTTTTTGAACTTGCTTATTTTTTCAAAATCTACGCGGTAGACTCAATCCCCTTTTCCGATTTGACTGTCATTTTTTCCTTATAATTTTGCCCTATATATGGTCAAAAATCGATAAAAGTAACACTATAAGTCCTATGGCCGTGTGTGGTTTTTTTCGCATAGATATCGAAAAAATATTAAGGTTGGAAAAAAATTCGCCTCAGTCGGACATAGGATGAGCGTTTTATGTCCGTTTGAAGTTCAAATTTTCACATGTATCCCTTTAACGTTACATTTGTTGAAACTTCAAATGGCCCTAACTTTTTTCTCGAGTATCTGTTAGAGGCAATTATTTTTTTAAAGTTGCTTATTTTTTTGATATCTACGCGGTAGACTCAATCCCTTTGTCCGATATGACTTTCATTTTTTCCATATAATTTTGTCTATATATGGTCAAAATTCGATAAACGTAAAACTATTAGTCTTATGGCCGTGTGTGGTGTTTTTTAACGTAGATATCGAAAAAATAATCAGGTTGAAATAAAAAATTGGCCTCGATCGAACATCGGATGCGCGTATTATGTTCTTTTGAAGTTTAAATTTTCATAAGTATCCATTTAATGTTACATTTGTTAAAACTTCAAATGGCCGTAACTTTTTCTTCGAGTATCTTTTGGAGGCGATTCTTTTTTAAACTTGCTTATTTTTTTGAGATTTACGCGGTAGACTCAATCCCTTTTTACGATTTGATTGTAATTTTTTCCTTATAATTTTGCCCTATGTATGGTCAAAAATCGATAAACGTAAAATCTATGATGATGTGTGGTATTTTTTCGCGTTGATATAGAAAAATATTCAGGTTGGAAAAAAAAATCGCCTCAATCGGACATCGGATGCGCGTTTTATGTCCGTTTAAAGTTCAAATTTTCACAAGTACCTCTTTCACGTTACATTTGTTGAAACTTCAAATGGCCGTAACTTTTTCCTCGAGTATCTTTTGGAGGCGATTCTTTTTTTAAATTTGCATATTTTTTTGAGAGCTACGCGTTAGTCTCAATACCTTTTTCCGATTTAACTTTCATTTTTTTCTTATAATGTTGCCCTATATATGGTTAAAAACCGATAAAAGTAAAATTATAAATTCTATGGATGTGTGTGGTATTTTTTCGCATAGATATCGAAAAAATAATCAGTTTGGAAAAATAATCGCCTCAATCGGACATCGGATGGGCGTTTTATGTCCGTTTAAAGTTTAAATTTTCACAAGTACCCCTTTAACGTTACATTTGTTGAAACTTCAAATGATCGTAACTTTTTGCTCGAGTATCTTTTGGAAGCGATTCTTTTTAAAACATGCTTATTTTTTTAAGTTCTATGCGTTAGACTCAATCCCTTTTTCCGATTTGACTGACATTTCTTCCTTATAATGTTGCCCTATATATGGTCAAAAACCGATAAAAGTAAAACTATAAGTCCTACGATCGTGTGTGGTATTTTTTCGCGTAGATATTGAAAAAAGAATCAGGTTGAAAAAAAAATAGCCTCGATTGGCCATCGGATGCGCGTTTTATGTCCGTTTGAAGTTCAAATTTTCACAAGTACCCCTTTAACGTTACATTTGTTGAAACTTCAAATGATCGTAACTTTTTCGAGTATCTTTTTGAAGCGATTCTTTTTTAAAACATGCTTATTTTTTTAAGTTCTATGCGTTAGACTCAATTCCTTTTTCCGATTTGACTGTCATTTCTTCCTTATAATTTTGCCCTATATATGGTCAAAAATCGATAAAAGTAAAACTATAAGTCCTACGACCGTGTGTGGTATTGTTTCGCGTAGATATTGAAAAAAATCAGGTTGGAAAAAAAATAGCCTCGATTGGACATCGGATGCGCGTTTTATGTCCGTTTGAAGTTCAAATTTTCACAAGTACCCCTTTAACGTTACATTTGTTGAAACTTCAATTGGCTGTAACTTTTTCCTCGAGTATCTTTTGGATGCGATTTTTTTTATACTTGCTTATTTTATTGAGATCTACGCGGTAAACTCAATCCCTTTGTCCGATTTAACTTTAATTTTTTCCTTATAATTTTGCCCTATATATGATCAAAAACCAATAAACGTAAAACTATAAGTTATATGACCGTGTGTGGTGTTTTTTCGCCTAGATACCAAAAAATAATCAGTTTAGAAAAAAAATCCTCCTGAATCGTACATCGGATGCATGTTTATCTCGGTTTGAAGTTCAAATTTTCACAAGTAATGTCACATTTGTTGAAACTTCAAATGGCCGTAAATTTTTCCTCGAATATCATTTGGAGGCAATAATTTTTTTAAAGTTGCTTATTTTTTTGAGATCTACGCGGTAGACTCATTGATTTTTTCCGATTTGAGTTTCATTTTTCCCATATAATTTTGCCCTATATATGGTCAAAAACCGATAAACGTAAAACTATATTTCATATGGCCGTGTGATGTGCTGTATCGCGAAGATATCAAAAAAATAACAAGGTTGGAAAAAAAAATCGCCTCAATCGGACATAGGATGAGTGTTTTATGTCTGTTTGAAGTTCAAATTTTCACAAGTACCCCTTTAACGTTACATTTGATGAAACTTCAAATGGCCGTAACCTTTTCCTCGAGTATCTTTTGGAGGCAATTCTTTTTTAAAACTTGCTTATTTTTTTGAGATCTACGTGGTAGACTCAATCTCTTTTTCCGATTTGACTTTTATTTTTTCCTTATAATGTTGCCCTATATATGGTCAAAAACCGATAAAAGTAAAACTATAAGTTCTATGGCCGTGTGTGGTGTTTTTTCGCGTAGATATCAAAAAAATTATCAGGTTGGAAAAAAGATCGCCTCGATTGGACATCGGATGCGCGTTTATGTCCGTTTGAAGTTCAAATTTTCACAAGTACCTCTTTAACATTACATTTGTTGAAACTTCAAATGACCGTAACCTTTTCCTCGAGTATCTTTTGGAGGCAATTCTTTTTTCAAACTTGCTTATTTTTTCGATATCTACGCGGTAGACTCAATCCCTTTTTTTCGATTTGACTGCATTTTTTCCTTATAATTTTGCCCTATATATGGTCAAAAACCGATAAAACTAAAACTATAAGTCCTATGGCTGTGTGTGGTGTTTCTTCACGTATAAATCAAAAAAATAATCAGGTTGGAAAAAAAATTGCCTCGATCTAACATCAGATGCATGTTTTATGTCCGTTTGAAGTTCAAATTTTCACAAGTACCTCTTTAACATTACATTTGTTGAAACTTCAAATGGCCGAAAATTTTTCCTCGAGTATCTTTTGGAGGCGATTCTTTTTTTAAACTTGCTTATTTTTTTTAGATCTACGCGGTAGACTCAATCCCTTTTTTCGATTTGACTTTCATTGTTTCCTTATAATTTAGCCCTATATATGGTCAAAAACCGGTAAACGTAAAACAATAAGTCCTATCGCCGTGTGTGGTATTTTCTAGCGTAGATATCGAACAAATAATCAGGTTGAAAAAAAAATCGCCTCAATCGGACCTCGGATGCGCCTTTTAACGTTACGTTTGTTAAACTTCTAATGGCTGTAACTTTTTCCTCGAGTATCTTTTGGAGACGATTCTTTTTTTAAACTTGCTTATTTTTTTGAGATCTACGCGGTAGACTTGATCTCTTTGTCCGATAAGACTTTCATTTTGTCCTTATAATTTTGCCCTATATATGGTCAAAAACCGATAAACGTAAAACTATAAGTCATATGGCGATGTGTGGTGTTTTTTCGCGTAGATATCAAAATAATAATCAGGTTGGAAAAAAAATTGCCTCGATCAAACATCGGATGCACGTTTTATGTCCGTTTGAAGTTACAATTTTCACAAGTACTCCTTTAAAGTTATATTTGTTGAAACTTCAAATGGCCGTAACTTTTTCCTCGAGTATCTTTTGGAGGTGATTCTTTTTTTAACCTTGCTTATTTTTTCGAGATCTACCCTTTATCCGATTTGACTTTCATTTTTTCTTATAATTTTGTCCTATATATGGTCAAAAAACTGATAAACCTAAATCTATAAGTCCTATGGCCGTGTGTGGTATTTTTTTGCGTAGATATCAAAAATATAATTAGGTTGGAAAAAAATCACCTCGATCAGACATTGGGTGCGCGTTTTATGTCTGTTTGAAGTTCAAATTTTCACAAGTACCCATTTAACGTTACATTTGTTGAAACTTCAAATGACCTTAACTTTTTCCTCAAGTATCTTTTTGATGCGATTCTTTTTTTAAACATGCTTATTTTTTTGAGATCTACGCGGTAGACTCAATCCCTTTGTCCGATTTGACTTTCATTTTTTCCTTAAAATTTTACCCTATATATGGTCAATAACCAATAAACGTAAAAATATAAGTCTTATGGCCGTGTGTGGTATTTTTTCGCGTAGATATCAAAAAAATAATCAGGTTGGAAAATAAATCACCTCGATCGGACATAGGATGCACGTTTATGTTCGTTTGAAGTTCAAATATTTCACAAGTACCCCTTTAATGTTACATTTGTTGAAACATCAAATGGCCATAACTTTTTCCTCGAATATCTTTTGGAGACGATTCTCTTTTTACATGTTTATTTTTTCGAGATCTACACGGTAGACTTAATCCCTTTGTCCGATAAGACATTCATTTTTTCCTTATAATTTTGCCCTATATATGGTCAAAAACTAATAAACGTAAAACTATAAGTCCAATGGTGGTGTGTGGTATTTTTTCGAGTAGATATCGGAAAAATAATCAGGTTGGAAAAAAAATAGCCTCGATCGAACATCGGATGCGCATTTGATGTCCGTTTGAAGTTCAAATTTTCACAAGTACTACTTTAACGTTACATTTGTTGAAACTTCAAATGGTCGTACCTTTTTTCTTGAGTATATTTTGGAGGCGATTCTTTTTTAAACTTGCTTATCTTTTTGATATCTACGTGGTAAACTCAATTCCTTTATCCGATTTTGTCTTTCTTTTTTTCCTTATAATTTTACCCTATATATGGTCAAAAACCGATAAATGTAAAACTATAAATCTTATCTCAGTGTATGGTGTTTCTTTGCGTAGATATAAGCAGATTGAAAAGAATCGTCTCGATCGGACATTGGATACACGATTTATGTTCGTTTGAAGTTCAAAAATTCAGAACAACCCCTTTTACGTTAAATTTGGTGAATCTTCAAATGACCGTAACTTTTGCCTCGCATATATTTTAGAGGCAATTCTTTTTTTAAACTTGCTTATTTTTTGAGATCTACGTGGTAAAGTCAATTACCTTATCCGCTTTGACTTTCATATTTTCCTTATAATTTTACCCTATATAAGGTCAAAAACCGATAAATGTAAAACTATAAATCCTATCTGACTGTGTGGTGCTTTTTTGCGTAGATATTGAAAAAATAAGCAGATTATAAAAAAAATCACCTAGATCGGACATCGGAAGTACGATTTATGTCCGTTTGAAATTCAAAAATTCACAACTACCCCTTTTACGTTAAATTTGGTGAATCTTCAAATGTCCGTAACTTTTGCTCGAATATATTTTAGAGGCGATTCTCTTTTTAAATTTGCTTATTTTTTTGACATCTACGTGGTAAAGTCAATTACCTTATCCGATTTGACTTTCATATTTTCCCTATAATTTTACCCTATATATGGTCAAAAACCGATAAATATAAAAATATAAATCCTATCTTAGTGTGTGGTGTTTTTTCGCATAGATATCGAAAAAATAAGTAGATTGAAAAAAAATCGCATCAATCGGACATCAGAGGGACGATTTATATCCGTTTGAAGTTCAAAAATTCACAACTACCCCTATTATGTTACATCTGGTGAAACTTCAAATGACCGTAACTTTTGCGTCGAATATCTTTTAGAGGCGAATCTTTTTTTAAATGTTCTTATTTTTTTGAGATCTACGTGTTAAACTCAATTACCTTATCCGGTTTGACTTTCATATTTTTTCTTATAATTGTACCCTATATATGGTCAAAAACCGATAGATGTAAAACTATAAATCCTATCTCAGTGTGTGGTGTTTTTCGAGTAGATATAAAAGTAATGAGTAAATGGAAAAAAATCGCACCGATCGGATATCGGAGGCAGGATTTATGTGTGATTGAAGTTCAAAAATTCAAGACTACCCTTTTTACATTACATTTGCTGAAACTTCAAATGACCGTAACTTTTGCCACGAATATCTTTTACAGGCGATTCTTTTTTTTGAAGTTGCTTATATTTTTGAGATTTACGTGGTAAACTCAATTCCTATATCCAATTTTACTTTCATTTTTTCTTATAATTTTACCTTATATATGGTCAAAAATCGATAAATATAAAACTATAAATCCTATATCTCAGTGTGTGGTGTTTTTTCGCGTAGATATCAAAAAAATAAGCATATTGATAAAAAAACTCGTCTCAATTGGACATCGAAGGTACGATTTATGTCCGTTTGAAGTTCAAAAATTCACAACTACCCCTTTACGTTACATTTGGTGAAACTTCAAATGACTGTAACTTTTGCCTCGAATATCTTTTAGAGGCGATTCTTTTTTTAAAGTTGCTTATTGTTTCGAGATATCTGTGGTAAATTCAATTACCTTATCCGATTTGACATTAATTTTTTCCATATAATTTTACCCTATAGGTAAAAAACCGATTAAGGTAAAACTATAAATCCTATCTAAGAGTGTGGTGTTATTTCGCGTAGATATAAAAAAAATAAGCAGATTGAAAAGAAATCGCATCAATCACACATTGGAGGCACTATTTATGTCCGTTTTAAGTTCAAAAATTAACAACTGCCTCTTTTACGTTACATTTGGTGAAACTTCAAATGACTGTAATTTTTGCCTCGAATATCTTTTAGAGGCAATACTTTTTTTAACATTGCTTATTTTTTCGAGATCTAAGTGGTAAACTGAATTACCTTATCCGATTTGACTTTCATATTTTCCTTATAATTTTACCCTATATATGGTCAAAAACCAATAAATTTAAGACTATAAATCCTATCTCAGTGTGTGGCGTTTTTTCGCGTAGATATCGAAAAATAAGTAGATTGATAAAGCAAATCGCCTCGATCAGACATCGGAGGCACGATTTATGTCTGTTTAAAGTTAAAATTTCACAACTATCCATTTTACGTACAATTGGTGAAACTTCAAATGGCCGTAACTTTTGCCTCGAATATCTTTTAGAGACGATTCTTTTTTTAAAGTTGATTCTTTTTTTAGATCTACGTGGTAAACTCAATTATCTTATCCGATTTGACTTTCACTTTTTTTCTTATAATTTTACCCTATATATGGTCAAAAACCGATAAATGTAAAACTATAATCCTATCTCAGTGTGTAGTGTTTTTTCGCGTAGATATTGAAAAATAAGCAGATTGAAAAAAATTTGCATCAATCGGACATCGGAGACACAATTTATGTCCGTTTGAAGTTTAAAAATTCACAACTACCCCTTTTACGTTACATTTGGTGAAACTTCAAATGACCGTAACTTTTGCCTCGAATATCTTCTAGAGGCGATTCTTTTTTTAAAGTTGCTCATTTTTTTGAGATATACGTGGTAAACTCAATTACCTTATCCTATTTGACTTTCATATTTTCCTTATATTTTTACCCTATATATGGTCAAAAATCGATAAATGTAAAATTAAAAATCCTATCTCAGTGTGTGGTGTTTTTCGCGTATATATAAAAGAAACAAGCAGATTGAAAAAAAGTCAACTCCTTGGGACATCGAAGGTACGATTTATGTCCGTTTGAAGTTTAAAAATTCACAATACCCCTTTTACGTTACATTTGTTAAAACTTCAAATGACCGTAACTTTTTCCTCGAGTATCTTTTGGATGCGATTCTTTTTTTAAACTTGCTTATTTTTTTGAGATCTACGGGGTAGACTCAATCCCTTTATCCGATTTGACTTTCATTATTTCTTTATAATTTTACCCTATATATGGTCAAAAACCGATAAACGTAAAACAATAAGTCCTATGGCCGTGTGTGGTGTTTTCTCGCGTAGATATCAAAAAAATAATCAGGTTGGAAAAAAATTGTCTCGATCGGATATCGTATGCGCGTTTTATGTCGTTTGAAGTTCAAATTTTCACAAGTACCCCTTTAACGTTACATTTGTTGAAACTTCAAATGACCGTAACTTTTTCCTCGAGTATCTTTTTGAGGCATTTTTTTTTAAACTTGCTTTTTTTTTTTGAGATCTACGCGGTAGACTTAATCCCTTGTCCGATTTGACTTTCATTTTTCCTTATAATTTTGCTCTAAATATGGTCAAAAATCGATAAACAAAAAATATAACTCCTATGGCCCTGTGTGGTGTTTTTTCGCGTAGATATCAAAAAAATAATCAGGTTGGAAAAAAATCGCCTCGATCAGACATCAGATGCACGTTTTATGTCCGTTTGAATTTCAAATTTTCACAAGTACCCCTTTAACGTTACATTTGTTGAACCTTCAAATGGCCGTAAAGTTTGCCTCGAGTATCTTTTGAAGGCTATTCTTGTTTTAAACTTGCTTATTTTTTTGAGATCTACGCGGTAGACTCAATCCCTTTTTTTCGATTTGACTTTCATTTTTTTCTTACAATTTTGCCTATATGTGATCAAAAACCGATAAACGTAAAACTATAAGTCCTATGACCATGTATGGTATTTTTACGCGTAGATATCGAAAAAATAATCAGGTTGGAAAAAAAATTCGACTCAATCGGACATCGGTTGCGCGTTTTATGTCCGTTTAAAGTTCAAATTTTCACAAGTACCCCTTTAACGTTACATTTGTTGAAACTTCAAATGGCCGTAACTTGTTCCTCGAGTATATTTTGGAGGCGATTCTTTATAAACTTGCTTATTTTTTCAAGATCTACACGGTAGACTCAATCCCTTTGGTCGGTTTGACTTTCATTTTTTCCATATAATTTTGCCCTATATATAGTCAAAAACCGATAAACAAAAAATATAAGTCCTATGGCCCTTTGTGGTGTTTTTTCGCGTAGATATCAAAAAAATAATCAGGTTGGAAAAAAATTGCCTCGATCAGACATCAGATGCGCGTTTTATGTCCGTTTGAATTTCAAATTTTCACAAGTACCCCTTTAACGTTACATTTGTTGAACCTTCAAATGGCCGTAACGTTTGCCTCGAGTATCTTTTGAAGGCGATTCTTTTTTTAAACTTGCTTATTTTTTTGAGATCTACGCGGTAGACTCAATCCCTTTTTTCGATTTGACTT
This sequence comes from Solanum lycopersicoides, assembly GCA_022817965.1. Lineage (NCBI taxonomy): Eukaryota > Viridiplantae > Streptophyta > Magnoliopsida > Solanales > Solanaceae > Solanum > Solanum lycopersicoides. The sequence goes on along the minus strand of CM040626.1, from coordinate 100,021,169 downwards.
TCATTTTTTCCTTACAATTTTGCCTATATGTGATCAAAAACCGATAAACGTAAAACTATAACTCCTATGACCATGTATGGTATTTTTACGCGTAGATATCGAAAAAATAATCAGGTTGGAAAAAAAATTCGACTCGATCAGACATCGGTTGCGCGTTTTATGTCCGTTTAAAGTTCAAATTTTCACAAGTACCCCTTTAACGTTACATTTGTTGAAACTTCAAATGGCCGTAACTTGTTCCTCGAGTATATTTTGGAGGCGATTCTTTTTAAACTTGCTTATTTTTTCAAGATCTACACGGTAGACTCAATCCCTTTGGTCGGTTTGAATTTCATTTTTTCCATATAATTTTGCCCTATATATAGTCAAAAACCGATAAACGTAAAACTATAAGTCCTATCGCCGTGTGTGGTGTTTTTTGAGATGTCAAAAAAATAATCAGGTTGGAAAAAAAAAATCGCCTCGATCGAACATCTGATGCACGTTTTATGTCCGTATGAAGTTCAAGTTTTCACAAGTACCCCTTTAACGTTACCTCTATTGAATCTTCAAATGGTTGTAACTTTTTCCTCGAGTATCTTTTGGAGGCGATTATTTTTTTGAACTTACTTATTTTTTAAAGATATTCGCTGTAGACTCAATCCCTTTTTCCGATATGACTTTTATTTTTTCCTTATAATTTTGCCTATATATGGTCAAAAACCGATAAACGTAAAACTATAAGTCCTATGCCCGTGTTTGGTGTTTTTTTGCGTAGATATCGAAAAAATAACCAGGTTGGAAAAAAATCGCCTATCGGACATCAGATGCGCGTTTTATGTCCTTTTGAAGTTCAAATTTTCACAAGTACCCCTTTAACGTTACATTTGTTGAAATTTCAAAAGGCCGTAACTTCTTCCTCGAGGATCTTTTGGAGGTGATTCTTTTTTTACACTTGCTTATTTTTTTGAGATCAACGCGGTAGACTCAATCTCTTTGTCCGATTTGAATTTCATTTTTCCTTATAGTTTTGCCCTATATATGGTAAAAACCAATAAACGTAAAACTCAAAGTCCTATGACCGTGTCTGGTGTTTTTTTGCGTAGATATAAAAAAAAATCAAGTTGAAAAAAAATTTGCCTATCGGACATCGGATGCGCGTTTTATGTCCGTTTGAAGTTCAAATTTTCACAAGTACCCCTTTAACGTTACATTGTTGAAATTTCAAATGTCCGTAACTTCTTCCTCGAGTTTCTTTTGGAGGCGATTCTTTTTTTAAACTTGCTTATTTCCTTGAGATCTACACAGTCGACTCAATATCTTTTTCCGATTTGACTTTTATTTTTTTCTCTATAATTTTGCCCTATATATGGTCAAAAACCGAAAAACGTAAAACTGTAAGTCCTATGGACGTGTACGGTATTTTTTCGCGTAGATATCGAAAAAATAATCAGGTTGGAAAAATAATTTGACTCGATCGGACAACGGATGCGCGTTTTATGTCCGTTTAAAGTTCAAATTTTCACAAGTACCCCTTTAACGTTATATTTGTTGAAACTTCAAATGACCGTAACTTTTTCCTCGAGAATCTTTTGCAGGCGATTCTTTTTTTAAACATGCTTATTCTTTTGAGATCTATGCGATATATACTCATTCTATTTTTCCGATTAGACTTTAATTTTTCCTTATAATTTTTCCCTATATATGGTCAAAAACCGATAAAAGTAAAACTATAAGTCCTATGGTCCTGTGTGGTATTTTTTCGCGTAGATATAGAAAAAATAATGAGGTTGGAAAAAAATATCGACTCGATCGTACATCGTATGCACGTTTTATGTCTGTTTGAAGTTCAAATTTTCACAAGTACCCCTTTAACGTTACTTTTGTTGAAACTTCAAATGGCTGTAACTTTTTCCTCGAGTATATTTTGGAGGCGAATCTTTGTTTAAACATGCTTATTGTTTTGAGATCTACGCAGTAGAGTCAATCCCTTTTTCTCATTTGACTTTCATTTTTTCCTTATAACTTTGCCCTATATATGGTAAAAAACCAATAAACGTAAAACTATAAGTCCTAGGGCCGTGTGTTGTATTTTTTCGCGTACATATCGAAAAACAAATCAGGTTGGAAAAAAAATTAGCCTCGATCGGACATTGGATGTGCGTTTTATGTCCGTTTGAAGTTCAAATTTTCACAAGTACCCCTTTAACGTTACCTTTGTTGAAACTTCAAATCATCGTAACTTTTTCCTCGAGTATCTTTTGGATGCGATTCTTTTTTTGAACATGCTTATTATTTTTAGATCTACGCGGTAGACTCAATCCCTTTGTCCGTTTTTACTTTTATTTTTTTCTTATAATAGATATGGTCAAAACCGATAAACGTAAAACTATAAGTCCTATGGCCGTGTCTAGTGTTTTTTCGCGTATATATCAAAAAACTAATCAGGTTGAAAAAAAACCCGACTCGATCGGACATCGTATGCGCGTTTTATGTCCGTATAAAGTTCAAATTTTCACATGTACCCCTTTAACGTTATATTTATTGAAACTTCAAATGACTGTAACTTTTTCCTCTAGTATATTTTGGAGGCGATTCTTTTTTCAAACTTGATTATTTTTTCGAGATCTACCGGTAGACTCATTCTATTTTTCCGATTTGACTTTAATTTTTTCCTTATAATTTTGTCCGATATATGGTCAAAAATCGATAAACGTAAAACTATAAGTCCTAAGGTCCTGTGTGGTGTTTTTCCGCGTAGATATAGAAAAAATAATGAGGTTGCAAAAAAAGATCGACTCCATCGTACATCGGATGCACGTTTTATGTCCGTTTGAAGTTAAAATTTTCACAACTTTCCTTTAACATTACATTTGTTGAAACTTCAAATGGCCGTAACTTTTTCCTCTAGTATCTTTTAGAGGCGAATCTTTGTTTAAACTTGCTTATTGTTTCGAGATGTACGCAGTAGACTCAATCCCTTTATCCGATTTGACTTTCATTTTTTTCTTATAATTTTGCCCTATATATGGTCAAAAACCGATAAACGTAAAAATATAAGTCCTATCGCCAATTGTGGTGTTTTTTCGCGTACATATCAAAAAACTAATCAGGTTGGAAAAAATCGGCTCGATCAAACATCGGATGCGCGTTTTATGTCCGTTTAAAGTTCAAATTTTCACAAATACCCCTTTAACGTTACATTTGTTGAAACTTCAAATGATCGTAACTTTTTCCTCGAGTATCTTTTTGAGGCGATTCCTTTTCTAAACTTGCCTATTTTTTTAGAGATCTACACGGTAGACTCAATCCCTTGTCTGATTTGACTTTCATTTTTGACTTATAATTTTGCTCTATATTGTCAAAAACTGATAAACGTAAAACTATAAGTCCTATCGCCGTTTGTGGTTTTTTTTCGCGTAGATATAGAAAAAAATATCAGGTTGGAAAAAAAATTGCCTCGATCGAACAGTGGATGTGCGTTTTACGTCCGTTTGAATTTCAAATTTTCACAAGTACCCCTTTAACGTTACATTTGTTGAAACTTCAAATGGCCGTAACATTTTCCTTGAGTATCTTTTGAAGGCGATTCTTTTTTTAAACTTGCTTATTATTTTGAGATCTACGCGGTAGACTCAATCCCTTTGTCGGATTTGACTTTCAATTTTTATAATTTGCCCTATATATGGTCAAAAACCGATAAACGTAAAACTACAAGTCCTATGACCGTGTGTGTTATTTTTTTGCGTGTATATAGAAAAAATAATCAGTTTGGAAAAAAATCGCCTATCGGACATCGGATGCGCGTTTTATGTCCGTTTGAAGTTCAAATTTTCACAAGTACCCCTTTAACGTTACATTTGTTGAAATTTCAAATGGCCGTAACTTCTTCATCGAGTATCTTTTGGAGGCAATTGTTTTTTTTAAAGTTGCTTATTTTTTTGAGATCTACGCGGTAGACTCAATCTCTTTTTCCGATTTGATTTTCATTTTTTTCTCTATAATTTTGCCCTATATATGGTCAAAAACCGATAAACGTAAAACTATAAGTCCTATGGCCGTGTCTGGTATTTTTTCGTGTAGATATCAAAAAAATAATCGGGTTGGAAAAACAAATCGCCTCGATCGGATATCGGATGCGCGTTTTATGTCTGTTTGAAGTTCAAATTTTCACAAGTACCCTTTTAACGCTACATTTTTTGAAACTTCAAATGGCCCTAACTTTTTCCTCTAGTATCTTTTGGAGGCAATTCTTTTTTTGAACTTGATTATTTTTTTTGAGATATACGCGGTAGACTCAATCCCTTTTTCCGATTTGATTGTCATTTTTTCCTTATAATTTTGCCCTATATATGGTCAAAAATCGATAAACGTAAAACTATAAGTCCTATGGCCGTGTGTGGTATTTTTTCGCGTAGATATCAAAAAAATATTAAGGTTGGAAAAAAATTGCCTCAATCGGACATAGGATGAGCGTTTTATGTCTGTTTGAAGTTTAAATTTTCACAAGTACCCCTTTATCGTTACTTTTGTTGAAACTTCAAATGGCCCTAACTTTTTCTTCGAGTATCTTTTGGAGGCGATTTTATTTTTGAACTTGCTTATTTTTTTGAGATATACGCGGTAGACTCAATCCCTTTTTCCGATTTGATGTAATGTTTTCCTTATAATTTTGCTCTATATTGTCAAAAACTGATAAACGTAAAACTATAACTCTTATCGCTGTTTGTGGTGTTTTTTCACGTAGATATAGAAAAAAAATCAGGTTGGAAAAAAAATTCCTCAATCGATCATCGTATGTGCATTTTACGTCCGTTTGAATTTCAAATTTTCACAAGTACCCCTTTAACGTTACATTTGTTGAAACTTCAAATGGCCGTAACTTATTCCTCAAGTATCTTTTAGAGACGATTCTTTTTTTAAACTTGCTTATTTTTTTTAGATCAGCGCCTTAGACTCAATCCCTTTGTCCGATAAGACTTCCATTTTTTCCTTATAAATTTGCCCTATATATGGTCAAAAACTGATAAACGTAAAACTATAAGTCCTATGGATATGTGTAGTGTTTCTTCGCATAGATATCGAGAAAATAATCAGGTTGGAAAAAAAAATCGCCTCGATCAGACATCGAATTCACGTTTTATGTCCGTTTGAAGTTTAAATTTTCACAAGTACCTCTTTAACGTTACATTTGTTGAAACTCCAAATAGTCGTAACTTTTTCCTCGATTATCTTTTTGAGGCGATTCTTTTTTTGAACTAGCTTATTTTTTCAAGATCTACGCGTTAGACTCAATACATTTTTCCGATTTGATTTTAATTTTTTTCCTTGTAATTTTGCCCTATATATATACAAAAACCGATAAAAGTAAAAGTATAAGTCCTATGGCCGTGTGTAGTATTTTTCGCGTATAAATCAAAAAAATAATCAGGTTGGAAAAGAAAATCGCCTAGATCGGACAAAGTATGCGCGTTTTATGTCCGTTTGAAGTTCAAATTTTCACAAGTACCCCTTTAACGTCATATTTGTTAAACCTTCAAATCATCGTAACTTTTTCCTCGAGTATCTTTTGGATGCGATTCTTTTTTTAAATTTGATTCTTTTTTTTAGATATAAGCGGTAGACTCAATCCCTTTGTCCAATTTGACTTTCATTTTTTCCTTATAATTTTGCCCTATATATGGTAAAAAACCGATAAACGTAAAACTATAACTCATATGGTCGTCTGTGGGTTTTTTTCTCGTAGAGATCAAAAAAATAGTCAGGTTGGAAAAAAAATCGTCTCGATGGGACATCAGATGCGCGTTTTATGTCCGTTTGAAGTTCAAATTTTCACAAGTACCCCTTTAACATTACATTTGTTGAAACTTCAAATGGCCGTAACTTTTTCCTCGAGTATCTTTTGGAGGCGATTCTTTTTTTAAACTTGCTTATTTTTTTGAGATCTATGCGGTAGACTTAATACCTTTGTCCGATAAGACTTTTATTTTTCCTTATAATTTTGCCCTATGTATGGTCAAAAACCAATAAACGTAAAACTATAAGTCATATGGTCGTGTGTGGTGTTTGTTCATGTAGATATCAAAAAATTAATCAAATTGAAAAAAACATAGCCTCAATAGGACATAGGATGAGCGTTGTATATCCGTTTGAAGTTCAAATTTTCACAAATACCCCTTTAACATTACATTTGTTGAAATTTCAAATGGCCGTAACATTTTTCTCGAGTATCTTTTGGAGACAATTCTATTTCTTAAACTTGATTATTTTTTTGAGATCTACGCGTTAGACTCAATCCCTTTTTCCGATTTGAATTTCATTTTTCCTTATAATTTTGCCCTATATATGGTCAAAAATCGATAAACGTAAAACTATAAGTTCTATGGCCGTGTGTGGTATTTTTTTGCGTAGATATCAATAAAATATTAAGGTTGGAAAAAAATCGCCTCAATTAGATATAGCATGAGCCTTTTATATCCGTTTGAAGTTTAAATTTTCACAAGTACCCTTTAACGTTACATTTAATGAAACTTCAAATGGTCCTAACTTTTTCCTCGAATATCTTTTGGATGCGATTCTATTTTTGAACTTGCTTATTTTTTTGAGATCTACATGGTAGACTCAATCCCTTTTTCCGATTTGACTGTCATTTTTTCCTTATAATTTTGCCATATATATGGTAAAAAACAGATAAAAGTAAACTATAAGTCCTATGGCCGTGTGTGGTGTTTTTTCGCCTATAAATTGAAAAAAATAATCAGGTTGGAAAAAAAGTCGCCTCGATCGGACATCGGATGCGCGTTTTATGTCCGTTTGAAGTTTAAATTTTCACAAGTACCCCCCTTTAACGTTACATTTGTTGAAACTTCAAATTGCCCTAACTTTTTCCTCGAGTATCTCTTGGATGTGATTCTATTTTTGAACTTGCTTATTTTTTTGAGATATACGCGGTAGACTCAATCCCTTTTTCCGATTTGACAGTCATTTCTTCCTTATAATTTTGCCCTATATGTGGTCAAAAACGGATAAAAGTAAAACTATAGGTCCTATGGCGGTGTGTGGTGTTTTTTCGCCTATATATTGAAAAAAAAATCTGGTTGAAATTTTTTTTGCCTCGATCGGACATCGAATGCGCGTTTTATTTCCGTTTGAAGTTCAAATTTTCACAAGTACCCCCCTTTAACGTTACATTTGTTGAAACTTCAAATTGCCGTAACTTTTTTCTCGAGTATCTTTTGGCTGCGATTTTTTTTTATACTTGCTTATTTTTTCGAGATCTACTCGTTAAACTCAATCCCTTTGTCCGATTTGACTATCATGTTTTCCTTAGAATTTTGCCCTATGTATGGTCAAAAACCGATAAACGTAAAACTATAAGTCATATGGCCGTGTGTGGTATTTTTTCGCGTAGATACCAAAAAAGTTATCAGTTTGGAAAAAAAAATCTACTGGATTGTACATCGGATGCGTGTTTATGTCGGTTTGAAGTTCTAATTTTAACAAGTAACATCACATTTGTTGAAACTTCAAATGTCCGTAACTTTTTCCTCGAATATCATTTGGAGGCAATACTTTTTTTAAACTTGATTATTTTTTTAAGATATACGCGGTAGACTTGATTCCTTTTTCCGATAAGACTTTCATTTTTCCTTATAATTTTGCCCTATATATCGTGAAAAACCGATAAACATATAACTATAAGTCCTATGGCCGTGTGGTGTTTTTTCGCGTATAAATATAAAAAATAATCAGGTTGGAAAAAAAATTGCCTCGATCGGACATCGGATGCGCGTTTTATGTCCGTTTGAAGTTCAAATTTTCACAAGTACCCCTTTAACGTTACATTTGTTGAAACTTCAAATGGCCCTAACTTTTTCCTCGAGTATCTTTTGGACGCGATTCTTTTTTTAGACTTGCTTATTTTTTTAAGATCTACGCTGTAGACTCAGTGCCTTTGTCCGATTTTACTTTAATTTTTTCCTTATAATTTTTCCCTATATATGGTCAAAAATTGATAAACGTAAAACTATAAGTCATATGTCCGTGTGTGGTGTTTTTTCGCGTAGATATCGAAAAAATAATCGAGTTAAGAAAAATTTCCTCGATCGAACATCGGATGCGCGTTTTATGTGAAAATTTTCACGAGTACCCCTTTGAAGTTACATTTGTTGAAACTTCAATTGGCCGTAACTTTTTCCTCGAGTATCTTTTGGAAGCGATTCATTTTTTAAACTTGCTTATTTTTTTGAGATCTACGCGGTAGATTCAATCCATTTTTCCAATTTGAATTTCATTTTTTCCATATAATTTTTCCCAATATATGGTCAAAAACCGATAAACGTTAAATCATAATTCCTATGGCCTTGTGATGTGCTGTTTCGCGAAGATATCGAAAAAATAATCAGGTTGGAAAAAAAAGTCACCTGGATCGGACATTAGATGCGCATTTTATGTCTTTTTAAAGTTCAAATTTTACAAGTACCCCTTTAACGTTTCATTTGTTGAAACTTCTAATGACCGTAACTTTTTCCTCGAGTATATTTTTATCACGACCAGAATCTAGACCCTCAACTAGGGAGACTTCATTAGCAAACACAGAGTCTGCTTCATTCATTCATACGTACTTCATTTCATTTCATTCATAGGCTAGTGTGAACACCAGCTATACCTAGGATGTAGTTTAAGACTTTCATCGGGTTGTTGTGCAATGATCAAGAATAACCTAGTGTCATTACTTGAGTTTAGATCACCTCTTGATTATCCTATCCTAACACCTTTGGTATCGTTCATTTCATTATGTGCATCATTTGAGGCTGGCCTCATTCATTCATTGGGAACTTTAACTTTAAGCGACATAGATCATGTGATCATCATGAAATCCTGTGTCATGAAACCCCACACCGAAAAGAGGTGGAATCACCGGCCAAAGTGACCCAAAACATGCTAGCGTACATGGGAATTGAACCCGGCCAGATCCCTATATTGGCCATTTAGTGTATTTTACACTCGTACTTAACCCTTCTAGGGTTACATCATTTCATTACATAATATTCATTTCATCGTATGCCAATACACTTGGCCATTTAGTGTGTTTTACACTCTTACCTAACCCTTCTAGGGTTATATCATTTCATTATATACATCTTAGGTTCACTTATTTAAACGTATGCTAGACTTATGGGTCTATACATACAAGCCATGAGGCTTCATTCATAGTTCGTTTAAGTGATTCATATCTTCCTAAGATTATGTGGTACAAGACTTATGCATCTTGTATGTATGCCAAGATCTCGATTTTGATCTATGTAGGTGGCATTATTCTTGAACATTTAATTCACGTACGACTTATGTATCATTACGGAATTTGGGCAAGGGAACCCAATTTCGGATCACTTGGACAACACTTACATTTTTCATTTATTTTATTTTGGTCCATACGGCTTGGGGACCCAAGATCGAGCCTCAACACCTTCATTTTATTTTTCCCTTAGTTTTTCTCTTCATTTTTCGCTCAATGGGATTGAGAGGATGTGGGATCGAACCCCCACAACCTCATTTACTTTTATTTTCATTGCTTTAAATTTTCTCTCCTTTGGCCGAGGGGTTGTGGGTTCGAACCCCCACAGCCCCTCTTTAATTTCTTTCATTTTCTCCTTGAATTTGCCTAGGAGGTCGTGGGTTCGATTCCCATGCCTCACAATTCTTTTCTTTTCATTTTTCCTTTCTCGTTTGAACTTGCTACAGCTTACTGAGGGGCGTGGGATCGATTCCCCACGACCCCATAGTTTTTAATGAATTTATTTCACCTTCTCCTATGCTCCTATTTCGCTACTGACCAAGGTGTTGTGGGATCTATCCCCCACAACCACTTTTTTTTAATTTAATTGCTGCAGGCGTTGAGGGGCGTGGGATCGATTCCCCACAACCCCTTTTTCTTTTTATTAGTTTCTGCATTCGCTGAGGGGCGTGTGATCGATTCCCCACGACCCCATATTTTTTTTTTTAATTAACAGGGGTCTTCCGTGTTGTGGGATCGAAACCCCACAACAGTATTTCATTTTATTTCTTTTTGCCCTGGCGAATTTCGCTGACCACTGCCCCAGTTCGAGCCCCGCCTAACCCTTTCTTTTTTTGTTTATTTATTAGGGTAAGCCTTAGTGAGGTCCTGGGTTCGATCCTTGCAGACCTCACTTATTTTTTTTTTAATTTTTTTGATGTCCAAAATTTCCAAATTCATTCTAAAGCCTATTTCCAGGTTCTGGAAATTTATTCCACGATTTTTCTACACCTTTTTCATCAAATTACACATTAGTTCTTAGGGAAATTTCATGGTTCATTTATAACATTTTAGGTGCATTTTCATGGATTCGTTTAGCCAAGAATTTCTCACTCAATCCAGCCACATAACATTTCATATGAACATCACGACTTACATCAGTTTATACACGTAAAAAAACAACCATAATACATTAAACTTTTTGGAGCATTAAACAGAGAATCTTAGCCACTGTCACATACTTGCACACACATAATTGGACATAACTTTGAACACATGGGTTGTCTTTCATACGATTTCAAGTACACAAACATAATCATATTCATCACGAAAACATAACATACACCTAAATCTACCAGCAATCATACCCAACCTACGATTCATTGGGAGCTAGTGACGGGGGCATGCAAAGGGGAACAATCCTAGTTTTCGGAATGAATAATCTGAACTTTAAGGGGTCTCTTGGGAAAGGGACCAAGAGAGAATAGAATCCATACCTTTTTGACGTTAAACCCTCGACTTGATGCCCAAAAACTCCAACCAAGATCACGTCTAAGCCTCCTCAATGTCAACTCCACTCGAATGACAACCTCTCTTAGCCTAGTGTGCGATTAACGTTTGTTTTCTTGTGATTTCGTGTGAGTTCTTCAAGTGTGAAGAACTTGGTTTATTTTTCTTCTTTTGTATCTTATTTTGGCAGAGAAATTTTGTGAGAAAGAATAAGAGAGATTGAGCGTGAGAGTGGAGAGATAAACGTGAGAGAGTGGGAGTTGTAGAGGCTTAGGAGTCTAGTTTTAGGACTTAGTCAATAGGGTTTTGTTTAAAATCTGATTTTTATTTTATTTTAAATCAGCTAATGAATAATAATTATTAATTAATTATATTAATTCAATAGCTTAAATAAAAATCACATTAATTCATTGCTTCCACCTAGGTTCGAACCCGGGTGGAGCAAGACTTCATTTCAAGAGCCCAATTTCTGCCCTCTCTCCCCAAATTGCCCTTCCACCTTATTAATTAAATAATTAATTACATATTTAGGGTAATTACGATACTACCCTTAGCCAAGAAAAAGACCATTTTACCCCTAGACCCTTAAAACCTATGATTTCCCCTTTTTAAGTCCGATAAAGACTCCTTCGAGTAAATCTTCGTATTCGAGAGCCCTACATGGTTGGACCCAACCTTTTCAAGCTCAAATAACTCCCCAAGTTAGTTGGCTTGGCTGTAACAAGGGTTCCGAGGTCTGGTTCTACGCGCATCAATCCGTGTGAACCCTGGTCTAATCATAGACATTCTGGACACATTAAGCATTACTTATCTTATCCATTTTAGGGTTGTTACAATTTTGGAGGCGATTCTTTTTTTAAACTTGCTTATTTTTTTGAGATCTACGCGTAGACTCAATCTCTTTTTCCAATTTGACTTTCATTTTTTCCTTATAATGTTGTCCTATATATGGTCAAAAACCGATAAAAGTAAAACTATAAGTTCTATGGCCGTGTGTGGTGTTTTTTCGCATAGATATCGAAATAATAATAAGGTTGGACAAAAATTGCCTTGATCGGACATCGGATGCGCGTTTTATGTCCGTTTGAAGTTTAAATTTTCACAAGTACCTCTTTAAAGTTACATTTGTTGAAATTTCAAATGGCCGTAACGTTTTCCTCGAGTATCTTTTGGAGGCGATTATTTTTTTAAACTTGCTTATTTTTTTGAGATCTACGCGGTAGACTCAATACCTTTTTTCCGATTTGACTGTCATTTTTTCCTTATAATTTTGCCCTATATATGATCAAAAACCGATAAAAGTAAAACTATAATTCTTATGGCCGTATGTGGTGGTTTTTCGCGTATAAATATAAAAAATAATCAGGTTGGAAAAAATATCGCCTCGATAGGACATCGGATGCGCGTTTTATGTCCATTTGAAGTTCAAAATTTACAAGTACCTCTTTAACGTTACATTTGTTGAAACTTCAAATGACCGTAACTTGTTCCTCGAGTATCTTTTGGAGGCGATTCTTTTTTTAGACATGCTTATTTTTTTGAGATCTACGATGTAGACTCAATCACTTTGTCCGATTTGAATTTCATTTTTTCCTTATAATTTTGCCCTATATATGGTGAAAAACTGTTAAACATAAAACTATAAATCATATGGCCGTGTGTGGTGTTTTTTCGGTTAGATATCGAAAAAATAATAAATTTGGAAAAAAAATCACCTCAATCGGACATAGGATGAGCGTTTTATGTCCGTTTGAATTTCAAATTTTCACAAGTACCCCTTTAACGTTACATTTGTTGAAACTTCAAATGGCCGTAACTTTTTCCTCGAGTATCTTTTGGAGGAGATTCTCTTTTTAGACTTGCTTATTTTTTTGAGATATATGCGGTAGACTCAATCCCTTTGTCCGATTTGACTTTCATTTTTTCCTTATAATTTTGCCCTATATATGGTCAAAAATCGATAAACGTAAAACTATAACTCCTATGGCCGTGTATCGTATTTTTTCGCGTAGATACCGAAAAAATAATCAGGCTGGAGAAAAATCGCCTCAATCGGACATCGGATGCGCGTTTTATGTCCATTTGAAGTTCAAATTTTCACAAGTACCCCTTTAACATTATATTTGTTGAACCTTCAAATAGCCGTAACTTTTTCCTCGAGTATCTTTTGGAGGAAATTCTTTTTTTAGACTTGCTTATTTTTTTTTAAATCAACGCGTTAGACTCAATCTCTTTGTCCTATTTGACTTTCATTTTTTCCTTATAATTTTGCCCTATATATGGTCAAAAATCGATAAACGTAAAATTATAAGTCTTATTGTCGTGTGTGGTGTTTTTTCGCATAGATATTGAAAAAATAATCAGGTTGGAAAAATAATCACCTAGATCGGACATCGGATGTGCGTTTTATGTCCGTTTGAATTTCAAATTTTCACAAGTACCCCTTTAACTTTAAATTTGTTGAAACTTCAAATGGTCGTAACTTTTTCCTCGAATATCATTTGGAGGCGATACTTTTTTTAAACTTGCTTATTTTTTTGAGATCTATGCGATAGACTCAATCCCTTTTTCCGATTTGACTTTCATTTTTTCCTTATAATGTTGCTCTATATATGGTCAAAAACTGATAAAAGTAAAACTATAAGTCCTATGATCATGTCTGGTATTTTTTCGCGTAGCAATCGAAAAAATTATCAGGTTGGAAAAAAGATCGCCTCGATTGGACATCGGATGCGCGTTTATGTCCGTTTGAAGTTCAAATTTTCACAAGTACCTCTTTAACGTTACATTTGTTGAAACTTCAAATGACCGTAACCTTTTCCTCGAGTATCTTTTGGAGGCAATTCTTTTTTAAACTTGCTTATTTTTTCGATATCTACGCGGTAGACTCAATCCCTTTTTTTCGATTTGACTTTCATTTTTTCCTTATTATTTTGCCCTATACATGGTCAAAAACCGATAAACGTAAAACTATAAGTCCTATGGCCGTGTGTTATGTTGTTTTTGTGTAGATATCAAAAAAATAATAAGGTTGGAAAAAAAATCGCCTCGATCGGACATCGAATGCACGTTTTATGTCCGTTTGAAGTTCAATTTTTCACAAGTACTCCTTTAACGTTATATTTGTTGAAACTTCAAATGGCCGTAACTTGTTCCTCGAGTATCTTTTGAAGGCGATTCTTTTTTTAAACTTACTTATTTTTTCGAGATCTACCCTTTGTCCGATTTTACTTTCATTTTTTCCATATAATTTTGCCCTATATATGGTCAAAAACCGATAAACCTAATTCTATAAGTCCTATGGCCGTGTGTGGTGTTTTGTTGCGTAGCTATCAAAAATATAATCAGGTTTGAAAAAAAATCGCCTCGATCGGACATTGGATGCGCGTTTTATGTCTGTTTGAAGTTCAAATTTTCACAAGTACCCCTTTAACGTTACATTTGTTGAAATTTCAAATGACCGTAACTTTTTCCTCGAGTATCTTTTTGATGTGATTCTTTTTATAAGCTTGCTTATTTTTTTGAGATCTACACGGTAGACTCACTCCCTTTGTCCGATATTACTTTCATGTTTTCTTATAATTTTGCCCTATATATAGTCAAAACCGATAAACGTAAAAATATACATCCTATGACCGTGTGCGGTATTTTTTCGCGTAGATATCAAAAAAATAATCAGTTTGGAAAAGAAATCACCTCGATCGGACATAGGATGCGCGTTATATGTTCGTTTGAAGTTCAAATTTTTCACAAGTACCCCTTTAACGTTACAGTTGTTGAAACTTCAAATGGCCGTAACTTTTTTCTCGAATATCTTTTGGAGACGATTAGTTTTTAAAACTTGCTTTTTTTTTAGATCTACCCTTTGTACGATTTGACTTTCATTTTTTCCTTATAATTTTGCCCTATATATGGTCAAAAACCGATAAACCTAAATCTATAAGTCCTATGGCCGTGTGTGGTTTTTTTGCGTAGATATCGAAAATATAATCAGTTTGGAAAAATATCGCCTCGATCGGACATTGGATGCGCGTTTTAATGTCTGTTGAAGTTCAAATTTTCACAAGTACCCATTTAACGTTACATTTGTTGAAACTTCAAATGACCTTAACTTTTTCCTCGAGTATCTTTTTGATGCGATTCTTTTTTTAAGCTTGCTTATTTTTTTGAGATCTACACGGTAGACTCACTCCCTTTGTCCAATTTTACTTTCATTTTTTCCTTATAATTTTGCCCTATATATGGTCAAAAACCGATAAACGTAAAAATATAATTCCTATGACCGTGTGCGGTATTTTTTCGTATACATATCGAAAAATTAAATCAGGTTGGAAAAGAAATCACCTCGATCGGACATAGGATGCGCGTTATATGTTCGTTTGAAGTTCAAATTTTTCACAAGTACCCCTTTAACGTTACATTTGTTCAAAATTCAAATGGTCGTAACTTTTTCCTCGAATATCTTTTGGAGACAATTCTTTTTTTAAACATGCTTATTTTTTCTATATCTACACGGTAGATTTAATCCCTTTGTCCGATAAGTCTTTCATTTTTTCCTTATAATTTTGCCCTATATATGGTCAAAAACCGATAAACGTAAAACTATAATTTCTATGGCTGTGGGTGGTGTTTTTTCGGGTATATATCGAAATAATGATCAGGTTGGAAAAAAATCGCCTCGATCAAACATCGGATGCGCGTTTTACGTCCGTTTGAAGTTCAAATTTTCACAAGTACTCCTGTAACGTTACGTTTGTTGAAACTTCAAATGGTCGTAACTTTTTCCTCGAGTATCTTTTGGAGGCGATTCTTTTTTTAAACTTGCTTATTTTTTCAATATCTACGTGGTAAACTCAATTCTTTTATCAGATTTTGATTTTATTTTTTTCCTTATAATTTTACCGAAGCGCGCATACCCCCATTTCGACGATTTTTCATGTGCTATAGCACACCATTTTTTGGGTGATTCGGATCCCGACGTCAAAAGTGCCAAAACTTTTTGTGGACGTCCGTCAAGACCTTGGCTATGCATCCGGTTGGCCCTCAAGGCCATTCCAACCCATTTTCAAGGTCAAAATAGCCCCGAAGCATGCATACCCCTATTTCACGATTTTTCGTGTGCTATAGCACACCATTTTTTGGGTGATCCGGATCCCGACGTCAAAAGTGCCAAAATGTTTTGTGGACGTCCGTCAAGACCTTGGCTATGCATCCGGTTGGCCCTCACGGCCATTCTGACCCATTTTCAAGGTCAAAATAGCCCCGAAGTACGCATACCCCCATTTCGATGATTTTTCGTGTGCTAGAGCACACCATTTTTTGGGTGATCCGAATCCCGACGTCGAAAGTGCCAAATATTTTTGTGGACGTCCGTCAAGACGTTGGCTATGCATCATGTTGGTCCTGACGTCCATTCCAACCCATTTTGAAGGTTAAAATAGCCCCGAAGCGTGCATACCCCCATTTCGACGATTTTTCGTGTGCTATAGCACACAATTTTTTGGGTGATCCGGCTCCCGACGTCAAAAGTTCCAAAAGTTTTTGTGGACATCCGTCAAGACCTTGTCTATGCATCCGATTGGAACTCACGGCCATTCCGACTTATTTTCAAGGTCAAAATAGCCCCGAAGCGCGCATACCCACATTTGGATGATTTTTCGTGTGCTATGGCACACCATTTTTTGGGTGATCCGGATCTCGACTTTAAAAGTGCCAAAAAATTTTGTGGACGTCCGTCAAGACCTTGGCTAGGTATCCGGTTGGCACTCACGGCCATTCCGACCCATTTTCAAGGTCAAAATAGCCCCGAAGCGCGCATACCCCTATTTCGATGATTTTTCGTGTGCTATAAGCACACCATTTTTTGGGTGATCCGGATCCCGACGTTAAAAGTGCCAAAAAAATTTGTGGACGTCTATCAAGACCTTGTCTATGCATCCGGTTGGCCTTCACGGCCATTCCGACCCATTTTCAAGGTCAAAATAGCCCCGAAGCGCGTGTACCCCCATTTCGACGATTTTTCGTGTGCTATAGCACACCATTTATTGGGTGATCCGGATCCCGATGTCAAAAATGCCAAAATTTTATTTGGACGTCCGTCAAGACCTTGGATATGCAGCCGGTTGTCCTCACGTCCATTCTGACCCATTTTCAAGGTCAAAATAGCCCCGAAGCGCGCATACCCCCATTTCGATGATTTTTCGTGTGCTATAAGCACACCATTTTTTGGGTGATCCGGATCCCGATGTCAAAAATGCAAAATTTTTGTGGACGTCCGTCAAGACTTTGGCTATGCATCCGGTTGGCACTCACGGCCATTCCGACCCAATTTCAAGGTCAAAATAGCCCCGAAGCGCGCATACCCCATTTCGATGATTTTTCGTGTGTTATAGCACACCATTTTTTGGGTGATCCGGATCCCGACGTCAAAACTGCCAAAATATTTTGTGGACGTCCATCAAGACCTTGGCTATGCATCTGGTTGGCCCTCATGGCCATTCCAACCCATTTTCAAGGTCAAAATAGCCCCGAAGCATGCATACCCCCATTTCGATAATTTTTCGTGTGCTATAGCACACTATTTTTTGGGTGATCCGGATCCCGAGGTCAAAAGTGTCAAAATTTTATTTGGACGTACGTCAAGACCTTGGCTATGCATCAGGTTGTCCCTCACGGCCATTCTGACCCATTTTCAAGGTCAAAATAGCCCCGAAGCGCATACCCCCATTTCGACGATTTTTCGTGTGCAATAGCACACCATTTTTTGGGTGATCCGAATCCCAACGTCAGAAGTGCCAAAAATTTTTGTGGACGTCCGTCAAGACCTTGGCTATGCATCCGGTTGGCCCTCACGGCCATTCCGACCCATTTTCAAGATCAAAATAGCCCCGAAGCGCGCATACCCCCATTTCAATGATTTTTCGTGTGCACCATTTGGTTGATCCGGATCCCAACGTCAAAACTACCAAAAATTTTTGTGGACGTCCGTCAAGACCTTGGCTATGCATCTGGTTGGCCCTCATGGCCATTCCAACCCATTTTCAAGGTCAAAATAGCCCCGAAGAGCGCATACCCCCATTTCGACAATTTTTCGTGTACTATAGCACACTATTTTTTGGGTGATCTGGATCCCGAGGTCAAAAGTGCCAAAATTTTATTTGGACGTCCGTCAAGACCTTGGCTATGCATCGGTTTCCCTCACGGCCATTCTGACCCATTTTCAAGGTCAAAATAGCCCCGAAGCGCATACCCCATTTCGACGATTTTTCGTGTGCTATAGCACACCATTTTTGGGTGATCCGGATCCCAACGTCAAAAGTGCCAAAAATTTTGTGGACGTCCGTCAAGACCTTGGCTATGCATCCGGTTGGCCCTCACGGCCATTCCGACCCATTTTCAAGTCAAAATAGCCCCGAAGCGCGCATACCCCATTTCGACGATTTTTCGTGTGCTATAGCACACCATTTTTTGGTGATCCGGATCCCAACGTCAAAAGTGCCAAAAATTTTGTGGACGTCCGTCAAGACCTTGGCTATGCATCCGGTTGGCCCTCATGGCCATTCCAACCCATTTTCAAGGTCAAAATAGCCCCGAAGCGCGCATACCCCCATTTCGATGATTTTTCGTGTGCTATAGCACACCATTTTTTGGGTGATCCGGATCCCGACGTCAAAAGTGCCAAAATTTTGTGGACGTCCGTCAAGACCTTGGCTATGCATCCGGTTGGCCCTCACGGCCATTCCGACCCATTTTCAAGGTCAAAATAGCCCGAAGCGCGCATACCCCATTTCGACGATTTTTCGTGTGCTATAGCACACCATTTTTTGGGTGATCCGGATCCCGACGTCAAAAGTGCCAAAAATTTTGTGGACGTCCGTCAAGACCTTGGCTATGCATGTTGGCCCTCACGCCATTCCGACCCATTTTCAAGGTCAAAATAGCCCCGAAGCGCGCATACCCCCATTTCGATATTTTTCGTGTGCTATAGCACACCATTTTTTGGGTGATCCGGATCCCGACGTCAAAAGTGCCAAAAATTTGTGGACGTCCGTCAAGACCTTGGCTATGCATCCGGTTGGCCCTCACGGCCATTCCGACCCATTTTCAAGGTCAAAATAGCCCGAAGCGCGCATACCCCCATTTCGACGATTTTTCGTGTGCTATAGCACACCATTTTTTGGGTGATCCGGATCCCGACGTCAAAAGTGCCAAAATTTTGTGGGCGTCCGTCAAGACCTTGGCTATGCATCGGTTGGCCCTCACGGCCATTCCGACCCATTTTCAAGGTCAAAATAGCCCCGAAGCGCGCATACCCCATTTCGACGATTTTTCGTGTGCTATAGCACACCATTTTTTGGGTGATCCGGATCCCGACGTCAAAAGTGCCAAAAAATTTTGTGGACGTCCGTCAAGACCTTGGCTATGCATCCGGTTGGCCCTCACGGCCATTCCGACCCATTTTCAAGGTCAAAATAGCCCCGAAGCGCGCATACCCCATTTCGACGATTTTTCGTGTGCTATAGCACACCATTTTTTGGGTGATCCGGATCCGACGTCAAAAGTGCCAAAAATTTTGTGGACGTCCGTCAAGACCTTGTCTATGCATCCGGTTGGCCCTCACGGCCATTCCGACCCATTTTCAAGGTCAAAATAGCCCGAAGCGCGCATACCCCCATTTCGACGATTTTTCGTGTGCTATAGCACACCATTTTTTGGGTGATCCGGATCCCGACGTCAAAAGTGCCAAAAATTTTGTGGACGTCCGTCAAGACCTTGGCTATGCATCCGGTTGGCCCTCACGGCCATTCCGACCCATTTTCAAGGTCAAAATAGCCCCGAAGCGCGCATACCCCCATTTCGACGATTTTTCGTGTGCTATAGCACACCATTTTTTGGGTGATCCGGATCCCGACGTCAAAAGTGCCAAAAAATTTTGTGGACGTCCGTCAAGACCTTGGCTATGCATCCGGTTGGCCCTCACGGCCATTCCGACCCATTTTCAAGGTCAAAATAGCCCCGAAGCGCGCATACCCCCATTTCGACGATTTTTCGTGTGCTATAGCACACCATTTTTTGGGTGATCCGGATCCCGACGTCAAAAGTGCCAAAAAATTTTGTGGACGTCCGTCAAGACCTTGGCTATGCATCCGGTTGGCCCTCACGCCATTCCGACCCATTTTCAAGGTCAAAATAGCCCCGAAGCGCGCATACCCCCATTTCGACGATTTTTCGTGTGCTATAGCACACATTTTTTGGGTGATCGGATCCCGACGTCAAAAGTGCCAAAAATTTTTGTGGACGTCCGTCAAGACCTTGGCTATGCATCCGGTTGGCCCTCACGGCCATTCCGACCCATTTTCAAGGTCAAAATAGCCCCGAAGCGCGCATACCCCCATTTCGATTTTTCGTGTGCTATAGCACACCATTTTTTGGGTGATCCGGATCCCGACGTCAAAAGTGCCAAAATTTTTGTGGACGTCCGTCAAGACCTTGGCTATGCATCCGGTTGGCCCTCACGGCCATTCCGACCCATTTTCAAGGTCAAAATAGCCCCGAAGCGCGCATACCCCCATTTCGACGATTTTTCGTGTGCTATAGCACACCATTTTTTGGGTGATCCGGATCCCGACGTCAAAAGTGCCAAATTTTGTGGACGTCCGTCAAGACTTGGCTATGCATCCGGTTGGCCCTCACGGCCATTCCGACCCATTTTCAAGGTCAAAATAGCCCCGAAGCGCGCATACCCCATTTCGACGATTTTTCGTGTGCTATAGCACACCATTTTTTGGGTGATCCGGATCCCGACGTCAAAAGTGCCAAAATTTTTGTGGACGTCCGTCAAGACTTGGCTATGCATCCGGTTGGCCCTCACGGCCATTCCGACCCATTTTCAAGGTCAAAATAGCCCCGAAGCGCGCATACCCCCATTTCGACGATTTTTCGTGTGCTATAGCACACCATTTTTTGGGTGATCCGGATCCCGACGTCAAAAGTGCCAAAATTTTTGTGGACGTCCGTCAAGACCTTGGCTATGCATCCGGTTGGCCCTCACGGCCATTCCGACCCATTTTCAAGGTCAAAATAGCCCCGAAGCGCGCATACCCCATTTCGACGATTTTTCGTGTGCTATAGCACACCATTTTTTGGGTGATCCGGATCCCGACGTCAAAAGTGCCAAAAATTTTGTGGACGTCCGTCAAGACCTTGGCTATGCATCCGGTTGGCCCTCACGGCCATTCCGACCCATTTTCAAGGTCAAAATAGCCCCGAAGCGCATACCCCCATTTCGACGATTTTTCGTGTGCTATAGCACACCATTTTTTGGGTGATCCGGATCCCGACGTCAAAAGTGCCAAAAATTTTGTGGACGTCCGTCAAGACTTGGCTATGCATCCGGTTGGCCCTCACGGCCATTCCGACCCATTTTCAAGGTCAAAATAGCCCCGAAGCGCGCATACCCCATTTCGACGATTTTTCGTGTGCTATAGCACACCATTTTTTGGGTGATCCGGATCCCGACGTCAAAAGTGCCAAAAATTTTGTGGACGTCCGTCAAGACCTTGGCTATGCATCCGGTTGGCCCTCACGGCCATTCCGACCCATTTTCAAGGTCAAAATAGCCCCGAAGCGCGCATACCCCATTTCGACGATTTTTCGTGTGCTATAGCACACCATTTTTTGGGTGATCCGGATCCCGACGTCAAAAGTGCCAAAAATTTTTTGGACGTCCGTCAAGACCTTGGCTATGCATCCGGTTGGCCCTCACGGCCATTCCGACCCATTTTCAAGGTCAAAATAGCCCCGAAGCGCGCATACCCCCATTTCGATGATTTTTCGTGTGCTATAGCACACCATTTTTTGGGTGATCCGGATCCCGACGTCAAAAGTGCCAAAAATTTTTGTGGACGTCCGTCAAGACTTGGCTATGCATCCGGTTGGCCCTCACGGCCATTCCGACCCATTTTCAAGGTCAAAATAGCCCGAAGCGCATACCCCCATTTCGACGATTTTTCGTGTGCTATAGCACACCATTTTTTGGGTGATCCGGATCCCGACGTCAAAAGTGCCAAAATTTTTGTGGACGTCCGTCAAGACTTGGCTATGCATCCGGTTGGCCCTCACGGCCATTCCGACCCATTTTCAAGGTCAAAATAGCCCCGAAGCGCGCATACCCCCATTTCGACGATTTTTCGTGTGCTATAGCACACCATTTTTTGGGTGATCCGGATCCCGACGTCAAAAGTGCCAAAATTTTTGTGGACGTCCGTCAAGACCTTGGCTATGCATCCGGTTGGCCCTCACGGCCATTCCGACCCATTTTCAAGGTCAAAATAGCCCCGAAGCGCGCATACCCCCATTTCGACGATTTTTCGTGTGCTATAGCACACCATTTTTTGGGTGATCCGGATCCCGACGTCAAAAGTGCCAAATTTTGTGGACGTCCGTCAAGACCTTGGCTATGCATCCGGTTGGCCCTCACGGCCATTCGACCCATTTTCAAGGTCAAAATAGCCCCGAAGCGCGCATACCCCATTTCGACGATTTTTCGTGTGCTATAGCACACCATTTTTTGGGTGATCCGGATCCCGACGTCAAAAGTGCCAAAATTTTTGTGGACGTCCGTCAAGACTTGGCTATGCATCCGGTTGGCCCTCACGGCCATTCCGACCCATTTTCAAGGTCAAAATAGCCCCGAACGAAGCCAAGGTCTGACGGACGTCCACAAAAAATTTTGGCACTTTTGACGTCGGGATCCGGATAACCAAAAATGGTGGCTATAGCACACGAAAAATCGTGAGAATGGGGTATGCGCGCTTTCGGGCTATTTTGACCTTGAAAATCGGTCGAATGGCCGTGAGGTGCAAAGCAGGCATAGCCAGGTCTTGACGGACGTCCACAAATTTTTTTGGCACTTTTGACGTCGGGATCCGGATCACCCAAAAAATGGTGTGCTTCATAGCCACGAAAAATCGTCGAAATGGGGGTATGCGGCTTGGGCTATTTTGACCTTGAAAATGGGTCGGAATGCCGTGGGTGCAACCGGATGCATAGCCAAGTCTTGACGGACGTCCACAAAATTTTGGCACTTTTGAGTCGGGATTCCGGATCACCCAAAAAATGGGTGCTATAGCAAACGAAAAATCGTCAAATGGGGTTATGCGCTTGGGCTATTTGACCTTGAAATGGTCGGAATGGCCGTGAGGCCAACGGCATGGCATAGCCACAGGTCTTGACGGACGCCACGAATTTTGCACTTTTGACGTCGGGATCCGGATCACCCAAAAATGGTGTGCTATAGCACACGAAAAATCATCGAAATGGGGGTATGCGCGCTTCGGGCTATTTTGACTTGAAAATGGGTGGAATGGCCTGTGAGGCCAACTGATGCATAGACAAGGTTTTGACGGACGTCCACAAAATTTTTGCACTTTTGACGTCGTGATCCGGATCACCCAAAAATGGTGTGCTATAGACACGAAAAATCGTCGAAATGGGGGTATGCGCGCGTTCGGGGCTATTTTTGACTTGAAAATGGGTCGGAATGGCCGTGAGGCCAACCGGATGCATCAGCCAAGGTTTGACGGACGTCACAAAAATTTTGGCACTTTTGACGTCGGATCCGGATCACCCAAAAATGGTGTGCTATATGCACACGAACAATCGTCGAAATGGGGGTATGACGCTTCGGGGCTATTTTGACCTTGAAATGGGTCGGAATGGCCGTGAGGCATAAACCGGATGCATAGCAAGGTCTTGACGGACGTCACAAAAATATTGGCACTCTTTGACGTCGACCGATCCCGGAGCGGGAATCCGCGAAATACATGCCAAAATGGTGCGCTATAGCACACGAAAAATGTCGAAATGGGGGTATGCGCGCTTCGGGGCTATTTGACCTTTAAATGGCGTCGGATGGCATGCGTGGCAACCAGATGCATAGCAAGGTCTTGACGGACGTCCCACAAAAATTTGGTACTTTTGACGTCGGATCCGGATCAACCAAAATGGTGTGCTATAGGCACACGAAAAACGTCGAAATGGGGTATGCGCGCTTCGGGCTATTTGACCTTGAAAATGGGTCGGAATGGCCGTGAGGCCAACCGGATCATAGACCAAGGTCTTGGACGGACGTCCACAAATATTTGGCACTTTTGACGTCGGGATCCGGATCACCAAAAAATGGTGTGCTATAGCACACGAAAAATCGTCGAAATGGGGTATGCGCGTTGGGCTATTTTTGACCTTGAAAATGGGTCGGAATGGCCGTAAGGCAATCGGATGCATAGCCAAGGTCTTGACGGACGTCACAAAAAACTTTTGCACTTTTGACGTCGGGATCCGGATCACCCAAAAAATAGTGTTGCTATAGCACACGAAAAATCATCGAAATGGGGGTATGCGCGCCTTCGGGGCTATTTTGACTTTGAAAATAGTGGCGCATGCCGTGAGGCCAACGGATGCATAGCCAGGTCTTGACGGACTGTCCACAAAAATTTTTGGACTTTTGACGTCGGGATCCGGATCTCGACCAAAAAATGGTGTGCTATGAACACGAAAATAATCGTCAAAATGGGGGTATGTGCGCTTCAGGGCTATTTTGACCTTGAAAATGGGTCGGAATGTCCGGTTGAGGGCCAACCGGATTGCAAGCAACGTCTTGATGGACGTCCACAAAATTTTTGGCACTTTAACGTCGGGATCCGGATCACCCAAAAAATGGTGTGCTAAGCACCACGAAAAATCGTCAAATGGGGGTATGCGCGCTTCAGGCTATTTTGACCTTGAAAATGGGTCGAATGGCCGTGAGGGCCAACCGGATGCATAGCCAAGGTCTTGACGGACGTCGCACAAATTTTTGCACTTTTGACGTCGGGATCGGATCACCCGAAAATGGTGTGCTATAGCACACGAAAATCGTCGAAATGGGGTATGCGCGCTTCGGGGCTATTTGGACCTTGAAAATGGGTCGGAACTGGCCGTGAGGGCACGGAGCGATACCAAGGTCTTGACGGACGTCCACAAAATTTTGGCACATTTTGACGTCGGGATCCGGATCACCCAAAAAATGGTGTGCTATAGCACATGAAAAATAGTCGAAATGGGGGTATGCGCGTTCGGGGCTATTTTGACCTTAAAATGGGTCGGATTGGCCGTGAGCCAACCGGATGCATAGCCAAGGTCTTGACGGACGTCACAAAAATTTTGGCACTTTTGACGTCGGAATCCGGATCACCAAAAATGGTTGCGCTATAGCACACGAAAATCAGCGAAATGGGGGTATTGCGCGCTTTGGGGCTATTTTACCTTGAAAATGGGTGGAATGGCCGTGAGGCCGAACCGGGATGCATAGCCAAGTC
The DNA here is from genome assembly GCA_022817965.1 of Solanum lycopersicoides. NCBI lineage: Eukaryota > Viridiplantae > Streptophyta > Magnoliopsida > Solanales > Solanaceae > Solanum > Solanum lycopersicoides. Next base: position 99,996,047 of record CM040626.1, on the reverse strand, counting down.
TTGACGGACGTCCACAAATACTTTTGGCATTTTGAGTCGGGATCCGGATACTAAAAAATGGTGTGCTATAGCACAAAAAATCGTCGAAATGGGGGTATGCGCGCTTCGGGGCTATTTTGACTTGAAAATGGGGGGTATGCCGTGAGGCCATCCGATTGCATAGCCAAGGTCTTGACGGACGTCCACAAAAAATTTGCACTTTTGAGTCGGGATCCGATTCACCAAAAATGGTATGGCTATGCACCGAAAATACGTCGAAATGGGGTATGCGCGCTTCGGGGCTATTTTTGGACCTTGAAAATGGGTCGGAATGGCGTGAGGCAACGGATGCATGGCAAGGTCTTGACGGACGTCCACAAAATTTTGGCACTTTTGACGTCGGATCCGGATCACCCAAAAATGGTGTGCTATAGCACACGAAAATCATGCGAAATGGAGGTATGCGCGCTCGGGGCTATTTTGACCTTGAAAATGGGTCGAATGGCCGTGAGGGCCAACGGATGCATACCAGGTCTTGAGGACGTCCCAAAATTTTTGGCACTTTTGACGTCGGGACCGGATCACCCAAAAAATGGTGTGCTATAGCACAGAAAATCGTCGAAATGGGGTATGCGCGGCTTT
>CM040626.1:99965262-99995401 GCA_022817965.1 Solanum lycopersicoides | reverse complement strand
TCAAAACCGATAAACGTAAAAATATACATCCTATGACCGTGTGCGGTATTGTTTCGCGTAGATATCAAAAAAATAATCAGTTTGGAAAAGAAATCATCTCGATCGGACATAGGATGCGCGTTATATGTTCGTTTGAAGTTCAAATTTTTCACAAGTACCCCTTTAACGTTACAGTTGTTGAAACTTCAAATGGCCGTAACTTTTTTCTCGAATATCTTTTGGAGACGATTAGTTTTTAAAACTTGCTTTTTTTTAGATCTACCCTTTGTACGATTTGACTTTCATTTTTTCCTTATAATTTTGCCCTATATATGGTCAAAAACCGATAAACCTAAATCTATAAGTCCTATGGCCGTGTGTGGTTTTTTTGCGTAGATATCGAAAATATAATCAGTTTGGAAAAATATCGCCTCGATCGGACATTGGATGCGCGTTTTAATGTCTGTTGAAGTTCAAATTTTCACAAGTACCCCTTTAACGTTACATTTGTTAAAACTTCAAATTACCGTAACTTTTTCCTCGAGTATCTTTTTGATGCGATTCTTTTTTTAAGCTTGCTTATTTTTTTGAGATCTACACGGTAGACTCACTCCCTTTGTCCAATTTTACTTTCATTTTTTCCTTATAATTTTGCCCTATATATGGTCAAAAACCGATAAACGTAAAAATATAATTCCTATGACCGTGTGCGGTATTTTTTCGTATACATATCAAAAAATTAAATCAGGTTGGAAAAGAAATCACCTCGATCGGACATAGGATGCGCGTTATATGTTCGTTTGAAGTTCAAATTTTTCACAAGTACCCCTTTAACGTTACATTTGTTCAAAATTCAAATGGTCGTAACTTTTTCCTCGAATATCTTTTGGAGACAATTCTTTTTTTAAACATGCTTATTTTTTCTATATCTACACGGTAGATTTAATCCCTTTGTCCGATAAGTCTTTCATTTTTTCCTTATAATTTTGCCCTATATATGGTCAAAAACCGATAAACGTAAAACTATAATTTCTATGGCTGTGGGTGGTGTTTTTTCGGGTATATATCGAAATAATGATCAGGTTGGAAAAAAATCGCCTCGATCAAACATCGGATGCGCGTTTTACGTCCGTTTGAAGTTCAAATTTTCACAAGTACTCCTGTAACGTTACGTTTGTTGAAACTTCAAATGGTCGTAACTTTTTCCTCGAGTATCTTTTGGAGGCGATTCTTTTTTTAAACTTGCTTATTTTTTCAATATCTACGTGGTAAACTCAATTCTTTTATCAGATTTTGATTTTATTTTTTTCCTTATAATTTTACCGAAGCGCGCATACCCCCATTTCGACGATTTTTCATGTGCTATAGCACACCATTTTTTGGGTGATCGGATCCCGACGTCAAAAGTGCCAAAATTTTTGTGGACGTCCGTCAAGACCTTGGCTATGCATCCGGTTGGCCCTCACGGCCATTCCACCCATTTTCAAGGTCAAAATAGCCCCGAAGCGCATACCCCATTTCGACGATTTTTCGTGTGCTATAGCACACCATTTTTTGGGTGATCCGGATCCCGACGTCAAAAGTGCCAAAATTTTTGTGGACGTCCGTCAAGACCTTGGCTATGCATCCGGTTGGCCCTCACGGCCATTCTGACCCATTTTCAAGGTCAAAATAGCCCCGAAGCGCATACCCCCATTTCGACGATTTTTCGTGTGCTATAGCACACCATTTTTTGGGTGATCCGATCCCGACGTCAAAGTGCCAAAATTTTTGTGGACGTCCGTCAAGACGTTGGCTATGCATCATGTTGGTCCTCACGGCCATTCCACCCATTTTAAGGTCAAAATAGCCCCGAAGCGCGCATACCCCCATTTCGACGATTTTTCGTGTGCTATAGCACACATTTTTTGGGTGATCCGGATCCCGACGTCAAAAGTGCCAAAATTTTTGTGGACGTCCGTCAAGACCTTGGCTATGCATCCGATTGGCTCACGGCCATTCCGACCCATTTTCAAGGTCAAAATAGCCCCGAAGCGCGCATACCCCATTTCGACGATTTTTCGTGTGCTATGCACACCATTTTTTGGGTGATCCGGATCCGACTTAAAAGTGCCAAAAAATTTTGTGGACGTCCGTCAAGACCTTGGCTAGCATCCGGTTGGCCTCACGGCCATTCCGACCCATTTTCAAGGTCAAAATAGCCCCGAAGCGCGCATACCCCATTTCGATGATTTTTCGTGTGCTATAGCACACCATTTTTGGGTGATCCGGATCCCGACGTCAAAAGTGCCAAAATTTGTGGACGTCTCAAGACCTTGCTATGCATCCGGTTGGCCTCACGGCCATTCCGACCCATTTTCAAGGTCAAAATAGCCCCGAAGCGCGTACCCCCATTTCGAACGATTTTTCGTGTGCTATAGCACACCATTTTTGGGTGATCCGGATCCCGACGTCAAAAATGCCAAAATTTTTTTGGACGTCCGTCAAGACCTTGGCTATGCATCCGGTTGGCCTCACGGCCATTCTGACCCATTTTCAAGGTCAAAATAGCCCCGAAGCGCGCATACCCCATTTCGATGATTTTTCGTGTGCTATAGCACACCATTTTTTGGGTGATCCGGATCCCGACGTCAAAATGCCAAAATTTTTGTGGACGTCCGTCAAGACCTTGGCTATGCATCCGGTTGGCCCTCACGGCCATTCCGACCCATTTTCAAGGTCAAAATAGCCCCGAAGGCGCATACCCCCATTTCGATGATTTTTCGTGTGCTATAGCACACCATTTTTTGGGTGATCCGGATCCCGACGTCAAAAGTGCCAAAATTTTGTGGACGTCCGTCAAGACCTTGGCTATGCATCGGTTGGCCCTCACGGCCATTCCACCCATTTTCAAGGTCAAAATAGCCCCGAAGCGCATACCCCCATTTCGATATTTTTCGTGTGCTATAGCACACCATTTTTTGGGTGATCCGGATCCCGAGTCAAAAGTGCCAAAATTTTTTTGGACGTCCGTCAAGACCTTGGCTATGCATCCGGTTGGCCCTCACGGCCATTCCGACCCATTTTCAAGGTCAAAATAGCCCCGAAGCGCATACCCCCATTTCGACGATTTTTCGTGTGCATAGCACACCATTTTTTGGGTGATCCGATCCCACGTCAAAAGTGCCAAAAATTTTTGTGGACGTCCGTCAAGACCTTGGCTATGCATCCGGTTGGCCCTCACGGCCATTCCGACCCATTTTCAAGGTCAAAATAGCCCCGAAGCGCGCATACCCCCATTTCGATGATTTTTCGTGTGCACACATTTTTTGGTGATCCGGATCCCACGTCAAAAGTGCCAAAATTTTTGTGGACGTCCGTCAAGACCTTGGCTATGCATCCGGTTGGCCCTCACGGCCATTCCGACCCATTTTCAAGGTCAAAATAGCCCCGAAGCGCATACCCCCATTTCGATTTTTCGTGTGCTATAGCACACCATTTTTTGGGTGATCCGGATCCCGACGTCAAAAGTGCCAAAATTTTTTTGGACGTCCGTCAAGACCTTGGCTATGCATCCGGTTGGCCCTCACGGCCATTCCGACCCATTTTCAAGGTCAAAATAGCCCCGAAGCGCATACCCCATTTCGACGATTTTTCGTGTGCTATAGCACACCATTTTTGGGTGATCCGGATCCCGACGTCAAAAGTGCCAAAAATTTTTGTGGACGTCCGTCAAGACCTTGGCTATGCATCCGGTTGGCCCTCACGGCCATTCCGACCCATTTTCAAGGTCAAAATAGCCCCGAAGCGCGCATACCCCCATTTCGAATTTTTCGTGTGCACACATTTTTTGGTGATCCGGATCCCGACGTCAAAAGTGCCAAAAATTTTTGTGGACGTCCGTCAAGACCTTGGCTATGCATCCGGTTGGCCCTCACGGCCATTCCGACCCATTTTCAAGGTCAAAATAGCCCCGAAGGCGCATACCCCATTTCGACATTTTTCGTGTGCTATAGCACACCATTTTTTGGGTGATCCGGATCCCGACGTCAAAAGTGCCAAAATTTTTTTGGACGTCCGTCAAGACCTTGGCTATGCATCCGGTTGGCCCTCACGGCCATTCCGACCCATTTTCAAGGTCAAAATAGCCCCGAAGCGCGCATACCCCATTTCGATGATTTTTCGTGTGCTATAGCACACCATTTTTTGGGTGATCCGGATCCACGTCAAAAGTGCCAAAAATTTTGTGGACGTCCGTCAAGACCTTGGCTATGCATCCGGTTGGCCCTCACGGCCATTCCGACCCATTTTCAAGGTCAAAATAGCCCCGAAGCGCGCATACCCCCATTTCGACGATTTTTCGTGTGCTATAGCACACCATTTTTTGGGTGATCCGGATCCCGACGTCAAAAGTGCCAAAAATTTTGTGGACGTCCGTCAAGACCTTGGCTATGCATCCGGTTGGCCCTCACGGCCATTCCGACCCATTTTCAAGGTCAAAATAGCCCGAAGCGCGCATACCCCCATTTCGACGATTTTTCGTGTGCTATAGCACACCATTTTTTGGGTGATCCGGATCCCGACGTCAAAAGTGCCAAAATTTTTGTGGACGTCCGTCAAGACCTTGGCTATGCATCCGGTTGGCCCTCACGGCCATTCCGACCCATTTTCAAGGTCAAAATAGCCCGAAGCGCGCATACCCCATTTCGACGATTTTTCGTGTGCTATAGCACACATTTTTTGGGTGATCCGGATCCCGATCAAAAGTGCCAAAATTTTGTGGACGTCCGTCAAGACCTTGGCTATGCATCGGTTGGCCCTCACGGCCATTCCGACCCATTTTCAAGGTCAAAATAGCCCCGAAGCGCGCATACCCCCATTTCGACGATTTTTCGTGTGCTATAGCACACCATTTTTTGGGTGATCCGGATCCCGACGTCAAAAGTGCCAAAAATTTTGTGGACGTCCGTCAAGACCTTGGCTATGCATCCGGTTGGCCCTCACGGCCATTCCGACCCATTTTCAAGGTCAAAATAGCCCCGAAGCGCGCATACCCCCATTTCGACGATTTTTCGTGTGCTATAGCACACCATTTTTTGGGTGATCCGGATCCCGACGTCAAAAGTGCCAAAAATTTGTGGACGTCCGTCAAGACCTTGGCTATGCATCCGGTTGGCCCTCACGGCCATTCCGACCCATTTTCAAGGTCAAAATAGCCCCGAAGCGCGCATACCCCATTTCGACGATTTTTCGTGTGCTATAGCACACCATTTTTTGGGTGATCCGGATCCCGACGTCAAAAGTGCCAAAATTTTGTGGACGTCCGTCAAGACCTTGGCTATGCATCCGGTTGGCCCTCACGGCCATTCCGACCCATTTTCAAGGTCAAAATAGCCCGAAGCGCGCATACCCCATTTCGACGATTTTTCGTGTGCTATAGCACACCATTTTTTGGGTGATCCGGATCCCGACGTCAAAAGTGCCAAAAATTTTGTGGACGTCCGTCAAGACCTTGGCTATGCATCCGGTTGGCCCTCACGGCCATTCCGACCCATTTTCAAGGTCAAAATAGCCCCGAAGCGCGCATACCCCCATTTCGATGATTTTTCGTGTGCTATAGCACACCATTTTTTGGGTGATCCGGATCCTGACGTCAAAAGTGCCAAAAATTTTTGTGGACGTCCGTCAAGACCTTGGCTATGCATCCGGTTGGCCCTCACGGCCATTCCGACCCATTTTCAAGGTCAAAATAGCCCCGAAGCGCGCATACCCCCATTTCGACGATTTTTCGTGTGCTATAGCACACCATTTTTGGGTGATCCGGATCCCGACGTCAAAAGTGCCAAAAATTTTGTGGACGTCCGTCAAGACCTTGGCTATGCATCCGGTTGGCCCTCACGGCCATTCCGACCCATTTTCAAGGTCAAAATAGCCCCGAAGCGCGCATACCCCATTTCGACGATTTTTCGTGTGCTATAGCACACCATTTTTTGGGTGATCCGGATCCCGACGTCAAAAGTGCCAAAATTTTGTGGACGTCCGTCAAGACCTTGGCTATGCATCCGGTTGGCCCTCACGGCCATTCCGACCCATTTTCAAGGTCAAAATAGCCCCGAAGCGCGCATACCCCCATTTCGACGATTTTTCGTGTGCTATAGCACACCATTTTTTGGGTGATCCGGATCCCGACGTCAAAAGTGCCAAAATTTTTGGACGTCCGTCAAGACCTTGGCTATGCATCCGGTTGGCCCTCACGGCCATTCCGACCCATTTTCAAGGTCAAAATAGCCCCGAAGCGCGCATACCCCATTTCGAATTTTTCGTGTGCTATAGCACACCATTTTTTGGGTGATCCGGATCCCACGTCAAAAGTGCCAAAATTTTTGTGGACGTCCGTCAAGACCTTGGCTATGCATCCGGTTGGCCCTCACGGCCATTCCGACCCATTTTCAAGGTCAAAATAGCCCGAAGCGCATACCCCCATTTCGACGATTTTTCGTGTGCTATAGCACACCATTTTTTGGGTGATCCGGATCCCACGTCAAAAGTGCCAAAATTTTTGTGGACGTCCGTCAAGACCTTGGCTATGCATCCGGTTGGCCCTCACGGCCATTCCGACCCATTTTCAAGGTCAAAATAGCCCCGAAGCGCGCATACCCCCATTTCGACGATTTTTCGTGTGCTATAGCACACCATTTTTTGGGTGATCCGGATCCCGACGTCAAAAGTGCCAAAATTTTTGTGGACGTCCGTCAAGACCTTGGCTATGCATCCGGTTGGCCCTCACGGCCATTCCGACCCATTTTCAAGGTCAAAATAGCCCCGAAGCGCGCATACCCCCATTTCGACGATTTTTCGTGTGCTATAGCACACCATTTTTTGGGTGATCCGGATCCCGACGTCAAAAGTGCCAAAATTTTTGTGGACGTCCGTCAAGACCTTGGCTATGCATCCGGTTGGCCCTCACGGCCATTCCGACCCATTTTCAAGGTCAAAATAGCCCCGAAGCGCGCATACCCCATTTCGACATTTTTCGTGTGCTATAGCACACCATTTTTTGGGTGATCCGGATCCCGACGTCAAAAGTGCCAAAATTTTTGGACGTCCGTCAAGACGTTGGCTATGCATCCGGTTGGCCCTCACGGCCATTCCGACCCATTTTCAAGGTCAAAATAGCCCCGAAGCGCGCATACCCCCATTTCGACGATTTTTCGTGTGCTATAGCACACCATTTTTTGGGTGATCCGGATCCACGTCAAAAGTGCCAAAATTTTGTGGACGTCCGTCAAGACCTTGGCTATGCATCCGGTTGGCCCTCACGGCCATTCCGACCCATTTTCAAGGTCAAAATAGCCCCGAAGCGCGCATACCCCCATTTCGACGATTTTTCGTGTGCTATAGCACACCATTTTTTGGGTGATCCGGATCCCGACGTCAAAAGTGCCAAAATTTTTGTGGACGTCCGTCAAGACCTTGGCTATGCATCCGGTTGGCCCTCACGGCCATTCCGACCCATTTTCAAGGTCAAAATAGCCCCGAAGCGCGCATACCCCCATTTCGACGATTTTTCGTGTGCTATAGCACACCATTTTTTGGGTGATCCGGATCCCGACGTCAAAAGTGCCAAAAATTTTTGTGGACGTCCGTCAAGACCTTGGCTATGCATCCGGTTGGCCCTCACGGCCATTCCGACCCATTTTCAAGGTCAAAATAGCCCCGAAGCGCGCATACCCCCATTTCGACGATTTTTCGTGTGCTATAGCACACCATTTTTTGGGTGATCCGGATCCCGACGTCAAAAGTGCCAAAATTTTTGTGGACGTCCGTCAAGACCTTGGCTATGCATCCGGTTGGCCCTCACGGCCATTCCGACCCATTTTCAAGGTCAAAATAGCCCCGAAGCGCGCATACCCCCATTTCGACGATTTTTCGTGTGCTATAGCACACCATTTTTTGGGTGATCCGGATCCCGACGTCAAAAGTGCCAAAATTTTTGTGGACGTCCGTCAAGACCTTGGCTATGCATCCGGTTGGCCCTCACGGCCATTCCGACCCATTTTCAAGGTCAAAATAGCCCCGAAGCGCATACCCCCATTTCGACGATTTTTCGTGTGCTATAGCACACCATTTTTTGGGTGATCCGGATCCCGACGTCAAAAGTGCCAAAAATTTTTGTGGACGTCCGTCAAGACGTTGGCTATGCATCCGGTTGGCCCTCACGGCCATTCCGACCCATTTTCAAGGTCAAAATAGCCCGAAGCGCGCATACCCCATTTCGACGATTTTTCGTGTGCTATAGCACACCATTTTTTGGGTGATCCGGATCCCGACGTCAAAAGTGCCAAAATTTTTGGACGTCCGTCAAGACGTTGGCTATGCATCCGGTTGGCCCTGACGGCCATTCCGACCCATTTTCAAGGTCAAAATAGCCCCGAAGCGCGCATACCCCATTTCGACGATTTTTCGTGTGCTATAGCACACCATTTTTTGGGTGATCCGGATCCCGACGTCAAAAGTGCCAAAATTTTTGTGGACGTCCGTCAAGACGTTGGCTATGCATCCGGTTGGCCCTGACGGCCATTCCGACCCATTTTCAAGGTCAAAATAGCCCCGAAGCGCGCATACCCCCATTTCGACGATTTTTCGTGTGCTATAGCACACCATTTTTTGGGTGATCCGGATCCCGACGTCAAAAGTGCCAAAAATTTTGTGGACGTCCGTCAAGACGTTGGCTATGCATCCGGTTGGCCCTGACGGCCATTCGACCCATTTTCAAGGTCAAAATAGCCCCGAAGCGCGCATACCCCCATTTCGATGATTTTTCGTGTGCTATAGCACACCATTTTTTGGGTGATCCGGATCCCGACGTCAAAAGTGCCAAAATTTTTTGGACGTCCGTCAAGACGTTGGCTATGCATCCGGTTGGCCCTGACGGCCATTCACCCATTTTCAAGGTCAAAATAGCCCGAAGCGCGCATACCCCCATTTCGATGATTTTTCGTGTGCTATAGCACACCATTTTTTGGGTGATCCGGATCCCGATGTCAAAAGTGCCAAAAATTTTGTGGACGTCCGTCAAGACGTTGGCTATGCATCCGGTTGGCCCTGACGGCCATTCGACCCATTTTCAAGGTCAAAATAGCCCCGAAGCGCGCATACCCCCATTTCGACGATTTTTCGTGTGCTATAGCACACCATTTTTTGGGTGATCCGGATCCCGACGTTAAAAGTGCCAAAAATTTTGTGGACGTCCGTCAAGACGTTGTATGCATCCGGTTGGCCCTGACGGCCATTCCGACCCATTTTCAAGGTCAAAATAGCCCCGAAGCGCGCATACCCCATTTCGATGATTTTTCGTGTGCTATAGCACACCATTTTTTGGGTGATCCGGATCCCGACGTCAAAAGTGCCAAATTTTTGTGGACGTCCGTCAAGACGTTGGCTATGCATCCGGTTGGCCCTGACGTCCATTCGACCCATTTTGAAGGTCAAAATAGCCCCGAAGCGCGCATACCCCATTTCGACGATTTTTCGTGTGCTCTAACACACCATTTTTTGGGTGATCCGGATCCCGACGTCAAAAGTGCCAAATATTTTTGTGGACGTCCGTCAAGACGTTGGCTATGCATCCGGTTGGCCCTGACGGCCATTCCGACCCATTTTGAAGGTCAAAATAGCCCCGAAGCGCGCATACCCTATTTCGACGATTTTTCGTGTGCTATAGCACACCATTTTTTGGGTGATCCGGATCCCGATGTCAAAAGTGCTAAAACTTTTTGTGGACGTCCGTCAAGAGTTGTCTATGCATCCGGTTGGCGCTGACGGCCATTCCGACCCATTTTCAAGGTCAAAATAGCCCCGAATCGCGCATACCCCCATTTCGACAATTTTTCGTGTGCTATAGCACACCATTTTTTGGGTGATCCGGATTCCGACGTCAAAAGTGCCAAAAAATTTTGTGGCCGTCCGTCAAGACGTTGTCTATACATCCGGTTGGCCCTGATGGCCATTCCGACCCATTTTGAAGGTCAAAATAGCCCCGACTCGCGCATACCCCCATTTCGATGATTTTTCGTGTGCTATAGCACACCATTTTTTGGGTGATCCGGATCCCGACGTTAAAAGTGCCAAAAATTTTAGTGACGTCTGTCAAGACGTTGGCTATGCATCTGGTTGGCCTTGACGACCATTCCGACCCATTTTCAAGGTCAAAATAGCCTCAAAGCCCGCATACCCCCATTTCAACAATTTTTCGTGTGCTATAGCATACCATTTTTTGGGTGATCCAGATCCCGACGTCAAAAGTGCCAAAATTTTTTGTGGACGTCCGTCAAGACGTTGGCTATGCATCAGGTTGGCCCTGACGGCCATTCCGACCCATTTTGAAGGTCAAAATAGCCCCGAAGCACGCATACCCCCATTTCGCCGATATTTCGTGTGCTATAGCACACCATTTTTTGGATGATCCGGATACCGACGTCAAAAGTTCCAAATATTTTTGTGGACGTCTGTCAAGACGTTGACTATTCATCCGGTTGGCCCTGACGGCCATTCCAACCCATTTTCAAGGTCAAAATAGCCCCGAAGCGCGCACACCCCCATTACGACGATTTTTCGTGTGCTATAGAACACCATTTTTTGGGTGATCCGGATCCCGACGTCAAAAGTGCCAGAAAATTTTGTGGACGTCCGTCAAGACGTTGGCTATGCATCCGATTGGCCCTGACGGCCATTCCGACCCATTTTCAAGGTCAAACAAGCCCCGATGCGGGCATACCTCCATTTCGATAATTTTTCGTGTGCTATAGCACACCATTTTTTGGGTGATCCGGATCCCGACGTCAAAAGTGCCAAATTTTTTTGTGGACGTCCGTCAAGACGTTGGCTATGCATCCGGTTGGCCTGACGGCCATTCTGACCCATTTTGAAGGTCAAAATAGCCCCAAAGCGCGCATACCCCATTTCGACGATTTTTCGTGTGCTATAGCACACCATTTTTTGGTTGATCCGGATCCCGATGTCAAAAGTGCCAAAACTTTTTGTGGACGTCCGTCAAGAGGTTGGCTATGCATCCGGTTGGTGCTGACGGCCATTCCGACCCATTTTCAAGGTCAAAATAGCCCCGAATCGCGCATACCCCCATTTCGACAATTTTTCGTGTGATATAGCACACCATTTTTTGGGTGATCCGGATTTTGACGTCAAAAGTGCCAAAAATTTTTGTGGACGTCCGTCAAGACGTTGGCTATACATCCGGTTGGCCCTGATGGCCATTCCGACCCATTTTGAAGGTCAAAATAGCCCCGACTCGCGCATACCCCCATTTCAATGATTTTTCGTGTGCTATAGCACACCATTTTTTGGGTGATCCGGATCCCGACGTTAAAAGTGCCATTAGCAAGGCATATACCGTCATTGCAGATATGAGCATTAGAAAGTTTATAATTTATACAGATACGCTCACCAGTCGCGCTGTATAACTTGGTAGTTCCCTTCTGGAGGTACTTAGTTGGAATTAAACCTTCAACAATGCAATTACGATCTGCACCACTGTCTAACAAAGCAATTTTGTTAAGTACAAAATTAGAATTAACAACTAACTTAATCATAATGTGAGAACTCTGAGGCCTTACTCTAGTAATCAAATTGATACCTGTGTCTTCTATACCTTTAGGTGAAGAAGGGACTGAATGATTTGAAGAGTTGTTATCTTCATCTTCGTTGTCTGAAAAAGCAATCTCTTTTCCTTTAAGAGATACCTCACCATCCTTGAAAAATTGTTTTGCTAAAGCATCAATTTCAATTTTGTTAAGTCTTGCCTTAACTTCTCTAACTTCATCTTTAAGAAAGTTAACCTCTGAACGAAGTTCATTGATAGAAGGTTCTTCCTTCTTGTCTGTATATCTGTGCATGATATCCTTCATGCTAAAAGGAGTTACATTCTTGGCAACTTCCTTTTCCTTCTGTTTGACAACAAGCTTTTGAAGCTCCAAAAGATAACTTTTTCAAGCATCATCATCCTTGATGTGTTCGATTGTTTTGAACAAGATTTCTACTGAATCTTCGGAAAGAACTCTGATTGATCGATTATCACAAAGGCAAAATGCTCCTCGACAATTGCAGTTGTGATCACTATCTTCTGAGTTTTGAGCAACATTGAGGAATTCTTCATCTTCAGATTCACTTTCATAAGAGTAATCAGACTCTGATTCTGATTCTTCTTCTTCCAAAATAGATAGAAACTTTTCTTTAGTTTCTTCATCCACATTAAGAAGATTTATCTTCTTTTTCTTTTTCTTGTTTCTTGGACAATCCGGAGATCTGTGACCTGATTTTCCACAAGACCAACACTTATCTTCTTGAGAAGTGCTAGAAGAAGTTCTCTTACTTCTTTTCTTTCTTGAATAACTCTTCTTCTTAGAAGATCTTCTTTTTGGTGACAATTCTCCAGATCGTTCCTTTTTAGAGATTTTCTTGGCTGAAGGAGGTTTCAGACTGGGAAATCCAAAGTCTTGACAAAAGCTTCCAAGCTCATTACTTGAAAATTTCTGATCTTTCTTAAGTTGTTCCTTTAGCTTCAGATCAGTACATAGCTCCATAGCTACGAAATGAATCAAACTAGTAAGATCTTCATAAGTCATTTCTGAATAAGGAATCTTACCTTCACAACGATCTCTGATTTTGGATCGTACCTTTTCTGCAAAATGAGGAGGTAATCCGCTAAGAAATCTCTCCTTCCAATAATCATTATTGCAGTCATCTCTTAGCATGACCTTAGTAATAAACATATCTTTATACCACCTGAAATCAGTTAATTTCTTGCAGTATAGATTGTTTAATATTTCCAAGCTCCTGTCTTGAAATAATCGTGGTTCTCCCACGAAATGTTTAGCGATGCTGTAGATGAGAGTTGCAGTTGCATCTTCCACTACTTCAATTGTTGAGGTGGTTATTTCACCTTCTGTCTTTACAACATTCTTGCTTGCAACAGCATTAAAGATTTCATTTCTGTTGTGTTCTGTGAGATAATTGTCCCACCAATTTCTTAAAGTACATGTAAAGCCTGCAATAATTTTGTTAGCCGCTTGCTTATCGGTAGCACCTTTCCATTTGTATGCTGTGATGTTCATACCAATTTCCTGGAGTTTGTTATAGATTTGGCCATCTGCCATTCCATCTATATTCCATTCTGTTATACCAGTACCATCAGCCACGCCTTGGGGATGCATGAAGTTTTCCTCAAACTGGACGTCAGGGAAAGAAGGTCTGGGATAAAAGTTTTTGGAATGTGGAAGTCTATCCTTAATAGCTCCCACCTTATCTCCTTGAGAAATCTTAATTCTCTTAAGTTGATCACTTATCCTTTCAAGGATCTCTGGAGTATTGATGAACTCACTATTTGGTTTTGGGAAATCCTCAGGGGAAAACTCAGTGATTTTGAAAATAGGTTTGGTTTCTTGGTTAAAGCCTGATTTGGAAGAGCTGGGTTTGCTACCAATTGAGCTGGTACCACTGTAATTATACTTAGACTCTTCAATTTGTTTGGACACAACATGAAGAACCTGGTTAGTATAATTGTTCTGTTCGAACACCTTGTTTATCTCCGCAACAGTCACAATGCTGCTTTCTTTATCTTTAGAAGGCTTCTTAAAAGGAGCTGCTTTTAACACTTCCTTCCTGTAAGGAATGTTTAATCCTTCTAAAGGAGGAGTAATACTTTCGACAACCTTATCTTTGGTATGCCACTTGTTTACCAAAACCTGTAATGATGAATTGGATCCACCCATTTGGCTTGTACACTCAAACCACTTGAAGAATTCAATTTCCATCTTGAATCTCTTCATATCTTTGAACCATTTGTCTTTGAACAAGACTCTCTGTTCTCTTGAGTATGTATCCACATACCATGCTCTTTTTAAAGCATGCTTGGGGCTTACCCACCACTTATGAAGCTTTTTCTCGTCAGGAGTGAATTTATCTGCTGACTTAATTACTCCAATAGAGTCTTTCTTCTGGTGAGAAGGAGCTTTCATTTCGCTAGGAGTAGGACTACCTGCAAAAGAAGATTCATAAAAGACTTTGGGTATGGTCTGGGTAAAGTCAACCCCTCTGAATTTACCAAAATGTTCTGAAACTTCCGTAGTTTCAGACAATTCATCTTCCCCCTCCCGGGTTTTTGAACAAGAAGGTCTAGCCATAGACATTCTTCTACTGGAAGACGCTTGGCTGAAAGAGTTGGATCTTAGAAACTTAAGGTTAACAGATCCATCTGCAAATTGGAGAACACTTTCGAGGGAAGACCTAGAAGGTTGAACTGGAGAAGGTTCGGTGATTGATTCAAACTTCCAACTTTCGTCAGAAATAATCTCATCACACTTCAACAATCTAGGCACAAAAGTAGTGCTATGCTCTTGGTGAGATTCCATAAGCATAGTAACACCTTTAGGACTAGAGTTAATTGCCTTTGGGGCAATAGTGGTTTTCATTAGCTTATTATATACCCTGTATATTATAGCTAAATCTCTGGTTCCTGATTTACTATTCATATTCTTGGTTTTGACGTTAAGCGTCAAAGTATCAAGAATATTAGAATCTTCAAGATCTATAGAGAAATTAGGATAACTATTGAAGTAAACTGGCCCATGAGCTAGATTACTTTCTAAGATTCCTAACAGCGAATCATCAAAATTGAGAAGTCTAGCATCTCTAAGCAATAAACAAATAGGGATATTTAATAAAAACGATCGAAGTGCGGAAAAATAAAGAAGACAAGAAAACTTACAAAAACCAAAGCTCTATTCCATTGAAAGCAAAATATTACAAAGAGAGAGAGAGCATTTAGAAAATTGTAGTCTAGCCAAATTTTCTCCTGCTGAAATGTAATTTTACAAAGTCTTAAATAGACTTCAAAGGGATAAAAGGAATCTAAAAGCTTTTCTCTGATTGGTTGAAGAGGATTGCTTTGCTGTTCCTTATCTTTTGCTTTCTTTGAAAGCATCTGCTTTTGCTAAAGTCTTTGCTTTAATAGTAATAGCCACTCTTGTCGGCCATCTTCTTGTCTTCTTTTGCTTTGTCAAAAGCATCTTCTTTTAAAGTCGTGATGGCCAATCCTATCGGCAAAGCTTTATACTGTATTTGTTCCTTATTATTAACATAGTAAAGATTCCGTTTTCTTTGAAAACTCCTTTACCTTTTACTGAATTATTCCAATCCTTTTAGGATTTCAATTAGTAAAACATGTTATTCTGATTTTAATATCTCAACAAGACATTAATCAAAAGGATTCAAATAAGCACTAGCTAATGCTTTAGGGTTTAACATATCACCATTGTCATCACTAAGACTGTGAGAAGATGCTTCATCAAGAAGTAGATTGACTTCAACTTCATCTGGATTATTGTCTAAATCTGACAAAGCTTTTTGTAATCTTTTCTTTAGTTCGCTCTTTGACGGCGAAGGACTGCTAGATGATACTTTCTTCTTGAAGGAAGAATGTTCTTCTTTCTTTGCTGGTGACCAGCCTTTGATTTTGATTTCTTTTGATAGAAACTTAATCCTATCGAAATCTGCAATAATAAACGTCCAACTTATGATATAAGATAAACGTTTCTTTATGAAATACTTACAGAGTTTGATGTTCTCTGGAAGGGTTGAGATGCCTTCATCAATCTGAAACTGAGGGTATTTCTCAGCAAATTGTCGAGGCATAACCTGTTTATTTCCTCCAAACCAATTCCACCATTCGTAGAACCATCTGGGGATAGTAGAAGTTGAAACTTCTGGACTGTATTTCACGAACCACGTATGCGTAGTTGGTCTGACGTATAAGAAGTTAATCCAAGCTTCTTTATAGTCATACCAGTTGTACGTCTGAGGATTGAATCTCTTAGAGAGA
The DNA here is from genome assembly GCA_022817965.1 of Solanum lycopersicoides. Taxonomy (NCBI): domain Eukaryota; kingdom Viridiplantae; phylum Streptophyta; class Magnoliopsida; order Solanales; family Solanaceae; genus Solanum; species Solanum lycopersicoides. The sequence continues at coordinate 99,979,548 of CM040626.1, read as the reverse complement.
TTGATTGGGGTTTGTAGATGATCTACCGGCCAATTGAACGGTGATAAAATCTTCTTAATGGTGAACTTAGAATAAGCTATGCTGTCAGGATCTGATTTGTCAGCTAGCTCGTGTTCAATATCCACCGATCCAGTGTCTACCAGGATGAATTCATAATAACGTCTTGTCTTCAAAGAGTTGCCAGTGTCGACATAATTCCTTTGATGATAGACTGGTTTTAAGAGATGTTTAATCTCATAATTTTCATAATCTTTGTCTAAGGCGAGTATTGGAAACACCTGCAAAGATAAAAATTCGAATTTTTCCTTCTCTTTAGAAGGAGACTTTGTTTCTGTTGGGGAAACGGCTTCAGCAAAACTGGTCGGCTGTTTCATGGCGTAACAGTCGCTGGTCTGCTTCTGAGAGAATCTAAGTTCTCCACTTGGGCTTGATGACGAACAATGCTCCTGTTCCTTTTGGAAGGGCTTCTTCATAATCAACATTTTTGACGAACTACTCTGAGGTAGTTCAGGAGTAATTGGAGGCATTTGGGCCAACGCCGAATACCTGTTCACATCAGGCCTTATCTGATTTATTTCAGGCCTTATAGCAAATGGGCCTGCTGGTTTTGTTGGGCCTCTTGGATTGGGCCTGGCTGGTTGCTTACCCGCTATGGGCCTAACCTGTGGTCTCATTTTTGCCCTGTAAAAATTCTCTGGTTAGAAAATCAGGCAACGAATTATTTTCTCCTTTAATAAATTCGATTTGAAAATCGAAACTAGATAATAAAGCCTGCCACCTAGCAAAAATTTGTTTGGAGACAATATTCTTAACATCCTTCTGGAGGATTTCTTTGGCAGATTTACAATCTACTCTGAGCAAGAATTCTTTGTTAACAAGGTCATCTTGAAATTTAGTAATGCAAAGAACAATAGTAAGAATTTCTTTTTTAACCGTGCTATAATTCTTTTGTGCTGAATTCCAGATTCCTGAAGTGTAACGAACTAATTGTTCAGGAGATTTAGAAGTTCGAACAATTTTATTATTCAAAAGAGTTTCAATTTCTTTTTTACAGATTTCCATAAGTTCATGGTTCATCTGAATAGGTCTAGCTTTGGTAGAGATAGCCTTTTCATCAAATCCATCAATATATGGTAAATCTATAATATGGGACTTTCGATCCCAAAAAGTGTTTGGAAATTCTGAGCAAATTTCTTTTTCAAAAGTTTTTCCAAGATTGGTAATTTTGGTCACCATTCCCGGGGTTTTTAAAATTTGCTCAATTCGCTTAATTTTAATATCTTCTTTAAGAAAACAAATCTGATTTATTTTAAATGCAGTTTGTTGATGCAAAAATTTACTTTCTTGAAGAGAAAGTGTCTTGATAAAAGGAAATGAAATTTCTTTTCCCAAAATTTTTGTTTTGATTGAATCAAAAGCTGAAATATAAGGTTTAATTTGGGTAATAAAAGGTATTCCCAAAATAATTTCCTCATTAATGTTTTTTGTTATGACAAAATCATTAGCAAGGCATATACCGTCATTGCAGATATGAGCATTAGAAAGTTTATAATTTATACAGATACGCTCACCAGTCGCGCTGTATAACTTGGTAGTTCCCTTCTGGAGGTACTTAGTTGGAATTAAACCTTCAACAATGCAATTACGATCTGCACCACTGTCTAACAAAGCAATTTTGTTAAGTACAAAATTAGAATTAACAACTAACTTAATCATAATGTGAGAACTCTGAGGCCTTACTCTAGTAATCAAATTGATACCTGTGTCTTCTATACCTTTAGGTGAAGAAGGGACTGAATGATTTGAAGAGTTGTTATCTTCATCTTCGTTGTCTGAAGAAGCAATCTCTTTTCCTTTAAGAGATACCTCACCATCCTTGAAAAATTGTTTTGCTAAAGCATCAATTTCAATTTTGTTAAGTCTTGCCTTAACTTCTCTAACTTCATCTTTAAGAAAGTTAACCTCTGAACGAAGTTCATTGATAGAAGGTTCTTCCTTCTTGTCTGTATATCTGTGCATGATATCCTTCATGCTAAAAGGAGTTACATTCTTGGCAACTTCCTTTTCCTTCTGTTTGACAACAAGCTTTTGAAGCTCCAAAAGATAACTTTTTCGAGCATCATCATCCTTGATGTGTTCGATTGTTTTGAACAAGATTTCTACTGAATCTTCGGAAAGAACTCTGATTGATCGATTATCACAAAGGCAAAATGCTCCTCGACAATTGCAGTTGTGATCACTATCTTCTGAGTTTTGAGCAACATTGAGGAATTCTTCATCCTCAGATTCACTTTCATAAGAGTAATCAGACTCTGATTCTGATTCTTCTTCTTCCAAAATAGATAGAAACTTTTCTTTAGTTTCTTCATCCACATTAAGAAGATTTATCTTCTTTTTCTTTTTCTTGTTTCTTGGACAATCAGGAGATCTGTGACCTGATTTTCCACAAGACCAACACTTATCTTCTTGAGAAGTGCTAGAAGAAGTTCTCTTACTTCTTTTCTTTCTTGAATAACTCTTCTTCTTAGAAGATCTTCTTTTTGGTGACAATTCTCCAGATCGTTCCTTTTTAGAGATTTTCTTGGCTGAAGGAGGTTTCAGACTGGGAAATCCAAAGTCTTGACAAAAGCTTCCAAGCTCATTACTTGAAAATTTCTGATCTTTCTTAAGCTTTTCCTTTAGCTTCAGATCAGTACATAGCTCCATAGCTACGAAATGAATCAAACTAGTAAGATCTTCATAAGTCATTTCTGAATAAGGAATCTTACCTTCACAACGATCTCTGATTTTGGATCGTACCTTTTCTGCAAAATGAGGAGGTAATCCGCTAAGAAATCTCTCCTTCCAATAATTATTATTGCAGTCATCTCTTAGCATGACCTTAGTAATAAACATATCTTTATACCACCTGAAATCAGTTAATTTCTTGCAGTATAGATTGTTTAATATTTCCAAGCTCCTGTCTTGAAATAATCGTGGTTCTCCCACGAAATGTTTAGCGATGCTGTAGATGAGAGTTGCAGTTGCATCTTCCACTACTTCAATTGTTGAGGTGGTTATTTCACCTTCTGTCTTTACAACATTCTTGCTTGCAACAGCATTAAAGATTTCATTTCTGTTGTGTTCTGTGAGATAATTGTCCCACCAATTTCTTAAAGTACATGTAAAGCCTGCAATAATTTTGTTAGCCGCTTGCTTATCGGTAGCACCTTTCCATTTGTATGCTGTGATGTTCATACCAATTTCCTGGAGTTTGTTATAGATTTGGCCATCTGCCATTCCATCTATATTCCATTCTATTATACCAGTACCATCAGCCACGCCTTGGGGATGCATGAAGTTTTCCTCAAACTGGACGTCAGGGAAAGAAGGTCTGGGATAAAAGTTTTTGGAATGTGGAAGTCTATCCTTAATAGCTCCCACCTTATCTCCTTGAGAAATCTTAATTCTCTTAAGTTGATCACTTATCCTTTCAAGGATCTCTGGAGTATTGATGAACTCACTATTTGGTTTTGGGAAATCCTCAGGGGAAAACTCAGTGATTTTGAAAATAGGTTTGGTTTCTTGGTTAAAGCCTGATTTGGAAGAGCTGGGTTTGCTACCAATTGAGCTGGTACCACTGTAATTATACTTAGACTCTTCAATTTGTTTGGACACAACATGAAGAACCTGGTTAGTATAATTGTTCTGTTCGAACACCTTGTTTATCTCCGCAACAGTCACAATGCTGCTTTCTTTATCTTTAGAAGGCTTCTTAAAAGGAGCTGCTTTTAACACTTCCTTCCTGTAAGGAATGTTTAATCCTTCTAAAGGAGGAGTAATACTTTCGACAACCTTATCTTTGGTATGCCACTTGTTTACCAAAACCTGTAATGATGAATTGGATCCACCCATTTGGCTTGTACACTCAAACCACTTGAAGAATTCAATTTCCATCTTGAATCTCTTCATATCTTTGAACCATTTGTCTTTGAACAAGACTCTCTGTTCTCTTGAGTATGTATCCACATACCATGCTCTTTTTAAAGCATGCTTGGGGCTTACCCACCACTTATGAAGCTTTTTCTCGTCAGGAGTGAATTTATCTGCTGACTTAATTACTCCAATAGAGTCTTTCTTCTGGTGAGAAGGAGCTTTCATTTCGCTAGGAGTAGGACTACCTGCAAAAGAAGATTCATAAAAGACTTTGGGTATGGTCTGGGTAAAGTCAACCCCTCTGAATTTACCAAAATGTTCTGAAACTTCCGTAGTTTCAGACAATTCATCTTCCCCCTCCCGGGTTTTTGAACAAGAAGGTCTAGCCATAGACATTCTTCTACTGGAAGACGCTTGGCTGAAAGAGTTGGATCTTAGAAACTTAAGGTTAACAGATCCATCTGCAAATTGGAGAACACTTTCGAGGGAAGACCTAGAAGGTTGAACTGGAGAAGGTTCGGTGATTGATTCAAACTTCCAACTTTCGTCAGAAAGAATCTCATCCACTTTAACAATCTAGGCACAAAAGTAGTGCTATGCTCTTGGTGAGATTCCATAAGCATAGTAACACCTTTAGGACTAGAGTTAATTGCCTTTGGGGCAATAGTGGTTTTCATTAGCTTATAATATACCCTGTATATTATAGCTAAATCTCTGGTTCCTGATTTACTATTCATATTCTTGGTTTTGACGTTAAGCGTCAAAGTATCAAGAATATTAGAATCTTCAAGATCTATAGAGAAATTAGGATAACTATTGAAGTAAACTGGCCCATGAGCTAGATTACTTTCTAAGATTCCTAACAGCGAATCATCAAAATTGAGAAGTCTAGCATCTCTAAGCAATAAACAAATAGGGATATTTAAACCTTTACGGAAAAGAGGTTTAACAGCTACTTGCACAAGACCAATATGAAGGAATTTAAATTCTTTCCTATATCTGTCTATGTCAGCAGCAATCAACAATTTAATAGTCTCTAAAGAGTTATTAATTGCAGAAGTTGATTCACAAGTTTTTATATTAAAACTTTTAAACAAATTGAAATTACTTGAAAGTTGTTTTATATTTATCTTTCTCAGAAATTTGAATTTGCCATAAACCTGACTTTAAATCAAATTTGCTGTAAAGATTAGCTTTAAAAATTCTTTTCAATAGATCCCTTTTGTTAGGAATAGGATAACGAATCCATTTTAAAACGGAATTTAAAGGCTTGTAATTAATTACAAGTCTTGGTAAACCTCGTTCTTGTTCAGCAGCATTGTTAACATAAAATGCTGAACAACTCCAAGGAGATTTAGAAGTTCGAATAATTTTATTATTCAAAAGAGTTTCAATTTCTTTTTTACAGACATTTCGACGATTTTTCATGTGCTATAGCACACCATTTTTTGGATGATCCGGATCCCGACGTTAAAAGTGCCAAAAAATTTTGTGGACGTCCGTCAAGACGTTGACTATTCATCCGGTTGGCCCTGACGGCCATTCAGACCCATTTTCAAGGTCAAAATAGCCCCGAAGCACGCATACCCCCATTTCGACGATTTTTCGTGTGCTATAGCAACACCTTTTTTTGGGTGATCCGGATCCCGACGTCAAAAGTGCCAAACATTTTTGTGGACGTCCGTCAAGACGTTGGCTATGCATCAGGTTGGCCCTGACGGCCATTCCGACCCATTTTGAAGGTCAAAATAGCCCAAAGCACGCATACCCCATTTCGACGATTTTTCGTGTGCTATAGCACACCATTTTTTGGATCCGGATCTCGACTTCAAAAGTGCCAAATTTTTTTGTGGACGTCCATCAAGACGTTGGCTATTCATCCGGTTGGCCCTGACGGCCATTCCAACCCATTTTAAGGTCAAAATAGCCCCGAAGCGCGCATACCCCTATTTTGACGATTTTTCGTGTGCTATAGCACGCCATTTTTTGGGTGATCCGGATCCCGACGTCAAAAGTGCCAATTTTTGTGGACGTCCGTCAAGACGTTGGCTATGCATACGGTTGGCCCTGACGGCCATTCCGACCCATTTTCAAGGTCAAAATAGCCCCGAAGCGCGCATACCCCCATTTCGACGATTTTTCGTGTGCTATAGCACACCATTTTTTGGGTGATCCGATCCCGACGTCAAAAGTGCCAAAATTTTTGTGGACGTCCGTCAAGACGTTGGCTATGCATCCGGTTGGCCCTGACGGCCATTCCGACCCATTTTCAAGGTCAAAATAGCCCCGAAGCACGCATACCCCCATTTCGACGATTTTTCGTGTGCTATAGCACACCATTTTTTGGGTGATCCGGATCCCGACGTCAAAGTGCCAAAAATTTTTGTGGACGTCCGTCAAGACGTTGGCTATGCATCCGGTTGGCCTGACGGCCATTCACCCATTTTCAAGGTCAAAATAGCCCCGAAGCGCGCATACCCCCATTTCGACAATTTTTCGTGTGCTATAGCACACCATTTTTTGGGTGATCCGGATCCCGATGTCAAAAGTGCCAAAAAATTTTGTGGACGTCCGTCAAGACGTTGGCTATGCATCCGGTTGGCCCTGACGGCCATTCCGACCCATTTTGAAGGTCAAAATAGCCCCGAAGCGCGCATACCCCATTTCGACGATTTTTCGTGTGCTATAGCACACCATTTTTTGGTGATCCGGATCCCGACGTCAAAAGTGCCAAAAATTTTTGTGGACGTCCGTCAAGACGTTGGCTATGCATCCGGTTGGCCCTGACGGCCATTCCGACCCATTTTCAAGGTCAAAATAGCCCCGAAGCGCGCATACCCCCATTTCGATGATTTTTGTGTGCTATAGCACACCATTTTTTGGGTGATCCGGATCCCGACGTCAAAAGTGCCAAAATTTTTGTGGACGTCCGTCAAGACGTTGGCTATGCATCCGGTTGGCCCTGACGGCCATTCACCCATTTTGAAGGTCAAAATAGCCCCGAAGCGCGCATACCCCCATTTCGACGATTTTTCGTGTGCTATAGCACACCATTTTTTGGGTGATCCGGATCCGACGTCAAAAGTGCCAAAATTTTTGTGGACGTCCGTCAAGACGTTGGCTATGCATCTGGTTGGCCCTGACGGCCATTCCGACCCATTTTCAAGGTCAAAATAGCCCCGAAGCGCGCATACCCCCATTTCGACGATTTTTCGTGTGCTATAGCACACCATTTTTTGGGTGATCCGGATCCCGACGTCAAAAGTGCCAAAATTTTTGTGGACGTCCGTCAAGACGTTGGCTATGCATCCGGTTGGCCCTGACGGCCATTCGACCCATTTTGAAGGTCAAAATAGCCCCGAAGCGCGCATACCCCATTTCGACGATTTTTCGTGTGCTATAGCACACCATTTTTTGGGTGATCCGGATCCCGACGTCAAAAGTGCCAAATTTTTGTGGACGTCCGTCAAGACGTTGGCTATGCATCCGGTTGGCCCTGACGGCCATTCCGACCCATTTTGAAGGTCAAAATAGCCCCGAAGCGCGCATACCCCCATTTCGATGATTTTTCGTGTGCTATAGCACACCATTTTTTGGTGATCCGGATCCCGACGTCAAAAGTGCCAAAATTTTTGTGGACGTCCGTCAAGACGTTGGCTATGCATCCGGTTGGCCCTGACGGCCATTCCGACCCATTTTGAAGGTCAAAATAGCCCCGAAGCGCGCATACCCCCATTTCGACGATTTTTCGTGTGCTATAGCACACCATTTTTTGGGTGATCCGGATCCCGACGTCAAAAGTGCCAAAAATTTTTGGACGTCCGTCAAGACGTTGGCTATGCATCCGGTTGGCCCTGACGGCCATTCCGACCCATTTTCAAGGTCAAAATAGCCCCGAAGCGCGCATACCCCCATTTCGATGATTTTTCGTGTGCTATAGCACAATTTTTTGGGTGATCCGGATCCCGACGTCAAAAGTGCCAAAATTTTTTGTGGACGTCCGTCAAGACGTTGGCTATGCATCGATTGGCCCTGACGGCCATTCCGACCCATTTTGAAGGTCAAAATAGCCCCGAAGCGCGCATACCCCCATTTCGACTATTTTTCGTGTGCTATAGCACACCATTTTTTGGGTGATCCGGATCCCGACGTCAAAAGTGCCAAAATTTTGTGGACGTCCGTCAAGACGTTGGCTATGCATCCGGTTGGCCCTGACGGCCATTCCGACCCATTTTCAAGGTCAAAATAGCCCCGAAGCTCGCATACCCCCATTTCGATGATTTTTCGTGTGCTATAGCACACCATTTTTTGGGTGATCCGGATCCCGAGTCAAAAGTGCCAAAATTTTTGTGGACGTCCGTCAAGACGTTGGCTATGCATCCGGTTGGCCCTGACGGCATTCCGACCCATTTTCAAGGTCAAAATAGCCCTGAAGCGCGCATACCCCATTTCGACGATTTTTCGTGTGCTATAGCACACCATTTTTTGGGTGATCCATCCCGACGTCAAAAGTGCCAAATTTTTGTGGACGTCCGTCAAGACGTTGGCTATGCATCCGGTTGCCCTGACGGCCATTCCGACCCATTTTGAAGGTCAAAATAGCCCCGAAGCGCGCATACCCCCATTTCACGATTTTTCGTGTGCTATAGCACACCATTTTTTGGGTGATCCGGATCCCGACGTCAAAAGTGCCAAAATTTTTGTGGACGTCCGTCAAGACGTTGGCTATGCATCCGGTTGGCCCTGACGGCCATTCCGACCCATTTTGAAGGTCAAAATAGCCCCGAAGCGCGCATACCCCCATTTCGACGATTTTTCGTGTGCTATAGCACACCATTTTTTGGGTGATCCGGATCCCGACGTCAAAAGTGCCAAAATTTTTGTGGACGTCCGTCAAGACGTTGGCTATGCATCCGGTTGGCCCTGACGGCCATTCCGACCCATTTTCAAGGTCAAAATAGCCCGAAGCGCGCATACCCCCATTTCGACGATTTTTCGTGTGCTATAGCACACCATTTTTTGGGTGATCCGGATCCCGACGTCAAAAGTGCCAAAAATTTTGTGGACGTCCGTCAAGACGTTGCTATGCATCCGGTTGGCCCTGACGGCCATTCCGACCATTTTCAAGGTCAAAATAGCCCCGAAGCGCGCATACCCCCATTTCGACGATTTTTCGTGTGCTATAGCACACCATTTTTTGGGTGATCCGGATCCCGACGTCAAAAGTGCCAAAATTTTTGTGGACGTCCGTCAAGACGTTGGCTATGCATCCGGTTGGCCCTGACGGCCATTCCGACCCATTTTGAAGGTCAAAATAGCCCCGAAGCGCGCATACCCCCATTTCGACGATTTTTCGTGTGCTATAGCACACCATTTTTTGGGTGATCCGGATCCCGACGTCAAAAGTGCCAAAAATTTTTGTGGACGTCCGTCAAGACGTTGGCTATGCATCCGGTTGGCCCTGACGGCCATTCCGACCCATTTTCAAGGTCAAAATAGCCCGAAGCGCGCATACCCCCATTTCGACGATTTTTCGTGTGCTATAGCACACCATTTTTTGGGTGATCCGGATCCCGACGTCAAAAGTGCCAAAAATTTTGTGGACGTCCGTCAAGACGTTGGCTATGCATCCGGTTGGCCCTGACGGCCATTCCGACCCATTTTCAAGGTCAAAATAGCCCCGAAGCGCGCATACCCCCATTTCGACGATTTTTCGTGTGCTATAGCACACCATTTTTTGGGTGATCCGGATCCCGACGTCAAAAGTGCCAAATTTTGTGGACGTCCGTCAAGACGTTGGCTATGCATCCGGTTGGCCCTGACGGCCATTCCGACCCATTTTCAAGGTCAAAATAGCCCCGAAGCGCGCATACCCCCATTTCGACGATTTTTCGTGTGCTATAGCACACCATTTTTTGGGTGATCCGGATCCCGACGTCAAAAGTGCCAAAAATTTTGTGGACGTCCGTCAAGACGTTGGCTATGCATCCGGTTGGCCCTGACGGCCATTCCGACCCATTTTCAAGGTCAAAATAGCCCCGAAGCGCGCATACCCCATTTCGACGATTTTTCGTGTGCTATAGCACACCATTTTTTGGGTGATCCGGATCCCGACGTCAAAAGTGCCAAAAATTTTGTGGACGTCCGTCAAGACGTTGGCTATGCATCCGGTTGGCCCTGACGGCCATTCCGACCCATTTTCAAGGTCAAAATAGCCCCGAAGCGCGCATACCCCATTTCGACGATTTTTCGTGTGCTATAGCACACCATTTTTTTGGGTGATCCGGATCCCGACGTCAAAAGTGCCAAAAATTTTTGTGGACGTCCGTCAAGACGTTGGCTATGCATCCGGTTGGCCCTGACGGCCATTCCGACCCATTTTAAGGTCAAAATAGCCCCGAAGCGCGCATACCCCCATTTCGACGATTTTTCGTGTGCTATAGCACACCATTTTTTGGGTGATCCGGATCCCGACGTCAAAAGTGCCAAAAATTTTTGTGGACGTCCGTCAAGACGTTGGCTATGCATCCGGTTGGCCCTGACGGCCATTCCGACCCATTTTCAAGGTCAAAATAGCCCCGAAGCGCGCATACCCCCATTTCGACGATTTTTCGTGTGCTATAGCACACCATTTTTTGGGTGATCCGGATCCCGACGTCAAAAGTGCCAAAATTTTTGTGGACGTCCGTCAAGACGTTGGCTATGCATCCGGTTGGCCCTGACGGCCATTCCGACCCATTTTCAAGGTCAAAATAGCCCCGAAGCGCGCATACCCCATTTCGACGATTTTTCGTGTGCTATAGCACACCATTTTTTGGGTGATCCGGATCCCGACGTCAAAAGTGCCAAAATTTTTGTGGACGTCCGTCAAGACGTTGGCTATGCATCCGGTTGGCCCTGACGGCCATTCCGACCCATTTTCAAGGTCAAAATAGCCCGAAGCGCGCATACCCCCATTTCGACGATTTTTCGTGTGCTATAGCACACCATTTTTTGGTGATCCGGATCCCGACGTCAAAAGTGCCAAAAATTTTTGTGGACGTCCGTCAAGACGTTGGCTATGCATCCGGTTGGCCCTGACGGCCATTCCGACCCATTTTCAAGGTCAAAATAGCCCCGAAGCGCGCATACCCCCATTTCGAGATTTTTCGTGTGCTATAGCACACCATTTTTTGGGTGATCCGGATCCCGACGTCAAAAGTGCCAAAATTTTTGTGGACGTCCGTCAAGACGTTGGCTATGCATCCGTTGGCCCTGACGGCCATTCGACCCATTTTCAAGGTCAAAATAGCCCCGAAGCGCGCATACCCCCATTTCGACGATTTTTCGTGTGCTATAGCACACCATTTTTGGGTGATCCGGATCCGACGTCAAAAGTGCGGATCCCGACGTCAAAAGTGCCAAAATTTTTGTGGACGTCCGTCAAGACGTTGGCTATGCATCCGGTTGGCCCTGACGGCCATTCCGACCCATTTTCAAGGTCAAAATAGCCCCGAAGCGCGCATACCCCCATTTCGACGATTTTTCGTGTGCTATAGCACACCATTTTTTGGGTGATCCGGATCCCGACGTCAAAAGTGCCAAAAATTTTGTGGACGTCCGTCAAGACGTTGGCTATGCATCCGGTTGGCCCTGACGGCCATTCCGACCCATTTTCAAGGTCAAAATAGCCCCGAAGCGCGCATACCCCCATTTCGACGATTTTTCGTGTGCTATAGCACACCATTTTTTGGGTGATCCGGATCCCGACGTCAAAAGTGCCAAATTTTTGTGGACGTCCGTCAAGACGTTGGCTATGCATCCGGTTGGCCCTGACGGCCATTCCGACCCATTTTCAAGGTCAAAATAGCCCCGAAGCGCGCATACCCCCATTTCGACGATTTTTCGTGTGCTATAGCACACCATTTTTTGGGTGATCCGGATCCCGACGTCAAAAGTGCCAAAAATTTTGTGGACGTCCGTCAAGACGTTGGCTATGCATCCGGTTGGCCCTGACGGCCATTCCGACCCATTTTCAAGGTCAAAATAGCCCCGAAGCGCGCATACCCCATTTCGACGATTTTTCGTGTGCTATAGCACATTTTTTGGGTGATCCGGATCCCGACGTCAAAAGTGCCAAAATTTTTGTGGACGTCCGTCAAGACGTTGGCTATGCATCCGGTTGGCCCTGACGGCCATTCCAATCCATTTAAAGGTCCATAGTTACCAAAAGACGCCAACACTTATTGAACTTTTAGACATGTCGCGACGCGGAGGCAGCTCCTAATTCTGCCTCACGAGATTTTTGAGGCATGAATCTCGTGTAGAGTGGTCCTCGGGGAGTCATACCCAAACATTTTGACCCTAAACATTTATATTAAGGTGCTAGGGTCACCCCTACGTGTTTGGACTTCAAACAACACATAAAAACAAGGAAAATATACAAGTACACACTAGCACATCTAAAGACTAACTTTCGAACGTCTTGGACGTTCTTGGACGTTTGACCTCCATACCACTTCAAATAAAGTTTACCTACTATAAACACTTAAGTATAAATTATTAACCTTTTTAGGCACATGTGAGGCTCTAGGTACCTAATTCATTTGAGAGACCTTACAATATCCCCACTTGGAACATTCTTCCTTTAAATGACACTTGGAACTTTTTAGCCACATCAAGGATTTCAATCACTCATAGAGAAGCTCACAACATTCAAAACATTTTCACGTAGAAGTCAATGCACCAAACTGACAAGGAACACCACCATTCATAACATTTAGCACTCAATGCAACACAAGCAACCAAAACCTTTATTCACTCACTTTTTAATGCATCAAACATGTACCTAGGCTCTTGTCATGTTCATAGGAAGAACATCCTTCTCCTAATCCTAACATGGTCTTTCTCTTTCATTTCATTCAGACATCATCATGCTAAAACCTTTTAGTCACACGTAGGCAAGCTCAATATCATCTCTTCAAGAAGAAAATAAGCAACTCATCCTAGATGTACATAGACTTGAGTAATGTAGATCAACAAAGATCCTTATCATTAGACATAGTGTCATAAAGTTCATACTCAACCTTACCATGCTTAGTTGTGTTTAAGGAAGAATTTCCTTCTCCTCACCACACTTACATGTCTTTGTGAGCTCATACACAAGCAATGCACAAAGGTCAAGTCATTTTAATGAGAAATTTTCAACTTTTAACCAAAGCATGCTCACACTTCCTTTCTAGTGAAGTCACATTGGTAAATCACACCACACATATCCCAACAATGGGAAGTCATTTCAGTTTCTACCATGACACTAGTCTTCACAAGCATGGATCAATTAGGGAAATTATTGCAATTTATAGGCACACATCAAGAGCACTAGCTAAACACACAATTACTTCTCAAAACTGACCCTACGTTAATACTTCCAAGTTATAAAAGTCACACATTTTCAAGAGACTCATTATTTTTCATTTATAGGAGACTCAATTTCACATTGATGGCTTAAAACACCTCATATTAAAAGCGACATCTAACATGCTCCTTACATTATCTCATGAAGTTAAATTAACAACTAACATATCAAGATGCACAATCAACATGAAAAAACCTGAATTTTATCAAAATCCTTTTCATGAAATTTAGAACTATTCAAAACATGCTTAACATAGTGTCAATTAAGAAATGCATAACATATGGAGAACATGCAACTATACTTTTATGGAAGACTCCTATCATAAACAAGCTACTAGGAACTCTTTGGTACCAAACTTAAGTAACAATAAAAGGAAAAGATAGGGATATATACCACCTTACTAATTACTACCCATCCCCCCACTTAGGGTAAAGTCATTTAAGAGCACTTTACTCCACCTTAGGAGAACTTTAGCTCACCAACTTTTAACAACTAAGCACATCACTCCACTGTTGCTGTCTATGCTTTGGTAAACCCTTCATCAACATCACCTAAAGTGATTTCCAAAATAAAAAAGTTCAAAGGAACTCAACATAGGAACATCAAGGGCACTTACCATCTTACCATCGAGGCACATTACCCCCACTTGGGGTAAGCCTTATCGCATCACGCTCTTTAACACCAAGGTCAAGGCAAGTCAAGACAAACATATATGCTCCTAACACAAACAAGGTTCAAATTTTTAAGAGTTATCACTCCTAATCTCATATCAAGGAGTCTACTAACTCAACCATAACACCCAAGGAAACTCATAACAATCAAGTTCGGTAATACTACCCAACAACATGAGGCCTTAACTACACCATGAATAACAAGGGTAACTCCACCACTTTATCATATCATAGGGTACATATTTGGAACTATTAAGTTCACTACCCTATTTTATTAGAACTTTTAGGGTAACCATCCTCTATAGG
>CM040626.1:99372079-99964531 GCA_022817965.1 Solanum lycopersicoides | reverse complement strand
AACACCTGAGGTGAAACATCTTTCAAACCTATGGAGCACAAATTCTTTCTCTTTTCCTTTTTTTCGCACTCTAATAGGTTCAAGCGCAAACTACACCATGCTACTATGTTCAGAGCGTTCTCCCATCAACTAGCCTACTTTCACAATCAGCCTTGAAAGGCTAAGATACTACCTCACTTCTCAGGAATGACCACTTCAACAAGCCTGATCTCTTTTCATATCATAGTCGAGAGGCGAGACAACTATGAAGAATAACACATATACAAAGACGTAACCGGCGTCGTCGTCCTCTCGGAGACTAAGACAAGCCTTTAGCTTCGTCATAGCATTCATCGATCTAAAATTCAGAAAGAATTAAAAACTTTTTATCTAAGCTACTCGGAGGTTTACTAGACCTCTACATACATATCATTATATATATATCAAGTATACATAGACTTGTTCATATATGAAGATTACTTAGTCTTCTACTTTTATTTCATACATTTATATATTTAGAAAATAATAGTCATAAAACCGTCTCATATCATAAACCATCTATCGATTACAATAAGTCTTTGGGCATAGCCCTACATCAAAATAAAAAGCGCATATAGGCTGTCTACTAATACATAGTCTCAAGAGAATAAAGGAGTCAACATAGAATCATAGTAACTACACATCATATAAGAGAGATATCGGCCATGTCCTCGAGAGAATGAGGACCTACCACTTGGATGGCAAAATACCCAAGTCTTCCTTCCTAGAAATTTGGATCAAGCTCAATGACCCGAACCTAAAATGTTTGGAAAAGGGAAAGAAAAGGGATTAGTACTCCACATGTACTAAGTATGAAATCATATACAATTACCAATCAAATATATTAAAAAGGGACATTTATGAAAAACATAATAGACTATATGTGCAAATAAACCATAAGAAAACAAAGCATACTAATGATAACCTTCAATAAGTCACAAGTGCAATGATCAAGTAAAATTACCATGTTTCCTACTCAATCAAGTAACCTATCAAGACTACAATTAGCAACTTGCTTACCAACATACTCTTCATATCATAATACATCCTTCTTCAAGCAAAGACAACAACATTATATTCATAAGCATGTTATTCAACATACAAACCATTTATATCATAACATCGCTTTACATGCATAATATTGATCTCTCAAAGTTCCTATCAAGGCAAACTAGTGCAAGGCGTAGGTAGAGTCCCATACCCCTACCTAAGCTATAGCCAACCTCTCAATTCGTTTTGATTTTTTAAGTTTAGGGAACATTTGCCTTAACCGACATAGACCACATAATCGAATGTGGAATCCGGTGTTATGAAACCTCACACCGATGGAAGGTGGTCTCTGGCCAAGGTAGAACCTAATGTAACATAGCTATCTTAGGTGGATCCACTAGCTAGTATCCTATGGTGGCAACATAGTTCAAGAACTAAGAGATAGGTATTCCCTCTATATACCATTCGGTAATGGGGCCTCTCATGAGAATTCATGAGTGAATATTTCTCAAGGAAAGTCAACACTTCATGTAGGTCCATAGGTGAGTATTCCTCTAAGGGAAGTCAACACCCTATAAGGAACAAATGGTGAATATTCCTCTAAGGGAAGTCAACACCCTCTCAATGTCAAGTTCGCTCGGTGCTAAGCTAAGTCCCTTTTTAGAGAAGTCTTTAATATTTATTAAACTTCTTCAATTCAATTAGATAGAAGGTCAATCCCTTGTATATCATCATTATAGATCAATATGAATTGTAATGAGAATTAGTCCTTTCATTAACAATTCTAATAGGTGAAGTTACCCCTCATACATCTCATCGTAATAGGCATATCGTAACAACTTCCCTATGTTATGTTACGTCTAGCAACCTCACAACCAACCTAAGCATATCAATTCATACATCATATTGACCATCACCTCAATCAAGGCATATTCAATATAGCATTATTACTTGACAACAATTAACACATAATTGGAAGCAAAGGCTAGAATCATTAAGACTTACCAATACTCCTCCATAGTCCATCAATAAAGGGCCTTACCATCAACCCATAGATCAACAATCTTAGATCATCATCAATCTAATCGAACAATAATTCATAGAAACTAATCTAGGGAAACACTCTACCATGAAGAAATACTACATCAAAGTTTAGTAACATGATCTCAAGTATATCTTCTTGACTTAGATCAATATTCAAGAATATAGGTGTGAAGAACTTCATTCATCATAATAGATTCATAATCAATGCAACAACAATCATTAAGACCATTTAACAAAATATGAGATCAATTCTATCAAAACTCAACCTAGTTCATATCAATTTTACACTTAGGGTTAAGGATTAGGGTCATCACCCACAATCTAGATCAAACTACATCAATTAACCCTAATCAAGTTACAATATGATAATCCATCCATTCTAACCCAAAGAATACATAATTAACTCAATTCATATGATCAATTCGGATTTGGATGAAACCATAAGAAAATCAACTTTTAGAAAAGCTTTGAAGGAACCCTTTGAGGAAAGAATCTCAAAGGTGAATTAGATCCCATACCTTAAGGTTTGATGACGTTTTGATGGTGAATTTCGTGCTAAACCAGCCCCAATGATCTCCCAAGTTGATCTCCAATGGAGTCTTCCAATAGAGAGAGAAAGTAGAGAGAAGGAAGAGAGTTTTGTTTTTGAGAGAATGATTAGGCTAATGAGGGTTGGGTATTTATAGTGGGGTATTAAGTCACTTAATTAGTCTCTCTTAAACCCCTAATTACCCCTAAGACACTTAATTAATTAACTAACTAAAAACTAACTTTTCCGAAACTGCCACAGACCCTCCACGACGGATCCCCGACGACGGTCCGTCGTGGGCGTGACGGACTGACATCCCTCCGTCCTGCACATCCGTCACGTTGGTCAGAGACTTGTGCAGGCGGAGGCTTTCTTCCCAGACACCAAGGATGGCACGACGGTCCGTTGTGGGCGTGACGAACTGCCATCCCTCCGTCCTCCACATCCGTCACGTTGGTCAGAGACTTGTGCAGGAGGCTTTTCCCCAGGAGTTAAGGCTGGCACGACGGAGGCCTCGACGCCCGTCGCACCTGTGACTCCCGTCATGGGTCGTCATGCCCTGCTGTTTCAAGGGTCCTCCTCGAGGGTCCTTGTTTGGTCCTCGGGAGTCGTACCCTGACTCTTTCCAGAATGAAACCATCCCACACTATATTTTACACCTATGGTAACAACCATTTACCTAATTCCGACCTTTAACTTGGTTAAATTAAAAGGACACTCTAGCCCTCTTATGAACAAATTGCCGGATGTTTAAGAGTTTCGTTTCCACACCACTTCAAAGACTCTAACATGCCTAATTGGCTAGGAACACTGGTTTAGATCCTAAGGAGACCATTTAAGTCTTATCACATGACCTCGGTATTTCAAAATGTTACATTATCCCCCCTTAGGAATTCGTCCCCGAATGACACCAAACACTCTTAAAATGTGGGAGTAGACTCAAGACTAGCAGCTCAACCAATTCACAATATTTAGTTAGCATGAACTATATTATTTCATAAAAATACTACTAACATCAATTTACCATACATGATCTCATCATTTCCTCATGAGGTTTTCTCCTTTTTCATATAGGCATGAGCTCAATTATTTATCACACAAATCAATTTGTACAAAGTTCATTTTATCAATATGCTCAATACAATATCAGCAAGGATTAATACCATAAATCACAAAACTTGACTCAATTATGCAAGAAGCAAATAACCAATTTTATCTAAGGTCACCTTAAAGTGACTCCATTTTTGAAGACTCCAAAACTAGGAGTTTTGCAAAGTTTCACAAAAAAACCCATCAGAGATTCACAATATTTAACGTATTATATCATTAGAGAGAGATACTAACCTTAAACATAAAAAAGATGAGGGTAACGGGTTTTCATATCGGCCTCAGCCTCCCATGTTGCACCCTCAACTAGGTGGTTTCTCCATAATACCTTTACGGAGACCACCTCTTTGTTTCTCAACCTTTTCACTTGCCTATCAAGGATTTGAACCGGAACCTCCTCATAAGAGAGGTTATCCTTGACTCCAAGGCCTTCAAGAGGAAGAATTGACTCGGGATCTCCGACACACTTCTTCAACATAGAGACATGGAAAACCGGATGAACCAAGGTAGTTCATCAGGTAATTTTAAACGATAGGCAACTTTACCAACCCTTTCCAAAATCTCATAAGGGCCTACATATCGAGGGCTCAACTTCCCTTTCTTGCCAAATCTTACTACTCCCTTCATAGGTGAAATTTTCAAATACACTTATCACCCTCTTCAAACTCCAAGTCCCTTCTTCTATTATCGGCATAGGACTTTTGTCGACTATAGGCTGTTTGTAACCTATTTCTTATGATATGTACATTCTCCAATGTCTTATAAATCAAGTCGGGACCAAATATCGATGACTCACCTACTTCAAACCATCCTATAGGAGACCTACACCTCCTACCATACAAGGCTTCATAGGGAGCCATGGAGATGGACGAATGAAAACTATTATTATATGCAAACTCCACCAACGGCAAATGCTTATCCCAACTCCCTTTAAAATCAATGATGCAAGCTCTAAGCATATCTTCAAGAGTTTGAATCGTGCGTTCCGCTTGACCATCCGTTTGAGGATGGAAGGCGGTACTTAATTTTACTTTAGTACCCAAACCCTTTTGAAACGACTTCCAAAACCTAGATGTGAATTGTGCACCTCGATCCGAAATGATGGATAACGGAATACCATGACGACACACAATCTCATCTATGAAGATTTTTGCATAATCTTCCGCCGAATACGTAGATTTGACGGGAATAAAGTGAGCGGACTTAGTTAATCTATCAACAATCACCCATATAGAATCAAATGACTTTTGAGTCCGAGGCAACCCTACTACGAAATCCATATTAATGTCTTCCCACTTCCAAGTAGGAATTTGAATTTCTTGTAGTAAGCCACCCGGCTTTTGATGTTCCGCCTTCACTTGTTGACAATTCGGACATTTAGCAACAAATTCCGCTATATTCTTCTTCAAACCTTCCCACCAATATATTTCTCGAAGGTCATGATACATCTTTGTAGAACCGGGATGGATGGAATAATGGGATCCATGAGCTTCATCAAGGATCCGATCTCTCAATCCATCAACATCGGGAACACATAATCTCCCTTGGTACCTCAACACATTATCTTCCCCTAAGGAAAATGATTCGTTCATCTTGCCAAGAACCGATTCCTTTAACTCCATCAATAGTAGATCAAGATGTTGTTTGGACTTCACCTCAACCACCAATGATGACTCGGAGCTATGATGAACCGTGGCACCTCCATTTAGAGAACTCATCAATCGTACTCCCAATCTAGTCAAACGATGAACATCTTTTACTAGATCTTTCTTGTTTTCTTCTAAATGTGCCACACTACCCATAGTCATACGGCTTAAAGCATCCGCCACCACATTTGCCTTGCCGGGATGATATAGTACACTCATATCATAATCTTTCAACAATTCTAACCACCTTCTTTGTCGAAGATTTAAATCTTTTTGGGTAAACACATATTGAAGGCTCTTATGATCAGTGAAAACATCCACATGAACACCATACAAATAATGTCGCCACATTTTTAAAGCAAATACCACGGCCGCTAACTCAAGGTCATGAGTAGGGTAATTTCTCTCATGCACCTTAAGTTGCGCGAAGCATAGGCAATCACCTTCCCATTTTGCATAAGCACACACCCCAAACCTACACGGGATGCATCACAATACACTATGTACCCTTTAGATCCTTCCGGTAAAGTTAACACCGGAGCGGAAGTAAGCCTATCCTTCACTCAACTTTTTTACCTTTTGAGTTAATGCAGTCAAAGGAGATGCAATGGATGAAAAACCTTCTACGAACCTTCGATAATAACCCGCTAGACCCAAGAAACTCCTTATGTCAGTTGGGGTCAAGGGTCTAGGCCAGTTTCTTACCGCATCTGTTTTCCTTGGGTCTACCTCAACTCCCTCACTAGAGATGATGTGCCCAAGAAACGCCACCGACCTCAGCCAAAACTCGCACTTGCTATACTTGGCGAACAATTTATGCTCCCTAAGGGTTTGCAATACTACCCTTAGATGATTCATGTGATCAACCTCATTTTTCGAATACACCAAGATATCATCGATAAATACAATAACGAATGAATCAAGGTAACTTCGAAACACCCTATTCATCAGATCCATAAACGCCGCCGGAGCATTTGTGAGACCAAAGGACATAACCACGAACTCATAATGCCCATATCGAGTCCGAAAAGCTGTCTTTGGAATATCTTCATTTCTCACCCTAAGCTGATGGTACCCTGACCTTAAATCGATTTTTGAGAAGTAACTCGCTCCTTGGAGTTGATCAAATAAATCATCAATCCGAGGAAGAGGATACTTGTTCTTGATAGTAACCTTGTTGAGTTGTCGGTAGTCAATACACATTCTCAAGGATCCATCCTTCTTTTTCACGAACAACACCGGAGCACCCCATGGAGAAATGCTAGGCCTTATAAAGCCCTTGTCTAGCAAATCTTTAAGTTGTGCCTTCAATTCCTTTAGCTCGGCCGGAGCCATTCTATAAGGAGGAATAGAGATAGGATTTGTTTCCGGTAGCAAATCAATACCGAAATCGATTTCCCGTTCGGGAGGAATGCCGGAAGGTCATTAGGAAAGACCTCCGTAAATTCACTCACCACGGGGACCGACTCAATAGGAGGAATTTCGGAATCCACTTCTTGGACTCTCACAATATGGTAGAGACATCCCTTCGAGATCATTTTCCACGCCTTTAGGCATGATATGAAACGACCTCTAGGAAGAGAACTGCCACCCTTCCACTCTATGACGGGTTCATTTGGGAAACAAAACCTCACAACTCTAGTCCTACAATCGATGGAAGCGAAACTAGCATGCAACCAATCCATACCTAATATGACATCAAAATCAAGCATGTCTAGCTCAACTAGATCAATATGAAAAACTCTATGAGGCATTGAAATAGGACAATTTCGATAGACTCTTTTTGCTACCACTGTCTCACCCACCGGAGTAGACACCAAAATAGGTTCATGCAAAACATCGGGCAATGTACTAAACTTCTTAGCTACTAAGGGAGTAACGAAAGACAAAGTAGCACCCGGATCAAGTAATGCATACACATCAATGGCAAAGATTTGTAACATACCAGTCACCACATCGGGAGAGGCCTCTTGGTCATCTCTCGTACGAAGAGCATAAAAACGGTTCTTTTTGGGAGCATTATTAGAACCACTTGGCTGACCACCTTTTTCTTGTCCTTTAGCATTAGGACAATCTCGAACTCGATGACCACTTTTCCCGCATCCAAAGCAAATCCCCGTTCCTATCAAACATTCTCCATAGTGACCCTTCCCACACTTAGAACATGTAGGCTTCTCATTAGATGAGCTTCCACCCTTTCCCTTTGTAACTTTTGGTCTAGGGGCTTTAGGATCCCTAGTCTTGGGAAATTTGGATGGTACTTGGTTTGAGAACCTCTTCTTGAATCTAGGTCTGTCTTGAATTCCCAACCTATCCTTAGCAGTTTCACCCTCATAAGACCTTGTCCTCCTTGAGTCCTTATCTTTATCCTTCCTTTTTGCTCTAGCCTCTTCAACCCTTCTTGCATGCACCATGAGACGACCAATATTCATGTTATCGTGTAGCATAGCCGATTGACACTCCTCTTGTAAGTCGTCCGATATACCTGTCACATATCGACTCATTTCATCTCTAGGATCGGAGACCAAAGATGGAGCATATTTGGCCAATTGAGTAAATTTCAGAGAATACTCATGAACACTCATCGTTCCTTGGCGGAGATTGATGAATTCCACCACCTTCGTTTCCCTCATCTCTCTAGGGAAGAACCGATCAATGAAGGCTCCTTTGAATAACTCCCACGTCACTAACCCACTTCCAAGTGGCCTGTTGTCCTTCCATTGTGCATACCATATCTGAGCGACATCCTTGAGTTGGTATGAGGCCAACTCGGCATTCTCGCTAGATGACAGCCCCATAGCACACAAAATCTTGTGAACCTCATCAATAAATTCCTGAGGGTCTTCATCAACCTTCGACCCATAGAAGACAGGAGGATTCATTCGAGTGAAATCCCTAAGTCTGGAGGCCATAGTCTGTTCATGGACTCTAGGTGCCAAATCCCTATTGGCTTGGGCAGTCATAGCTTGGGCTTGTACTGTTGCGGCTTGAGCTTGAGTGGTCATGGCTTGGGCCATTTGAGCAATGATAGTCCTCATCTGAGCTTCTGACATCGGTGGAGGATCATCAGGAACCTGGTCATCCACAGCAATCTCTTCAAGAGGAGGAGCTGGTTCATCACGGGGAGGAATTCCCGCAGCAGCCATCTCTTCCTCAAGTCTTCTAGCCGCATTTCTTCTAGTATTCATCTCCTATAACCAAAACACAAGGTTTAGGCGAAAGTATATATGACGTACATTCTAGGGGCACGATATGGATTTCCAATAATGAGAGTGATTCCTAATCATCAAATAAGTTCCTATTCATAAGTGTGGCGCGCTTCACAATTATGAATACAAACCTAAACAACGTGGTTGAGAGAGAGACGTTAACATCAAGGATATTCAACCTCATGCTCTGATACCAAGTTTGTCACATCCGGGTTTACCCCCTAGACGTAACCGGCGTCGTCGTCCTCTCGGAGGACTAAGACAAGCCTCTTAGCTTCGTCATAGCATTCATCGATCTAAAATTCAGAAAGAATTAAAAACTTTTTATCTAAACTACTCGGAGGTTTACATAGACCTCTACATACACATCATTATATATATATCAAGTATACATAGACTTGTTCATATATGAAGATTACTTAGTCTTCTACTTTTATTTCATACACTTATATATTTAGAAAATAATAGTCATAAAACCGTCTCATCTCATAAACCATCTATCGATTACAATAAGTCTTTGGGCATAGCCCTACATCAAATGAAAGAAGCCGCATATAGGCTGTCTACTACATAGTCTCAAGAGAATAAAGGAGTCAACATAGAATCATAGTAACTACACATCATATAAGAGAGATATCGGCCATGTCCTCGAGAGAATGAGGACCTACCACTTGGATGGCAAAATACCCAAGTCTTCCTTCCTAGCAATTTGGATCAAGCTCAACGACCCGAACCTAAAATGTTTGGGAAAAGGGAAAGAAAAGGGATTAGTACTCCACATGTACTAAGTATGAAATCTCATATACAATTACCAATCAAATATATTAAAAAGGGACATTTATGAAAACATAATAGACTATATGTGCAAATAAACCATAACAAAACAAAGCATACTAATGATAACCTTCAATAAGTCACAAGTGCAATGATCAAGTAAAATTACCATGTCTCCTACTCAATCAAGTAACCTATCAAGACTACAATTAGCAACTTGCTTACCAACATACTCTTCATATCATAATACATCCTTCTTCAAGCAAAGACAACAACATTATATTCATAAGCATGTTATTCAACATACAAACCATTTATATCATAACATCGCTTTACATGCATAATATTGACCTCTCAAAGTTCCTATCAAGGCAAACTAGTGCAAGGCGTAGGTAGAGTCCCATACCCCTACCTAAGCTATAGCCAACCTCTCAATTCGTTTTGATTAGTCTATATCTTATTCATTCATTTAAGTTTAGGGAACATTTGCCTTAACCGACATAGACCACATAATCGAATGTGGAATCCGGTGTTATGAAACCTTACACCGATGGAAGGTGGTCTACCGGCCAAGGTAGAACCTAATGTAAACATAGCTATCTTAGGTGGATCCACTAGCTAGTATCCTATGGTGGCAACATAGTTCAAGAACTAAGAGATAGGTATTCCCTCTATATACCATTCGGTAATGGGGCCTCACCTCATGAGAATTCATGAGTGAATATTTCTCAAGGAAAGTCAACACTTCATGTAGGTCCATAGGTGAGTATTCCTCTAAGGGAAGTCAACACCCTATAAGGAACAAATGGTGAATATTCCTCTAAGGGAAGTCAACACCTCTCAATGTCAAGTTCGCTCGGTGCTAAGCTAAGTCCCCTTTTTAGAGAAGTCTTTAATATTTATTAAACCTTCTTCAATTCAATTAGATAGAAAGGTCAATCCCTTGTATATCATCATTATAGATCAATATGAATTGTAATGAGAATTAGTCCTTTCATTAACAATTCTAATAGGTGAAGTTACCCCTCATACATCTCATCGTAATAGGGCATATCGTAACAACTTCCCTATGTTATGTTACGTCTAGCAACCTCCCAACCAACCTAAGCATATCAATTCATACATCATAATGACCCATCACCTCAATCAAGGCATACTTCAATATAGCATTATTACTTGACAACAATTAACCATAATTGGAAGCAAAGGCTAGAATCATTAAGACTAACCAATACTCCTCCATAGTCCATCAATAAAGGGCCTTACCATCAACCCATAGATCAACAATCTTAGATCATCATATCAATCTAATCGAACAATAATTCATAGAAACTAATCTAGGAGAAACACTCTACCATGAAGAAATACTACATCAAAGTTTAGTAACATGATCTCAAGTATATCTTCTTAACTTAGACTCAATATTCAAGAATATAGGTGTGAAGAACTTCAATTTATCATAATAGATTCATAATCAATGCAACAACAATCATTAAAGACCATTTAACAAAATATGAGATCAATTCTATCAAACTCAACCTAGTTCATATCAATTTTACACTTAGGGTTAAGGATTAAGGGTCATCACCCACAATCTAGATCAAACTACATCAATTAACCCTAATCAAGTTACAATACATGATAATCCATCCATTCTAACCCAAAGAATATATAATTAACTTAATTCATATGATCAAATTCGGATTTGGATGAAACCCATAAGAAAATCAACTTTTTAGAAAAGCTTTGAAGGAACCCTTTGAGGAAAGAATCTCAAAGGTGAATTAGATCCCATACCTTAAGGTTTGATGACGTTTTGATGGTGAATTTCATGCTAAACCAGCCCCCAATGATCTCCCCAAGTTGATCTCCAATGGAGTCTTCCAATAGAGAGAGAAAGTAGAGAGAAGGAAGAGAGTTTTGTTTTTGAGAGAATGATTAGGCTAATGAGGGTTGGGTATTTATAGTGGGGTCTTAAGTCACTTAATTAGTCTCTCTTAAACCCCTAATTACCCCTAAGAAACTTAATTAATTAACTAACTAAAAACTAACTTTTCCGAAACTTCCACAGACCCTCCACGATGGATCCCCGACGACGGTCCGTCGTGGGCGTGACGGACTGACATCCCTCCGTCCTGCACATCCGTCACGTTGGTCAGAGATTTGTGCAGGCAGAGGCTTTCTTCCCAGACACCAAGGATGGCACGACGGTCCGTTGTGGGCGTGACGAACTGCCATCCCTCCGTCCTGCACATCCGTCACGTTGGTCAGAGACTTGTGCAGGCGGAGGATTTTCCCCAGGAGTTAAGGCTGGCACGACGGAGGCCTCGACGCCCCGTCGCGCCTGTGACTCCCCGTCATGGGGTCCGTCATGCCCTGCTGTTTCAAGGGTCCTCGTCGAGGGTCCTTGTTTGGTCCTCGGGGAGTCGTACCCAGACTCTTCCAGAATGAAACCATCCCACACTATATTTTACACCTATGGTAACAACCATTTACCTAATTCCAACCCTTTAACTTGGTTAAATTAAAAGGACACTCTAGCCCTCTTATGATCAAATTGCCGGATGTTTAGGAGTTTCGTTTCCCACACCACTTCAAAGACTCTAAACATGCCTAATTGGCTAGGAACACTGGTTTATATCCTAAGGAGACCATTTAAGTCTTATCACATGACCTCGGTATTTCAAAATGTTACAGTACCCCAGTCAGAATCGCATAAAGCCACCAACTTATACGAAGAATTGGTGTTCATAAAAAGACCAAGACCAGGGTCTTTTAACAAATAGCGGAGAACACGTAGAGCAGCTGTAAGATGAGGAAGTCGTGGATCTTGCATATACTGACTGAGGTGCTGCACAGTGAATGCCTGATCTGGTCTCGTGTGAGTAAGGTAATTCAATTTTCCCAACAAATGTCTGTATAAAGTTGGATCCTTTATGGGAATACCATCATTTGCTTTCAACTTCACAGTAGGATCTAGTGGTGCAGATAGAGGTGAAAGTTCCAAATAGTTAAATTCTGCTAATAAATCCAAGGTGAACTTGCGTTGAGATAAAATCAAACCATTAGGTTCCCTAATAACCTCCAGCCCTAAAAAGAAATGCAAGTGCCCAAGGTCTTTAATTTTAAACTCAGCATCCAAAAATGATTTCAAATCTTGTAATTCTGTTGTATCATTTCCTGGTAAAAGAATATCATCTACATAAACTGCAACGATAGAGATATTGCTGTCAGTTTTCTTAAAAAATAAAGAATAGTCATTGAGAGAGTGACTATAACCCTTGAAGTTGAGGGCTGCTGTGAGCTTGGAGTACCACTGGCGAGATGCCTGTTTAAGACCATAAATAGACTTCTTCAACAAACAAACGTGATTAGGTGAACTAGATGTAACTCCAGGTGGAAATTTCATATACACTTCTTCATCAAGATCTCCATGTAAAAAGGCATTATTGACATCCAACTGAAACAAATCCCATCCTTTCTTTACAGCAAAAGCAAGTATGCATCTAATAGTGGTCATTTTTACAACTGGTGAAAATGTTTCATTGTAATCCACCCCCTCCTTTTGAATATCACCTCGAACAACTAACCTTGCCTTGTATCTTTCAATGGTACCATCTGAATGTTGTTTTACTTTGTACACCCATTTACAAGGCAAGGCCTTTTTCCCATGAGGTAAAGCAACTACATCCCAAGTTTTGTTCAACTCTAGGGCAGATAATTCTTTGTTCATTGCTTCCTGCCAGGCTGGGTTATTTGCAGCCTGCTTATAACTAACAGGTTCATGAATACTAGAAATAGAGGTGAGCATGACTTGATTAATAGAAGACAAATTGTTGAAAGGAAAAGAAACAGGGGTAACAGGACTGTGGAAACACGTTGAGCTTACATCTGTGAGTTGAAGGGCATTACAAACATAATCTTTTAGATAAGCAGGAGATCTAGTAGTTCTAGAAGACCTTCTAAGTAAATCATTAACAATAGAATTTGTGAGAGGAATATGAGAAACTTCAGTAGAAGTAGGAGGAGAATCAGAAACATTAGAGCTAGGTTCTGAAGTAGTGGAATCTGAAAATTTAGGATTAGAGGCAGTAATAGGAATATCAAAACCATCAGTAGTATCATCTATGTCATAAGAAGGTGTGGAAACAGGAAAAATTCTTTGAGAAACATGTGACACATCAGATGAAAAAGGGAAATATTCTTCATGAAAAACCACATCCCTAGAAATGGTTATCTTCTTTGTCCTTAGATTGAGTACTTTATATCCCTTTTGACCATAGGGATAACCCAGAAATACACATGGTAGAGCTCTTGGGTCAAATTTGGTTCTGTGAGGAGGTAAAGTAGCAACAAAACATAAACACCCAAAACATCTTAAATTTGAATAAACTGGAATGGTTTTAAATAGAATTTCAAAAGGTGTTTTATGATTTAATACAGAAGAAGGAAATCTGTTTATTAGATATGTGGCTGTCAATAAGCATTCTCCCCAATAAATAATGGGTAAATGAGACTGATAAAGTAGGGCTCTTGAAGTTTCTAACAAATGCTTATGTTTTCTTTCTACGATTCCATTTTGTTGTGGTGTATAAGCACAAGTAGTTTGGTGAATGATACCTTTGGATAGAAAAAATTCAGTTTGTAATTTCCCATTTCCTATCTCAAAAGCATTATCAGTTCTGACTTTCTTAACTTTGGAATTGAATTGCCTTTCTACCATGGAGATAAAAGATTTGATGATGGGAAAAGCATTAGATTTATTACTAAGAAGATGTGTCCAAGTAGCTCTACTAAAATCATCAACAATAGTTAGGAAGTATCTAAAACCATCATATGTGGGAGTTTTATAGGGTCCCCAAATGTCCACATGAATGATGTCAAACACAACTTTAGTAGAAACAAGACTTTTGGGAAAAGGTAATTTAGATTGTCTTGCCATAGCACATATTACACAAGGAAAAGAAGATTTAGAACAAGTAGAAGGAACAGAAATAATTTTCTTCATATTACTCAAGGGCATATGGCCTAATCTATAGTGCCATAATTTTTCTTTTACATTTGCATTAAAGAAACTAGAGCAAGAACTGAGAATATTAGGTACTGAACTAGGAAAAAGACAACAAGTAGAACTAGGATTTGAAAAACTGCTTGTAGAATCAGCCTTTTGGGATAGACTCTTGATATTAGCTGTTGATTGTGATGACTTGAAAACATACAGACCTTCTTGTTCCTTACCAAGCACCAGAGGGCTCTTTAGTGAAGGGCCCTGCAATATGAAACAATTGTTAGGAGTAAAAAGAAGAAACTTCTGAAGCTGACTGCTCAACTTATGAACAGATATGAGATTGAACTTGAAAGAAGGAATGTAGAGTACATTGTGTAGAATAAGATCAGACAAAAGAGAAACAAAACCTGAATAAGTAACAATTACTTTATGAGAATTAGGAAGAGTGACCAAAATAGGCTTGGACAGAAGATTGAAACTAAAAAAAGAATTTCTATCATAAGTCATATGCTTAGATGCTCCACTATCTAGTATCCATGAATTACTGTCAAGTAGTTTAAACAAATTAGCATGTGAACTAAGAAACTTAGCCTTACCAGCACAGGCATTTCTTGTAGTAGCATCCATCTTCCCTCCATTATTCTGATTCAACTTCTGTAAAAGGTCCAGGAGCTGTCCAACATTTTCTTGACTAAGAGACTTTGGATCTGTAGAATTTTCCATCATCTGGTTACTTCCTTCATTAGTGCTGAAAGCATTGTTAGCCATAGCTCCCTTTTGGTACCTTTTGTTCTTAGTGAATTTAAAATCTGGAGGGAAACCATGAAGTTTATAGCATTGTTCAATGTTATGCCCTGTTTTCTTACAATAGTTACATGTTACAGTGTTTTTCTTAGAAAAATTTCCTTGTTGAGTCTTAAATTCATCAAACCTCCTAGGTCCTCCATTACCAACCAGAAAAGATGCTGATTCCCCTGGGTATTTGGGAGAAGCATGAATTTCTCTCTGTTTTTCATCTTGAATGACTAATGAATATGCTTGACCAATGTTGGGTAGAGGAGAAGATAACAGAATGTTACTTCTAACCCCTATGAAAGTCTCATTGAGACCCATAAGAAACTGCAGTAGTCTCTCATCCTGATGTGCTTTCACACTTTTCTCTTTAGCACCACATATGCAGTCACAACTGCAAGCAGTAAAAGTATTAAGGGCATCCAATTCATCCCAAAGACTTTACAGTTTTGTAAAATAAGCAGAGATACTTGAGTTTCCTTGAACAACAGTACCTAGATCTTTCTGTAATTGAAATAGCTTTGCTTTATTTGCCTGACCAAATCTATCTTCCAGGTCAGACCACAAAACTTTGGCATTTTGAGAGTACAAAACAGATTCAGCAATCTCTTTTGAAAGAGGATTCAAGAGCCAAGAGAGTACCATGTCATTGCATCTTGACCAAGCCTTTTGAAGACTTGTATCAGTAGGAACAACTAGGGATCCATCAATGAATCCTAGTTTGTTCTTGGCTGATAAAACAATCATCACAGATCTTCTCCAGCCTCCATAACTTCTGCCATCAAAGACAGTGGAGACCAGATTCATACCTGGATGATCAGTTGAATGAAGATAAAAAGCATGTGTAGAATCCACTGTATTAGTTACAGGGATCCTATCACTCGCTTGAGTGCTTTGAACCAGAGGTAGATTTTCAACATCACCCATAAGAGAAAATTAGACGAAAAGAAGGAGAAGAATTTCAAAACAGAAAAACAAGATGAATCAAACTTGCTCTGATACCATGCAAAAGTAAATTTCCAGTAGAATAGAAAATTTCCTTCTCCTTTATATTCTGATAATCAAAATTGTACAAATGGTGTCCTATTTATACAAGAATTAAAGAATCTTTCTACTAACTAACTGGCCACATGTCCATTTGTAATTGGCCTATCTCTATAAAACAAAATTTATACAATAAAATAAAAAGACACATTGTTAATTGTAAAACCTAAACATATCTGGAAATTGCTTATTGGATCTGTGTGTATGCATTTGCAAAGCCCAAAACCGGGGCCCAAAATCGGATGAGCCCAAAACCATTTGGTAGAGATCCAAGAAGTCCAAACACATGTCTGAAACTTCATTTCCTTCTTCTTGAAAATTCTCGAAGGTGTGAGTATGGGAGAAAAGCAGTCGATGAACTCCAACATGTTTCTTTTCCACTCTACTTATATTTAACCCAGTCTTTTACAACCAAAAACAATCTCAAACTGCCTTTACACCTTAACCACCGCTTACCCACTCAAATGGGACTTGTTCCCCTTAATCTACTTCTATGGTGATTCATTTGGAAATTGATACCTTCTCTACTACATTCCTTCCTTATTCCATTTATTTTATGCTCTCTTTTTTTTCCTATCCTTTTACAGGGTTCTAAAGGGAGCATTTCGCATTGTAATTCAACAGAATGGGCTAAGATCTCTATCTTAAAACAGGACTATAAACCAAGAAGGTGGTCAAAGACGAGTGCTGACCAACTGAACACCTTGCTATTGTTGCCCCCCTATCAAGAATTTTTAGCTTTAGTCAGATTTAATAAATCTTCTTGACATTATAATCTATTAGCTATTGTACTATATCCAGTCTAAATCTAAACAAGAAACAAAGGGCACCATTTTACAGCAGGGAACAGAGCATATGATCTTGCAAAATGACAGACATAAACTTAAGAGACAAACTAAATTTGCATGCCATGCACAGAAACTCTGATATGATTCCCAGTGTATAAGATCATAGGATATACATCCATCAACAGCATTCAAGCGTTTCCCCTTGCTGAGAAATACAGAAAAATACATACTGCCGGTGAGGTGACGGACGATAAAGAAAAGAGCCTATCTTCAGGTTGAAACTTCCTGGACAGTTTCAAGCTGCAAAATAATTAAAAAGAAAAAGGCTAATTTCAATGAAGAAACATATAGGCGAACCTTAAGTTTAGGCCGAAAAATTGAAACCTAAAGAGAGTGATTCTGTAGATTTTTAAAATCATCATTATATTACCAGACCATTAATGGAATAAACTAATGATGATACTCTTCTATTTCTTAGGAACAGCAGTTTCAATAACATTTCCAACATCAAATAGATGTTTATTACTTTTACTATATGATATTCCAAAAACACTGAAGTAAATGTGTAGTCTACATGTTCCTCCAAGTCTCCAATAACCACTAAACAACTCACTTCTATAACTCTTCTCGTAATAGTTATGTGAGTCAAAGTAAATAACAACAATAGGATGCAGGGAAGGATCCTTATATCAGTGGTGTCCATTTCAACTTGAATGCATTTCAACTAATCCACTAGACAAACTGTCCAACCCACAAGCATGTATTGCAAAGCATTCCTTGCCAACCAAACAGGAGGAAATGGGCTCACACTAAGTGTTATAACTACAATTCAAACCTTGGACCTCCCTTCACTACTAGTACATCCCCTTGGGTACAGGAATTATACAAATTGTACGAACAACTGAAACGCTTAATCACGTGGATCTATTCAGCACAATCAGCCCAACTAAAATGTCAACAACATTGGGTTCATACCAATGTCTGAAAGAGTTGGTTTTGGTTCTTGTGGAATCAAACTAAATGGAAGATGAATTAACATGAATATTTGGTAGGAAGATAATTAGTACAAAATAAAAGTCAAAGATTGTATCTTGGTAGGTGAAATTTAGGCTAACCATAAAATGGTTTCATATTCTTAACCTTGACAATTTTACACATAGTATGTCATGGATGACATCAATAGGATGAATTTATTCCTATAAATAGGTAGCTCTTAATTCATTTTCAAATCATCCTCTCACTTGCCTTCTCACCTTCTAAGGCATTTGTGTTCTCTCTCTTGTAGTATTTCACTTGTATTCTTTGTAGAGTGAAATAAATATTGGTGCAGTTGTTCTTTGGTGGACATAGGATCATTTTGATCCGAACCACGTTAAATATTGTTGTTCTTCCTTGTTCTTTAGTTTCACGTTTCCGCTAACAATTGGTATCAGAGCCAAGGTTCTGTGCTCTGTGGTTGCAGCACAATCTGAACTTCCACATCAGAAAAGGATTACTTTGGTTTTCTGTAGTTCCAAATACATTATAGTAGATAAGGAAGAACAAGTAAAAAAATGAGTTCCATGAAGTTTGAAATTGATAGATTTAGTGGGCGCAACAACTTTAATATCTGGAAAATCCAGATGATAGCGTTACTGCAGAGGAAAGGTTCAATCCATGCTATTGACGGAAAGTACCCCGATAAGATATCGGATTCCAACAAGGAAAAGATTGAAGGAGATGCATTGAGTGCAATCCAATTGTCCCTTGCACCTAACGTACTTCGTGAAGTGAGTACAAGTACCGAAGAGACGGCCAAAGAGTTATGGGAAAAGCTGGAAGGGCTTTACCAGGACCAGTCAGTGACAACAAGGATGTTGTTACAACGGCGTCTTCATACATTTAAGATGAATTCAGGTACTTTGTTGCAAGACCATCTAGATGCGTTCAATAAACTTGTGATGGACTTACAAACTGTTGGAATTAAAAAGGACGAGGAGACGCTTGCATGTTCTTTGCTATTTTCATTGACTTCAAAATATCGTGATATTGAGAATTCAATGATGTATAGCAAACAAACTATTAAACTTGAGCAAGTGCGGCAAGCACTAAACTCTTGTGATGTGCGGATGCATTTTGAAGGAGACAAAAGTGACGAAGCTAGTGGACTCTTTATAAGAGGTCGTACTAGCCAACAGGGAAGGAACAAATCGAAGTACAGATCAAAGTCTTATGTCAACAAAAAGAATGCGGAATGTTGGGGCTGTCACAAGAAGGGGCACTTTGAACGAGATTGCCCTATGTCGAAGTCCAAAGAAAAGGCGAGCGCATCCATTGTTGAGCAAGTACATGATAATGATGATGATTATGTACTAACAACATCATGCAATAGTGGATTCTATGATAACAAATGGATCTTAGACTCTGGTTGTACTCTACATATGACATTCCGAAAAGATTGGTTCAGCAGCTATGAAACAAGCAGAGGAACTGTATTAATGGGCAATAATGCAACTTGTAAAATAGTTGGCATTGGTTCAGTTCATGTTCGCTGCCATGATGGAATCGTGAGGACTATTACAGAAGTCCGTCATGTTCGTGATCTAAAGAAGAATTTGATCTCCCTGGGTACTTTAGATAAACAAGGCTATAAGTACATGAGTAAACGAGGAACTATGAAAGTGACTAAAGGGTCTTTAGTCATGTTGAAGGCCAAGCTGGAGGATGGCCTCTACACACTTGCGGGAAGCACCATTATTGGCTCTGTAAATGCATCTACAGTGCAGTTATCTAATGATGACAAGGCAAAATTATGGCACATGAGACTAGGCCATATGAGCGCACGAGGATTGGAGATGTTGAGCAACCATAACCTTTTGAATGGTGAGAAGATCAGCACACTTGAATTTTGTGAGCACTGCATCTTAGGGAAGTAGAAAAAGGTCAGCTTCAGCACTGGCAAGCACAAGACAGGAGGGGTGCTAGACTATATCCATTCAGATTTATGGGGTCCCTCTAAGCTTCCATCGAAGGGAGAAAAGAGGTATCTTCTCACATTCATTGATGATTTTTCACGAAAGGTTTGGGTGCGTTTCCTGAAGACAAAAGGTGATGCTTTTGAAGCATTTAAAGAGTGGAAGATTTTGGTTGAAAATCAAATGGAGAGGAAATCAAGTATCTTCGCACGGACAATGGCTTGGAGTTTTGCAGTGAAGAGTTCAATAATTTCTGCAAGGTTCATGGGATCGCAAGGCATAAGACGGTCAGGCACACACCACAGCAGAATGGAGTTGCCGAGAGAATGAACAGAACTCTTCTTGAGAAGGCTCGTTGTATGCTCTTACAAGCTAAGATGTCCAAAGTATTTTGGGCTGAAGCAGTTCATACTGCTTCTCATATTGTCAATCAGTCTCCAGCATCAGCGATTGACTTTAAGACTCCGAATGAGGTCTGGTCAGGTGAACCCTCTAACTATTCATACTTGCGAATATTTGGGTGTCCAGCTTATTATCATGTTAATGAAGGAAAGCTTGAACCAAGGGCTAAAAAGGCCATATTCGCAGGGTATGTAGATGGAGTAAAAGGGTACAAACTATGGTGTTTGTCTTTACTCAAATTTGTAGTTAGTAGAGATGTTACCTTTGATGAATACTCTATACGTGATCCTCGTAAAGTTTCGGTGGAGTTATCAAGAAATGAGAACAACGAGCAGGTGGAGCTACCGGTGGAGCTTACCAAGGAACGGGATCAAGAGACTTAAATTGATGAGTCAAAAGATGCAGATCTTGAAAAACTTGCTTCCAATGAACCATACACAATTGCGAAGGGAAGGGACAAAAGGCAGATACGGAA
Source organism: Solanum lycopersicoides (assembly GCA_022817965.1). Classification (NCBI taxonomy): domain Eukaryota; kingdom Viridiplantae; phylum Streptophyta; class Magnoliopsida; order Solanales; family Solanaceae; genus Solanum; species Solanum lycopersicoides. The sequence continues at coordinate 99,943,751 of CM040626.1, read as the reverse complement.
ACCGGAACGTCTTATAGAGCAAGAAAATCTGATTGCACATGCGTTCATAGCTGCAGAAGAAGAGATTAAGGATCTCGATCCCTCTTCGTATGTTGAAGCAACTTCTTGCAAAGATGCTGCACAATGGCAGTTAGCCATGATGGAAGATATGGAGTCTCTTCACAAAAATGAGACATGGGTCTTAGTTAAAAGGCCAAAGGGAATGAGGACAGTTGGATGCAAATGGGTCTACAGAAAGAAAGAAGGTATTCCAGAAGTGGAAGATGCTAGGTTCAAGGCGAGATTGGTTGCAACGGGTTTCAGTCAGAAGGAGGGAATTGACTACAATAAGATCTTTTCTCCAGTCGTGAAACATAGCTCAATTCGCGTGCTACTAGCATTGGTTGCACAATTTGATTTAGAGCTTCAACAGCTTGATGTCAAAACCGCTTTCTTACATGGTGATCTAGAAGAGACAATCTATATGGATCAGCCTGAAGGTTTCCTAGCTGAAGGAAAAGAAGACCATGTATGTCAACTGAAGAAGTCTTTGTATGGTTTAAAGCAATCCCCTAGACAGTGGTACAAGAGGTTTGATGCATTCATGACTACACATGGATTTTCGAGGAGTGCATTTGATAGTTGTGTGTATCACAAGAAGATGTCTGGTAACTCTATGATTTATCTATTGTTGTATGTTGATGATATGCTTATTTCTGCTAACAACATCACAGAGATAAATATTTTGAAAAACTGTTGAGCAAGGAATTTGACATGAAGGATCTAGGAGTTGCAAAGAAAATCCTTGGAATGGAAATTTCAAGAGAAAATGGTGTTGTACATCTTTCTCAGAAGAGGTACATCGGAAAAGTTATTGAAAGATTCAATATGCATATGAGCAAGCCTGTAAGTACACCTTTAGCTTCTAATTTCAAGTTTTCAGAGTTACAAATGCCTCAATCTATGGATGAGGTGGAGCATATGTCAAAGGTTCCTTATGCGAGTGCAGTTGGTAGCATTATGTATGCTATGGTATGCACACGTCCAGATATTGCCCAATCTGTAAGTGTGGTAAGCAAGTACATGGCAAATCCAAGAAAAAGACACTGGGAAGCTGTCAAGTGGATATTGAGATATCTCAAAAGAGCTCCTGATGTTGGCCTAACCTTCCGGAAAAGTGAAGGTATTTCAATTCTCGGTTATGTTGATTCTGACTATGCAGGGGATCTTGATCGAAGGAGGTCCACAACTGGATACATCTTTACTCTTCCACAACTGGATACATCTTTACTCTCGTTGGCAGTGCCGTTAGTTGGAAATCGACTTTACAGTCGATTGTCGCTTTGTCTACAACAGAGGCAGAATATGTGGCAGCAACGGAGGCAGTGAAAGAAGCTATCTGGTTGAAAGGTTTGGTGGCAGAATTGAATTCGATTCAGATTGAATCAATTCTAAAATGTGACAGTCAAAGTGCTATTCATTTGATTAAAAATCAAAGATTTCATGAGCGCACCAAACACATTGATGTCAAATTTCATTTTATTCGAGATGTCGTAGAAAAGGGAGCTATCAAGGTTGAGAAGGTTATCACAGACGATAACGCTGCAGACATGTTGACCAAAATAGTCCCGCTTGCCAAGTTTGCACACTGCAAGGACTTGGCGGGAGTATGCATCAATTGATGCAACTCTAAGAGAACAACTGCTAGGTGGAGCTGGTATGTTCAACAAATGTTTGATTCTTCTTGTTTCTTACAATGGGATTGCCCAGTAAGCTTAGAAGTTTTGGCCCGAGTTGTTTATACGCATACTTGGAACACAAACCAAGGTGGAGATTTAAAGAGTTGATTTTGGTTCTTATGGAATCAAACTAAATGGAAGATGAATTAACATGAATATTTGGTAGGAAGATAATTAGTACAAAATAAAAGTCAAAGATTGTATCTTGGTAGGTGAAATTTAGGCTAACCATAAAATGGTTTCATATTCTTAACCTTGACAATTTTTACACATAGTGATGTCATGGATGACATCAATAGGATGAATTTATTCCTATAAATAGGTAGCTCTTAATTCATTTTCAAATCATCCTCTCACTTGCCTTCTCACCTTCTAAGGCATTTGTGTTCTCTCTCTTGTAGTATTTCACTTGTATTCTTTGTAGAGTGAAATAAATATTGGTGCAGTTGTTCTTTGGTGGACATAGGATCATTTTGATCCGAACCACGTTAAATATTGTTGTTCTTCCTTGTTCTTTAGTTTCACGTTTCCGCTAACAATGTCTAAAAAGTTTTTCGGTACTCTCATCTTGTAGAATTTAGCTCCATGGTGAAAATGAATTGCAACTGTTGTTATTCACACACTGACAACGTGATTAATATTCTTCCATGCGTCTTCTCCTGAAAAACAAAGGAGAAAAGAGAGAGAGGGGCAGCAGAACTAAGCCTTTCAAAAATGAGTCTCACAGGGTGAGAAGATGTGACAACCAGAAGTAATCATTTTCCCTTTCTCCAACAACGAATTCAAAAGTAAGTCAAATTATAGACATCTATCATACTCGTATGAACGGTAGCAGGGAATCGAGTAAATGACCTTAACGATCGTTTAAGAACCACTGGGCTCTAGGCGGGCGGACTTGGGGCGGGGGCCTCGAGGCAGGCGGACTCAGGGTGGGGGCCTCATGGTGGGTGGACTCAGGATGGGGGTCTCGTGGTGTTTAAAAGCAGTTATTAGCTTCATTTCTTTCCCTTTTATCCTTTATATGTTCTATCTAGTAGTACTATAGTTTCTTTAATTGAAGCTATTAGTGTAGAGTTACAGGTATTTGTGATTCTGTGTAATTACTGCTACCAGAATTTTATATGTTTTGTGTCATATGTACTCCATAATTGGATGCATTATAGAAGTTCCTAAAATTAGTATAACACTTCCTGTCTAAAAGTAGTTACTCCCAATGATTGTCTTTTTCAACTATTTTTTATCTTGAAAAAAGTTCATAATTAATTGAGCATTAGATGTTGATTCTAACGAAATACATATTTATATTCATAGTCCTTAGCTGAAGAAATAGGACCACTGATAGTCCACTATTGGAAAATTGGCAACCACTGATATTATATTATTATGCAGGTTCCCAAGTGTTAAAACATCTGAGAAAAAAGGAAAACAGTACAATACCAACATCATATACACTAACAAGCTAAATGCTTAGTTGAAAATCAGCCTTCCCAGATGCCCAATTATTTAAGAAGAATTTTCCTCTGTGAGAAACACGATGATATATAAGCTATTGGCACTAATCACTATGATGATAGTAAGGCCCTGCGAGTTCTGTTCCTTATAAGAGGAAAGATAGTGTTTATTGCAAGATGGCTCAGTGAGCACGGTCTTTCAGCACTTCAAGATCAACTTCTGTTGGATCAGTAGCCTGAATCTCATAATGAAAACCATCGAGCTCTCTTTTAAATACGTCTTTAATGGTGGCGTAAAGCATCTTCACACGAATACGAGATGTTGCAGGAGACATAAGGAAACAAAAGCAATGCACTGAGAATGTGAGTAAGGAAAAAGTTTGAAGTGTTACTTATAGTAATCTGAGATGCTGGACTTGCACATCAATCCCATTGTACGTGCCATGAAATTGATCAACTACAATAATGTGGAAATCAAGCAAACGCATTCATACAGAGGCAAAGGCAAAACAGTGGAAGCATTTTCAAAATTTTGCTTCTTAAAGACTAGCATTGGGAGTTTGCTACAGAGACCTGAGCATAAATGTATAATCGATTTTCATAAAATGAGAGTAAGATATGTTCTTTTTAAGTGTATAGTTAAGAGACCGTTTTAGACCTACTCTTATAGTTAAGTGACTATTTATGTTATTTTCATTTTTTTAGTGTTTTTTAATAAATAATTACTGATTTTAGCGATATTTTTTATTCATTATCATTTATAGCAATACATAGCAATATTATGTTAAATCTGTTATATGTACAGTGGCGGACCCAGGATTGTGCAACTTAATATTCAGGGGTCTTACCATTGAGCCATCTATTTTTATTTGTTATTGAGGGGATTCAAAATATATACATCTACAGAAATACAGAAAATTTACTTTATATATATCGTGTATTTTTTTGCCGAGGGTGTTCAGGTGAACACCCTGGACCCAACATGGGTCCGCCCCTGCATATGTATTAAAGGTGAATTAAGTATGAAATATATATGTATTATAATTGTTGTTAAAAATATATTATGTTTGTTTGGTAAAAAGTTGACACCTTGTATTATAAGTGTATTAAAATGTATAACTAAATGTATTATCCATCAATATCACTTGTATTATATGTGAATAATAAATTGTTCCTTGTAATATATATTAATGTTCCAAAAGAGATTAAGTGAAAAAATATTATTACTATAAATGATAATATTTTTTTATTATAATATATTTATGTAAGTTTCCTTTGATTTTTTTAAAATCTTAAACTTTATTTAATACACAATCTTTATCATAAAGGGACAAAATGAAGGTGGTAGTAGAAATTCACTAAGAAAAAAGTTATACATAAAGCCTACTCAAATAGATATATGATATAAAGCAATTCACATCGTTAGAGAAATAATTTTTTAAAGATGAACCGAACTTGTAAATATCATATCATGACCCTTCCACAATTTTGTTTCAATTATTGCACTGCCAACAAAAGTGTCGATATCTCGAGGGAAAACCTATTATTTCTATTAAGAGTTCTTTCAAATCCGAAGCTATTCAGAATATTATAAAAAAAGTTGAACCCCACTAAAATTAAATACATATAGTATATACTCCTCATTAGTAGCCTATTTTTCTTTTTTCATCTAGAAATTGATGAAGCTTTTACTTTACATGTGTTCAAACTTGAAACTTTTGTCTTGCTCTCTGGTTTCCTTAGTGTTCACCTTTCTTCAAGTCTTGTTAGAAGTGGAGCTACTTGTCAACAAAAGTGGAGTATAAGAACTTGTGACATTTACATACATATTGTTGTAAACCGTACGTACTATCAAAGGAAAGGAATGTGTTTTCTAATTGATAGTCTCAACAATTCACACATAAGCTAAATTGAAAGTTATGTATATTGAAAGAGTTTCTTTAATTTGTTCGAATAGGAACGATTCATAGAACTTTGTAAATCAATATCGTCATATCTTTCCTTAATTCAATCATGCGATAATATTGAGTACTAATTTACAAAGTCCTATGAGAACATATATAGGCTATAAAGGGAATATAATTCTTTTGTACAACATATATAATTGTATTACTTACATATTCAAATTTTGTTCACAAATCTTTTTCATATTCTAATAAACACATTTTCTAAATTGACAGCTTAGTAGTTTAAAGCAATATTTTAAAAAAATATTGACTTTATCAACGATCATCAAAATGCTCTAACAAAAGGACAATATCTTTATTAGCTTTTCTTGGTATAGTTAAATTAATCACCTCAAGGATAATAAAACTCAATAATAACTGAATTTGTTAACTGAAACAACAAGCATTAATTCTACTCCGTGAAAATTATTGAACGTGCTCAAACTGAAGCAGTAAGTATAAAATTGAACATATGCATAAATTTCGTCGAAAAAATTAAAAGTTGAGTGAACTCGTAACCTACTTTTTTCATGCCATCAAAAGGGGAAAAGTTCTAGAGATGAATACAAAGAAGCAACTAAGAAGAATTTGTAGATTAAAATGCTTCACCAAAAATAAAAATAAAAATCCACGTGTGAATTGTAGGAACTTTCAAATAGTCTAAACTTTTTTTTGAATACACGGGTCTATCAAATAGTGTGAATTTGTACAACTCATATTGCTTTTGGTACAACAATCTATTACGGTGTTCGTACACCAAAAGTCGATTTAATATTTTATTAATTAGATTTTTTAATAATATTTGAATTTAGTAAAGGGTAAAATCGTAATCCAGCTCTCAAGTTAAAATCTTCCCATTTATATAATAACTAGTTTATGAACACGTGCTTTGCATATGTATTCCATATCAATCAATACAATATTTTTCAAATAGAATGAATATCAGTTTAATCTATTTATATTATATACTCATTGAATGTAGTGATTAGAGGATATGCATTATGAAAAGACAACAAAAATTATAATACTTATAAAAATATTTAATCACTAAAATATAAACTCATGCTCATATCAAGCAAATATAGTGTGAAGCGATAAAATTACATTAAAATATACAAAAAGCTAAGAAAATACGAAAAAGTCACCGAATGAACTTATATGGTGTCAAAAGGAACAACAAAAATAGTTATGTACATCATAAATCAATTGGGAAAAAAGAAGAAGAAGAACAAGCAATAGACTTACCAACAAAAGAAAGAATTTTGACAATTTTATTTCTTTCTTGAATTCCCAAAAATTGTGATACATTCTTTACAAACACTTTATATGAATTTATATAAACATATCGCTACGATGCAATTAGATTGAAAGCACAAGAGGTAGAACAATTTTTAAGAATATCAAGTACTATTTTCATAAGAGTTAGACAAAAAGATTTAGCTACATTATTATAATGTGTTACTCTATGAAGTACTTCTTATTTTTATTTTGGTAAGTTAATATTCAAGAATCTCAATAAGAGTAGATGAAAAGACTTTTCTACAATATTAATTATTCATTGCATTATAAAATATCATTTACTTTCTTGTAAAAATGCAAATTAAATAAAGATATTTGCAAATTATAAATTTTTTACGCCATTGAATCAATAAAATCTTGGTATAACCATAAAAAGTTGATGACTTTTGTACTCCCAATTTTAACTTTTAACTTAATGATTATTTTTACTCACCCTCTAATGTAACTTAACTCTTATAACAAATTAGATATTTAATTAAAATTAACTAAATAAAGTCAAAAAATCATTACACATTCAACTTTAAAGTTGAAAACTTCTATATTATAATAATATATATATATATATATATATATATATATATATATATATAATATGATTTAAAATACAACGTTCCATATAGCCGTTATAGGAGCGTGAGAGAAAACTTGGTGTTTTCTAGGAAGTTATCGGTGATGGACGACACAGTTGATCCTACCGGTGAGTTCGATCTTCAGCTTAAACGTATCAATGTTTATTTCAACGAAGCTTCTGGTGAACGCTATGTTCCTAGGGCTGTTCTTATGGATCTGGTCCGTATTTACAAATCTTCCGTTTTGATAACTTTTTGTTTAGGCAGTCTGGTGCTGGGAATAATTGGGGGAAAGGTCATTATACTGAAGGCGCTGAGTTGATTGATGTTTTTCTTGATGTTGTTCGTGAAGAGGCGGAGAATTGATGCAAGGTTTTGTTCATGTACAATCGAATTCTTATTGAATTTATGAATTTCTTGATGTTGCCTTTAGTGTCTGCTTTCGTTTTCATTACGAATTTCATAGTTATTCTTCCTATTGGTAGTTAACGGTGCAAATATTTGATCTATTTCTCATTTTCAGTAGGTTTTGTCGTTCTTAATCTTGAATTAGGTCTATCTTGATTTCTAATTAATTTTATTGGTAATGTTTAGTTATTCAATTGATGGGTTTTATGATTTATGCTTTCTTTTTTTCATCGAAGTGTATACTATATTCATTTTCATCTTAATGTAGAAATTGTCAACATTTTGTGTTCAACTCTTGGAACTCAAGAATTAGTTTCTCTGTTCTTCTGTTTCTCTTAGTAACTGTATCGGGTTCCATCTTAAATAGTTAAAATGCTGATGCTTTTGATCTGCATGAACTTTGCATTGACAATTATGATTTCTCTGACACTTCACCAATGGTTGGAAGTCTTCAGTTGGTAAGTCTGGACTGTTGGAAGTGTCTAAGGTTTCAAGGTAGATGTGTGGGTTGTTGAGAAAAGGAAGTGTTGTTCTAGAAAGAGAAGTACTTCTGTAATTGTTCATCTCTTAAACTTTATTTTCAAGAGATGGTACTTCAGCACCATCAAGTGCCACCACCAGTGACTCCCATAATCATAAGCACAAGCATAAGACAATAAAAATCTGTGATCATTTCTTTCATTATCACATTAAGAAGTAATTGTTCCCCTTACCGGAAATGTTTTTTCATGGGATAAATTATATGATTGTTTTAAGCTACTCTGCAGCTCCACATCTGATTCCCATCTTCTTCTTATCCTTCAGGGGAAGCTGCTTTAGTCCTGATTAGACACGGTGAGTCTATGTGGAATTAAAAAAGCTTGTTCACTGGTTGTGTAGATGTGCCTTTGACTACAAAGGGTGTGGAAGAGGCCGTTGAAGCTGGGAAACGAATTAGAAATATACCTGTCGACGTGATCTTTACTTATGCTTCGATTTGTGCTCAAATGACTGTCATGCTTGCATGACTCAGCCCCGCTGCAAGAAGGTAATTTTGTTGCTAAAGCTTGTAACATTTGGATTTTTTTTTACTTCTATTTCACAAGGATAAACTTTTAAAGATCTTTCATTTTTAGCTAGAGTTCTTTTTTGATTGTTTTTTTTGGGGCAAATAAAACAATTTTATTTAGACCAAATTAGCTCATTACAAAACGAAACAGTGCTGACCCACTGTTTCTCTATGTATAAAATAACCAGAAGATAATTGAAAATTATTTCGACTCCTTTTATATCCTATCAAAATTGTAATATATTGACTCTACTCTTCATAGTTCCCTTTTCAAACTTGTTGATCAGGTTCTTGTTGTTGTCTGTCACACCAACGATTTTGTGTCATCTGTATCAGCATGGGTTGCCGTGTCTTCCAATCTCTCCTCATGTATGTATGCATAAAGCTATTTCTCTACATATTCTTTCCATCTTATAACTATTGTTTTGATAACTTTTTGTTTAGGCAGTCTGGTGCTGGGAATAATTGGGGGAAAGGTCATTATACTGAAGGCGCTGAGTTGATTGATGTTTTTCTTGATGTTGTTCGTAAAGAGGCGGAGAATTGATGCAAGGTTTTGTTCATGTATAATCGAATTCTTATTGAATTTATGAATTTCTTGATGTTGCCTTTAGTGTCTGCTTTCGTTTTCATTACGAATCTCATAGTTATTCTTCCTATTGGTAGTTAACGGTGAAAATATTAGATCTATTCGTCATTTTTCATTAGGTTTTGTAGTTCTTAATCTTGAATTAGGTCTATCTTGATTGCTAATTAATTTTATTGGTAATGCTTAGTTATTCAATTGATGGGGTTTTTGATTTATGCTTTCCTTTTGTCATCGAAGTTTATAGCACATTCATTTTCATCTTAATTTAGAAAGTGTAAACATTTTGTGTTGAACTCGTGGAACTCAAGAATTAGTTTCTCTGTTCTTCTGTTTCTCTGGGTAACTGTGTTGTACTATCTTGTTCCATCTTAAAGAGTTAAAATGCACAGCTTTTGATCTGCATGAACTTTTCATTGACATTTATGGTTTCTGTGACACTTCACCAATCGGTTGGAAGTCTTCAGTTGGTAAGTCTGGACTGTGTCCTTATTATGGGCATGTTTCCTTTAGATAAGTGTCTAAGGTTTCAAGGTAGATGTGTGGATTGTTGAGAAAAGGAATTTTTTTTCTAGAAAGAGAAGTACTTCTGTAATTGTTCATCTATTGAACTGTTATTTTCAAGAGATGGTACTTCAGCACCATCAAGTGCCACAACCAGTGACTCCCATAAGAATACAAGTATCATAGTCCATCTCTTGACCTGTAATTTTTAAGATAATCATAAGCACAAGCATAAGACAAGAAAAATCTGTGATCATTTCTTTCATTATCACATTAAGAAGTATTGTTCCCCTTACCGGAAATGCTTTTCGATGGGATAAATTATATGATTGTTTTAAGCTACTCTGCAGCTCAACATCTGATTCCCATCTTCTTCTTTTCCCTTCAGGGAAAGCTGCTTTAGTCCTGATTTGACACGGTGAGTCTGTGGAATTGAAAAAGCTTGTTCACTGTTTGTGTAGATGTGCCTTTGACTACAAAGGGTGTGGAAGAGGCCGTCGAAGCTGGGAAACGTGCATGACTCAGCACCGCTGCAAGAAGGTAATTTTGTTGCTAAAGCTTGTAACATTTGGAATTTTTTTTACTTCCATTTCACAAGGATAAGCTTTTAAAGATCTTTCATTTTTAGCTAGAGTTCTTTTTTGATTGTTTTTTTTTGGGGTAAATAAAACAAAACGAAAAGTGCTGACCAACTGTTTCTCTATGTATAAAATAACCAGAAGAAAATTGAAAATTATTTCGACTCCTTTTACATATCCTATCAAAATAGTAATATATTGACTCTACTCATCATAGTTCCATTTTCAAACTTGGTTATCAGGTTCTTGTTGTTGTTTGTCACACCAACGATTTTGTGTCATCTGTATCAGCATGGGTTGCCGTGTCTTCCAATTTTTCCTCGTGTATGTATGCATAAAGTTATTTCTCTACATATTCTTTCCATCTTATAACTATTGTTTTGGAATCTGATCAAGTTGCGCTCTCTCCATTACCAAACAAGCAGCTGATATAACAACCCACTCTACTTCATCCTGCCAAGTACCATTTGTTCTTTGTATGCTCACCCATAGTAGCATCCTATGCCATAGGCTTTGTGTAACAGTGCATTCGAAGAATACGTGGTCTCTTGTTTTATCAGCAGATTGACAGAATACACATGTAGGAAGAACATCTATGCCGAACTTCTGTAATCTGTCAACTGTAGCAAGCCTCTTTAGTAGAGCCAACCATAGAGAGAATTTATGTTGTGGATGGATACTAGGATGCCCTGTTAGGCTCTTCTAAGGTACTTAGGTAGCTGAGGGGGGCATAAAAACATACATCATTTTTATCAAGAACTTGTTAAAGGACCACCATAGTCTGTAATCTGTTTCTCAGATCACCTAGGATTGTAGGAGGAACATCCTAGGTGCAGGCGCCAAGTAGTCATATTGCCAATGAAATGGCTAATATGATTCCTTGAACCACAAACAACCATTATGCCTTTCTGAGTATCAAACAAAAGTAGCTCGGGAAGCAGCAAAAACCTTCAACCTTATGGTGCCAATGAAATGGCTAATATGATTCCTTGAACCACAAACAACCATTATGCCTTTCTGAGTATCAAACAAAAGTAGCTCGGGAAGCATCAAAAACCTTCAACCTTATGGTTTTATGAAGTTCTTTCATCAACGGCAAAGTCTTTGCTGCCTGAGAAACTATCCAAACCCCACTTCAAATATGCCTCAATTTTCACTGTTCGGATGCAAAAGCTGCAATCTTTTTCACTCTAGGGTGCAAATTGGAAGCTTTAATATAAGGGTTCACTGTAGATTTATTCTTATGTTATTATATATAAGATATATTTTTTCTTTTTCTTTGGTTTGGATAAGAGCCTTATATTTTAACTAATATTTGATACTTTCCTATGTATTTAAAGGACTTTGGCAGGCGGGGGAGGGGGTAGGAGGCGGGTAGGATAGGAGGGTAGGGGTACGGGTCAGCTAGGGTAGGAGTATAGGGTAGGGGTAGGGGTAGGGGTAGGGGTAGGGTAAGGTAAGGTAGGGTAGGGGTAGGATAGGGTAGGGGTAGGGGTAGGGATAGGGGTAGGGTCAGCTAGGGTAGGAGGGTAGGAGGGGAGGGGGGGGTAGGGGTAGGGATATGGGTAGGGGTCAGCTAGGGTAGGAGGGTAGGGTAGGGTAGTCGGGGAGGGTAAGGGTAAGGGTAAGGGTAAGGGTAGGGGTAGGGGTAGGGGTAGGGGTAGGGTAGGGTAGGGGTAGGGGTAGGGTAGGGGTAGGATAGGGTAGGGTAGGGTAGGATAGGATAGGAAGGGTAGGGTAGGAGGGGAGGGTAGGGTAGGAGGCCTCGGGGCACGGCGCCTCGAGGTCCGGGGGTAGGTTAGGGGGCCTCGGGGCACGGCGCCTCGAGGTCCGGGGGGTAGGGTAGGGGGCCTCGGGGCACGGCGCCTCGAGGTCCGGGGGTAGGGTAGGGTAGGTTAGGGGGCCTCGGGCACGGCGCCTCGAGGTCCGGGGGGTAGGGTAGGGTAGGTTAGGGGGCCTCGGGGCACGGCGCCTTGAGGTCCGGGGTAGGGTAGGGTAGGGGGACTCGGGGTACGGCGCCTCGGGGTAGGGTAGGGTAGGGTAGGGGCCTCGGGGCACGGCGCCTCGAGGTCCAGGGGGTAGGGTAGGGTAGGAGGGGGCCTCGGGGCACGGCGCCTCGAGGTCCGGGGGTAGGGTAGGGAGGAGGCCTCGGGGCACGGCGCCTCAAGGTCCGGGGGGTAGGGTAGGGTAGGAGGGGGCCTCGGGGCACAGCGCCTCGAGGTCCGGGGGTAGGGTAGGGTAGGGGACCTCGGGGCACGGCGCCTCGAGGTCCGGGGGGTAGGGTAGGGTAGGGGACCTCGGGGCACGGCGCCTCGAGGTCGGGGGTAGGGTAAGGTAGGGGACCTCGGGGCACGGCGCCTCGAGGTCCGGGGGGTAGGGCAGGGTAGGGACCTCGGGGCACGGCGCCTCAAGGTCCGGGGGGTAGGGTAGGGTAGGGGACCTCGGGGCACGGCTCCTCGAGGTCTGGTGGGTGCGAGGGTTAGGGTAGGGGGCCTCGGGGCACGGCGCCTCGAGGTCCGGTGGGTGCGAGGGTTAGGGTAGGGGCCTCGGGGCACGGCGCCTCGAGGTCCGGTGGGTGCGAGGGTTAGGGTAAGGGGCCTCGGGGCACGGCGCCTCGAGGTCCGGTGGGTGCGAGGGTTAGGGTAGGGGGCCTCGGGGCACGGCGCCTCGAGGTCCGGTGGGTGCGAGGGTTAGGGTAAGGGGCCTCGGGGCACGGCGCCTCGAGGTCCAGTGGGTGCGAGGGTTAGGGTAGGGGCCTCGGGGCACGGCGCCTCGAGGTCCGGGGTAGGGTAGGGTAGGATAGGCGGCCTCGGGGCATGCCGCCTCAAGGTTCGGGGGGTGCGGGGGTAGGGTAGGGGTCCTCGAGGCACGGCGCCTCGAGGTCCGGGAGGGGGGAGTGTAGGGTAGGGGGTACTTGTTTATATTTTGAAGACCTACGTGGTAGAATCAATCCCTTTGTCCAATTTAACTTTCATTTTTTCCTTGTAATTTTGCCCTATCAAAAATCGATAAACGTAAAACTATAAGTCATATGGCCGTCTGTTGTGTTTTTTTGTGTCCATATCAAAAAATAATCTGGTTGGACAAAATATCGCCTCGATCGTACATCGGATGCGCGTTTTATGTCTGTTTGAAGTTCAACTTTTCACAAGTGGTCTTTAACGTTACATTTGTTGAAACCTCAAATGGCCATAATTTTTTTCTCGAGAATCTTTTGGAGGCGATTCTTTTTTTAAACTTGCTTATATTTTTGATACTACGCGGTAGACTCAATCCCTTTGTCCGATATGGTCAAAAACCAATAAACATAAAATTATAAGTCATATTGCGTGTGTGGTGTTTTTTTACGTAGATATCGAAAAAATAATCAGGTTGGAAAAAAGATCGACTCGATCGGACATCGCATGCGCATTTTATGTCCGTTTGAAGTTCAAATTTTCACAAGTACCCCTTTAAAGTTACATTTGTTGAAACTTCAAATCATCGTAACTTTTTCCTCGAGTATCTTTTGGATGCGATTCTTTTTTTAAACTTGCTTAGATTTTACTTTCATTGTTTTCTTATAATTTTGCCATATATATGGTCAAAAATCGATAGACGTAAAACTATAAGTCCTATGGCCGTGGGTGGTATTTTTTCTTGTAGATATCAAAAAAATAATCAGGTTGGATAAAAAATTGACTCGATCGGACATCGAATGCGCATTTTATGTTTAAATTTTCACAAGTACCCTTTTAACGTTACATTTATTGAAACTTTAAATAGCTGTAACTTTTTTCTCGAATATCTTTTGGAGACGATTCTTTTTTTAAAACTTGCCTATTTTTTTAAGATCTACACGATAGACTCAATCCCTTTGTCCGATAAGACTTTCATTTTTTCCTTATAATTTTGCCCTATATATGATCAAAAACCGATAGACGTAAAAAACTATAAGTCCTATGGCCGTGTGCGGTATTTTTTTGCGTATATATCAAAAAAATAATCAGGTTGGATAAAATATCAACTCGATCGGACATCGGATGCGCGTTCAAATTTTCACAAGTACCCCTTTAACGTTACATTTGTTGAAACTTCAAATGGATGTAACTTTTTTTTCGAATATCTTTTGGAGACAATTCTTTTTTTAATCTTGCTTACTTTTTTTGAGATCTACACGATAGACTCAATCTCCAATCGACTTTCACTTTTTCCTTATAATTTTGTCCTATATATGGTCAAAAACGGATAAACATAAAACTATATGTCCTATGGCCGTGTTTGGTGTTTTTTCGTGTATATATCAAAAAAATAATTAGATTGGATAAAATATCGACTCGATCGGACATCGGATGCGCGTTTTATGTCCGTCTGAAGTTCAAATTTTCACAAGTACCCTTTAACGTTACATTTGTTCAAACTATTTGGCTGTAACTTTTTTCTCGAGTATGTTTTGGAGGCGATTCTTTTTTTAAACTTGATTATTTTTTTGAGATCTACGCGCTAGACTCAATCCCTTTGTCCAATTTGATTTTCACTTTTTCCTTATAATTTTGCCCTATATATGGTCAAAAATTGATAAACCTAAAACTATAAGTCCTATTGCCGTGTGTGTTATTGTTTTCGCGTAGATATCAAAAAAATAATCAGGTTGAAAAAAAACACCTCGATCAGACCAATATGCGCGTTTTATGTCCGTTTGAAGTTCAAATTTTCACAAGTACCCCTTTAACGTTACATTTGTTGAAATTCCAAATGGACGTAACTTCTTCCTCGAGTATCTTTTGGAGGCGATTCTTTTTTTAAACTTGCTTATTTTTTTGAGATCTACGCGGTAGATTCAATCCCTTTTTCCGATTTGACTTTCATTTTTTCTTTATAATTTGCCCTGTATATGGTCAAAAATCTATAAACGTAAAACTACAAGTCCTATGGCCGTGTCTGGTATTGTTTTCGTGTAGATATTGAAAAAATAATGATGTTGGAAAAAAAATCGACTCGATCGGACATTGGATGCGCGTTTTATGTTCGTTTAAAGTTCAAATTTTCACAAGTACCCCCTTTAACGTTATATTTGTTGAAACTTCAAATGGCCGTAACTTTTTTCTAGAGTATCTTTTGGAGGTGATTCTTTTTTTAAAGTTGCTTATATTTTGGATACTACGCAGTAGACTCAATCCCTTTGTCCGATATGGTCAAAAACCAACAAACGTAAAATTATAAGTCATATTGCGTGTGTGGTATTTTTTCGCGTAGATATCGAAAAATAATCAGGTTGAAAAAAAGATCGACTCGATTGGACATCGCATGTGCATTTTATGTCCGTTTGAAGTTCAAATTTTCACAAGTACCTCTTTAAATTTACATTTGTTGAAACTTCAAATCATCGTAACTTTTTCCTCGAGTATCTTTTGGATGCAATTCTTTTTTTAAACTTGCTTATTTTTTTGAGATCTAGGTGGTAGATGCAATCCCTCTGCCCGATTTTTCTTTCATTGTTTTCTTATAATTTTTCCCTATATATGGTCAAAAATTGATAGACGTAAAACTATAAGTCCAATGGCCGTGGGTGGTATTTTTTCATGTAGATATCAAAAAAATAATCAGGTTGGATAAAAAATTGACTCGATCAGACATCGGATGCGCGTTTTATGTTTAAATTTTCACAAGTACCCTTTAACGTTACATTTATTGAAACTTTAAATGGCTGTAACTTTTTTCTCGAATATCTTTTGGAGATGATTCTTTTTTTAAAATTGGCATATTTTTTTAAGATCTACACGGTAGATTCAATCCCTTTGTCCGATAAGACTTTCATTTTTTCCTTATAATTTTGCCCTATATATGGTCAAAAACCGATAACGTAAAAAACTATAAGTCCTATGGCCCATGTGTGGTATTTTTTCGCGTATATATCGAAAAAATAATCAGGTTGGATAAAATATCAACTCGATCGGACATCGGATGCGCGTTTTATGTCCATCTGACGTTCAAATTTTCACAAGTACCCCTTTAACGTTACATTTGTTGAAACTTCAAATGGCTGTAACTTTTTTTTCGAATATCTTTTGGAGACGATTCTTTTTTTAAACTTGCTTACTTTTTTTGAGATCTACACGATAGACTCAATCCCATTGTCCGATTTGACTTTCACTTTTTCCTTATAATTCTGTCCTATATATGGTCAAAAATGGATAAACGTAAAACTATATGTCATATGGCCGTGTCTGGTGTTTTTTCATGTATATATCAAAAAAATAATCAGGTTGGATAAAATATCGACTCGATCGGACATCGGATACGCGTTTTATGTCCGTCTGAAGTTCAAATTTTCACAAGTACCCCTTTAACGTTACATTTGTTCAAACTTCAAATGGCTGTAACTTTTTTCTCGAGTATGTTTTGTAGGCGATTCTTTTTTTAAACTTGCTTATTTTTTTGAGATCTACGCGCTAGACTCAATCACTTTGTCCGATTTGACTTTAACTTTTTCCTTATAATTTTGCCTTATATATGGTCAAAAATTGATAAACCTAAAACAATAAGTCCTTTTGCCATGTGTGGTGTTGTTTTCGCGTAGATATCAAAAAAAATAATCAGGTTGAAAAAAACACCTCGATCAGACATTTGATGCGCGTTTTATATCCGTTTGAAGTTCAAATTTTCACAAGTACCCCTTTAACGTTACGTTTGTTGAAATTCCAAATGGCCGTAACTTCTTCCTCGAGTATCTTTTGGAGGCAATTTTTTTTTAAACTTGCTTATTTTTATGAGATCTACGCGGTAGACTCAATCCCTTTGTCAGATTTGACTTTCATTGTTTCCTTATAATTTTGCCGTATATATGGTCAAAAACCGATAAACGTAAAACTATTAGTCCTATGGCAGTGTGTGGTATTTTTACGCGTAGATATCAAAAAAATATTAAGGTGTGAAAAAAATCGCCTCAATCGGACATAGGATGAGGGTTTTATGTCCGTTCGAAGTTTAAATTTTCACAAGTACCCCTTTAACGTCACATTTGTTGAAACTTCAAATTGCCGTAACTTTTTCCTCGAGTATCTTTTGGGGGCGATTCTTTTTTAAACTTGCTTATTTTTTTAAGATCTACACGGTAGACTCAATTTCTTTTTCTGATATGAATTTCATTGTTTCCTTATAATTTGCCTATATATGGTAAAAAACAGATAAACGTAAAACTATAAGTCCTATGGCCGTGTGTGGTATTTTTTTGCGTACATATCGAAAATATAATCAGGTTGGAAAAAACAATTGCTTCGATCGGACATTAGATGCCTGTTTTATGTCCGTTTCAAGTTTAATTTTTCACAAGTACCCCTTTAAAGTTACATTTGTTAAAACTTCAAATGGCCGTAACTTTTTCCTCCAGTATCTTTTGGCGGCGATTCTTTTTTTAGACTTACTTATTTTTTTGAGATCTACGAGTTAGATCTAATCCCTCTTTTCCTTATAATTTTCCCTATATATGATCAAAAATCGATAAACGTTAAACTATAATAAGTCCTATGGCCGTGTATGGTTTTTTTTTAGTAGATATCAAAAAAATAATCTGGTTGGAAAAAATTTCAGCTCGATCAGCATCGGATGCGCATTTTATGTCCGTTTGAAGTTACAAATTTTCACAAGTACCCATTTAACGTTACATTTGTTGAAACTTCAAATCATCGTAACTTTTTCTTCGAGTATATTTTGGATGCGATTCTTTTTTTAAACTTGCTTATTCTTTCTAGATCTACGCGGTAGACTCAATCCCTTTGTCCGATTTGACTTTCTTTTTTTCCTTATAATTTTGCTCTATATATGGCAAAACAGATAAACGTAAAACTATAAGTCTTATCGCTGTGTTTGGTGATTTTTCGCGTAGATGACGAAAAAATAATCCATTTGGAAAAAAATTGCCTCAATCGAATATCGGATGCCCGTTTTATGTCTGTATGAAGTTCAAATTTTCACAAGTACCCCTTTAACGTTACATTTGTTGAAACTTCAAATGGCTGTAACTTTTTTTTCGAATATCTTTTGGAGACGATTCTTTTTTTAAACTTGCTTACTTTTTTTGAGATCTACACGATAGACTCAATCCCATTGTCCGATTTGACTTTCACTTTTTCCTTATAATTCTGTCCTATATATGGTCAAAAATGGATAAACGTAAAACTATATGTCAGATGGCCGTGTCTGGTGTTTTTTCGTGTATATATCAAAAAAATAATCAGGTTGGATAAAATATCGACTCGATCGGACATCGGATGCGCATTTTATGTCCGTTTGAAGTTTAAATTTTCACAAATACCCCTTTAACGTTACATTTGTTGAAACTTCAAATGGCCGTAACTTTTTCCTCGAGTATCTTTTGGAGGCGCTTCCTTTTTTAAACTTGCTTATTTTTTTTATATTTATACGGTAGACTCAATCCTTTTTTTGGATATGACTTTCATTTTTTCCTTATAATTTTGCTCTATATATGGTCAAAACCAATAAACGTAAAATTATAAGTACTATGGCTGTGTCTGTCGCGTAGTAATCAAAAAAATAATCAGGTTGGAAAAGAAATTGCCTCGATCGAACATCGGATGAGCGTTTTATGTCCGTTTAAAGTTCAAATTTTCACAAGTACCCCTTTAACGTTACTTTTGTTGAATCTTCAAATGACCGTAACTTTTTTCTCGAGTATCGTTGGATTCGATTCATTTTTTAGACTTGCTTATTTTTTTTTAGATTCACGCGGTAGACTCAATCCCTTTTTCCGATATGACTTTCGTTTTTTCCTTATAATTTTGCCTATATATGGTCAAACACCGATAAATGTAAAACTATAAGTCCTATGGCCGTGTGTGGTATTTGTTCGCGTACATATCAAAAAAGTAATCAGGTTGGAAAAAAATCGCCTCGATCAAACATCAGATGCGCGTTTTATGTCCGTTTGAAGTTCAAATTTTCACAAGTACCCCTTTAACCTTACATTTGCTGAAACTTCAAATGACCGTAATTTTCCTCGAGATCTAGGCGGTAGACTCAATACCTTTTCCCGATTTAACTGTCATTTTTTCCTTATAATTTTGCCCTATATATGGTTAAAAACTGATAAAAGTAAAACTATAAGTCATATGGCGATGTGTGGAGTTTTTCGCGTAGATATCAAAAAAAAAATCAGGTTGGAAAAAACAATTGCCTCGATCAGACATCGGATGCGCGTTTTATGTCCGTTTCATTCACAAGTACCTCTTTAACGTTACATTTGTTAAAACTTCAAATGGCCATAAGTTTTTTCTCGAGTATCTTTTGGTGACGATTCTTTTTTTGGACTTGCTTATTTTTTTGAGATCTACGCGTTATACCCAATCCCTCTTTATGATTTGACTTTCATTTTTTCCTTATAATTTTGCCCTATATATGGTCAAAAACCGATAAACGTAAAACTATAAGTCCTATAGTTGTGTGTGGTATTTTTTCGAGTAGATATCGAAAGAATAATCTGGTTGGAAAAAAATCAGCCCGATCGGCATCGGATGCGCGTTTCCGTTTGAAGTTCAAATTTTTACAAGTACCCCTTTAACGTTACATTTGTTGAAACTTCAAAACATCGTAACTTTTTCCTCGAATATCTTTTGGATGCGATTCTTTTTTTAAACTTGCTTATTTTTTCTATATCTACGCGTTAGACTCAATTCCTTTGTCCGATTGACTTTCATTTTTTCCTTATAATTTTGCTCTATATATGGTAAAAACAGATAAACGTAAAACTATGAGTCCTATCGCAGTGTGTGGTGTTTTTTCGCGTAGATAACGAAAAAATAGTCAGGTTGGAAAAAAATCTCCTCAATCGAACATCGGATTCCCGTTTTGTGTCCGTTTAAAGTTCAAATTTTCACAAGTACCCCTTTAACGTTACAATTGTTGAAACTTCAAAATGGCCATAACTTTTTCCTCGAGTATTATTTTTAGGCGATTCTTTTTTTAAACTTCCTTATTTTTTTGAGATCTACGCGGTAGATTCGATTTCTTTGTCCAATTTGACTTTTATTTTTCCTTATAATTTTTCCCTATAAATGGTCTAAAACCGATAAACGTAAAACTATAAGTCTTGTGGTCGTGTGTGGTGTTTTTTCACATAGATATTCAAAAAATAATCAGGTTGGAAAATAAATAGCCTCGATCGGACATCGAATTCCCGTTTTGTGTCCGTTTAAAGTTCAAATTTTCACAAGTACCCCTTTAACGTTACATTTGTTGAAACTTCAAATGGCCATAACGTTTTCCTCGAGTATTATTTTTAGGAGATTCTTTTTTTAAACTTCCTTATTTTTTTGAGATCTACGCGGTAGATTCGATTCCTTTGTCCAATTTGACTTTTATTTTTCCTTATAATTTTTCCCTATATATGGTCTAAAACCGATAAACGTAAAACTATAAGTCTTGTGGTCGTGTGTGGTGTTTTTTCACATAGATATTCAAAAAATAATCAGGTTGGAAAATAAATAGCCTCGATCGGACATCGGATGCATGTTTTATGTCCGATTGAAGTTTAAATTTTCACAAGTACCCCTTTAACGTTACATTTGTTGAAAGTTCAAATGGCCGTAACTTTTTCCTCGAGTATCTTTTGGAGATGATTCTTTTTTTAAACTTGCTTATTTTTTTGAGATCTACTTTTTAGATCCAATCCCTCTTTCCAATAAGACTTCCATTTTTTTCTTGTAAATTTGCCCTATATACGGTCAAAAAACGATAAACGATAAACTATAAGTCCTATGGCTGTGTGTGGTATTTTTTCGCGTAGATATGAAAAAAGTAATCAGGTTGGAAAAAAATCGTCTCGATCAAAAATCCGATGCACGTTTTATGTCCGTTTGAAGTTCAAATTTTCACAAGTACCCCTTTAACGTTACATTTGCTGAAACTTCAAATGACCGTAACTTTTACCTCGAGTATCTTTTTGAGAAGATTCTTTTTTTAAACTTGCTTATTTTTTTGAGATCTACGCGGTATACCCAATACATTTTTCCAATTTAACTGGCATTTTTTCCTTATAATTTTGCCCTATATATGGTCAAAAACTGATAAAAGTAAAACTATGTCATATAGCGATATGTGGTGTTTTTTCGCGTAGGAAAAAATAATCAGGTTAGACAAAAAAATTTCCTCGATCTAACATTGGATGTGCGTTTTATGTCTATTTGAAGTTCAAATTTTCACAAGTACCTCTTTAACGTTACATTTGTTGAAACATCAAATGGCCCTACCTTTTTCCCGAGTATCTTTTGGAGGCGATTCTTTTTTAAAATTTGCTTATTTTTTTGAGATCTACGTGGTAGTCTCAATCCCTTTTTTCCGATTTGACTTTCATTTTTTCCTTATAATGTTGCCCTATATATGGTCAAAAATCGTTGAAAGTAAAACTATAAGTCCTATGGCTGTGTGTAGTGTTTTTTCGCGTAGATATCAAAAAATAATCAGGTTGGAAGAAAAATCGCATCGATTGGACATCGGATGCGCGTTTTATGTCCGTTTGAAGTTCAAAATTTCACAAGTACCCTTTAACGTTACATTTATTGAAACTTCAAATGGCCGTAACTTTTTCCTCGAATATCTTTTGGAGGAGATTCTTTTGTAAACTTGCTTATTTTTTTTAGATACGCGGTAACTCAATAAATTTTCCGATTTTACTGTCATTTTTCCTTATAATTTTTCCCTATATATGGTCAAAAACCGATAAAAGTAAAATCATAAATTCTATGGCCGTGTGTTGTATTTTTTTGTGTAGATATCGAAAAAATAATCAGGATGAAAACAAATCATCTCGATCGACATCGGATGCACGTTTTATGTCCGTTTGAAGTTCAAATTTTCGCAAGTACCTCTTAACGTTAAATTTGTTGAAACTTCAAATGCCGTAACTTTTTCCTCGAGTATCTTTGGAGGCGATTCTGTTTTTAAACTCTCTTATTTTTTCGATATATACGCGGTAGTATCAATCCCTTTTCTGATTTGACTCTCATTTTTTCCTTATAATGTTGCCTTATATATGGTCAAAAACCGATAAAAGTAAAACTATAAATTCTATTGACGTGTGTGTTTTTTCGCGTTGATATAGAAAAACTAATCAGGTTGGAAAAAAATTGCCTCGATTGGACATCGGATGCGCGTTTTATGTTCGTTTGAAGTTTAAATTTTCACAAGTACTCTTTAACGTTACATTTGTTGAAACTTCAAATGGCTGTAACTTTTTCCTCGAGTATCTTTTTGAGGCGATTCTTTTTTACACTTGCTTATTTTTTGACATCTACGCGTTAGTCTCAATTCTTTTTTCCGATTTGAATTTCATTTTTTTCCTTATAATGTTGCCCTATATATGGTCAAAAACCGATAAAAGTAAAACTATAAGTCATATGGCGTGTGTGGTATTTTTCGCGTAGATATCAAAAATATATAAGGTTGGAAAAAATCGCCTCGATTGGACATCGGATGCGCGTTTTATGTCCGTTTGAAGTTCAAATTTTCACAAGTACCCCTTTAACGTTACATTTGCTGAAACTTCAAATGGCCTTAACTTTTTCCTCGAGTATCTTTTGGAGACGATTCTTTTTCAAACTTGATTATTTTTTTGAGATCTACGGGTAGACTGAATCCTTTGTCCGATAATACTTCCATTTTTTCCTTATAAATTGCCCTATATATGGTCAAAAACCGATAAACGTAAAACTATAAGTCCTATGGCCGTTGTGGTGTTTTTTCGCGTAGATATCAAAAAAAATCAGGTTAAAAAAAATTGCCTCACTCGAACATCGATGCGCGTTTTATGTTGTTTGAAGTTCAGATTTTCACAAGTACCTCTTTAACGTTACATTTGTTAAAACTTCAAATGGCCCTAACTTTTTCCTCGAGTATCTTTTGGAGGCGATTCTTGTTTTTGAACTTGATTATTTTTTTTGAGATCTACGCGGTTGAGTCAATCCCTTTTTCCGATTTGATTGTCATTTTTTCCTTATAATGTTGCCCTATATATGGTCAAAACTGATAAAAGTAAAATCATAAATTCTATGGCCGTGTGTTGTATTATTTTGTGTAGATATCGAAAAAATAATCAGTTTGGAAACAAATCGTCTCGATCGGACATCGGATGCACGTTTTATGTCCATTTGAAGTTCAAATTTTCACAACTACCTCTTTAACTTTAAATTTGTTGAAACTTCAAATGGCCGTAACTTTTTCCTCGAGTATCTTTTGGAGGCGATTCTGTTTTTAAGCTCTCTTATTTTTTTGATATATACGCGGTAGTATCAATCCCTTTTTCTGATTTGACTTTCATTTTTTCCTTATAATGTTGCCTTATATATTGTCAAAAACCGATAAAAGTAAAACTATAAATTCTATGGACGTGTGTGGTGTTGTTTCACGTAGATATCGAAAAAATAATCAGTTTGGGAAAAAAATTCACCTCGATCGGACATCGGATGCGTGTTTAATGTCCGTTTAAAGTTCAAATTTTCACAAGTACCCCTTTAACGTTACATTTGTTTAAACTTCAAATGGCCGTAACTTTTTCCTCGAGTATCTTTTCGACACGATTTTTTTTTAAACTTGCTTATTTTTTGAGATATATGTGGTAGACTCAATCCCTTTTTCCGATTTGACTTTCATTTTTTCCTTATAATGTTGCCCTATATATGGTCAAAAACCGATAAAAGTAAAACTATAAGTCCTATGGCCGTGTGTGGTATTTTGTCGCGTAGATATCAAAAAAATAATCAGGTTGGAAGAAAAATCGCATCGATCGGACATCGAATTCCCGTTTTGTGTCCGTTTAAAGTTCAAATTTTCACAAGTACCCTTTTAACATTACATTTGTTGAAACTTCAAATTATCGTAACTTTTTCCTCGAGTATCTTTTGGAGGCGATTCTTTTTTTAAACTTGCTTATTATTTTGATATCTATGCGGTAGAATAAATCCTTTTGTCCGTTAAGACTTTTATTTTTTCCTTATAATTTTGCCCTATATATGGTCAAAACCGATAAACGTAAAACCATAAGTCCTATGGAGATGTGTTGTGTTTTTTCGCGTATATATAGAAAACATAATCAGGTTAGGAAAAAAATTGCCTCGATCGGACATCGGATGCGCGTTTTATGTCTGTTTGAAGTTCAAATTTTCACAAGTACCTCTTTAATATTACATTTGTTGAAACTTCAAATGGCCTTAACTTTTTCCTCCAGTAGCTTTTGGAGACGATTCTTTTTTTAAACTTGCTAATTTTTTCGAGATCTACTCGGTAGTCTCAAACCCCTTTTCCGATTTGACTTTCATATTTTCCTTATAATGTTGCCATATATATGGTCAAAAACCTATAAAAGTAAAACTATAAGTCCTATAGCCGTGTGTGGTATTTTTTTGCGTATAGATTGGGAAAAAAAATCAGGTTAAAAACAAAAATCGCCTCGATCATACATCGGATGCGCCTTTTATGTACGTTTAAAGTTTAAATTTTCACAAGTACTCCTTTAACGTTACATTTGTTGAAACTTCAAATAACCGTAACGTTTTCCTCGAGTATCTTTTGGAGGTGATTCTTTTTTTATAAACTTGCTTATTTTTTTTGAGATCTACGCGGTAGACTCAATCCCTTTGTCGGATTTGACTTTCATTTTTTCCTTATAATTTTGCTCTATATATGGTCAAAAACTGATAAACGTAAAACTATAAGTCCTATGGCCGTGTGTGGTATTTTTTCGAGTAGATATCAAAAAAATATTAAAGTTGGAAAAAAAATCGCCTCGTTCAGACATCGGATGCACGTTTTATGTCCGTTTGAAGTTCAAATTTTCACAAATACTCCTTTAACATTACATTTGTTGAAACTTCAAATGGCCGTAACTTTTTCCTCGAGTATCTTTTGGAGGCAATTCTTTTTTTTAAACTTGCTTATTTTTTTGATATCTATACGGTAGACTCAATCCCTTTTTCGGATATGACTTTCATTTTTTCCTTATAATTTTGCCCTATATATGGTCAAAAATCGATAAACGTAAAATTATAAGTCCTATTGTCGTGTGTAGTATTTTTTCGCGTAGATATAGAAAAGATAATCAGGTTGGAAGAAAAATCGCCTGGATCGGACATCGGATGCGCGTTTATGTCCGTTTGAAGTTAAAATTTTCACAAGTACCCCTTTAACATTACATTTGTTGAAACTTCAAATTATCATAACTTTTTCCTCGAGTATCTTTTGGAGGCGATTCTTTTTTTAAACTTGCTTATTTTTTTTGATATCTATGCGGTAGACTCAATCCTTTTTTCCGTTAAGACTTTTATTTTTTCCTTATAATTTTGCCTTATATATGGTCAAAACCGATAAACATAAAACCATAAGTCCTATGGAGATGTGTTGTATTTTTTCGCGTATATATAGAAAAAATAATCAGGTTAGAAAAAAAATCGCCTCGATCGGACATCGGATGCGCGTTTTATGTCCGTTTGAAGTTCAAATTTTTTACAAGTACCCCTTTAACATTACATTTGTTGAAACTTCAAATGGCCGTAACTTTTTCCTCCAGTAGCTTTTGGAGACGATTCTTTTTTTAAACTTGCTAATTTTTTTGAGATCTACTCGGTAGTCTCAATACCCTTTTCCGATTTGACTTTCATATTTTCCTTATAATGTTGCCCTATATATGGTCAAAAAGCGATAAAAGTAAAACTATAAATTTTATGGCCGTGTGTGGTGTTTTTTCGCGTAGATATCGAAATAATAATCAGTTTGGAAAACAAATCGCCTCGATCGGACATCGGATGCTCGTTTTATGTCCGTTTGAAGTTCCAATTTTCACAAGTATCCCTTTAATGTTACATTTGTTTAAACTTCAAATGGCCGTAACTTTTTCCTCGAGTATCTTTTGGAGACGATTCTTTTTTAAACTTGCTTATTTTTTTGAGATCTACCCTTTGTCTGATTTGACTTTTATTTTTCCCTTATAATTTTGCCCTATATATGGTCAAAAACCGATAAATATCAAACTATAAGTCCTATGGCCGTTTGTGGTATTTTTTTGAATAGATATCGAAAATATAATCAGGTTGGGAAAAAAATCGCCTCGATCGGACATTGGATGCGCGTTTTATGTCTGTCTGAAGTTCAAATTTTCACAAGTACCCCTTTAACGTTACATTTGTTGAAACTTCAAATGACCGTAACTTTTTCCTCGAGTATCTTTTTGATACGATTCTTTTTTTAAACTTGCTTATTTTTTGAGATCTACGCGGTAGACTCAATATTTTGTCCGATTTCAATTTCATTTTTTCCTTATAATTTTGCCCTATATATGGTCGAAAACCGATAAACGTGAAAAGATAAGTCCTATGGCCGTGTGTGGTATTTTTTCTCGAAGATATCAAAAAAATAATCAGGTTGGAAAAAAAATTGCCTCGATCGGACATAGGATGCACGTTTTATGTTCGTTTGAAGTTCAAATTTTTTACAAGTACCCCTTTAACGTTACATTTGTTGAAACTTCAAATGGCCGTAACTTTTTCCTCGAGTTTCTTTTGGAGGCGATTCTTTTTTAAACTTGCTTATTTTTTTGAAATCTATATGGTAAACTCAATTCCTTTATCCAATTTTGACTTCCTTTTTTTTCTTATAATTTTACCCTATATATGGTCAAAAAGCGATAAATGTAATGTGTGGTATTTTTTCGTAGATATCAAAAAAAATAAGCAGATTGAAAAAAATCGCCTCGATCGGACATCGAATACACAATTTATGTTCCTTTGAAGTTCAAAAATTCACAACTACCCTTTTTACGTTAAATTTGGTGAATTTTCAAATTACCATAACTTTTGCCTCGAATATATTTTAGAGGCGATTTTTTTTAAAACTTTCTTATTTTTTCGAGATCTACGTGATAAAGTCAATTACCTTATCCAATCTGACTTTCATATTTTCCTTATAATTTTACCCTATATATGGTCAAAAACCGATAAATGTAAAACTATAAATCCTATATCAGTGTGTGATGTTTATTCCCGTAGATATATAAAAATATGCAGATTGAAAAAAAAGTCAACTCGATCGGACATCGGAGGCACGATTTACGTCCGTTTGAAGTTCAAAAATTCACAATTACCCCTTTTACGTTACATTTGCTGAAATATGAAATGACCGTAACTTTTGTCTCGAATATCTTTTAGAGGCGATTCCTTTTTTAAAGTTGCTTATTTTTTTCGAGATCTACGTGGTAAACTCAATTACCTTATCCGATTTGACTTTAATTTTTTCTTATAATTTTACCCTATATATGGTCAAAAATCGATAAATGTAAAAGTATAAATCATATATGAGTGTGTGGTGTTTTTTTGCGTAGATATCAAAAAACATAAGCAGATTAAAAAACATCGCCTCGATCGGACATCGAAGGCACGACTTATGTCCGTATTAAGTTAAAAATTCACAACTACCCCTTTTACGTTATATTTGGTGAAACTTCAAATGACCATAACTTTTGCCTCAAATATATTTTAGAGACGAATCTTCTTTTAAAGTTTATTATTTTTTTGAGATATACGTGGTAAACTCAATTACCTTATCCGATTTGACTTTCATTTTTCCTTATAATTTTACCCTATATATGGTCAAAAATCGATAAATATAAAACTATAAATCCTATCTCAGTGTGTGGTATTTCTTCAGGTAGATATTGAAAAAATAAGCAGATTGAAAAAAAATCTCCTCGAATGGATCGAAGGCACGATTTATGTCCGTTTGAAGTTCAAAAATTCACAACTACCCCTTTTACCTTACATTTGGTGAAACTTCAAATGACCGTAACTTTTGCCTCGAATATCTTTTTGAGACGATTCATTTTTTAAAAATTCTTTTTGTTTCAAGATCTACGTGGTAAATTAAATTACCTTATCCTATTTGACTTTCATTTTATCCTTATAATTTTACCCTTGATATGGTCAAAAACCAATGAATGTAAAACTATAAATCTTATCTCTGTGTGTGGTATTTTTTTGCGTAGTTATCGAAAAAATTAGTAGATCGAAAAAAAGAATCGCCTCAATCGGACATCGGAGGCATGATTTATGTCCGTTTGAAGTTCAAAAATTAACAACTACCCCTTACGTTACATTTAATGAAACTTCAAATGACTGTAACTTTTGCCTCGAATATTTTTTAGAGACGATTCTTTTATTAAAGTTGCTTATTTTTTTGAGATGTACGTGGTAATCTCATTTACCTTATCCGATTTGACTTTCATTTTTTCTTTCAATTTTACCCTATATATGGTCAAAAATTAATAAATGTAAAACTATAAATCCTATGGTATTTTTTCGCGTAAATATAAAAAAATAAGCAGATTGAAAAAGAATTGCCTCGATCGAACATCGGAGGCACGATTTATGTCCGTTTAAAGTTCAAAAATTCACAACTACCTCTTTTACGTTACATTTGGTGAAACTTCAAATGACCGTAACTTTTGCCTCGAATATCTTTTAGAGGTGATTCTTTTTTAAAGTTGCTTATTTTTTTGAGATCTAAGTGGTAAACTCAATTACCTTATCCGATTTAACTTTCATTTTTCCTTATAATTTTATCCTATATATGGTAAAAACCGATAAATGTTAAACTATAAATTCTATCTTAGTGTGTGGTGTTTTTTCGCGTAGATATAAAAAAAATAAGCAGATTAAAAAAAATCGCATCGATCGAACATCGGAGGCACGATTTATGTCCGTTTGAAGTTCAAATATTCACAACTACCCCTTTTGCGTTATATTTGGTGAAACTTCAAATGACCGTAACTTTTGCCTCGAATATCTTAAGAGGCGATTCTTTTTTCGAAGTTGCTTATTTTTTTGAGATCTACGTGGTAAACTCATTTACCTGATACGATTTGACTTTTTTTTTCCTTATAATTTTACCTTATATTTAGTCACACAACGATAACAGCAAAACTATAAGTCCTATCTCAGTCACAACGATAAAAGTAAAACTATAAATCCTATCTCTGTATGAGGTGTTTTTCACGTAGATCTCGAAAAAATAACTAGATTAGAAAAAAATTGACCTCAATCGAACATCCGAGGCAAAATTTATGACCGTTTGAATTTCACAAATTTACAACTACTTCTTTTGAGTTACATTTGGTGAAGTTTCAAATGATCGTCTTTTGCCTCGAATATCCAATGGAAGCGATTCTTTTTTTAAACTTGCTTATTTTTTCGAGATCTATGTGGTAAACTCAATTCCTTTATTTGATATATTTTTTGTTTCTTATAATTTTACCTTGTATATAGGCACACAACGATAAAAATAAAACTATAAATCCTATCTCAGTGTGTAGTTTTTTTCCGCGTAGAACTCGAAAAAATAACTAGATTGAAAAAAGATTGTCTCAATCGGACATTCGAGACAAGATTTATGACCGTTTGAATTTCACAAATTTACAACTACTTCTTTTGAGTTATATTTGGTGAACTTCAAATGATCGAAACTTTTGACTCGAATATCCGTTAGAGGCGATTCATTTTTAAAACTTGCTTATTATTTTTAATTCTACGTGGTAAACTCAATTCCTTTACTTGATTTTTTTTCTTCATTTTATTTTACCTTATATATATAGTCACACGACGATAAAAGTAAAACTATAAATCATATCTCAGTGTGTGGTATTTTTTCGCGTAGATTTTGAAAAAATAACCAGATTGAAATAAGAAATCCCCTCAATCGAACATCCGAGACAAGATTTCTGACCGTTTTAATTTCACAAATATACAACTACTTCATTTGGTGAAACTTCAAATGATTGTAACTTTTTCCTTGAATATCCGTTGGAGGCGATTCTTTTTTTAAACTTGCTTATTTTTTTAAGTTCCACGTGGTGAACTCAATTTCTTTATTTGATTTACTTTTTTCCTTCATATAATTTTATTTAATATATAGTTACACAACGATAAAAGTAAAATTATAAATCATATCTCAATGTATGGTGTTATTTGGCATAGATCTCAATAAAATAACCACATTGACAAAAAATTGCCTCAATCGTATATCCGAGGCAAGATTTATGACCGTTTGAATTTCACAAATTTACAACTACTTCTTTGAGTTATATTTGGTGAAACTTCAAATGATCGTAACTTTGACTCAAATATCTGTTGGAGGCGATTCTTTTTTTTTTATTTTGTTTATTTTTGTAAGATCTATGTGGTAAACTCAATTCATTTATTTGATTTAGTTTTTTTTCTTATAATTTTATTTAATATATAGTCATACAACGATAAAAGTAAAACTATAAATCACATCTCAGTGTATGGCGTTATTTCGCGTAGATCTCAAAAAAAAATAACCAGATTGAAAAAAAATCGCCTCAATCGTATATCCGAGGCAAGATTTATGACCATTTGAATTTCACAAATTTACAACTACTTCTTTGAGTTATATTTGGTCAAAACTTCAAATGATCGTAACTTTGACTCAAATATCTGTTGGAGGCGATTCTTTTTTTTTTTGGTTTATTTTTGTAAGATCTATGTGGTAAACTCAATTCATTTATTTGATTTAGTTTTTTTTCTTATAATTTTATTTAATATATAGTCATACAACGATAAAATTAAAACTATAAATCACATCTCAGTGTATGGCGTTATTTCGCGTAGATCTCAAAAAAAATAACCAGATTGAAAAAAAATTGCCTCAATCGGATATCCGAGGCAAGATTTATGACCGTTTGAATTTCACAAATTTATAATTACTTCTTTTAAGTTATATATGGTGAAACTTCAAATGATCGTAACTTTTGACTCGAATATCCGTTGGAGGCGATTCATTTTATAAACTTGCTTATTATGTCGAGATCTACGTGGTAAACTCAGTTTCTTTATTTGATTTGCTTTTTTTTCTTCTTATAACTTTACTTTATATATAGTCACACAATGATAAGAGTAAAACAATAAGTAATATATCTGTGTGTGGTGTTTTCCGCGTAGATCTTGAAAAAATAACTGGGTTGAAATAAAAAATTGTCTCAATCGGACATCCGAGGCAAGATTTATGACCGTTTGAATTTCACAAATTTTTAACTACTTCATTTGGTGAAACTTCAAATGATCGTAACTTTTGCCTCGAACATACGTTGGAGGCGATTCTTTTTGTAAACTTGCTTATTTTTTTTAAGATCTACGTGGTAAACTAATTTCTTTATTTGATATGCTTTTTTTTCTTCTTATAATTTTACCTAATATATAGTCACACAATGATAAAAGTAAAACTATAATTCATATCTCAGTGTATGGTATTTTTTCGCGTGGATCTCAAAAAATTAACCACATTGAAAAAAAACCCGCCTCAATCGGATATCCGAGGCAAGATTGATGACCTTTTTGAATTTCACAAATTTACAGCTACTTCTTTTGAGTTACATTTGGTGAAACTCCAAATAATCGTAACTTTTGCATCGAATATTCGTTGGAGGCGATTCTTTTTTGAAACTTGCTTATTTTTTTTATTTCTACGTGGTAAACACAATTCCTTTATTTGATTTACTTTGTTTTTCTTTTTATAATTTTACCTTATACATAGTCACACAAGGATAAAAGTAAAACTATAAATCCTATCTCAGGGTGTGGTATTTTTTCGCGTAAATCTTGAAAAATAATCAGATTGAAATAAAAATCGCCTCAATCGGTCATCCGAGGCAAGATTTATGACCGCTTGAATTTCACAAATTTACAACTAATTCTTTTGAGTTCTATTTGGTGAAAATTCAAATGATCGTAACTTTTGCTTCGAATATCCGTTGGAGGCGATTCTTTTTTTAAACTTGCTTATTTTTATGAGAACTACGTGGTAAACTCAATTCCTTTTTTTGATTTTATTTTCTTTCTTTCTTATATTTTACCTTATATATAGCTACACAGCGATAAAAATAAAACTATAAAGTCAATCTCAGTGTGTTGTATTTTTTTCGCGTTGATCTCTAAAAAATAACCAGATTGAAAAAATAAATTGTCTCAATCGGACATCCGAGGCAAGATTTATGACCGTTTGAATTTCACAAATTTACAACTACTTCTTTTGAGTTCTATTTGGTGAAACTTCGAATGATCGTAACTTTTGCCTCGAATATCCGTTGGAGGCGATTTTTTTTAATTTGGTTATTTTTTCGTGATCTACATGGTAAAACACCACACATTGAGATAAAATTTATAGTTTTATTTTTATCATTGTGTGACTATATATAAGGTAAAATTATAAGAAAAAAAGCAAAATCAAATAAACCCTAAACCCTAAAATCGCCTCATCACATCTCAAGACAAGTGGAACTTAAAAATGTCTACCATGTTCCAAGTATGAAGAAGAACTTATTATTTGTATCGTAATTAACAGATTTCGGTAACTATGTCTGGTTTAGACCGAATGACGTAAAAGTATATTGAAACTTAAAAGTTACAAGCACACCAATCATGGAAGGGAGAAGATTAGAATCAATCTACGTCATGTCAACCGAGACAACTTATGTGGTACTTGATGAAGCACCAACATGGTGGTACAACAAAGTCTCCTTGCCAGATTCAAGAAAATTGGAGCAAGAGCTACAATATAAACTAGAAGAAGAAGGACAAAGAAGTGAGGCTGAACAGGAACATGAGGTATATGAAAAATTTAACTCACATACAGAGGAGATATTTTCAAACAGAGAAAATAATAATTCATGGAAAACAAGAGTACATGAAACTCCACAACTGTTGCAAGCAAAAGTCCAAAAAGTTCTGCAACCTCAACTAAGAAGGAAGACACGATTGAAATGCTCAAATGCCAAGTATAAAAATGCAACACTAGCAGAGATGGTTTACAATAAAGATGCTACTATCTTTTAAGAAGCTTCAAAGAGTATGGATCTGAATAATCCGATGAAGGAGGATATTCTTAAAGGACATGGACGTCATGATGCTTGCAGAGCAAGAATCGCTCACAACTGACGCAAAGGAAAAATTAAGTTGGTGTTGAGGGAGAGTGTTAAGAATTCATCATAAACTTAATTATGTACTTAAGAAAAGTCAAGAAAAATCTAGAATATTCCGAAGTTATGGATAATTGAAGGAAGATCTCCATATTCCATATTCTAATAGTCTAGAAATGTTCTAGATAGAGTAGTTCTAGAATTAAGTAGTTAAAGGAATATTCTAGAATATAGTAGAAAAATATGCTTAGTTAGAGTGTTCCATCACCTCCTATAAAATAGAGGTGGTCCATTTGAGTTGTATGAAACTAAGAAAGAAAGCAAACCAAGCAAGAAACAAAGTAAGAAAGTAAGCAAGAGTGAGTGCTCAAATAAAGAGTGTTGTTGAAGCAAGTAACAAGTGTGATCAAGATTGTAAGACCGAAGCAGGTTCTTACTTTGATATAATAAAATTCAAGATTGTGAGAAATTGATAGTGTCAGTTGTCTCCACACCCAAAAATAACCAACAACCTTGAGGTCGGGGGGGGGAGGGGTCCGGCGCCTCGAGGCAGGCGGACTCAAGGTGGGGGCCACGAGGTGGGTGGACTCAGGATGGGGGGCTCGTGGTGTTTAAAAGCAGTTACTAGCTTCATTTCTTTCCCTTTAACCTTTATATGTTATATATGTTGGGTTGAGCAAGTGTGAATGGGAAAAGAAAAGAGAGAATATGAAAAGTGAGGAAACTATTTTGGAGGAAAATGAAAAATCATTTGCAAAATGCAAATGAAAAGTCATTTCTCCCATATCGGCAAAAGAAAGGGAAATTATTGTCCTTATATAAGGAAACACTTCCTTTACTTCTTAAAGTGCTAAGAAGAAGATTCCCCCTCGCGCCGTCGTCGTCGTCGCTCACTCGACTTCGGCGTCGGCTTTGGATTTGGCAAATGATATGATTGATTGATAAATTTTTTGGACAAAATTTATTTAATCAGTTTTGTTAATCAATAAATCCTGTTAATATTATCTCTTATAAATTAATTCAGAACGTTAGTTAATTAACAGAATTAATTTGCGGGTAACGGTAACATTCCCAAAAGTTGTTACTCTTTCCGAAAAGTCATTACTTTTCGAAAAGCCGTTATTTTCCTAACAAACATATTTTCCAAAAAGTTGTTATTTTTCCCAAAAGACACAACTTTCTGGATAAAACGGGTCTGAACAGATTTCTCTGAACAGACACGTTTCTTGCTGAAAATGGCTATAAAAGGAAGTCAATTTTCATTTTTTCAGACAGTAAAATTTTCCTTTTCTGTATACATTTTTCTCTCAAAATCAAAGTGTCGATCGACTGAGTCTGTGTGACTTGTTGCTGTTCTTAAGTTCGTTGAAGTTAAAGAAATTTGAGGTACCGCTTCTTTAACAGGATTAATCCATTTTATCATGGGAGAAATTAATCCATAACCTCGGGTACAGTGAGGGGATTAAATTTCTTAAGGAGACGCAGTAGTTTCTGTGGACTCAGATTATTTTGTATACTCTCTACTTCATCTTATTTCTATTTCTGTCTTCTTTTGGCTAACCTTATAAATACAGGTTACTAACAATCTTAAGAAATTTAATAAGTCTCTGTATTTGAGGTTTCTGAAGATTAAAACCTTTATGGTTTTCTACTCTGCTTGAATTTTTAAAATTCATTCGATTAACGATTAAAAGAACATAAAAACTTTATCGTTAAATCAGAAACAGTCTGTGTAAAGATTTTTTCTTTACTGTTGATATTTCAAATACTTAAATTATCTGCCTTTTCTGACATAAAAAATGACTAATTCAAGTCAAGTGAATGTTGGAACAGTGAGTGCTGCAACAGTAAGTGCTGCAACAACATCGGTTGCACACAATCGTTCAAATGCTGCCTTAGAGCCGATTGAGAAACCTGCAAAGTTTTCTGGAGTCGACTTTAAGAGATGGCAGCAGAAGATGTTCTTCTATCTCACTACGTTGAATCTGCAGAGGTTCATTAATGAGAATGTTCCTGTTATGTCGGATGAAACTCCGCCTGAAGAACGATTCTTGGTAACAGAATCATGGACACACTCAGATATTTTGTGTAAAAATTATATTCTGAGTGGACTGCAAGATGATCTGTACAATGTGTACAGCAATGTTAAAACATCAAAAGAACTCTGGGACGCTTTAGAAAAGAAGTACAAAACAGAGGATGCCGGAATGAAGAAGTTCATTGTGGCAAAATTTCTGGACTATAAGATGATAGACAGTAAGACCGTCGTCACCCAAGTTCAAGAACTGCAGGTCATAATCCATGATCTCCTTGCTGAAGGTATAAATTTATTTAATACCTATGTTAGAAATATTAAGTTTTTCCTTAAAACTCACATAATCTTTAATGAAGAATTGATTGTGAATGATGCCTTTCAAGTGGCTGCATTTATTGAAATATTACCTCCATTGTGGAAGGACTTCAAAAACTACTTGAAACATAAATGCAAGGAGATGATTGTTGAAGATCTCATAGTAAGGTTGAGAATCGAAGAGGATAATAAGGTTGCAGAAAAGAGGTCACGTGGTAACTCAACAATATCTGGAGTAAATATTGTTGAGGAAGATCCCACAAAAGTAAAGAAAAGAAAGAAAGCATCTGGTCCAAAAGGCAATCCTCCTAAGAAGAAATTCAATGGAAATTGCTTCAATTGTGGTAAACATGGTCATAGGTCTACTGAATGCCGGGGTCCTAAGAAGGACAAGAAAAAGAGGACCAATCAAACTTGGCTGAATCCGAAGGAGAAATGGACGATCTCCGTGCAATGCTTTCAAAATGTAACTTGGTTGGAAATCCAACAGAATGGTGGATAGATTTTGGTGCCTCATACCATGTTTGTGCCAACAAAGAATTATTTTCATCATATACTCCAGCACCTACAGATGAGAAGTTGTTTATGGCAAACTCTGCTGTTGCAAAGGTGGAAGGAACTGGCAAGGTCCTATTAAAGATGACATCAGGCAAGGTGGTGACTTTGAATAGGGTCTCGTATGTTCCAGAATTGAGAAAGAATTTAGTTTCAATTCCAGTTCTGACTAAGAATGGATTCAAATGTGTATTTGTTTCTGATAAAGTAGTAGTAAGTAAGAATGATATGTGTGTAGGAAAAGGCTACCTCAGTGATGGCCTTTTCAAACTCAATGTAATTGCAGTTGATATGAATAAAGATTTTGCTTCTTCTTACTTACTTGAGTCTAAATGTTTATGGCATGAACGTTTGGGACACGTTAATAACAAAACCTTGCGAAAACTGATTAACTTAAATATTTTGTCAAAATTTGAGTGCAATAAATCAAAATGTCAAATTTGCGTTGAATCTAAGTATGCTAAGCATCCTTATAAATCTGTTGAAAGGAATTCAAATCCTTTAGAATTGATTCACACTGATATTTGTGACATGAAGTCAACACCATCACGTGGTGGGAAAAAGTATTTCATAACTTTTATTGACGATTGCACTAGATATTGTTATGTCTATTTGCTAAATGGTAAGGATGAAACAATAGATGCATTTAGGCAATATAAAACTGAAGTTGAAAATCAGTTAGATAAAAAGATCAAAATGATCAGAAGTGATAGAGGCGGAGAATATGAATCTCCATTTGCAGAAATATGTTTAGAAAATGGAATAATCCATCAAACTACTGCTCCGTACACTCCTCAGTCTAATGGGATTGCAGAAAGAAAAAACCGAACTTTAAAAGAAATGATGAATGCATTACTTATAAGTTCAGGTTTACCACAGAACTTGTGGGGGGAGTTATCCTTACAGCAAATCAAATACTTAATAGAGTGCCTCACTCAAAGACAAATGTAATTCCATATGAGAAATGGAAAGGTAGAAAACCCAACTTGAAATATTTCAAAGTGTGGGGGTGTCAAGCAAAGTCCAAGTTCCTATACCTAAGCGGGTAAAAATAGGGCCTAAGACTGTGGATTGTGTACTCATTGGATATGCCACAAACAGTAAGGCATGTCAATTTTTGGTTCATAAGTACGAACATCCGAATATTCATGATAATACGATAATAGAATCAGATAGTGCTAATTTTTTTAACATATCTATCCTTATAAAACTAGACTTGAGTCATCTAGTGGGGGGTCTAAACAACCCAGAGAAGAACCAAAAGAGAATGAACCCAATGAAGAGAGTCCAAGACGTAGTAAACGTCAAAGGAAATCTACTTCATTTGGATCTGATTTTGTAACATTTCTTCTTGAAAGTGAGCCTCAAACATTCAAGGAAGCAATGTTGTCTAGCGACTCAACCTCTTGGAAGGAGGTTGTCAATAGTGAAATTGAATCAATCCTAAGCAATCATACTTGGGAGTTGGTTGATCTTCCTCCAGGGAACAAACCCTTGGGATCAAAATGGATCTTTAAAAGGAAGATGAAAGATGATGGAACTATTGACAAATATAAAGCAAGACTTGTTGTCAAAGGCTTTAGACAAAAAGAAGGTCTTGATTATTTTGACACATACTCGCCAGTGACTAGGATTACATCAATTCAGATGTTAATTGCCCTAGCTGCAGTATACGGTCTTGAAATACATCAAATGGATGTGAAAACCGCTTTCTTAAATGGAGAACTGGAAGAAGAAATTTACATAGAACAACCTGAGGGTTTTGTAGTCCCTGGTAAATAAAAGAAAGTGTGCAAACTTATTAAGTCACTTTATGGACTAAAACAAGCACCAAAATAATGGCATGCAAAGTTTGATCAAACCATGTTGTCAAATGGATTTAAGATCAATGAATGCGATAAATGTGTTTACATTAAAGATACTCCAAATCAGAAAGTAATTGTATGCCTATATGTGGATGACATGCTTATAATGAGCAAAGACATTGCTAATATAAAAGCTACTAGGCGTATGCTCTCTAGTAAGTTTGATATGAAAGATTTAGGAGTTGCTGATGTGATATTGGGAATTAAAATTCTTAAAACTCCTAACGGTCTAGCATTGTCTCAAACTCATTATATTCAAAAGATACTTGAAAAATTCAAATTTTTGAAATTCAAAAGGGCAAAGACTCCAATTGATGTGAACCTTCATATTGCAAAGAATAAAGGTGAAAGTCAGTCTCAATTGGACTATGCTAGAGTGTTGGAAAGCTTGATATATGTCATGAATTGTACACGACCAGACATAGCTTGCGCTATCAGTAAACTGAGTCAATACACAAGTAATCCTAATCAAAATCATTGGTTGGCAATGAAGAGAGTTTTGGGATACTTAGATGACACTCAAAACTATGCTTTGCATTACAACAAATATCCAGCAGTTCTTGAAGGATATAGTGATGCAAATTGGATTACTGGGTCAACTGAAACTAAATCCACAAGTGGATACGTTTTTACTATTATTGGAGGAGCAATATCTTGGAAATCATCCAAACAAACATGTATAGCTCGCTCTACAATGGAGTCTGAATTCATCGTTTTAGATAAGGCAGGTGAAGAAGCTGAATGGCTCCGGAATTTCTTAGAAGATACTTCATTTTGGCCAAAACCAATGGCCCCTATATGCATACACTGTGACAGTCAAGCTGCAATAGAAAGGGCTGGAAGCGTTATGTATAACGGCAAGTCTCGTCACATAAGACGAAGACATAACTCTGTGGGACAACTACTCTCTAGTGGAATTATCACAATTGACTATGTGAAGTCAAAGGATAATATGTCGGATCCACTTACAAAAGGCCTAACTAGAGAGGGAGTTGAGAAATCATCGACGGGAATGGGACTATGGCCGAGAACAAGTCATCGTGGCAGTAACTCTACCTAGAAGACTGGAGATCCCAAGATCTAGGTTCAAGGAAATAAAACAAAGTCATTGATGACGGTTCAACATTGTCAAAAATTATTTTATGGTCCATTCTCATGATGAGACAATATTCAGTAACCAGGATAAATGCATAAGGACTTTTTAATGGTTTCTAAGTTTGATACAGGGTATATCAAATGGTGTATCTACGGGATTAACACATTTAGAAATCACCTATGTGAGTGTGAAGTGTAAGCCGCTTCAAGGAGAATCCGGTAAGGCCAGTTCTCTAAGCACTTACTATCCGAGATGTGTTCATGGCTGAAACGAACAAAACAATGAGAACTAAGAACAGTTAAAGGGTTGATTGTGTGACTTATGTTGTCTAGGTATACACCAAAGTTCGACGGTTCAAAGATATCAAATCTATCGATTGACCGAGTATATCCGATATATGTTCACTACGGAAAGTTTAAAGGGAAACCTACTTATCCAGATGCGATTAACCTTTACTTACAAGACACACAAGTTTTTTCATGCATATGTTTTAACAATAGCCATTCCCCATTCATGTGGGGGATTGTTGGTTTTAGCAAGTGTGAATGGAAAAAGAAAAGAGAGAATATGAAAAGTGAGGGAACTA
Source organism: Solanum lycopersicoides (assembly GCA_022817965.1). Lineage (NCBI taxonomy): Eukaryota > Viridiplantae > Streptophyta > Magnoliopsida > Solanales > Solanaceae > Solanum > Solanum lycopersicoides. The sequence goes on along the minus strand of CM040626.1, from coordinate 99,904,229 downwards.
TTTTGGAGGGAAAATGAAAAGTCATTTGCAAAGTGCAAATGAAAAGTCATTTCTCCCATATCGGCAAAAGAGAGGGAAATTGTTGTCCTTATATAAGGAAACACTTCCTTTACTTCTTAAAGAGCTAAGAAGAAGATGACCCCTCACGCCGTCGTCGTCGTCCCTCGCTCGTCTCGGCTTCGGCTTCGAATTTGACATTTTCCGAAATAATCACTATGATGATAGTAAGGCCCTGCGAGTTCTGTTCCTTATAAGAGGAAAGATTGTGTTTATTGCAAGATAGCTCAGTGAGCACGGTCTTTCAGCACTTCAAGATCAACTTATGTTGGATCAGTAGCCTGAATCTCATAATGAAAACCATCGAGCTCTCTTTTAAATGCGTCTTTAGAGGTGGCGTAAAGCATCTTTGCACGAATACGAGATGTTGCAGGAGACCTAAGGAAACAAAAACAATGTACCGAGAATGTGAGAAGGAAAAAGTTTGAAGTGTTACTTATAGTTCTCTGAGATGCTGGACTTGCACATCAATCCCATTGTACGTGCCATGAAATTGATCAACTAAAATAATATGTGGAAATCAAGCAAACGCATACAGAGGCAAAGGCAAAACAGTGGAAGCATTCTCAAAATTTTGCTTCCTAAAGACTAGCATTGGGAGTTTGCTACAGAGACCTGAGCATAAATGTATAATCGATTTTCATAAAATGAGAGTAAGATATGTTCTTTTTAAGTGTATTGTTAAGAGACCGTTTTAGACCTACTCTTATAGTTAAGTGACTATTTATGTCATTTTCGTTTTTTTTAGTGTTTTTCAATAAATAATTACTGATGTTAGTGATATTTTTTAGGGAAACTTACATAAATATCTATAATAAAAAAATATTTACCATTTATAGCAGTAATATTTTTTTTCACTTGATCACTTTTAATTCATTTATAATACACGTTTAATTCATATTACAAAGAATAATTGTTTATTCACATATAATACAATTTTTAATGATAAATAATTCATTTATCATAAATTTTAATACACTTATAATTCAATGTGTCAAATTTTTACCAAACAAACATAATATACTTTTAAAACAATTATAATTCATATATATTGCATGCATAATTCACTTTTAATACATATTGCAGATTTTAACATATTATTGCTATAAATGATAATAAATAAAAAGTATTGCTAAAATCAGTTATTATTTATTAAAATATACCAATTCATGTAATTTTTCCTATTTTTTATTCATTATCATTTATAGCAATACATAGCAATATTATAGGGGCACGGCGCCTCGAGGTCTAGGGGGGGCCTTCGGGGCACGGCGCCTCGAGGTCCGGGGGGGGAGGGCTCGGGGTACGGTGCCTCAATGTCGCGGGGAGGGGGGGAGGGTACCTGGGAGCACGGCGACTCTAGGTCCGGGGGGGGTAGGGGGCCTTCGGGGAACGGCGCCTCTAGGGGGGGGGGGGGTAGAGGGCCTTCGGGGCACGGCGCCTCGAGGTCCGGGGGGGTAGAGGGCCTTCGGGGCACGGCGCCTTCGGGGCACGCCTCGTCCGATATGGGGGAGGGGGAGGGGGAGGGGCACGATGCCTCGATGTCCTGGGGGGTAGGGGGCCCTCGAGGTTCGATAGGGGGGTAGGGGTCCCTCGAGGTCCGATAGGGGGGTAGGGGGTAATGGGGCCCCTCGAGGTCTGATAGGGGGGTAGGGGGTAGGGGGCCCTCGAGGTCCGATAGGGGGGTAGGGGGTAGGGGCCTTCGGGGTACGGCGCCTAGAGGTCCGAGGGGGGGGGGGGGGTAGGGGGCCTTCGGGGCACGGCGCCTCGAGGTCCGGAGGGGTAGGGGGCCTTCGGGGCACGGCTCGTCCGATAGGGGGGTAGGGGGGCTCGAGGTACGGCGCCTCGATGTCCTAGGAGGGTAGGGGGACCCTCGAGATTCGATAGGGGGTAGGGGTAGGGGGCCCCTCGAGGTCCGATAAGGGGGTAGGGGGTAGGGGGCCCTCGAGGTCCGATAGGGGGGTAGGGGGTAGGGGGGCCCTCGAGGTCCGATAGGGGTAGGGGTAGGGGGCCCTCGAGGTCCGATAGGGGGGTAGGGGGTAGGGGGCCCCTCTAGGTCCGATAGGGGGGTAGGGGGTACCCTCGAGGTCCGATAGGGGGTAGGGGGCCCTCAAGGTCCGATAGGGGGTAGGGGGTAGGGGGCCTGTCGAGGTCCGATAGGGGGGTAGGGAGGCCTCAGGGCACGGCGCCTCGAGGTTCGGGGGTAGGGGGGCCTCGGGGCACGGCGCCTCGAGGTCATGTGAGGGGGGAGGGGTAGGGGGGCCTCGGGGCACGGCGCCTCAAGGTCGATGAGGGGGGGACTCGGGGCACGGTGCCTCAAGGTCCGATGAGGGGAGGTAGGGGGTAGGGGGGCCTCGGGGCATGGCGCATTGAGGTCCGGTGAGGGGTAGGGTGGCCTCGGGGCACGGCGCCTCAAGGTCATGTGAGAGGGGTGAGGGGTAGGGTGGCCTCGGGGCACGGCGCCTCAAGGTCATGTGAGAGGGGGGAGGGGGAGGGGGGCCTCGGGGCACGGCGCCTCGAGGTCCGATTAGGGTAGGGGGCCTCGGGGCACGGCGCCTTGAGGTCCGATGAGGGGGGGTAGGGGGCCTCGGGGCACGGCGCCTTGAGTTCGGTGAGGGGGGTAGGGGGCCTCGGGGCACGGCGCCTTGAGGTCCGCGGGGGGGGGCCTCGGGTCACGGCGCCTCAGGTCCGGTGAGGGGGGGGTAGGCGGCCTCGGGGCACGGCGCCTCGAGGTCCGGAGAGGGGGGGGGGTAGGCAGCCTTGGGGCACGGCGCCTCAAGCTCCGGAGGGTAGGGTAGGGTAGGCGCCTCGAGGTATGGGGGGAGGGGGAGGGGGCCTCGGACACTGCTCCTCGAGCTCCTGGGGTAGGGTAGGGTAGGGGGACTCGAGGCACGGCGCCTCGAGCTCCGAGGGGTAGGGTAGGCGCCTCGAGGTATGGGGGGTGGTAGGGGGCCTCGGGACACGGTGCCTCGAGCTCCTGGGGGTAGGGTAGGGTAGGGGGCCTTGGGGCACGGCGCCTCGAGCTCCGAGGGGTAGGGTAGGGTAAGGGGCCTCGAGGTATGGGGGGGGGGGGTAGGGGGCCTCGGGACACGGCGCCTCGAGCTAATGGGGGTAGGGTAGGGTGAGGGGCCTCGGGGCACGACGCCTCGAGCTTCGAGGGGTAGGGTAGTGCCTCGGGGTGTGGCGCCTCGAGCTCCGAGGGGTAGGGTAGGGTAAGGGGCCTCGAGGTATGGGGGGGTAGGGGGCCTCGGGACACGGCGCCTCGAGCTCCTGGGGGTAGGGTAGGGTAGGTGGCATCGGGACACGGCGCCTCGAGCTCCTGGGGGTAGGGTAGGGTAGGGGCCTCGGGGCACGGCGTCTCGAGCTCCGAGGGGTAGGGGTAGGGGGCCTCGGGGTGTGGCGCCTTGAGCTCCGAGGGGTAGGTAGGGTAGGGGGTCGGGGCACGGTGCCTCGAGCTCCGGAGGGTAGGGTAGGGTGGGCTATCCGTTGACACGATTTTTTTTTGATTCTGTAACTTTTTTCGATATCTACGTCAACTCCTTAATTTTGCTTAGTTTTTTTTAATATTACTATATTTTTATATAGATACAATAATATAAATTCAAAAATAGAAGTCGTGCCCTAGTAGGTTAAAAATTAAAGACAAGTAGTTTAAATGAATTATTATTATTATTATTATTATTAGATTAGGATACAAACTAAAGTCTAACTTATTATTGATTTAGAAAAGCTTTATGAAATATATTTTAGTCTTTTTAATTTGTTTAGACTAATAAAACAACTTTCCTAAGATGTTTTGTATATCTATAAAACATTATGTTTCCGAAATTAATTCAAATATAGTCCTCAAAGTGCCAACCTTATCTTTCATAAAGAAAAAATTGCTTCTCAACAAAGAGTAACACAACTTTAGGAATTTTGAGTCATTTTTCGTCTTTTTTTTTTCACCTACTCCAATCTACGCGGCAGACTCATTCTCTTTGTCCGATTTGACTTTCATTTCTTTCTTATAATTTTAGCCAAAATATGGTCAAAAACCTATAAACGTAAAAGTATAAGTCCTATGGTCGTGTGTGGTATTTTTTCGCGTAGATATCAAAAACATAATCAGGTTGAAAAAGAAATCGCCTCTATCGAACATCGGATGCGCGTTTTATGTCCGTTTGAAGTTTAAATTTTCACAAGTACCCCCTTTTACGTTACATTTGTTGAAACTTCAAATGGCCGTAACTTTTTCCTCGAGTATCTTTTGGAGGAGATTCCTTCTTTAAACTTGCTTATTTTTTTGAGATCTACGCGTTATACTCAATCCCTTTGTCCGATATGACTTTCATATTTTCCTTATAATTTTGCCCTATATATGGTCAAAAATCGATAAATGTAAAACTATAAGTCCTATGGCCATATGTGGTGTTTTTTCGAGTAGATATCGAAAAAATAATCAGGTTGGAAAAAATATTCAACTCAATCGAACATCGGATGCGCGTTTTATGTTCGTTTGAATTTCAAATTTTTACAAGTATTAACGTTACATTTGTTAAAACTTCAAATTGCTGTAACTTTTTCCTCGAATATCTTTTGGAGTCGATTCTTTTTTTAAAACTTGCTTAATTTTTTGAGATCTACGTGGTAGAGTTAATCCCTTTTTCCGATTTGACTATAATTTTTTCCTTATAATTTTACCCTATATATGGTCAAAAATCGATAAACGTAAAACTTTAAGTCCTATGGCCGTGTGTAGTATTTTTTCGCGTAGATATCAAAATAATAATTTGATTGGAAAAAAATCGTCTCGATCGAACATCGGATGCGCATTTTATGTCCGTTTGAAGTTCAAATTTTCACAAGTACCCTTTTAACGTTACATTTGTTCAAACTTCAAATGGCCGTAACTTTTTCCTCGAGTATCTTTTTGATGCGATTCTTTTTTTATGCTTATTTTTTTGAGATCTACGCGGCAGATTCATTCTCTTTGTCCAATTTGACTTTCATTTTTTCCTTATAATTTTGCCCTATATATGGTCAAAAACCTATAAACGTAAAACTATAAGTCCTATGGCAGTGTGGTGTTTTCTCGCATGGATATCAAAAAAATAATCAGGTCAGAAAAAAAAATCGCCTCGATCGGACATCGGATGCGCGGTTTATATCCGTTTGAAGTTCAAATTTTCAAAAGTACCGTTACATTTGTTGAAACTTCAAACGGCCGTAACTTTTTCCTCGAGTATATTTGGATGCGATTCTTTTTTTAAAACTTGCTTATTTTTTTGAGATATACCTGATAGACTCAATCCCTTTTTCCGATTTGACTTTCATTCTTTCCTTATAATTTTGTCCTATATATGGTCAAAAGCGGATAAACGTAAAACTTTAAGTCCTATGACCGTAGTTGATATTTTTTTGCGTAGATATCAAAAAAATAATCAGGTTGGAAAAAAACAGTGCCTCGATTGGACATCGGATGCGCGATTTATGTCTTTTTGAAGTTCAAAATTTCAAAAGTACCCCTTTAACGTTACATTTGTTGAAACTTCAAATGGCCGTAACTTTTTCCTCGAGTATCTTTTGGAGTCAATTCTTTTTTTAAACTTGCTTATTTTTTTGAGATCTACGCGGTAGACTCACTAATTTTTTCCGATTTGACTTTAATTTTTTCATTATAATTTTGCCCTATATATGGTTAAAAAACCGATAAACGTAAAACTATAAGTCTTATGAAAATGTGTGGTATTTTCTCGCGTAGATATCGTAAAAATAGTCAATTTAAAAAAAATCACCTCGATCGGACATCAGATGCGCGTTTTATGTCCGTTTGAAGTTTAAATTTTCACAAGTACCCCTTTAACGTTAAATTTGTTAAAACTTCAAATGGCCGTAACGTTTTCCTCGAGTATCTTTTGGATGCGATTCTTTTTTAAAACTTGCTTATTTTTTTGAGATCTACGCGGTAGAGTAAATCCATTTGTCCGATTTCACTTTTCTTTTTTCCTTATAATTTTGCCCTATATATGGTCAAAAACCGATAAACGTAAATCTATAAGTTCTATGGCTGTGTGTGGTGTTTTTTCGAGTATATATCGTAAAAATAATCAGCTTGGAAAAAAAAATTGCCTCGATCGGACATCGGATCCGCGTCTTATGTCTGTTTGAAGTTCAAATTTTCACAAGTACCCCTTTAACGTTACATTTGTTGAAACTTCAAATAGCCGTAACTTTTTCCTCGAGTATCTTTTGGAGAAGATTCTTTTATTAAACTTGATTATTTTTTTGATATCTATGCGGTAGAGTCAATCTCTTTACCCGATATGACTTTTATTTTTTCCTTATAATTTTGACGTATATATGATCAAAAACCGACAAACGTAAAACTGTAAGTCTTATGACCGTGTGTGGTTTTTTCGCGTAGATACCGAAAAAAGAATCAGGTTTGAAAAAAATTCGACTCGATCATACATCGGATGCGCGTTTTATGTCTGTTTAAAGTTAAAATTTTCACAAGTACCCCTTTAACGTTACATTTGTTGAAACTTCAAATGGCCGTAACTTTTTTTGCGAGTATCTTTTGGAGGCGATTCTTTTTATAAACATGCTTATTTTTTTAGATCAATGCGGTAGACTCAATCCCTTTGTCCGATATTACTTTCATTTTTTCCTTATAATTTTGCCCTATATATGGTTAAAAATTGATAAACGTAAAACTATAAGTCCTATGGCCGTGTATGGTTATTTTATCACGTAGATATCAAAAAAACAATCAGGTTGGAAAAAAATCGCCTCAATCGGAAATCGGATGCGCGTTTTATGTCCGTTTGAAGTTCAAATTTTCACAAGAACCCCTTTAACTTTACATTTGTTGAAACTTCAAATGGCCGAGTATCTTTTGGAGGCAATTCTTTTTTTAAACTTACTTATTTTTTTAAGACATACGCAGTAGCCTCAATCCCTTTTTTCGATTTGACTTTCATTTTTTTCCTTATAATTTTACCCTATATACGGTCAAAAACCGATAAACGTAAAACTATAAGTCCTATGGCTGTGTGAGGTATTTTTTCGCATAGATATCGAAAAAATAATCAGGTTGGAAAAAAATTGCCTCGCTCGGACATCGAATGCGCATTTTATGTCCGTTTGAAGTTCAAATTTTCATAAGGACCCCTTTAACATTACATTTGTTGAAACTTCAAATGTCCGTAACTCTTTTCTCGAGTATCTTTTGGAGGCGATTCTTTTTTTAAACTTGATTATTTTTTTTAGATCTACGCGGTAGACTCAATTTCTTTGTCTGGTATGACTTTTATTTTTTCATTATAATTATGACCTATATATGGTCGAAAACCGTTAAAAGTAAAACTATAAGTCCTATGGCCATTTGTGGTGTTTTTTTGCGTAGATATCGAAAAAATAATCAGGTTGGAAGAATAACTCGACTCGATCGAACATCGGATGCGCGTTTTATTTCCGTTTGAAGTTCAAATTTTCACAAATACCCCTTTAACGTTACATTTGTTGAAACTTCAAATGGCCGTAACTTTTTCTTCGAGTATCTTTTCGATGCGATTCTTTTATTAAACTTGCTTATTTTTTTGAAATCTACGTGGTAGACTCATTCTCTTTGTCCGATTTGACTTTCATTTTTTCATTATAATTTTGCCCTATATATGGTCAAAAACCGATAAACGTAAAACTATAAGTCTTATGGCCGTGTGTGGTATTTTTTGCGTATATATCGAAAAAATTATCAGGCTGGAAAAAAATCGACTCAATCGGATATCGGACGCGCGATTTATATCCGTTTGAAGTTCAAATTTTCAAAAGTACCTCTTTAACGTTATATTTGTTAAAACTTCAAATGGCCGTTACTTTTTCCTCGAGTATCTTTTGGAGGCGATTCTTTTTTTAAACTTGATTATTTTTTCGAGATCTACACGGTAGACTCAATCCTTTTTCTGATTTAACTTTAATTGTTTCCTTATAATTTTGCCCTATATATGATCAAAAACCAATAAACGTAAAAATATAAGTCCTATGTGTGTGTGTGGTATTTTTTCGAGTAGATATCGAAATAATAATCAGGTTAGAAAAAAAATTCGACTCGATCGGACATCGGATGCGCGTTTTATGTCCGTTTGAAGTTTAAATTTTCACAAGTACCCCTTTAATATTGCATTTGTTGAAACTTCAAATGGTCGTAACATTTTCCACGAGTATCTTTTGGAGGCGTTTCTTTTTTTAAACTTGCTTATTTTTTTTATATCTACGCAGTATACTCAATCCCTTTGTCCGATATTACTATCATTTTTTCCTTATAATTTTGCTCTATATATGGTCAAAAACCGATAAACGTAAAAACTATAAGTACTATGACCGTGTGTGGTGTTTTTTTGCGCAGTATCAAAAAATAATCCGGTTGAAAAAAAATTGCCTCGATCAGACATCGGATGTGCNTCAAATGGCCGTAACTTTTCCTCGAGTATCTTTTGGAGGCGATTCTTTTTTAAACTTACTTATTTTTTTGAGATCTACGCCGTAGACTCAATCACTTTTTCCCATTTTACTTTCATTTTTCCTTATAATTTTGCCTATATATGGTCAAAAATGATAAACGTATAACTTTAAGTCATATGGCCGTGTGTGGTGTTTTTCAGCGTAGTTTTCAAGAAAATTAATCAGGTTTGAAAAAAAATTGCCTCGATCATACATCGGATGCGTGTTTTATGTCTGTTTAAAATTTAAATTTTCACAAGTACCCCTTTAACGTTACATTTGTTGAAACTTCAAATAGCCGTAACTTTTTCCTCAAATATCTTTTGGAGGCGATTATTTTTTTAAACTTGCTTATTTGTTTTTGAGATTTACGTGGTAGACTCAATCCCTTTGTCCGATTTGAGTTTTATTTTTTCCTTATAATTTTGCCCTATATATGGTCAAAAACCGATAAACGTAAAACTATAAGTCCAATGGCCGTTTGTGGTGTTTTTCAGCGAAGATGTCGAAAAAATTATCTGGTTGGAAAAAAAATCGCCTCGATCAGACATCGGAATGCGCTTTTATATCTATTTGAAGTTTAAATTTTCACAAGTACCCTTTTAACGTTACATTGTAGAAACTTCAAATGGCCGTAACTTTTTCCTCAAATATCTTTTGGAGGCAATTATTTTTTTAAACTTGCTTATTTTTTTTATTTTATGTGGTAGACTCAATCCCTTTGTCCGATTTGAGTTTTATGTTTTCCCTATAATTTTGCCCTATATATGGTCAAAAACCGATAAACGTAAAATTATAAGTCCAATGGCCGTTTGTGGTGTTTTTCAGCGTAGATGTCGAAAAACTTATCTGGTTGGAAAAAAAATCGCATCGATCAGACATCGGATGCGCGTTTTATATCTGTTTGAAGTTTAAATTTTCACAAGTACCCTTTTAACGTTACATTTGTTGAAACTTCAAATGGCCGTAACTTTTTCCTCGAGTATATTTTTGATGCGATACTTTTTTTAAACTTGCTTATTTTTTTGAGATTTACGCGTTAGACTCATTCGCTTTGTCCGGATTAACTTTTATTTTTCCTTATTATTTTGCCCTATATATGGTCAAAAACCTATAAACGTAAAACTATAAGTTCTATGCCCGTTTGTGGTGTTTTTTCGCGTAGATATAAAGAAAATATCAGGTTGAAAAAAAAATTGCCTCTATCCGACTTGGGATTCGCATTTTATGTCCGTTTGAAGTTCAAATTTTCAACAGTGCCCCTTATACGTTACATTTGTTGAAACTTCAAATAGCCGTAACTTTTTCCCCGAATATCTTTTGGAGGTTATTCTTTTTTAAAACTTGCTTATTTTTTTGATATATACGCAGTAGACTCAATTCCTTTGTCTGATATGACTTCCATTATTTCCTTATAATATTGTCCTATATATGGTCAAAATCCGATAAACGTAAAACTATAAGTCCTATGGCCGTGTGTGGTGTTCTTTCAAGTAAATATCGAAAAATAATCAGGTTGGAAAAAAAATCGTCTCGATCAGACATCGGATGCACATTTTATGTCCGCTTGAAGTTCAAATATTCACAAGTACCCCTTTAACGTTACATTTGTTGAAACTTCAAATGGCCGTAACGTTTTTCTTGAGTATCTTTTGGAGGCCATTCTTTTTTTAAACTTACTTGTTTTTTCAAGATCTACGCGGTAGAGTCATTCACTTTTTCCTATTTGACTTTCATTTTTTCCTTATTATTTTTCCCTATATATGGTCAATAACCGATAAACGTAAAACTATAAGTCCTATGGCCGTGTGTGGTGTTTTTTCGCGTAGATTTTGAAAAAATAATCAGGTTGGAAAAAAAATCGCCTGGATCGGACATCGGATGCGCGTTTTATGTCCGTTTGAGGTTCAAATTTTCACAAGTACCCCTTTAACGTTACATTTGTTGAAACTTCAAATGGCCGTTACTTTTTCCTCGAGTATCTTTTGGAGGCGAATCTTTTTTTAAACTTACTTATTTTTTTGAGATATACGCGGTAGACTCAATACCTTTTTCCGATATAACTTTCATTTTTTCCTTATAATTTTGCCCTATGTATGGTCAAAATCCGATAAACATAAAACTATAAGTCACATGGCCGTGTGTGGTATTTTTTCGCGTATATATCAAAAAAATAATCATGTTGGAAAAAAATTCGACTCGATCGGACATCGGATGCGCGTTTTATGTCCGTTTGAAGTTCAAATTTTCACAAGTACCCCTTTAACGTTACATTTGTTGAAACTTCAAATTGCCGTAACTTTTTCCTCGAGTATCTTTTGGAGGCGATATTTTTTTTAGACTATCTTTATTTTTTGATATCTACGCGATAGATTCAATCCCTTTGTCCGATTTGACTTTCATTTTTTCTGTATAATTTTACCCTATATATGATCAAAAACCGATAAACGTAAAACTATAAGTCCTATGGCCGTGTGTGGTATTTTTTCGCGTACATATCTAAAAAATATTATGTTTGATAAAAAATAGCCTCGATCGGACATCGGATGAGCGTATTATGTCTGTTTGAAATTCAAGTTTTCACAAGTACCCCTTTAACGTTACATTTATTGAAACTTCAAATGGCCGTAACTTTTTTCTCGAGTATATTTTCGATGCGATACTTATTTTAAACTTGCTTATTTTTTTTAGATCTACGCGTTAGACTCATTCTCTTTGTCCGGTTTAACTTTCATTTTTCCTTATAATTTTGCCCTATATATGGTCAAAAACCTATAAACGTAAAACTATAAGTCTTATGACCGTGTGTGGTGTTTTTTCGCGTAGATATAAAAAAAATCAGGTTGAAAAAATAAATCACCTCTATCCGACATAGGATTCGCATTTTATGTCCGTTTGAAGTTCAAATTTTCAACAGTACCCCTTATATGTTACATTTGTTGAAACTTCAAATGGCCGTATCTTTTTCCTCGAGTATCTTTTGGAGGCGATTCTTTTTTTAAACTTGCTTGTTTTTTTTATATATACGCAGTAGACTCATTTCCTTTGTCTTATATGACTTCCATTATTTCCTTATAATATTGCCCTATATATGGTCAAAACCCGATAAACGTAGAACTATAAGTCCTATGGTCGTTTGTGGTGTTTTTTCAAGTAGATATCGAAAAAATAATCAGGTTGGAAAGATAATTCGACTCGATCGGACATCGTATGCTCAGTTTATGTCCGTTTGAAGTTCAAATTTTCACAAGTACCCATTTAACGTTACATTTGTTGAATCTTCAAATGACCGTTACTTTTTCCTCGAGTATATTTTTAATGCAATTCTTTTTTTAAACTTGCTTATTTTTTTTAGATCTACGCGTTAGACTCATTCGCTTTGTCCGATTAAACTTTCATTTTTCCTTATAATTTTACCCTATATATGGTCAAAAACCTATAAACGTGAAACTGTCCTATGGCCGTGTGTGGTGTTTTCTAGCGTAGATATCAAAAAATTCATTAGGTTGGGAAAAAAATCGCCTCAATCGAACATCGGATGCGCGTTTTATGTCCATTTGAAGTTCAAATTTTCAAAAGTACCCCCTTTTATGTTACATTTATTGAAACTTCAAATGGCCGTAACTTTTTCCTCGAGTATATTTTGGAGGCGATTCTTCTTTTAAACTTACTTATTTTTTCGAGATCTACGAGGTAGACTCAATCCAGTTATCCGATTAGACATTTATTTTTTTCTTATAATTTTGCCCTATATATGGTCAAAAACCTATAAACGTAAAACTATAAGTCCTATGGCCGTGTGTGGTGTTTTTTTGCATCAATATCGAAGAAATAATCAGGTTGGAAAAATAATTCGACTCGATCGGACATCGGATGCGCGTTTTATGTCCGTTTGAAATTCAAATTTTCACAAGTACAACTTTAACGTTACATTTCTTGAAACTTCAAATGGCCGTAACGTTTTCCTCGAGTATCTTTTTGAGGCGATTCTTTTTTAAAACTTACTTATTTTTTTGAGATATACGCGGTAGACTCAATCTCTTTGTACGATTTGACTTTCATTTTTACCGTATAATTTTACCCTATATATGGTCAAAAACCAATAAACGTAAAACTATAAGTCCTATGGCAGTGTATGGTGTTTTGTCGCGTAGATATCAAAAAAACAATCAGGTTGATAAAAAAAATTGCCTCGATCGGACATCGGATGCGCATTTTATGTCCGTTTAAAATTCAAATTTTCATAAGTACCCCTTAACCGTTAAATTTGTTGAAACTTCAAATGCCGTAACTTTTTCCTCGAGTATCTTTTTGATGCGATTCTTTTTTTTAAACATGCTTATTTCTTTGAGATCGACGCGGTAGACTCAATCTCTTTTTCCGGTTTCACTTTCATTTTTTCCTTATAATGTTGCCCAATATATGGTCAAAAATCTATAAATGTAAAACTATAAGTCCTATGGACATGTGTGGTGTTTTTTCGCGTTGATAAAGAAAAACTAATCAGGTTGGAAAGAAATCAACTCGATCAGACATCGGATGCGCGATTTATTTCCGTTTGAAGTTCAAATTTTCACAAGTACCCTTTAACGTTACATTTGTCTAAACTTCAAATGGCCGTAACTTTTTCCTCGAGTATCTTTTGGAGGCGATTCTTTTTTAAACTTGCTTATTTTTTTGATATCTACGCGGTAGATTCAATCCCTTTTTCCGATTTGACATTCATTTTTTCCTTATAATTTTGCCCTATATATGGTCAAAAACCGATAAATGTAAAACTTTAAGTCCTATGACCGTGTGTGATTTTTTTGGCATAGATATCAAAAAAATAATTAGGTTGGAAAAAAAAGGCCTGGATCGGACATCGGATGCGCGTTTTATGTCCGTTTGAAGTTCAAATTTTCACAAGTACCCCTTTAATGTTACATTTGTTGAAACATCAAATCATCGTAACTTTTTCCTCGAGTATATTTTGGATGCGATTCTTTTTACAAACATGCTTATTTTTTTGAGATCTACGCGGTGGACTCAATCCCTTTGTCTGATTTAACTTTCATATTTTCCTTATAATATTGTCCTATATATGGTAAAAACCCGATAAACATAAAACTATAAGTCCTATTGCCGTGTGTTGTGTTTCTTCGCGTCTATATTGAAAAAATAATTAGGTTGTAAAATAATCAACTCGATCGGACATCGGATGCGCGTTTTATAATCGTTTGAAGTTTAAATTTTCACAAGTACCCCTTTAATGTTACATTTGTTGAAACATCAAATCATCGTAACTTTTTCCTCGAGTATCTTTTGGATGCGATTCTTTTTACAAACATGCTTATTTTTTTGAGATCTACGCGGTGGACTCAATCCTTTGTCTGATTTGACTTTCATTTTTTCCTTATAATTTTACCCGATATATGGTCAAAAACCGATAAACGTAAAACTATAAGTCCTATGGCCATTTGTGGTATTTTCTTGCGTAGATATCAAAAAAATAATCAGGTTGGAAAAATAATCCCCTCGATCGGACATCGGATGCGCGTTTTATGTCCGTTTGAAGTTCAAATTTTCACAACTACCCCTTTAACGTTACATTTGTTAAAACTTCAAATGGCCCTAACCTTTTCCTCGAGTATCTTTTGTAGGCGATTCCTTTTTTAAACTTTCTTAATTTTTTGAGATTTAAGCGGTAGACTCAATCCCTTTTTCCGATTTGACTTTCATTTTTTCCTTGTAATGTTGCCCTATATATGGTCAAAAATCTATAAATGTAAAAATATAAGTCCTATGGACATGTGTGGTGTTTTTTCGCGTAGATAAAGAAACACTAATCAGGTTGGAAAAAAATCAACTCAATCAGACATTGGATGCGCGATTTATTTCTGTTTGAAGTTCAAATTTTGACAAGTACCCCTTTAACGTTACATTTGTTGAAACTTCAAATGGCCGTAACCTTTTCCTCGAGTATCTTTTGGAGGCGATTCTTTTTTTAAACTATCTTATTTTTTTGATATGTACGCGGTAGTATCAATCCCTTTTTCCGATTTGACTTTCATTTTTTCTTTATAATTTTGCCCTATATATGGTCAAAAACCGATAAATGTAAAACTTTAAGTCTTATGACCGTGTGTGATGTTTTTGGCATAGATATCAAAAAAATAATTAGGTTGGAAAAAAAGGGCCTGGATCGGACATCGGATGCGCGTTTTATGTCCGTTTGAAGTTCAAATTTTCACAAGTACCCCTTTAACGTTACATTTGTTGAAACTTCAAATGGCCTAAACGTTTTCCTCGAGCATCTTTTGGAGGTGATTCTTGTTTCAAACTTGCTTATTTTTTTTAGATCTACGCGGTAGAATCAATTCCATTTTCCGATTTAACTTTCATATTTTCCTTATAATATTGTCCTATATATGGTAAAAACCCGATAAACATAAAACTATAAGTCCTATTGCCGTGTGTTGTGTTTCTTCACGTCTATATTGAAAAAATAATTAGGTTGGTAAAAAAAATCAACTCGATCGGACATCGGATGCGCGTTTTATGTTCGTTTGAAGTTTAAATTTTCACAAGTACCCCTTTAATGTTACATTTGTTGAAACATCAAATCATCGTAACTTTTTCCTCGAGTATCTTTTGGATGCGATTCTTTTTACAAACATGCTTATTTTTTGAGATCTACGTGGTGGACTCAATCCCTTTGTCTGATTTGACTTTCATTTTTTCCTTATAATTTTACCCAATATATGGTCAAAAAACGATAAACGTAAAACTATAAGTCCTATGGCCATGTGTGGTGTTTTCTTGCATAGATATCAAAAAAATAATCAGTTTGGAAAAAAATCCCCTCGATCGGACATCGGATGCGCGTTTTATGTCCGTTTGAAGTTCAAATTTTCACAAGTACCCCTTTAACGTTACATTTGTTAAAACTTCAAATGGCCGAAACCTTTTCCTCGAGTATCTTTTGTAGGAGATTCCTTTTTTAAACTTTCTTAATTTTTTGAGATTTAAGCGGTAGACTCAATCCCTTTTTCCGATTTGACTTTCATTTTTTCCTTGTAATGTTGCCCTATATATGGTCAAAAATCTATAAATGTAAAACTATACGTCCTATGGACATGTGTGGTATTTTTTCGCGTAGATAAAGAAAAACTAATAAGGTTCGAAAAAAATCAACTCGATCAGACATCGGATGCGCGATTTATTTCCGTTTGAAGTTCAAATTTTCACAAGTACCCCTTTAACGTTACATTTGTTGAAACTTCAAATGGTCGTAACTTTTTCCTCGAGTATCTTTTGGAGGCGATTCTTTTTTTAAACTTGCTTATTTTTTTGATATCTACGCGGTAGTATCAATTCTTTTTTCCGATTTGACTTTCATTTTTTCCTTATAATTTTGCCCTATATATGGTCAAAAACCGATAAATGTAAAACTTTAAGTCCTATGACCGTGTGTGATGTTTTTGGCATAGATATCAAAAAAATAATTAGGTTGGAAAAAAAAGGCCTGGATCGGACATCGGATGCACGTTTTATGTCCGTTTGAAGTTCAAATTTTCACAAGTACCCATTTAACGTTACATTTGTTGAAACTTCAAATGGCCGTAACTTTTTCTTCGAGCATCTTTTGGAGGCGATTGTTGTTTTAAACTTGCTTATTTTTTTTAGATCTACGCGGTAGACTCAATTCCTTTTTCCGATTTAACTTTCATATATTCCTTATTATATTGTCCTATATATGGTAAAAACCCGATAAACATAAAACTATAAGTCCTATTGCCGTGTGTTGTGTTTCTTCGCGTCTATATTGAAAAAATAATTAGGTTGGTAAAAAAATCAACTCGATCGGACATCGGATGCGCGTTTTATGTTCGTTTGAAGTTTAAATTTTCACTAGTACCCCTTTAATGTTACATTTGTTGAAACATCAAATCATCGTAACTTTTTCCTCGAGTATCTTTTGGATGCGATTCTTTTTACAAACATGCTTATTTTTTTGAGATCTACGCGGTGGACTCAATCCCTTTGTCTGATTTGACTTTCATTTTTTCCTTATAATTTTACCCGATATATGGTCAAAAACCGATAAACGTAAAACTATAAGTCCTATGGCCATTTGTGGTATTTTCTTGCGTAGATATCAAAAAAATAATCAGGTTGGAAAAAATCCCCTCGATCAGACATCGAATGCGCGTTTTATGTTCGTTTGAAGTTCAAATTTTCACAAGTACCCCTTTAAACTACATTTGTTAAAACTTCAAATGGCCGTAACCTTTTCCTCGAGTATCTTTTGTAGGCGATTCCTTTTTTAAACTTTCTTAATTTTTTGAGATTTAAGCGGTAGACTCAATCCCTTTTTCCGGTTTCACTTTCATTTTTTCCTTGTAATGTTGCCCTATATATGGTCAAAAATCTATAAATGTAAAACTATAAGTCGTATGGACATGTGTGGTATTTTTTCGCGTAGATAAAGAAAAACTTATCAGGTAGGGAAAAAATCAACTCGATCAGACATCGGATGCGCGATTTATTTCCGTTTGAAGTTCAAATTTTCACAAGTACCCCTTTAACGTTACATTTGTTGAAACTTCAAATGGCCGTAACTTTTTCCTCGATTATCTTTTGGAGGCGATTCTTGTTTTAAACTTGCTTATTTTTTTTAGATCTACGCGGTAGACTCAATTCTTTTTTCCGATTTAACTTTCATATTTTCCTTATAATATTGTCCTATATATGGTAAAAACCCGATAACATAAAACTATAAGTCCTATTGCCGTGTGTTGTGTTTCTTCGCGTCTATATTGAAAAAATAATTAGGTTGTAAAATAATCAACTCGATCGGACATCGGATGCGCGTTTTATAATCGTTTGAAGTTTAAATTTTCACAAGTACCCCTTTAATGTTACATTTGTTGAAACATCAAATCATCGTAACTTTTTCCTCGAGTATATTTTGGATGCGATTCTTTTTACAAACATGCTTATTTTTTTGAGATCTACGCGGTGGACTCAATCCCTTTGTCTGATTTGACTTTCATTTTTTCCTTATAATTTTACCCGATATATGGTCAAAAACCGATAAACGTAAAACTATAAGTCCTATGGCCATGTGTGGTATTTTCTTGCGTAGATATCAAAAAAATAATCAGGTTGGAAAAATAATCCCCTCGATCGGACATCGATGCGCGTTTTATGTCCGTTTGAAGTTCAAATTTTCACAACTACCCCTTTAACGTTACATTTGTTAAAACTTCAAATGGCCCTAACCTTTTCCTCGAGTATCTTTTGTAGGAGATTCCTTTTTTAAACTTTCTTAATTTTTTGAGATTTACGCGGTAGACTCAATCCCTTTTTCCGATTTGACTTTCATTTTTTCCTTGTAATTTTGCCCTATATATGGTCAAAAAACAATAAACGTAAAACTATAAGTCCTAAGGCCGTGTGTGGTATTTTTTCGCGTAGATATCAAAAAAATAATCAGGTTGGAAAAAAAATTTCCTCGATTGGACATCGGATACGCGTTTATGTCCGTTTGAAGTTCAAATTTTCACAAGTACCCCTTTAACGTTACATTTGTTGAAACTTCAAATGGCCGTAAATTTTTCCTCGACTATCTTTTGAAGGCGATTCTTTTTTTAAACTTGCTTATTTTTTTTAGATCTACGTGGTAGATCTACGGCTCTTCGAGGTCCCGAGGGGGGTAGGGATAATGTAGGGGGGAGGGGGGAGGTTGAGGGTAGGGGGGTAAGGTGGGGGGAGGGGTAAGTAGGGGCCTCGGGGCACATAGCCTCGTGTTCGGGGCAGGTAGGGTAGGGGAGATGGGGGGTAGGAGGGGGTGGGGGGCCTCGACGCGCGTAGCCTCGAGGTCGGGGGGCTCGGGGCACGTTGCCTCGAAGTTCGAGGGTGGGGTGGGGGTGAGGGGTGGGGGGTGGGGTAGGGGCCTCGGGGCACGTCGCCTCGAGGTCTGGAGGGGGGAGGGTAATGTGCCTCGGGGCACGTCGCTTCGAGGTCCAGGGAATAGGGTAGTAGGCCCGGGGTACGTCGCCTCGAGGTCGCGGGGGTCGGGTATTGGGCCTCGGGTACATCGCCTCGAGGTTCAGGGGGTAGGGTAGGGGCCTTGGGGCACGTCACCTCAAGGTCCGGGGGTAGGGTAGGGGCCTCGGGCACGTCGCCTCGAGGTCTGGGGGTAAGGTAGGGGCCTCGGGGAATATCGCCTCGAGGTTCGAGGGGTCGGGGGGTATGGTAGGGGGCCTCGGGGCACGTCCCCTCGAGGTATGCGGGGGTAAGGGGTAGGGTAGGGGGCCTCGGGGCACATCGCCTCAAGGGCCGGGGGGCCTCGAGGCACGTCGCCTCGAGGTCCGGGGGGTAGGGGTAGGGTAGGTGGCCTCGGGGCACGACGCTTCGAGGTACGAGGGGGTAGGGTGGGGGGCCTCGGACTTTTGCCTCGATATACGTTGGAGGCGATTCTTTTTTTAAACTTGCTTATATTTTTAAGATCTACATGGTAAACTTAATTCCTTTATTTGATTTGCTTTTTTTGCTTTTTATAATTTTACCTAATATATAATCACACAACGATAAAAGTAAAACTATAATTTCTATCTCAAGGTATGGTGTTTTTTCGCGTAGATCTCAAAAAATTAACCACATTAAAAAAAAATCGCCTTAATCGGATATCCGAGGCAAGTTTGATGACCTTTTTGAATTTCACAAATTTACAGCTACTTCTTTTGAGTTACATTTGGTGAAACTTCATATAATCGTAACTTTTGCATCGAATATTCGTTGGAGGCGATTCTTTTTTGAAACTTGCTTAATTTTTTGATTTCTACGTGGTAAACACATTTCCTTTATTTGATTTGCTTTGTTTTTCTTCTTATAATTTTACCTTATATAGTCACACAACGATAAAAGTAAAACTATAAATCCTATCTCAGGGTGTTGTGTTTTTTCGCGTAGATCTTGAAAAAATAACCAGATTGAAATAAAAATCGCCTCAATCGGTCATCCGAGGCAAGATTTATGACCGCTTGAATTTCACAAATTTACAACTAATTCTTTTGAGTTCTATTTGGTGAAACTTCAAATGATCGTAACTTTTACCTCGAATATCCGTTGGAGGCGATTCTTTTTTTAAACTTGCTTATTTTTTCGAGAACTACGTGGTAAACTCAATTCCTTTTTTTCATTTGCTTTTTTTCTTCTTATATTTACCTTATATATAGTTACACAACGATAAAAATAAAACTATAAAGCCAATCTCAGTGTGTTGTATTTTTTTTCGCGTTGATCTCTAAAAAATAACCAGATTGAAAAAACAAATTGCCTCAATCGGACATCCGAGGAAAGATTTATGACCGTTTGAATTTCACAAATTTATAACTACTTCTTTTGAGTTCTATTTGGTGAAACTTCAAATGATCGTAACTTTTGCCTCGAATATCCGTTGGAGGCGATTCTTTTTTTATACTTGTTTATTTTTTCGTGATCTACGTAGTAAACTCAATTCTTTTATTTAATTTTTCTTATATATAGTCACACAATGATAAAAGTAAAAGTATAAATTATATCTCAATGTGTGGTGTTTTATCGCGTAGATCTCGAAAAAATAACCAGATTGAAAAAAAAAAGTCGCCTCATCACAGTTCAAGACAAGCGGAACTTAAAAATGTCTACCATGTTCCAAGTATAAAGAAGAACTTATTTTCTGTATCATAATTAACATATTTCGGTAACTATGTCTTGTTTAGACCGAATGACGTAAAAATATATTGAAACTTAGAAGTTACAAGCACACCAATCATGGAAGGGAGAAGATTAGAATCAATCTATGTCATGCCAACCGAGACAACTTATGTGGTACTTGCTGAAGCACCAACATGGTGGTACAACAAAGTCTCCTTGACAGATTCAAGAAAATTGGAGCAAGAGCTACAATATAAACTAGAAGAAGAAGGACAAAGAAGTGAGGTTGAACAGGAACACGAGGTATGTGAAAAATATAACTCACATACAGAGGAGATATTTTCAAACGGAGAAAATAATAATTCATGGAAAACAAGAGTACATGAAACTCCACACCTGTTGCAAGAAAAAGTCCAAAAAGTTCTGCAACCTCAACTAAGAAGGAAGACACGATTGAAATGCTCAAATGCCAAGTATAAAAATGCAACACTAGCAGAGATGGTTTACAATAAAGATGCTACTATCTTTGAAGAAGCTTCAAAGAGTATGGATCGGAATAATCCGATGAAGGAGGAGATTCTTAAAGGACATGGACGTCATGATGCTTGCAAAGCAAGAATCGCTCACAACTGACGCAAAGGAAAATTAAGTTGGTGTTGAGGGGGAGTGTTAAGAATTCATCACAAACTTAATTATGTACTTATGACAAGTCAAGAAAAATCTAGAATATTCAGAAGTTATGGAGAATTGAAGGAAGATCTCCATATTCTATATTCTAGAGAGAATAGTCTAGAAATGTTCTAGATAGAGTAGTTCTAGAATTAAGTAGTCAAAGGAATATTCTACAATGAGAGTGTTCCATCACCTCCTAAACAATAGAGGTGGTCCATTTGAGTTGTATGAAACTAAGAAAGATAGCAAACCAAGCAAGAAACAAAGTAAGAAAGTAAGCAAGAGTGAGTGCTCAAGTAAAGAGTGTTGTTGAAGCAAGTAACAAGTGTGATCAAGATTGTAAGACCGAAGCGGGTCCTTACTTTGATATAATAAAATTCAACATTGTGAGAAATTGATAGTGTCTGTTGTCTCCACACCCAAAAATAACCAACAGGCTTGAGGTCCGGGGGGTCCGGCGGGAGGGGGGGAGGTAGGGCCCCTCGGGCACGGGCCTCGAGGCAGGCGGACTCAGGGTGGGGGCCTCGAGGTGGGTGGACTCAGGATGGGGGGCTCGTGGTGTTTAAAAGCAGTTACTAGCTTTATTTCTTTCCCTTTATCCTTTATATGTTCTATCTAGTAGTACTAGAGTTTCTCTAATTGAAGCTATTAGTGTAGAGTTACAGGTATTTGTGATTCTGTGTAATTACTACTGCTACCAGAATTTTATATGTTTTGTGTCATATGTACTCCATAATGGGATTTATTATATAAGTTCCTAAAACTAGTATAACACTTCATGTCTAAAAGTAACTCCCACTGATTGTCTTTTTCAACTCTTTATGATCTTAAAAAAAAAGGTAAAAGGGTCAAATATGCCCCTAATCTATTCGAAAAGGTCTATATATACCCCCCGTTTAAGTTTGGTTCGCCGTCCAACTTTTGGTCTACATATGCCCTTATGGCAGTTAGTTGACCAACTCGAAATATCCAACTCATTTTACTTTTCCTTGAATGCCAAATGGATTTTCCACGTCACTTTTATGTATTATCACTTGACATTTATATTAAAGGGAAAAGGGTCAAATATGCCCCTAAACTATTCGAAAGGACTAGATATACCCCCGTTTAAAGTTTGGTCCATTTATACCCTCGCGTCCAACTTTTGGTCTATATATGCCCTTATGGGCGTTAGTTGGTCAACTCGAAATATCCAACTCATTTTACATTTCTTTAAATGCCAAATGGATTTTCCACATCATTTATATATATTATCACTTGACATTTATATTAAAAGAGAAAGGGGTCACTTATGCCCTAACTATTCAACCCAATTTTAAAACACATATACGACCGTCTTTTAAATAGTTCAATTATGCCCCTAATCCGACTCATATATATGTGAATTATTCTGTTATTTACATCATCATCGCCTGCTGCAGCTTGCAGTTGAGTCCTCCGCTCTAGCCCTTGCATGCCAGGCTTGCGCCTCTAGCTTTGCGTTGCGCCGAAACGCTTTTCAAACCTCGACTTCCTTTTCCTTCAGCTGTCGTGCCATTGATTCCTCGGCGGTTCCAATCAGAGCACTATAGTGTTCGCCTTTTAAATGGTTCAATTATGCCCTAATTCGATCCATATAGGGTATTTAAAAAATGGGACGGGTCGTATAGATTATTTAAAAGACGGGTCGTATATGTGTTTTAAAATTAGGTCGGATAGTTAGGGGCATAAAAGACCTCTTTCTCTTTTAATATAAATGTCAAGTGATAATATATAAAAATGATGTGGAAAATCCATTTGGCATTTAAAGAAAAGTAAAATGAGTTGGATATTTCGAGTTGGCCAACTAACGCCCATAAGGGCATATGTAGACCAAAAGTTGGACGGCGAGGGTATAAATGGACTAAACTTTAAACGGGGGTATATATAGACCTTTTCGAATAGTTTAGGGGCATATTTGACCCTTTTCCCTAAAAAAAATGTTCATAATTAATTGAGCATTAGATGTTGATTCTAACGAAAGACATATATATATATTCATAATCCTTAGCTGAAATAGGATAAGAGAGGACAAACCATGAATTCTACACTTGTATAGTCCAATATTGGAAAATTGGCAACCACTGATATTATATTATTATGCAGGTTCCCAAGTGTTCAAACATTTGAGAAAAAAGCAAAACAATACCAACACCATATACACTAATAAGCTAAATGCTTAGCTGGAAAGATAGTGTTTATTGCAAGATGGCTCAGTGAGCACGGTCTTTCAGCACTCCAAGATCAACTTCTGTTGGATCAGTAGCCTGAATCTCATAATGAAAACCATCGAGCTCTCTTTTAAATGCGTCTTTAGAGGTGGCGTAAAGCATCTTTGCACGAATACGAGATGTTGCAGGAGACCTAAGGAAACAAAAGCAATGCACTGAGAATGTGAGAAGGAAAAAGTTTGAAGTGTTACTTATAGTTCTCTGAGATGCTGGACTTGCACATCAATCCCATTGTACGTGCCATGAAATTGATCAACTAAAATAATATGTGGAAATCAAGCAAACGCATACAGAGGCAAAGGCAAACAGTGGAAGCATTCTCAAAATTTTGCTTCCAAAAGACTAGCATTGGGAGTTTGCTACAGAGACCTGAGAATAAATGCATAATCTATTTTCATAAATTGATTTCTTTTTGCATTTGGAAGAGACAAACATTTTGACTCGAAAAGAAATCTCTCTGACAAATGATATGCTAACAAGTAATTTACCTGGCCATGAGGCAAAATGTTCTTTCGATGAAGAAGACAACGAAAGAACAGGACTAGTAAACTACATAGAAAATGCTTAACAATTGTGATTCAAGAAAAGTTGTTTAGTCCTTAAATGATCAAGTCATACATAACATGACAGAAGGATCAAAAAATGTTCCTTTTACATCTCTATCTTTCAAAGGGACGATAAATTTCTACCTTCTTCGTCCTTCACTTCCACGTCTGGAAAACCAAGCTGGTGTACAACTTGTCTATTTTTTCAAGAAATGCTTGGGGCATTGGTGAAACCAGCAAATTAAAAAATCAAACAATAGTTGCAATCACACACACATGAAAATATGCACAAGGAGGTGGGAGACTAACCAATGAACAAAGAATATCTTGCTCTTTTGGCAATTCTCAGAAGTCACAAAATCAAAGTCATACACCGCATATCGGCAATCATTTTCTGGCAAAGAAGCAGTAAAGTCATCAAAGCTTTCAGCAGGGCTGCCAGTTTTCTCAACAACAACCTCCTTTTTCTTTTCATCGATTTTGAAAATCACGTATCTATGAACTTTCTTCCTCTTCAACTCCAAGAATGCATTTTTGCCGTGATCAGCCACACCCATTCCAGAAGAAGCATTTGGCTGAAACTCAAGGAAAAAATCCAGTCCAGTGTCAATGCTTCACATGAAAACAGAGATATAATATGAGGATTTCAAATACCAAAAATTTAGTTCTTCACTAAGCTCATGTTTCTCCATAGTTTTTGAAGTTCTGTTTAGACATGTATTTTACTTGAAAAAAAATTGAAGTTTTATGATTGGATGTCCCAAAAACTGGTTTAGATTAGTCAACAATATTTTGAGATCATATTTCCAAAATCTGATCAACATCACTAAATTTCAAAAACATACTCTCAAAATTTATGATCAATACGTTAGCTAAGAAAACTAATATAACATTTCAAAATTGGCATTTATCTTTATATTAATAGTGACGGTGTCAAGCCAACTAAAATTTAAAGCGTCTTGACTATTCCATCGGATCTTAGCTACTTCCCAGGAGGAATAGCTAGAGACACCACCACATAACTCCGTTTCATTTTTATGTTCAATTATCCTAGCTAGTTGGAAAATGTGTACCCTGTCCTTATAACTTGATAAGTTGGTGCTCATAAGGATCAGATATTCCTAAGGGACTACAACATAAATTCAAAATTAACAAGTGAACATACAAATTGATCAAAACTTAGATGAACAAAACAAAAATTAAAGATTAATAACATACCCCTCTGAATTTGAAAGACATGAGAAGAACAAAAAAAATTAAATGAGCCTTGAGAGGAAGAAAGTAAGGGGAATATGAGTTGAAGGTGTTGTTGGTTGAATAGATTAGATAATAATTATACTACTATAAGAGAAGAAAAGAAAAGATACTGCCAAAATGAAGCAAATAGTATTTTTATTCTGGTTGTTTTGCACACTAGTAATTTTCTTTTATGTCTCTATCAAAAAAAGAGATCCCCCAACAAACCTTCTCAACTCAGGGTCGGTGCGTTGATTGAACGCTACCCATACTTTTTGCGATGCCAAACGCCAATTTGACCATGCATTCCTCTTCAACATTATTGCCTTTTCCTCAATATTAAAAAATGAAATGATTCGTCCAAAAGATATCAATTGATTTTTGGCTAAATTAGAGGTCATAATGCAACTCACTAAACTCTTACTAAGTTATCATTAGTGAAGTATTTAACAAAGAAATCTTTACTATAATGATATATAACATATCAAATAAAAAACTTATTTTTCTGAAAGTATTTTTTAACAAAAATTTTTATAGTGATATGTGGAACTATATATCAACCTAGTTTTTAGATAAGCAAAATTTGGTAGGTCAAAATAAGCTAAACCAACACACGAGCTAATTTTGTTATCCTTTATCTTTGACATTATGTAACAGCTACAGTAATTGTGTTAGATCAATCCTTGTTGTCCAGTTTAAGCTGGTCAAAATTGTCTCCTGAATGATCACGTTAAATCATTGATCCATTGACACGTTCTCTGAAAATTTCTAGTTTGGCAAGCTAAACACAAAAATTAAAATTGAAAGTTTGCTTATTCTTTTTTTCAAATTTCCTCTTAAAATGGCCTCAAAAGATTGAAAAACTGCAAGTTTTCCAAGAGAAGAAAAGCCAAATGTCGAAGAGACTTACGGTCCACTGAGAAGAATATCATTCATGATTTACTAGTGTTCTATACACAACCATTGAAACGATTAAAAACTTACACTGCATTATGCTTTGCACATATTATAGATGTATCTGGAAGAACAATATATGTTCTGTACAATTTGGTCCCAGCGAGAACGCAGGAGATAAAACCAAGTCTGAAGTGTCATGTTGACACTCAAAAAGGAAAAACAAAACGTTCATTTGATGTTGTGGTCAAAAACATATACTACTATATATAATAGCAACAGAGAAAAATATTCACTGTGATACAATATCTTTTTAATCTGATGTCCGCCAATACTAAAGAAATACAACTCTAGGCCGCCAAATATATTTGTACATGTCAAAATCGACCAATGTCATCATTCCAAATCGACAAACCTACCGTTTCACCATAGTCCAAATTACATTAGATCTGGATCATCTTCATAGTCATAGTCTGGTTCACTTGAATGCCTCATTCTCTTTGCATCTCTTGGACCTCCCCTGCCCTTCCTTTGTCTACCTCTGGAGAAACAGCCAACAAACAGGGTAGTCTATTGTATTAGAACTTGAAAAATCGATTGCCGATAAGAGAAAAAGTTGCGGAACTATCTATTTTACTCCTCCAACGAAAGTAGTTATAGGATATTATTCACTACTTACTGAACATTGGCAGATATCCCTCCACCATCCCGACCAAGAGCTTGTTCCTCAGCCTGAAAATATGCAAACTTGCTACTTTCATGTTCTTTGAAATATGTAATTAGCACCACAACTTCATGTTGGACGAAATATGCATTAAGGTGTCATTCCACGACCATCGTCCAACTCTGAAGTAGATGGGAACATGATAGACCATGGGCAGGAGTAAGGAGAGATTCCATAAAGTGCAATTTAAGTTTCAACGCGAGGTTTCAGCACATTGTAGTTTAAGGATAGATGGAAGGCAATAACATACATGAGAACCAGCAACTACGTCACAACATCTTCCGAATGCAACCTGAGCTATTTCCAAGCAAAATTAACGTAAATATCATTTTGTTTAGTGCTCCATTTATTGGCAAAGCTTTGAGAACACTCAAAAGGTGGGGGTTCTAATACGGATGGGAGCTTCTAGTACGTCACTTGGTAATTGGTAGAGCCCTATTTGTTTCTTTTCCACTCTACTTATATTTAACCCAGTCTTTTACAACCAAAAACAAGCTCAAACTGCCTTTACACCTTAACCACCGCTTACCCACTCAAATGGGACTTGTTACCCTTAATCTACTTCTCTGGTGATTCATTTGGAAATTGATACCTTCTCTACTACATTCCTTCCTTTTTCCATTTATTTTATGCTCTTTTTTTCCTATCCTTTTACAGGGTTCTAAAGGGAGCATTTCGCATTGTAATTCAACAGAATGGGCTAAGATCTCTATCTTGAAACAGGACTATAAACCAAGAAGGTGGTCAAAAACGAGTGCTGACCAACTGAACACCTTGCTATTGTTGCCCCCCTTTCAAGAATTTTTAGCTTTAGTCAGCTTTAATAAATCTTCTTGACATTCATATGGGGTGCCCTAACTTGCCTCACAATCTCTAGACATTTAAAAGATGGAGACAGGACAGTAAATGGATTATAATCTATTAGCTATTGTACTATGTCCAGTATAAATCTTAACAAGAAACAAAGGGCACCATTGTACAGCAGGGAACAGAGCATATGATCTTGCAAAATGACAGACATAAACTTAAGAGACAAACTAAATTTGCATGCCATGCACAGAAACTCTGATATGATTCCCAGTGTATAAGATCATAAGATATACATCCATCAACAGCATTCAAGCGTTTCCCCTTGCTGAGAAATACAGAAAAATACATACTGCCGGTGAGGTGACGGACGATAAAGAAAAGAGCCTATCTTCAGGTTGAAACTTCCTGGACCGTTTCAAGCTGCAAAATAATTAAAAAGAAAAAGGCTAATTTCAATGAAGAAACATATAGGCGAACCTTAAGTTTAGGCCGGAAAATTGAAACCTAAAGAGAGTAATTCAGTAGATTTTTAAAATCATCATTATATTACCAGACCATTAATGGAATAAACTAATGATGATACTCTTCTATTTCTTAGGAACAGCAGTTTCAATAACATTTCCAACATCAAATAGATGTTTATTACTTTTACTATATGATATTCCAAAAACACTGAAGTAAATGTGTAGTCTACATGTTCCTCCAAGTCTCCAACAACCACTATACAACTCACCTCTCCAACTCTTCTCGTAATAGTTATGTGAGTCAAAGTAAATAACAAAAATAGGATGCAGGGAAGGATCCTTATATCAGTGGTGTCCATTTCAACTTGAATGCATTTCGACTAATCCACTGGACAAACTGTCCAACCCACAAGCACGTATTGCAAAGCATTCCTGCCAACCAAACAAGAGGAAATGGGCTCACACTAAGTGTTATAACTGCAATTCAAACCTGGGACCTCCCTTCAACTACTAATCCATCCCCTTGGGAACAGGAATTATACAAATTTTACAAAAAGTGAAACGCTTAATCATGTGGATCTATTCAGCACAATCAGCCCAACTAAAATGTCAACAACATTGGGTTTATACCAATGTCTAAAAAGTTTTTCGGTACTCTCATCTTGTTGAATTTAGCTCCGAGATGAAAATGAATTGCAATGTTGTTATTCACACACTGACAACGTGATTAATATTCTTCCATTCGTCTTCTCCGAAAAACAAAGGAGAAAAGACAGAGAGGGACAGCAGAACTAAGCCTTTAAAAAATGAGTCTCACAAGGTAAGACAATGACACAAAGCTAGCTCATTTACATCATTGATGAACTTTCACTGCCTTTGCGTGAATATACACAATTACATTTTACAAAGCAAAAGCAAAATGCCAAAAGTATTTTGGATGTATTCTACCACCTTGTCCACATCCATCACAAAACATTGGCTATTAAAATCTTGTCCCGTACTAACCCTATGCTTTTAGTCTTTCCTACTATACACCTTCCATCAATGTGCAAGTAACTTAACCACTTGTAATTTGTGAACACAAATTTACTTGTCCATAGTATCATCATAATAAATTGCGGTATAATTACTTACATCAACTACAGCAAATTATGGGACTACACTATTCTCTAGACAGTAAAGGCTTTTCTTACTTCTTTAGAAGGAATAGAAAGTGTAGAGAGAATAGGCTTGTATCATCATAAATGCTAAATCAGCATGATTGTTAGTCTCCACTCTCTCCATTTCTCTTTGAAATCCTTACCTCCAAACATACCACACTAGGAAAATCCACTCAAGAAGCACTAGAGTACATCAAGACCTATATCCATTTCTCTAAGCAAAGTCATCAACAATATACAACATGCATTCACCATTCTGCTCTATTCAAACGCAATTCATTGCAATATCACACACATCCTAGGTCTCAATTAAAACTTACAAGCTGGTACTCTTGGAGGAAGATAAAAAACCTTCAAACCCTTTTAGTACATTTCCACATTGGCTAGGATCCTGTAGGTAAATAGTCTCCATGTCATAAACCTGCAAGTCACTTAGAATTTCAGGGAATCAATGTTGAAACTAAACATAAAAACACAAACCCCAGAAATTTGTTGACCTGTTTTTCGAGGTTCCGAAGATCTTCGTGAAGTTTAGCTCTTTTTGACAAGAGAGCAGCGAGCACTGCCGAGGGATTGGAGGATGTTCGTTGCCCTAAAATGGATTACGTGACAGACATAGTTGAACTATTTGTTAAGCAAAAATTAGGAAGAAAGAAGACAAATAGGGTTGAACCGAGGGTTTACCTTCGGCTTCCATTGAAATTTTGAGCGAGATGAAGAAACTGTTTATATAGGTTTCTGATAGCAACGCTGGCAGCTTCTGAACCCTTCCGATCTTGGGACAAAAAGGAGTTTCTTTTCTCGACGTTGACGTTTCGGCCGTTCAGATGGTAGTAATTTTTTTCCTATAAAATAAAATATATTTTTTTGGTGTTATAACACACTTCCTAAAAAAATATATAATATTAAAGATTAATAAAATTATGCATTATTGAGAATATGGATTTATTTCCTTAACGATATGTTAGGGTTAGTTATTAAGACCATACGGTGCTCATCGAGTTAGAAAAGGCATAAGTTTTATGGAGATGTTTGGAGTTGAGAGGTTTATATATAGTTAAGATTAAAGTGATTAAAGATATGTGCAATGGACTAAAGATTCGAGTTAGAACAATGAAAGCAGCCTCAAAATACTTTTTAGTTAAAATGGGGTTACACCACGGATTAGTTCTTATTGTTCAAATTTAATTTATCTCGGTGATAGATGATTTGACATAATACATGTAAGGGGAAGTATCATTGTGTATGTTATTTGTAGATGACATAATATTAAATGAGTAGACACACGACAAAATTAATGATGAACAGGAGGTTTGGAGATGTATCCTAAAGTATAAAGTTTTCAGAATGAGCAGGATCAAAATTGAGCGCATAGAGTACAAGCTCATTGACACATTGCTTGAGGCAGACACGAAAGTGACAATTGATACATATCTAATTTCAAAGCAAGGAACTTCAAGTATGAACAATGCAACAAAAATTGATGATGAGGTCATACATTATATTGAAGCAGTGTGCTTGAAATGAAAAATCATATGTATAATATTTTAGCGATAAGTTTTATAGAATGATTCTATACCACGATATTGTATACAGTAATGGCTAGAAGATGAAAACAAAAGCAAAAGTGAAAATATGGATGTACAAGCATATCAGAAGAGACGAGATTAGAAATCAGATTAAAAATAATTTCTGTAATGAATAAAATGTGAGAAATGATAATGAGATGTTATTATATACATGTGAGGAAGATGAGCATAGATGCCTAATAAAAAGTGTGAAAAGTATAGTGTTTGATTTATAAAGAAATAGAGATACTAAAAAAAATCGTATTTTTCTAATATCAATTATATATAAAATGCAGTCACCAAATAAGTGTTTTTCGACACCTTTCCTTTATTTTGGTATAGTTGATAAATAAATGATCAAGAATAAGTATATGTAATCAAATGTTTACCACTCCTATGGTTAGATTATAATGTAAAATAAGAGACATGTAAATTTTTTTTATAACATTTCGACTCCAGTAGTCCAAATACTAAATATATTGAAATACATCAAATTATATATATATATATATATATATATATATATATATATATATATATCGTTTGTCTTAATTATAATTCGCGATCTACTTTTAGCTATAATCACGTGACTCAATTTTTTAATTTTGCATAATTTGCACGTTTGTATAATTCAAAATTTGTATAACATTTTTATAAGTCGAAAGTTTAATAATATAATTTGTATATATATATACACTTTTGAATTCTGATGTTTGTAATTGTATAAATTTATTATTTTGAGTTTATACAAAAATTACTTCATTATACAAATATATCCACAAAATATATAAATCTGCGAATTATATAATGAGATAGCTTAAACTATAGCTACAATCCGTAAATATGTAAACTATAGCTATGACCTATAAAGAATAATTAAATTTATCATAGTGGCTATTTGTGACAGTTAAAAAAAAGTGCCATTTTTTCCAGTTCCGACGTTCAACTACAGGCCCAGCAAAACAGGCCGGGTCGGTCCACCACCGCCTCCACCAACTAAAACCAGACGGTAGCCGTAGAGTTACAACCGCCATCTGTCCAAAAGTACAAATCCATTTCCGACTCGAATTCTAATTGCGGGCCGGAGTGTATTATATTTCTAGGGTTTCGTCAATCCAAGCATTTTTCCTCTCAATTTTTGTTTACAGAAGTAATTATGGCTACTGCATCAGGTATGGATTTATTTTAGACCTAGCTTGTAATTTTGTGTTCGATTCATTCGTAATTTTATAATTGTATGGAATTTCAGGGGCATTTAAATCTAGGGAGGATCATAGGAAACAATTGGAATTGGAAGAAGCAAGAAAGGCTGGTCTTGCTCCGGCTGAGTTGGACGAAGATGGAAAAGAGATTAATCCTCATATTCCTCAGTATATGTCTTCAGCTCCTTGGTACCTTAATGCAGAAAGACCAGTACGTATCTCTTCTTTATTTTGGGGTTTTATGGTTTTCATGCGCAAAACTTGACCTTTTTCAATTGTTTCGGTGTTCGCAGAGTTTGAAACATCAAAGGAACTGGAAATCAGACCCTAATTACACAAAATCATGGTATGACAGAGGTGCGAAGATATATCAGGCTGACAAATATAGGAAGGGTGCTTGTGAAAAGTACGTGTGCTGTTCCCTTGCTTCTTTGGGTGTTTAAGTTTGTGTGTTTCTGTCTGTGGCATATGCTTAATTTCATTTGTCATTCATAGGCACTTAGTTGCTCATCTTGCTTGAATTGGAGTTCAAAAGAAATCCAACTATGAAGATATATTACTTTGGAAATTTAAATTTTGAACATGTATGCTTGCTGCCTTCCTTAAATGTCTTGGTTCAAGTGATTACACATTTTATAACTCCAATTAAGGAAGTTGAACATATTATAAATACATGAATTAGTAGCATCCACAAAGACACTATGAACAAATACCAAAAGAATCATTTCTGGATTCAACAAATAACATAAACAATAAAAATCAAATTAAAAGAAGGGCAACTTTCACATATAGCAAAAAAAAATTCATATTTGTATGCTATAGCAAAGTTTGCATAATTGCGCTCCATAGCAAACATAGAAACTGTATAATTCGCTATACATATACAGTTGAAGCGAATTGTATAAAACGAAGTGTATAAAACGAATTGTATGATTATAAGTGTATAGAACGATTATATACAATTTGAATTTGTATAAAATGAGAAAGAGAGAAAGACAAAAGAGACTTGGCAGGGAATATACAATTGAATCGAATTGTATAAAACGAGAAAGAGAGAAATTAGATACAATTTGAAATTTGTATAAAACGAGAAAGAGAGAAAGACAAAAGAAATTGGGCAGGGGAGTATTTGTATTGTAAATTATAAGTGTATAGGACAAAAATATATGTACTTGCATGTGTATATACAATTTTCTCACGCTTTATACAAACAGAAACGCAATTTATACATTTCGCTTCTGTTTGTATAAGTGAGAAAGGCGAGGGTGGCGAGCGAGATTTGGGAGAGTGGCGAGCGAGATCTGGAAGAGGGGAGAGAGGGGAACAAAAATATATGTATTTATACAATTTTCTCTGCTTTATACAATTAGAAACAATTTTTATACACTTGTGTTTGTATAAAAAGTGAGGAAGCGAGCGAGAGATTGGAGGAGAGTGACGAGCGAGATATTTGGAAGAGAGGCGCCTGGCAATTTTTTGCAAACGTTTGCTATGGAGCACAATTAAATCAAACCCTAGCTACTCCATTTATTTTAGGTTATTAGTTTGCTATTATATACAATTATCCCTTAAAAGAATGCACATATATATATTCTAGATAGTTTGGTCAGCAGAGACTTGACATCAGATTTTTTCAACTGTTGAAAATGTTTAGAATCACCACAATAATATCGAAATGCCTACAAACCTATTTTTTTTTTACCTATAGTCAATTTTAATTAAAAAATACAAAACAACATGTTAAGGCAAAAAATAATAACTAAATAGCTCACAGGTGAAGTTATTTTACACATTAATAATTTTTAAAAATGGAAATGCATGCCATGGAGGACATGTAAATCAGTAGCTATTCTATAAGAATTTCATTAGATGACTTGGTTCAAGTGATTAGCCATTTTCATAAAGGTTATCCAAGGGATCCTGAAAGATGAATGTACATTTGTTTTTTGTGCAGCTGTGGAGCAATGTCCCATGACACTAGGTCATGTATGGAAAGGCCACGCAAACTGGGAGCAAAATGGACAGGGAAACACATTGCTCCTGATGAGAAGATAGAGCAGTTTGAGCTGGACTACGATGGTAAAAGAGATCGTTGGAATGGTTATGATGCTGCTTCTTATGCCCATGTTATTGAACGATATGAAGCAAGGGATGAAGCAAGAAGGAAATACCTCAAGGAGCAACAACTTAAGAAATTGGAAGAAAAAAATAACAAGGATGACAAAGAAGGAGGTGATAGTGACAATGAGGATTGTGAGGATGCTTTGAAGGTAGACGAAGCGAAGGTTGATGAAAGCAAGCAAATGGATTTTGCCAAAGTTGAGAAGCGTGTGCGTACCACTGGTGGTGGTAGCACAGGGACTGTTAGGTAAGTTTTTATTAATATCTTCTCTGGGTCATTGTGGTGGTTAGGTTGTTGGAATTTTTCGAATATTGTGGTTTGTATGCTATGCTCTATTGATGCATCTTTCATGACCAGGAACCTGCGTATTCGGGAGGATACAGCTAAATATCTTCTCAATCTTGATGTAAATTCAGCACACTATGATCCCAAAACACGGTCCATGCGTGAAGATCCTCTTCCTGATATGGACCCGAACGAAAAGTTCTATGCTGTAAGTGCTCCTAATCAAAAATGGGATTTTACTCTCTCTCTATCTTTTGTTATATGCATGTTTATTAACTCATTGGTCGTTTTTCTGTTTAGGGCGATAACCAAAACAGAGTTAGTGGTCAAGCATTGGAGTTCAAGCAGCTTAATATTCATGCCTGGGAGGCTTTTGATAAGGGTCATGATGTTCATATGCAAGCAGCTCCATCCCAGGCAGAATTGCTCTACAAAAATTTTAAGATTAACAAGGAGAAATTGAAGGTGCAAACTAAGGATGATGTCATGGAGAAGTATGGCAATGCAGCTAGTGAGGACACTCTTCCAAGAGAACTCCTACTGGGTCAAAGTGAGAAAGAGGTTGAATATGATCGTGCTGGTAGGATTGTGAAGGGACAGGTAACTGTTTACTTAATAGCTGCCTAAAATTGATTGGAGTACTATTCAAGTTTTCGTTTTTCTTGGGGTAGTTGTGGGGGTGGGGGTGGGGGGGATATCTGTTGATATATTTCTGTTTTTTTAATCATTATTTGTTAAATAGATGGCCTAAGTAGCACACCTTTGTCTCAAAAAAGAAAATAAAAAATTCTTGAGTATGTTGTCTAAATATTTGTTTGTGCCGGTGTTGGATTAGTTATATAACCAACCTAACTTGCTTGTGATTGAGGCATAATAATAGTTTTGTATTAAATTGGGTATCATGGATGGTTAAGGTTACAGTTGTCTGTACTTTCTCGTCCCTTGGAGCAATTCTATGGGGAGATAAGGTACTTCAAGATATTTGCATAGAACACTGATTCTTTTCGAGGATGTCAGTGAAGCAATAACCTCTGTATTTATTGATCAGGCTATATCATGATTCACGTCTAGTATAAAGAATCTCCGTCTTTGAAGTTAGCCAATATATCCAAAATATAACTGCAATCTTAATACTTTTAACTCCTCTACTGTAATTTAAGATCTTTTGTTGATGCTATATCATATCCTTAAAAAACAAAGGAACATGTTCTCATCTAAAAACAAATGTTTCACCCAAGGGAGAGTTGGAATTCGGAAAGAAAGAAAAATACAAAATATTCTCCCCTTGCCCCTTCCAGGGCAGCGTAACTAGTTGGGGATTCAAAACTTCCCTTCTTTGAATGAGGTTTTTCGAATATTTCTAATTATGTATATACATATTAATAATATCTAAACTTGTAATTAGAGTTTGTTTCTGTTGTTTTTGAACATATAAATTACAATATTTTCTTTGATGTTGAGTTTGAACCAAAAGATAGATTGTTTGATCCTCGTCGAACCTCGTCAATCTTTCTGGGATGGACGGTGTAGATTATACATGTATTTTTGGTGACAATAGTGGACTACTATCATTCAAAGGCTGGATGAAGATAGCATGTCATAAGAATATGAAATTAACCTCTTTCAAAATGTTGTTGTCTTAAATAGACATCTATTCAGTTGCTGCTGCCGCTGATGTATATAGCGGTAAATCAAATTTTTCAAGCTGCTTTTCAGTTGTCTGTAAAAATCACAACAAAAATGACGCCTAAATTTTGAACTAGTTGGGGTTGGCTGAATGGATTCTCTAGGCCACGCTGCTCTACTGGACATAGTTTACTCATTCACTGAGCATCATCACCACCTCCCTCTGAAGGTGTGTATGTTGGTCTCTTCTCTATGAAGAGATTCCTTAAAACAGAAAGTAACAGTCGAATTGAAAGGGAAGACTAGAAATGAAGTGAATGAAAGAGGGATAGCATGAAGGTTTATACATATACTGGAAAAGAAAAATTCTAAAACTAGATTGTTGATGAATTTAGCTTGTATGGTCTATAACTAAGCTCCACCTCTGACTGGAATGGGGAAGAACCGTTAGCAAGAGAGAGAGAGAGAGAGGTTGTCAAGCAAGATTCAAAAAAACATGTAGGCTGAAGTGGTGTTTTTGACTTCTAACATAATGGTGAAATTAAGTCTGTTAGGGGTCGTTTGGTTTGAAGACAAGTTATGTTGGGATTAATTATGTTGGGATAAGTTATGATGAGATTATTTTTTATTGGTTGTTTGGTTTGTCAAATATGCATGGCATAATTTCTTAGAATAAGTTGTTTGTTTATAAAAGAGGGTTTAAGGGGTACTTCTGTTATTTAACATTTTTACCCTGGGATAAGTTATCCCGTGATTAGTGTTCCACCCACAAGTAGGGATAACTTATCCCAATAATTATTTATCCTGGGATAGTTTTTCCAACACTTTGTAACCGAACGACGACTTTAGGGGTACTAAAAACTTATCCTGAGATTATTTTTTATCCATCACACCAAATGACCCCTTAAGGTCTCTATTTTCCTTTTATATAAGGATAAACAATTAACTTGGATTTATTGAAGGCAATATTTTTTGATGTGCCATTTATTGTCTGAGAGAGATGATTATGTTGTTCCTACTTATGGAACGAGGTTCGGAGCTCTTAGCTTGTTCAGTCTATTCGTCAAGTTCTATGTTTCTTTTGTGCATAAATGAGGAAGAATTATTTGTATTCGGATAGATGGAAGGGAATGTGCAGTCAAATATTTCCGTCATACTAGTTTGTTTCTATTGCCTAATTCAGTAACTTGGTATCTGCAGGAGATGTCACTTCCTAGAAGCAAATACGAAGAGGATGTTTACATCAATAACCACACCACTGTTTGGGGTTCATGGTGGAAAGATCACCAATGGGGTTACAAGTGCTGCAAACAAACAATCAGAAATAGCTATTGTACCGGTGCTGCTGGAATTGAAGCAGCAGAAGCCTCTGCTGGTCTTATGAAAGCCAACATTGCTCGTAAGGAGGCTGCTGAAGGTATATTGAAACCGCTGACATGTCTTGAAATTATCATACACTGCTTCCATAACAATCTTACTGTCATAATTCATTGTAGTTTGCTTTAAGATCGTATCTATTTCTCCAAATTTACAGGAGACCTGCTAATTTTTAAGCTCACAACCTTCTGCTGAGTATTCAGAAAGTAATGTTGGAAGTTG
The DNA here is from genome assembly GCA_022817965.1 of Solanum lycopersicoides. Classification (NCBI taxonomy): domain Eukaryota; kingdom Viridiplantae; phylum Streptophyta; class Magnoliopsida; order Solanales; family Solanaceae; genus Solanum; species Solanum lycopersicoides. The sequence goes on along the minus strand of CM040626.1, from coordinate 99,866,847 downwards.
TACTTCAACTCTTGCTTTAGTGGTTATGTCAGTACCTGACATTGTTTTACCGATCAAATAAGTAATTTCCATTGTTTGCACGCCCTATAGAACTAGAATTGTCTTTTTTTTTTTGAAAAAAATGAAGTAGGAGATTTTATAGGTGCATCAAGAAAATGCAATGAGTACAGTAGATAGTAAGTACAAAGGAGAATTTGCTAGCTCCATTACATGAGGTTCTATGCTAGAGATAAGGAGCGTAGAACTAGAATGTCTTGGAGTTGGTGATGGTAATGGTATTGGTTTTCTTGGATTTAGAAGAAAAATGATCCTTTTTGTATTTAGAAGAAAAATGATGGATCAGTTTTATCGGAACATAGTCATGATCAGGATAGAGCATATGGACCTTTGGGCCTTTTTTAGCTTTTGTTGAGGTGGTAAGCATAACCTCTAGGGTTTTAGTAATTACAAACATAACATCTACATTTCGAGACCATCTACTTAGCTTTGAATTTTGAGTGGATAACTCCTTGGTTTCTGCTTGAATTAGCAGTCAGTTTAAACTTCATCTTATTTAATGTAAGAGTTGGCCAGCAAAGCTTCTGAGAGGATTGTTTCATTGAAGACCATATCAAAGCACAATCAAAGCACAGTTTTGGCAACTGTCTTCTTCAGTAGTTGATAACATTGTTTTTCTTTTTCTCAATATCTGATCCAGATACACATGTGCCTGTTGAGGAGAAGAGGCAAGCTACTTGGGGGACTGAAGTACCGGAAGATCTGATACTAGACCAGAAAAAGCTCACTGAAGCTATAAAGAAGGTATGCTTATAAACCCATGCATGGTGCCAGTGGCGGAGCCACCATATATTTAGGGGGTTCATCCGAACCTCCTTCGGTGAAAAATTATATTATTTTTATATGGTTAAAATAATTTTTTAGGTAAATATAGTAGATGTCGAACCCCCTTTAGCTACTCTCCGCTTCTGCATGGTGCTACCTCCGTTTTTGCACTTCATGCTAATATGAATTTTTTCAGTGTATTCCTGCTTCAAGTACTTTATTTTTAGGAGGGTAGAGTTTTGGGGGTTGATGCTTGAAGATATCCACCACCAAAAGAAGAAAGGAGAGAGACGCTTAGAGGAGGTGGGGAGAGATATTTTATAGGGGACTGCCAGAGGTGGGGAGAGATATTTTATAGGGGACTGCCAGAGGTGGGGGTTGGGAAGACTGATAACCTGACTGGATCCATTCTTTTGACAGCTATGTGGATTCTCAGTTGTCTCTATAGCTTCTGTTTTTCTGATGTTCTGATCAAATTTATTTTGCTGTTTGAACAGGAAGAGGAGAAGAGACGAGAAGAGAAAGATGAACGAAAGAGGAAGTATAATGTTAAATATAATGATGAGGTACATCTATGTCTCCATTCTGTCTTTCTGCTGGTGGTTGTCTTCTTCTTTGTCTTTCTTCTTCATGGTCTTTCTAACAACATTTACCTGTACAGGTTACACCTGAAGAAATGGAGGCATATAGGATGAAGCGGGTTCACCAAGATGATCCAATGAAGGACTTTCTTCACTGAACTGTAGATATGGTCAAATTGTTCACCTCTTAGGGGAAACATCAGTTGGGACCATGTGCCAGTCTTAGGTGAAATTGGGTATGATAGTTTCTTAGTCGAAATTTGTATTGTGATGAAGAGTCTCTCTGTTGGGATTGCTTGAGATCTATTTCTTCTTTGATTTAGTACCTTAAAGTTGTAAACAACTGCACGACATACTCTTTAAGAACACATGTACAATAAGATACCTAAGAATTGGGAAACATCTATGTTCGTGTAATATGCTGTATTTCACCGGTCTGTGGTGTAATACAGGCAAAGCCTGTTAGTTTGAAGTGTTTACTCTGGTTCTTGTATAGATATTTGCCTTTTTTCTGCATTTGTGTATGTCATTTCAGCTTTGTGAATGTGACAGACTACTATTGCATTGGCTCATTGAATCAAAATTCTGTTGTTGCATTTAACGACTGTGTTTTTTTGTTTGGTTATGTACATTGTGAAATGTGTGGATCAATGATAAATCTTTCCCTTCACTTGCATTCAAGAGAGTGTTTAGATCAAAAGGGGCTCCACCTTGCCAAATTTTTAACACAAAATGATTACATTTATCTCTTGCTTATTTGGTGTCACTAAAGGAAGTAATTTAGCCCATTTAATTTCTTTGTTTGTTCTTGATTACCGGTAAGTTTACGGATGTCAAATGGGTTTGAGTAGATTAAATGGGTGGGTTATTGATTTGTTTAAAAGCTACTTGGGTCTGAAAATTGAAATGAATCAAGCTTAAAATGAGATCATGACTTATCCATTACAATTCTGATTATTAAGTTTGAATTTCTTTGTTTCGTACTTCAAATTTTTTTTGAGTACCTAAAAAACTTTTCTTGAAAATATTTTGATAAAATTTCTCATTGATCATTTTGAGCTAATTACCCAATTTTCAATAGACTGAACCTGACAAATAAAAAAGAACAAGCCAAGAAGTAAGTTAGCTGAGTTATATTTTTATGAGCTGATTTTATCAGCCAATACTCAATGTATAAAAATAAACTAGAATTATATATAGTGGACAAATTTTATTCATTGCTGACAAAAACTACAAAAAGAGAAAATAAAAAACCCCATACTACAAACGCTGGATCAACATATTCTCTTGACGCAGCATGTCTGCACGAAATTTAGCTATGAACTCTTCTGCTCTTTCATTAATACAATGCAATTGTGGAGATGCCAATGTCAACGATTCCCACATCTCATCATTCGTTACACTACTAATACTAATACTACTACTTTCCCCTTCATGGATTATCTCATCTTGTTCTGGTTCCGTTATGCAAACTTGTTTATGCTCCATCTTCTTTGTCGTGATCATACTAGTTTGGCCAAAGTTGTTCTTCTTCTTCACCACAGAATCAGATATATTCTCAATGAAAAGTTGATCTATATATACCGGTGCCAATTTCTTGTGAAATTTAAGAGTAGGTCTGAATTTCGACTTGTATTTGAACTTATTGTTTGAACGTTTAGTTTTGAATTGAACTCGAAAGACAGGGGAAGGGGCTAGTTTCTTGATGCATAAAGGATTTGGATTCTTGGATTTCTTAATGACTTTGGATCTATTGAGTACTTTGTGGAAATTGATTTGTAATTTGGTGGAAAAAAACTTCCACATTTTTCGAGTTGGTAGGAGTACTCTCCGCAAGTTTAAGCAATACATGGTGATTGAATTTGAAACAATACAAATTCAGTTATGAATAAGGGGAGAAATATAACAAAAGGCTGAGATACTAAGATATATAAATAGTACTAGTAGTAGACTAGTAGTTATAGTCAATTGGTGCAATAAATTCACTGGCTTAAATTTTACGCTATAGTTTTGGTGCAAAAAGAGATAAAGAGGACAAATATTAGGTAGTTTAAAGAATGCGTTTCTTTTCCGCAGACTTATGTCCATTTTGTTTTTCTATTTCTTAAAAACAGTTTTGCTTCACATCTTAAGGCGATGCTCCAGGCTGTAAAGGCATCTTGTTGGATAACTCTTTTATTCTTTTCTTTGCGGGTAAGATAAGAGTCGGATCTAAAGTTTTAAATCATCAATACAGAAAATTTATTACACTTAGATGTATTTTTTTTTTATAGAAACGAGTGCTTCGTCTCAATGACTATCACACATGCATATAAATTGATCTAGTAGACAGTGGTGGAGACATAAATTTTACTAGTGTATTCAACTATCTATATATACACATACACACGATTTTGTGACAATAATGTTGTGGCGAACCCCTTTCACTGTCAATAACTCATATCCCAAAAGTTAACTCAAAGACAAAAGAATTGACCAAGTTTTATAAGGAGATCACTCATCTCATTAATCACCAATACTAAACTTTTTTAATTCATTAACATATATTACTTTGGAATTGCTATTGTTAGTCTCAATTGTCCCAAAAGTAGGGAGTTTTAGGCAATGATTCTAACCGTGTGTGGATATAGGAAATTCGTATCTACATTTCTTTTTTCCAACTTTTCCAAGATTGATCCATTTCTACACCTTCTGACTGTTTATTTTGTATTCATATTATCAATTGGTTCGCTACCATGCATGGTATATGATATCTCTTGAATGGCTCGAATACTAATGTTTGGTACATATATCGATTGGCTTGTATACCACGTCTTATACGATATCTATTGGTTGGCTCAAAATACAAGTTCTATATTGATTTGCTCGCGTGCCTGATATATGTATGTTGGTTCCGTGAGTGGACCTCTCTTCCCTGCACCATCTATTTCCTATCTTTTTATGCTTTTGCCTTTGTCCTGTGGCAACTAGCAAGATTCTTGGTTGCTATGAGATCAAGTTGAATCAATGTCATCAGGCATAAGTTACTTAAAGAATCTACTAGTAGGACATTATTTTATTTTTTAAAATTCTGCACTTAAAAAGTGATGTCGTGACAACTGGATAAGTCAATTATCCTATATTCGACAATAGTTTTCTACTATTAACTTGATACATCCCTTAAGAAATAATAAATAATAGAAGTAATAATACTAAATTATTCTTTAACTTTATTAAATTTAATGCTTTGAAAAATAAGGTAGATGATAATTACTTGTCCACTTTTTCTTTTATAGTTGTCCCTAATTACTTGGTCATTTTGCCAAATCAAGAAAAGAATAAAACCCTCAACTAATTACTTTGAAAAAGGTAGAATTTTTTGAAAATCTTAAATTTTTAATCTATCCACTTCATAATTAATAGGGGTAAAATGGTAAACTCACTATGTTAATAATTGCTTTCTTAATAGGTGTGTCAATTCAAAAGTGGACAAGTAATTAGGGACAAAGAGTAATATTTAATAGCAACTTAGCAAGGGTAAAATAGATACAAAAAATTAATTATCTCTTGATTTTCTAAATTATACAAATGTTGTTGAACAATTATTTTTAGTATAGTGGTAATTATTGGACGGACAGAACACATTCTAGTAGTATTACTTTCACTTTTAGTTTTAATATTTCCATTGTTATGTTAAAAAAAGGAGTCCGAAACCAAAGGGGCAACAATTTTTTTTGAAATTTCCAAAAGGGCAACTCAATATATTTTGATACCAAAAGGGCAACATTTTGTTACTAAACCTAACTGTGTTAATTTTAGGGTTGTAAAAGGAAGGCTAAAAAATCCATGAGCCTTGTAAGGTGCAATTCCATGTCACCTTAAAAAAAGTTGCGTTTGTTTCCCTGTTTTTTCCTTAATTACTAGGGTACTATTCTATAACTTGAAGCATATTAATTAACCTATAAATAATATTTTTGAAATTTAAATTGTGCATTGAGTGATTGAAATTAATTGCAAAATACTTACTACCTCCGTGCCATATTATAAGTCACATTTTATGTTTAAGAGTCAAACAATTTAAGTTTGATCGGAAATTTGAGCATGAAATCTTTAAAAAAAATTTAAATGAAATTTATATATTTGTAAACTACGTAAAAAATGTTAGAAAATTCAAAGATCTAATTTTTTTTATGTCTATTTTTTCTTCATGAGTTTAGAGTATAATCCGACGCAAAAAGTTAATTACATTACATAAAGAAGTTCTAATAGATATTCCACAGAATCCTACTTAAGGGACCAATCTACTTATATATATAGGCCTTTTTAAAATCAACATTGTACAAGTTTCACGCGGTGTATGTGATAAAGTGATACAAATATAGTTAAAATTTTTATATTAAAATAACACAAAAAAACTTTAAAAAATTGATCATAGTATTTTTTACGTAATTTACAAAATATAAATTTCATATTAAAAAATTGAAGATTCCATGCGCAAATTTCTTGTCAAACTTAAATTGTCTGACTCTCAAAACATAAAAGGTGACTTATAATATAGGACGGAGGTAGTAAGTATTTTGCAATTAATTACAATCACTCAATGCACAATTCTCATTTCAAAAGTATTATAGAACAGTACCCTAGTAATTAAATAAGGAAAAAACAGAAGAAGAAAAACACAATTTCTTTAAGGTGGCGTGGAATTGCACCTTACAAGGCTCAAAAAGACATGAACCTCGTAAGGCTCATGAACTTTTTAGCCTTCCTTTTACAACCCTAAAATTAACACAGTTAGGTTTAGTAACAGATGTTGCTCTTTTGGTATCAAAATATATTGAGTTTCCTTTTTGGAATTTTCGAAAACATTTGTTTCCCTTTTGATTCCGGACTCTTAAAAAAAGTGACCAGGCTTTATAAGTTTTTATTTGGACTTAATTTAAGCTATATCAGGATGATTAGGTGTGATTTGCTTAACAAAGGAAAAAGAGAGACAACCTCAAAGCCCCATTCATACAAAACAAATCTATTCCTATATTTTTCAATTTTGAGAAGCTCTTAGTCTATTATTTTAAGAGCGAACTGATCAACTTGCATGTATTAAGCATAAATATATAAAATGAAGCTAGTATTCAGTCTTGATTAGTTCCACCTCTAATAAAGTGTTTCAAGTTTAAGAAGACTCTTAACTATTAACACAAAGAAAAAAGTGTGAGAGAAAAGAGGACTATTGGCCCCGATGAGGCTACTCCCAATATATGTGACATAATTCAGACTTTGACCATTAAATTTTAGAAGTTTAATAGCGAATTCGGACATGAAATCTATAAGTTGTATGAAATAAACTTCAAACATTAATAAACTCTTAAACTTATCAGTAAATTTCAATTAGACACTTGAACTATGACTTGCTCCTATTAAGCACCTGAATGCATATGGTAAAATATTCCTATTACACTTTCGATCCCAAAATGTGTCCAATGGTAAACTCTAGGCATGTTTTCAAAAATGTAATAGATAGTTAAATTAACCTTATAAAATGTGTAATCTCCTTTAATTATGCACGCTAACCTCGTTGGAACATACCTGATGTTTTACAACTTATTGAGGATAAGATCAATCTCAAATGAAATATACCTAAGGTTTTACAACTTATCGAGATTGATCTATTTAATGGAAGTAACTTATCTACATAATCGACATTTGAGAATATACCAAAAAAACATACGTATCCAATTTGAACATGGAATATGTAAAAGAAACACTCCTATTCAACAACAATTTGAGGCCCAAATTTGTAAGCTTATTTATGGATCCATTGGAGCCCAACCCAAATATTACTGCTTCCCCCAGTATTTGAATTCAAACATCCTGAGTGCTAGTATCAGAAAACAATGAATACATCAAAAACAGAAGAGCTTAGACAAGTGGTATATGCAAAGACAGAAGGTGTAAGCAAAGCAGCTCAACACTTGAACACGTATAGTTTCATGCAAATTAAACCAACACACATCTTTGATTCCATTAAAACAGCCATTGCAAGGTGTCATTTATATTCACCATGCAGAAAAAAACAGTTTCACCATGCAGAAGAAAACAGGTTAATGCCACACGGCAATCATACTTGTTCCTCTCAAACACTATAAAAACAGAGGCCTCTGTTTCTCCAAATATCTCATCTCATCTTTGTATTTTTATAATCAATTAGTGATAAACAATAAAAACTCCTTAGCCATGGCGGTCTCTACTAGGGTCTTGTTAGCTTTACTCTTCTCTGCTTTTCTCTTATCTGCATCAAATGCATATAGACAATATCCGGTTCAGCAAGGTCAGCACGGTCAGAGAAGCATTCCTCTGACTCAAGCTCAACAATGCCGCTTACAGAGGCTTACTGGAAGCCAGCCCTCTCAGCGCATTGAGTCAGAGGGCGGCTACACTGAGGTGTGGGATGAGAATGAGGAGCAATTCCAATGTGTTGGAGTTGCTCCTATGAGGAATGTTATTCGTCAAAATTCTCTTTCTTTGCCTAATTTTCATCCCATGCCTCGCTTGGTTTATATCGAGCAAGGCAGGGGATTGATTAGTGTGATTAACCCTGGTTGTGCTGAGACTTTCCAGTCTCAGACCTTCCAGGCTGGCCGAATGGCAGGTGAAGAGAGGGGTGAACGCCGCGGAAACGACCAGCACCAGAAGGTCCACCGCATTCGCCAAGGCGACGTTGTGGCAATTCCAGCTGGTGCTGCTCATTGGTGCTATAACGACGGTGAGGAAGAGCTTGTAGCCGTCTCCATTAACGATCTCAACCATAGGTCCAACCAGCTTGATCAGAACTTCAGAGTAAATTCTTTTCCTCCTTCCGATTAAAGATATATAGAATGTATACCAAATTCTACTTGATAGATGTATAGAATGTATACCAAATTCTACTTGATCTTATATATGTCAGGTGAAAAAGTTAAAATTAAAGTGTTAGCCACAAAAACAGAGGGAGTAGTACAACTCATTACCACTTCTTTTGGTAATCTGATGAATTTGTTGTGCATGCAATTTCATAATGAGTTTAATTTTGTATAAAACATGTTTACTTAAAAAGTAATTACAGTCAATTGGTAACTAGATCTTGCTAGTTAAACTACAGCAATCAATGTACTCATTTTAACTTCGAATTCTTTCATAATTCGATGTATTTATTGGTCGACTGTACTATTTGTGTGGATTTTAGGCATTCTACTTGGCCGGTGGAGTACAAGAAACTAGTGGAAGGCAAATTGGTGTAGGAAAGCAAAGCACACAGAAGTTCCAGAACATTTTCCGTGCTTTTAACACAGAATTGATGGCAGAGGCCTTCAACATCCCCGTAGAGATGTTAGGAAGATGCAAGAAGAACAGAACGTGGACTAATTATTAATGTCAGGAAGGAATGAGCGTGATTAGGGCTGATGAAGAAGAGGAGGAATTTGAAGGCGATCCACAACGAGGACAACGATGGTGGCAGAAGTAACTGGAAATGGCTTGGAAGAAAACATTTGCACAATGAAAATCCGCACCGATGTATTTATTGGTCGACTGTACTATTTGTGTGGATTTTAGGCATTCTACTTGGCCGGTGGAGTACAAGAAACTAGTGGAAGGCAAATTGGTGTAGGAAAGCAAAGCACACAGAAGTTCCAGAACATTTTCCGTGCTTTTAACACAGAATTGATGGCAGAGGCCTTCAACATCCCCGTAGAGATTGTTAGGAAGATGCAAGAAGAACAGAACGAACGTGGACTAATTATTAATGTCAGGGAAGGAATGAGCGTGATTAGGGCTGATGAAGAAGAGGAGGAATTTGAAGGGCGATCACAACGAGGACAACGATGGTGGGCAGAAGTAACTGGAAATGGCTTGGAAGAAAACATTTGCACAATGAAAATCCGCACCAACATGGATACTCAAAGACGAGCTGATATCTACTCAAGGCAAGCTGGCAAAATTAAGCATGTTAATTGCCAAAAATTTCCCATCCTTAGAGACATGGACATGAGTGCCTCTAAAGGAACCCTATATCCGGTAATTCAATCAAATGTTATTTCTAAATTGATCAAAAATAAAAATAATTCTTCTAGTACTATGACTTAAAATTGATTAAAATTGGTGGATTGCAGAATGCACTGATGAGTCCTCACTGGTCAGTGAACGGACACAGCGTGATCTACGTGCAAAGAGGAGATGCACAAGTGCAGGTAGTAGACCACACCGGGCAACAAGTGATGAATGACAGGGTAAATCAAGGAGAAATGTTTGTAGTCCCTCAGTACTATGCCTCAACAGTGAAAGCAGGGCAAAATGGATTTGAATTCGCGGTGTTTAGGACAAGCAGTCAACCAATGAACAGCCAACTTGCAGGTTACACATCAGTGATTAGAGCAATGCCTATTGAGGTCCTCACAAACGCGTACCAGATATCGCCAAATGAAGCACAACGTTTGAAGATGAACAGAGGAGGAGAAAGCTTCCTGCTATCTCCCCAGAGAAGGTCATTCTAAAATGGCTTTAATGTGTAATAATCCCACCTTGGCTATCGCCTAGTAGTACTCGTTTCTAGTCTTTGTTTTTAGGCAAAGATGAAGCAAGAGCGACTTGTATTTAGGAGCAAATAATGTAACGAATAAAGCTCCTGCCTTTTTTGTACCTAAATCGCATCCAAGATGTTCTTTCTCTCTGTGCAAAATTTCTGAGTAAACGGGAAGGATACATTAAACATATAAACCAAATCATCAACTAACAAGGATAATCAATCTCAACTCAATAGATTATAAACGAAACTTAAATAAATAAAATGAGATTAAACTCAGAGAACAATGGATAAAGTTTAAAACTTCTATAAACCAAGAATTTTATTTCATCACATTATAACTCACGCAATTCTTTTTGTTGTTATTGTGATTTTGTTCTAAGTGATTATAGCTCTATCCTGATATTGATGAGTGCTTTAGAAATTTGTTACATTTTTCATAGAAGTGGCACTACTCCTCAGGCATGTTAGCTCTTTGAAAATGTATTATTTTCTAAAAAAATTCATTATCTTTTTATATGATCTTGACTTTATACCTCTCGTCTATCAAAATATCAATCCAATCTTAAAAGTTGTATTATAATGAATTAAGAGTTCATCATATAATTCAGACTCACTTTTCTATTTAATAAAAAATAAAATGACTTTTACTATTAAATACTCATACTATTGTTTTGTAGTGATTATAGTAGATGATTTAGTATAAAAAATAAATAAAAAGTGTATATATTAAAATATTTTTAATAAATTGTGCTAATTAATAATAATATAGTCCAAAAATATTGCTTTTAGTAATTTAGTTTTAAAATAGGAAAAATTATATAATTACAAGGCTTAAATAATTGAATCCTTAAAAAATTACTCTCATTTGAATTAATTACAAAAAAGTCCTTTTTCCTTCTCTCTCAACATTGTGATACATCCACTCACCTTTATCAAATACACTATAACTTTATTTGTACATATTTTTAAATTGGAAAAATACATCAAATTCCTCCTAAACTTAATGTCAAAACTTACTTTAACACTTAAACTATACGGGCAATCAAATACCCCCTTAACATCTTTGAAGTGAATTAAATACAACCCTTAGAGTAGAATACCACTTTCATCTGCCACATACATCATAGCCACGCAAGCACCACGTCACAACCATATCAGCACCACATCATTAATTTTTAATCTTTTTTTTTTGCTTATTTACCCTTTTTTTCTTAAATATTTTTAAAAATTCATTACACTAATCAATTTAATTTGAAATGCATTTTAAATTCAAAATTGCCCCACCTTCTTCCACTCCTTCTCTTCTTTTTTAATTTTCACCATTTTCAGCCTTCATTGATTTCTTCTTTTCTCTCGATCATTTTCGGCCTTCAATTGTCATTTCTTATGCAACATTCATTAGTTTTTTTTTTAAAAAAAAACATACTTACTTTTTCTTCTTCGAACCCTCTCGTATAAATCTGTAATCTGAGAATGATATTTACTGAAAGTATTTTTTTTCTTAACAACTCAAATGAAAAATGAAGGTTGTATAAGAAAGTTGATAGACCCACGTTTTTTGCATATAGAATTTTATGGGTCACTTAAAATTCAAGAAATTTACGTTCAAATAAATAAAAAGTGTATATATTAAAATATTTTTAATAAATTGTGCTAATTAATAATAATATAGTCCAAAAATATTGCTTTTAGTAATTTAGTTTTAAAATAGGAAAAATTATATAATTACAAGGCTTAAATAATTGAATCCTTAAAAAATTACTCTCATTTGAATTAATTACAAAAAAGTCCTTTTTCCTTCTCTCTCAACATTGTGATACATCCACTCACCTTTATCAAATACACTATAACTTTATTTGTAACATATTTTTAAATTGGAAAAATACATCAAATTCCTCCTAAACTTAATGTCAAAACTTACTTTAACACTTAAACTATACGGCAATCAAATACCCCCTTAACATCTTTGAAGTGAATTAAATACAACCCTTAGAGTAGAATACCACTTTCATCTGCCACATACATCATAGCCACGCAAGCACCACGTCACAACCATATCAGCACCACATCATTAATTTTTAATCTTTTTTTTTGCTTATTTACCCTTTTTTTCTTAAATATTTTTAAAAATTCATTACACTAATCAATTTAATTTGAAATGCATTTTAAATTCAAAATTGCCCCACCTTCTTCCACTCCTTCTCTTCTTTTTAATTTTCACCATTTTCAGCCTTCATTGATTTCTTCTTTTCTCTCGATCATTTTCGGCCTTCAATTGTCATTTCTTATGCAACATTCATTAGTTTTTTTTTAAAAAAAAAACATACTTACTTTTTCTTCTTCGAACCCTCTCGTATAAATCTGTAATCTGAGAATGATATTTACTGAAAGTATTTTTTTTCTTAACAACTCAAATGAAAAATGAAGGTTGTATAAGAAAGTTGATAGACCCACGTTTTTTGCATATAGAATTTTATGGGTCACTTAAAATTCAAGAAATTTACGTTCAATAATATGAATTAGGTGTTGGGTTTTGTGGATTGATGAATGGTTAGTGAGGTAAGAGATGACCTTGAAGGAAAAATGACCAATATAGAAGAAGAAAGGTATAAGAAGTGTTTTAATGAGGAAGAAAATATTTGGGGAAGAAGACAAAATAAAGAAAAAATAAAAGATTATCTATTTTTTTTTTAAAAAAAATTGAACCCATGAATTTCATTTACTTTAAAACAAGAAATTTCACATTTTTTAAGTTGTTCTAATTGATAACAATTTAGTAAAAAAATTTTGCGGTTGGTAATTTAGTTTTAAATTCAGAAAAGTTATATAATTACACGATAAATACTAAATCCTTCGAAATTTCTATTATTTGAATTAATTAAGAAAGAAATAAAGAAGTTGTTTCCGTGATAGTTCTTTGGAGGAATCAAATAGTTGAGAGTGCTACTTGAGAGACGAGGCCGATATGATGTCCCCCTCCTCGAAGCACCCGGCCCCGAGGCACACCCTACCCCCTCCTCGAGGCTCTCGGCCCTGAGGCACCCCCTACCCCCTCCTACCCTCCTCGAGGATCCCGGCCCTGAGCAACCCCCCTACCCACCCCTTCCTCGAGGATCCCGCCCCGAGGCCCCCCTACACCCTCCTCCCTGCCTACCCTCCTTCTTCCGGCCCCGAGCAAACCCCCCCTCTACCCACCCCCTCCTCAAGGCTCCCGGCCTCAAGGCCCCCTACCCCCTCCTTCCTGCCTCGAGGCTTGCGGCCCCGAGCCCCCTACCCCCCTCCTCCTCCCTACCTCGAGGCTCCCGACCCTGAGGCACCCCCTACCCCCTCCTCCTTCCGGCCTCGAGGCCCCTCTACCCCCCTACCCCTTTCTCCCAGCCTCGAGGCTCCCAACCCCGAGGTACACCCTACCCCCTCTTTCCAGCCTCGAGGCTCCCGGCCCCGAGGTACACCCTACCCCTCCTCGAGGCACTCTCCCTGAGCACCCCTACCGCCCTCCTCCAATCCACGAGGCTCCCAGCCCGAGGCCCTCCTACCCCATCCTCCCTGCCTCGAGGCTCCCGACCCCGAGGCACCCCCTACCCCCCTCCTCCAGGCCTCGAGGCCCCTCCCCTACCCCCTCCTACCCCCTCCTCCCAGCCCCTCTTACCCTCTTACCCCCTACCCCCCTCCTCCAGCCCCGAGGCACCCCCTGCCCCCTCATCCCAGTCTCGAGGCACCCCCTACACCCTCCTCCCAGCCTCGAGGCTCCCAGCCCCTACCCCGAGGAACTACCCCCCTCCTCCCAGCCTCGAGGCACCCCTACCCCCCTCCCCCAGCCTCGAGGCTCCCAACCCTGAGGCACCCCTACCCCCCTCCTCCCAGCCTCGAGGCTCCCAACCCTGAGGCACCCCTACCCTACTCAAGGCTCCCGGTCCTGAGGCGCCCCCCCTACTCGAGGCTCCCGGTCTTGAGGCCCCCCCTACTCGAGGCTCCCGGCCCTGAGGCACCCCTCCCCTACTCGAGGCTCCCGCCCTGAGGCACCCCCCTATCGAGGCTCCCGGCCTGAGGTACCCCACCACTCGAGGCTCGCGGCCCGAGGCACCCTCACCCCCACTCGAGGCTCGAGGCCCGAGGCACCCTTACCTCGAGGCTCCCGGCCTGAGGCACCCCAACCTCGAGGCTCCCGGCCCGAGGCACCTCCTTCCCCCCCCCCTCGAGGATCCGGCCCCTAGGCACCCCTTTCCCTTCCCCCTCCTTCGAGGCACCCTCCCCCCTCTCCACACACACTTGCCCCTTTGACCCGAATCCCATACTTACCCCGTGCCCCGAGGCACCCCTACCTCTCGATGCAAAAGGGAGAAAAAAGCATGCTCAATACTTATAGTTGGCATAAAAATGTTCCTTTCAAGATTTCTTTTCTCATCTGGAGAGCACTTTGGGCAGAAATTACCTACCAAGGACAAAATCAGTACAATTGGTAGAGAACTTGTAGTGTACATGTTGCATCAAAGCAGGGGTGGGATAATGCCCCTCACATTTTTTGTTTCTGGGCATCTGGCTACTCATATTAGGAAGTTTCTCTCTTATTGTTGGGATCACTCACAGTCATATTCCTTGGGCACATTCTTATGATCTGGTGGATTATGAACCCTAATAATGATGTCATAATAAACTCATGTTTCATACCCTTTCTATTCTTCTTTGTTGGAACTTGTGGAAGAATAGGTGTGCGGCAAAATATCGGCAACAAGTAGCCCAGTAGTATAAGTGTAAAGTTCTTAATATTTAAGAACATAAAAAACCTCCTAACCACTGTTTATCCGTGTAAAGTTCTTATATTTAAGAACATAAAAAACTCCTAACCACTGTTTATCCGTATATACAGTGGCTCCACAATTTGGACAAGCTTGTTTACTATGATGGAGGGATGTAGCCATGAGACCAGAATTATTTCTGTTCATTGGGAACAACCAGTGCAGGGTATATATATACAAGCTTAACACTGATGGTAGTGCTCTAACTAATAAAGGCAAGATTGGTGGAGGAGGGATTTTAAGAGACTACCAGGGCAACATTGTCTATGCTTTTACCATTCCCTTAGGCATAGGAACTAACAACCAAGCAGAAATTTCAAGCATCTTTACATGATGTTTATTGGTGTCTTGAGCTGGATATGAGAAAATCCTCCTTGAGGTTGATTCAGAATTACTTACCAGATGGCTCAAGCAAAGCAGCAAACCTCCTTGGAAGATGCAGAAGTTCATACAGAGCTTTAAAATGTAATCAACCAGCTGTAATTCTTCCAGGTTAGACACATATATAGGGAGGCAAATTGTACAACAGACTACCTCTCTAAATGGAGCCACACTTGTGATACCATTCAACACTTATATACTCATCAACAACTACCTATAGCAGCCAAATTCACCAACAGGTAACACTACATCTGCATGTCATACATATTAATTGTTCTCTACTCACTTATATACTATGAAACTATGAATATATATATATATATATATATATATATATATATATATATATATATATATATATATATATATTATATATATATATATATATATATATAGGCAAATGATCAAACAACTCATCAAGATACATGGCTGGTTCGTACATTATTATATATATTAAAGTCATTTTACAAGTATCTACATAGTATATATTAAAAATGTTGGGGTTTGATTATATATACAATTTGAATGAACCGCCAGTCCTATCACCACAAGAGCCTACTACTTACAAGTGTGTCTCGTTCTTCAAATAACAGAGTTCATTATGGTCTTATATTAACAAGAATCAATTATTCAATTTGACACAACTGTTGGTCACATATAGCAAAAAACTAAGCCAGTCAAATGTGTACAGACAAACAAGACTCGAAAATGCAGCAAGATAACTAAAGGACAAACATTCAAGGTCAATATCCAAATATCAAAAGCTCTTCTGTACAGTTAATCCATGAAAAATCAAATACTAAACAAAAGTAGAAACATCAAAAGCTGAGAAAATGGGACTTATCACCCCTTTCCAACTAAAAACAATCAGCCACTTCACCAAAAGTGCAAATATACCGTAAACCTGAGAGCCTACTCGGTTACAAGTAGCCACCTGAAACAAAACATTAGAAGTAGCAAAGACTATAAGGAAATGATTCAATATCGTGTTCTGTCCAAGTGGAGCCCTAAGAGCCAACTGATCTAATGTCAAGCATTCACCACCAGCCTTCTCAATCCTTGCCCTGACTATCTTTGTGAACCTCAAAGCACACACCACAGTTTTGGACCTTCTAACATTGTCGGTAACTAGTACCCACAAGGACAACAGTCTAATCGTGATGCTAAGCAAATATCAAAACCATCACTTTAATCACAAACACACAAACAAAATAACATATACATCTAAATCAACAAAACAAAACACAAAAAAAATCCCTAAACAATATACCTTTCCTTCGGCATAAGAAATCAACCTCAATAGAGAAAGTGGAGGCTTGTTAATCTTGCTCATGAAAAGCCTCCTAAGAATCACCTTATTGAACTTGCTTCCGGTCCTCCTTGCCAAACAATATTGTGTGTTTCTTTTCATGGCATACTTACAAGGAGCAAGACCCAATTAACTGAATCTCAAGATGCCCCATTGAGTTTCAGATGCACCATTAGCATTATGAAGGGAATGAAAATGGGTTTAATTCGAAAAGCAGATCCAGAAATTGCCTCTCCCATCTTTCTCAATGAAGGGAATGAAAATGGGTTTAATTCGAAATTTGAACATACCAGAAATAATCAACAAATTGATGAACACAGCCATCTGATCTTGGCCTCATACGAAAGCGTAAGGCTTTGAGAATATTGTGAACGTTGTACTATACTGGTTTCTTGAAGAAGACGACGAAGGTCTGGTATGTTTGATTTGAATTTTATAGAGAATATTGTGAACGTTGGGGAAATGAATTGGGATCCGAAAGTTAAAAGAGTTTAAAATGAGGTAATAATATTACAATTAAAGGGGTCATATTTCAAATTACCAACATATCTAAATTGAATTAAATTAGTAATTAGGTTAGGATTTAAATAACATTATTTACACGCTTCTTAATCTTAACAAAATGAAATAATTAATTTATTTAATTTGAAAATATAATCTACAAAATATTAGAGTGTACTTTTTTTGAGACGATTTTTGAATATTTATAAAATGTATTGATTATATAAAAGCATACATATTATTTAAAAATCATAAAAAAGTGACAAAATTATTTTAAAATATTTTGAAAATACTGTAAATTTTATAAAACCAATTATTTCAAATTGTCTGTAATTAAAGAAACTCGATGATTAATCTACATTATAGAGGATCAAAATTGGGTGTCAAAATAGGATAAATTTGGTTTTTTCCCGCGTTGGGATCGTTTGAACTTTAAAATGCATATGTTTGCCTCTGGGACTAACTTACGCCGTTAATAAGGTCGTGACTAACGTCAATGAAATATTTTTAGCCAAAACAAGTCAAGATTATGTATAATAAAAAATCCATGAAATAGAGCACACAAAAATCGATAAATTTGGTTTTATCCGCATTAGGGCTTGTTTGAACTTGAATGCATTTGTTTTCCCCTCGAAACCAACTCACACCATTAGTAAGTTTTTAACGGACATCCATGAAATTTTTTGTCCAAAAACAAGTCAAGATCACATATCACCAAAAATCTATGGATTATAGGACATGAAAATAGGTTAATTTGATTTTTTCTGCTTTGGGCTCGTTTGAACTTGAAAATGCGTTTGTTTGCCCCTCGAGACTAACTCGCGCCGTTAATAAGGTCACAACAGACATCCATGAAATATTACAGCAAAAAACAAGTCGAAATCACGTATAACCACAAATCTATGGACTATAGCACACAAAAATTGGTAATTTTTTTTCCCATTGGTGCTTGTTTGAACTTGAAAATTCATTTATTTGCCCCTCGGGACCAACTCAAGCCATTAATAAGGTCGTAACGGACGTCCATGAAAAATTTCAGCCAAAAACAAGCCGGGATCATGTATCACCAACATTTCATGGACAATAGCACATGATAATTGGTAAATTTATTTTTTCCTTGTTAGGGCTCGTTTGAACTTGAAAATATATCTTTTTTTTCATGGGGACTAACTTAATCCATAAATAAGGTCGTAACGGACGTCTATGAAATTTTTTGACAAAAAACAAGTCAAAATCTATCACCAAAAATCCATGGACTATATAGCACACAAAAGTCGGTAAATTTGGTTTTTCCGTATTGGGGTTCGTTTGAACTTTAAAATGGTTTGTTTGCCCCTGGGGACCAACTCATGCCATTAATAATATCGTAACTAACGTTCATAAAAAAATTTGGCCAAAAATAAGTCGGGAGCACGTATCACCAAAAATCCATACAAAAATCAGTAACTTTGGTTTTTTCCGCATTGGGGCTCTTTGAACATGAAATGTGTCTCTTTGCCCCTCGGGACCAACTCACACTATTAATAAGGTCGTAATAGACGTCCATGAAAAAATTTGGCAAAAAACAAGTCGAGATCACGTATCACCAAAAATACATAGATTATAGCACATGAAAATCGATAAATTTGATTTTTTCCGCATTGGGGCTCGTTTGAACTTGAAAATGCGTTTGTTTGCCCCTCGGGACCAACTCACGCCATTAATAAGGTCTTAACGGACGTCCATGAAAAATTTTGTCCCAAAACATATCGAGATCACGTATCACTAAAAATTCATGGACTATCCCCACAAAAATCGATAAATTTTATTTTTTCCACATTGGGACTTATTCTAACTTGGAAATGCATTTGTTTGCCCCTTTAGAACAACTCACGCCACTAATAAGAGCATGCATCCTTCTTCAGCTTCTTCAATCTCATATTCTTCATGAATTATGGATTGTTTCTTTATTTTGATCTATTTTCAATAAAATCTTCATTGTCAGAATCAAATATACACCATATATTATCATTAGTGGTTGAAAACTATTTGGGTAATCTAAATACTAAAAGATGGAGCATCATCCATATAAATCGAAAGTTTATAGATGAAAATCTAAAAAAAATTAATAAAAATTGATACCAATGAACTTGAAAGAAAAAACGGATGAAGAAGATGATGAATAAGAACTCGATAAACAAATCATTCTGAATACATAACTGTCTTTGGCAGTATCTTTGATACTTTATCTGTATCAAAGAGGTTGAAAGATTGGATGTTTTGGTGGTGCAACGGTTGGAAAGACACTGCTTACTATGGAGCATATTAACAATGTTGCACTAGGAGTAAAAAAGAATCTTCATGTATTCTGTTTCTTTAATCTAATTTTATATTCACTTCTCGACTTCAGGTGGTTTCTCAGTGTTTGCTGGTGTTGATAACGATTTGTATAGAGAAATGATTGCTATAGTTTATTTACCGTTTCCTCTCTGTACTGTTCCTTCTCTGAGTTTTGTTCCATGCCATATCATAGAAGGTGTGTCCTTCTAAATTCTCTAGAGACCCTTTCGCACCAAAATCAACTACTTTAGAGATTGCAAGCCGGATACATACCCATGAATACAGTGAGAAAATACTGAAAAGCTTAACTAAGATGTTGCTTAGAACCTTGCGGGAACCTGAAACTGCAATTTCAATAGGCGACCCAAATCCAATTCCAACTAGATAAATAATTTTGGGGGTTTCAGGTGGCAGTAGTCTGAAAATTGATCAGGAGGAGTGTGATTTCAGGTGCCGTTTTGATGGACCGGGTTTGTTTTCGGCTGTCATAGAAGAAAATGAAATAGGTTTCGATTGGAGTGTGTAGGTGACAGTGGTTCACTGTGGATTTTCCCGGCGATTTATTCAGTGTTTGATGGTGTTTTTTCTAAAAGTTGTCAGAGAAATGAGACTGTAAAAAAAAATTCCCAATCAACTCACAACTTGCAGTGTAGGTTCTGGGATGGCATTTTTCCAGCAACATGTTTGCGACTTGACCATTCTAGACCAAATGAACACGAAATCAGTTGTTGGGGGGTGAAGATGGGCTAAAAGAAAGATATGGAGGATTACAAATTGAAGGAATATTGGGTGTTCGGTTGTAGTCATCAAAGAGAAATCAACTTGGAGATTGAACCTAATTTTAAGCAATGAAAACAAAGAATACTTATGAAAGGGAAATAAAAAAAATGCAGAGCTGGTATTTGCAGATAATTTTCTTGCCATTGATGATGTAGGTGACTGACTCAACGTCCCTCGTTCCCAAAAGCATTCCAGGTCGTGATAGCAATTCAGAAAATAATGAATACCAAGTGTTTGAAGGAGAAGTTCTGAATGAAGGACAGGCTTCGCCAATATCGATGAGTTAGAGAAATTAAGGACCAAAGAGAAATAGAGATTAAAGGTACAAATGTTGGTAAGCCAGCTACTTCTTCTAAAGACAAATTATTGTGTGTAAATGTGCATGCTTTCGCTTGTGCGCCGAAAGAGTATGTGTGGTATTCTGATTATATATTTAATTTTGTTCTCTTGTTTGTAAATGGGGTTTACATATTACTTATGAGGTGTTTCCATGAAGCTTTCTTTTGGTTCTCCTTACATTGAGAAAACCTCACCTTCATGAACACTAAAATTAAACACAGTAACTTATGTGGTTAGGTTCTACAGTTGACATACAAGGATATAGTCCTTCGGTTAAATGACTATGGGCGCCTCTTCAGAAACATTATGCATCCTTCTAAAGGACGCCAACCTCTTCCAAATTGAATGACTGAACTTTAGAAAACTGGCTTAACACATTACACATCCTAAGTATTCATTATCCATCAACCATTTTTACATCCCTAATAAACATACATATATTCTTCTACTATTCATAAATTGTGTTGGGATATGAATTTTCACTTCTTTCTGAGTTGGATACTACAACAGATGACTGGTTGGTTAAGGTACCAGTTTGTAGGATATGGAAATTTGTGAATTTCAAATGAAATCGAGAGTCGATTAGTCTTAACGTAGTTCTTATTGATGAAAAGGCCTAGTTCATGTTTTTTCTTTATTTAGATCATTCCTTATCTTGAAGCACTTACTGATTTGCTTGTACCAGGAATATTTGATGCACGCTGTAATTTGGAAATTTAAGTTAGCAGGTTCCGACATAAGTTGAGCAAAGGCTCGGCAATCATTATAAGGAACTTTGAAGTTACAATAATTATAGGTGATCAACAACTTACAACAGTCATCCCAACAGGCTGAGGATGCTTTATCCCAGGGAATGAAGGCATTGCAGCAGTCTTTGGCTGAGACTCTCGCAGGGTCTCTTGGTCCTTCATGTTCCTCTGGGAATGTTCCAAATTATATGGGTCAAATGGCCAAGGCAATGGGGAAGCTTGGAACTCTTGAGGGCTTCATACAGCGGGTGCTTAATCAACCCTTCACATCTATGTCTATTCCTTTGAAAATATATACTTGCTTTGTCTGAAATGCTTCCTAAAAACCTGCAGATTCATCACTGACATGTCAAACTTGTGCATCTTTCTGTTGGTTAGCCTTTTCCGTAGTTGTCTCCTTAAAAACAAAATGAGAGATGCATTCGGAGAAGGAATTAGGAGAAGTAATAAATTCCAAATGTCTTTGTTAAGATTTTCATATTCCAAATTAATCCAAACAAACTTGTCTACTTCACCATATTGTTATTATCATTAATACCTTTTGAAGTACAAGCGATGAGGGTCCTGGGGAGGGAAAGAGAAGGAAAACCAAAGTTCCTGCTTAGAATTGAACTCTTGCTTACTCTAGGTCTAGTGAAGCTAGGAACCATTCATTCTTATTTACTGCACAAGATAAAATCTTTGAACAACTTTAGGCCCCAGCCAAACAAAAAGTGTCTATTTCATCTCACACTACTCCTAGCCAACTGATGACATATTCTCCTGTCTACTAGAATGACTAGCTACCTGCTCAATCGCTCTCTATCTTTTTCTTCCTTCGCCACCAACGACGGTGCTGATGAAGGAATACGCAGTGGAGAGTTACTGAAACTGGAGGAATGGAGACAATCCTCAGAGATGTCAAAGCTGATAATGTCAAAGTTTTTCCCATTCCTTAGCACTGTGATTTTGCAGATTTCATGGTCGTTGCTACTGGTCGATCCGCTTGGCACGTCCGTAATATTTCTCAAGTCCTACTTTACAAGGCAAGTTCGGTTATTCTCGTTGTTACTTGAAATGTGTTAATCAGTTTCACTTTTGTTTCTCATTTCTTCAATGCTTAGGACAAATATGTATGCTTATGTTACCGAAAGTTTGATAGGCACCTGGATTAGTCACTAGGTTCCTGTTATCCAGTGTCTGGAAATTACTTAGGTTTGTTTTCAGCCTTTGCTGAGATTTGGACCTTGCTCTACCAATGATTCGTTCCAGCTTCATAGAGTGCCTTTGGGTACAAGGGGTGTGTATGTGGAAGAACCTACATTAGTAGCAACTGAGGGATCATGCATTAGAGTATATTGTGTTGCAATTGAATGAATGGAAACATTAGAAACTTACATAAGTAGCATACCCAGGCATTTGAGGGAAGGGGAAAAGGAACCGGTATTATTTACGCAAAATATCCCGGATGTAGCAATAGACAATTCCAGTTCCTAATTTTCTATAGACACTTTTGAGGAGATATGTGGAATCTTTGTTACAATACCTTGTTTTATCTAATTTTTAAAAAGTTACTGTCAACTGCTAGAAGGAAATGAAGAACTGAAAATATCCATTGAACTATCAGAAAACAGACTTCTTGATTAGTCTTAAAATTAAAGCTTGGATGAGGTGTGCTCACCTGAATAGATTTTCATTTTTAAGCTTACAAAAGGCTGGGGTAGGAGTTATGTTCTCTGAAAAGGAAAAGACCAACAAAGCTGAGGGCCATGGCATAATCCTATTTGTGATTCTGCTGCTTTGCATGTCTCATTGAAGTGCCAGCAATGCAAGGCTGAAGGCTAGAACATGCCTGCGCGTCAGGGAGAAGGGAAAAGAAAGGACGTCTGTCAGCACATTATTTTCTTTACTTCAATCTTTCAGCACTAGTACAAGTAGTCTACACTTGAACTATGGAGCTAACAAAGTCCAGAAAAATTAATTAGAAACATGTCAATTCTATTAACAGGTGTAAGAAAATTCCAATTGAACAAATTCACTAAACATTTAGTCTTGAGAGAGTGAAAGGAGTTGAAATTCGATCAAAGCATCTGATTCCTTTCATTCCAGATAACCAAGAAAATGACTGCTGGAATCACCCTCGAGACTTTCTTGATGGCTTTATCAACTCTCTAGAAGAGTAGGGATGTTATCCTGATTACTTCCAGATGGATAGCCTATAATTCCCCTTTTTGTAACTGGGAATTATCTCACTGTAGTGTATGGGGGTCCAAGACAGATGAGGGAGGATTAACAGTCATCTTCAGTTTCAAAAATAATTTTAACTGTCATCTTAAGTTTGAGCTAGCAATCAACCAAGAAAGAGGAAGCATCTTTGCAGAAGTACATGATCGAGAAGCATATGATAACTTCAACTTGTCAACTATGGGCTGTTGCAATAATATACATTTGAAGTATCTACCTGTGGTTGGCAGCTTGAAACTTGTTGTCGCACATGCTATTTGTCCAAGCATTCGTACAGATTTGACTTGCTATCTCATTTAAAGAGAAATGAATCTGGAAATTAGTTTTGTGCATCTTTTTGGTTCACAGCTTAGAAGAACTTTTGGAGCTGAAGAATAGTTAGTATGAGATAAACTGTGAAAAGAATATCATTGCATATTCAGTGTTTAACTACTGAAAACAAATATCTTAACGATTTTGCTTGAATAATTTGCTTATATGCACTTTACCTTTTTGTTCGATGAGCAGGTTAAGCAAAAGCAAAAAAGGATCAAAGAGAATGTTGTTACCTAGCGTGGAAGGGCAAGAAGTGGGCAACTGGATTGTAATCGACTCTAGTAACAAGCGCTTTATTTTAGCACTCTTATCTATGCAGTTCTAAGATTTTTGTGGATGTGGATTCACAAAATGTGAAAAGCATTGTGCGTTATGTTGTTATATCCAACGAGCCATTCAGGTGAAATCTGAAGGTGGTTAACTTGTTTGGGGAAGATCTATATGTAGATATTTCGGAGAGCATTTTTAAAATACTTGTCCGAGACATAAATCTGTTACTTGTCTCATACAAGCTACTGATGCACTGCAAAGGGTTATCTCCAAGTTGCTTCAATTGGTGTGGTGTATCAAGGATGATGTGCTTATTCGAGTTCTTGGTCTGATCATATGAGTTTTAAACTTCTATCAAATTCAAATTTTCATGTGTTATGACACTAATTAGCTTCTAAACCCTTCTGTTATGACAATCATTATGTTTAATAAGTAAATAAGTCAACAGATTTCATTCTTTTGTAGATCTAGTTTGTAAGAGCTACTGTAATATTAATTTTGGTGATAAATGGACGATCAACTGTGACCTACAATCAACTTCTACATCTCTGATGCTGCTGTTATTCAGTAGTAAAGTGCTCTGTATTTATTTATGACGTCCATTATATGTTATATCAAGTTGAAATCGACTTTTCTGTGTGTTTAGTCTGCAGTGCAGTACATGCAGAGCAATTTGTAGTTTTTGCTTATTGAGACATCTATCTTTTGCATTGATCCATGTGATTGTGTGAGTACAGGACGTAGTTTTACTAGCCATCAATTAAGTAAACTCGCTAGTTCTCAAATTCTACTGAATTGCTTGATATTATATATTGTTAGTTACTGATTTTTGTTAATGGAAATAGTTAAAGTAGTAATTCATGCCCTTGATGAGAAAGTGAGAGCATACTACGGGTGTGTTTGGTATGAAGGAAAATGTTTTCCATGGAAAATGTTTTCCTAGAAAATGTTTTCCTGGAAAATGTTTTCCTGGAAAACAAATAGATTTTGGACTTATTTTCTCATGTTTGGTTGGTGAGTAGAAAATATTTTTCGGAAATGATTTTTAGTGTTTGATTTATGAATGAAAAATGTTTTTGAGAGACATCTTTTATTTTACTAGAGTAAAAAATAATTTATAAAATCAAAAATATTTTTTAAAATCAAAATTATTATTTTTTGAGGGTGGGGTTGGGTTGGGTTGGGGGTAGTGGGTTAATTCTTTGAGGAGGGGTTGGGATTGGGTTGGGGGGCTGGCCGGTGAGGGGGAGGGGGGGTTCAGGGATCGGGTGAAAAAATAAAATTTTGAAATTAAAAATATTTTTTTAAAATCGATGTTTTTCCCAAAAAAATGTAATTTAAAATTGGAGGAGAGTTTTGGAAAATGTTTTCCTTAATTTTTGAAGGGAAGTCATTTTCCTTAATTTTGAGGAAAATGAGTTGATTTGGAAAACATTTTTCATAACTTTTGTCCCAACCAAACATGGGAAAATTGAAAAACATTTTCCAGAAAATGTTTTCCTTCATACCAAACAACTTAGAGAAGCTTTGGAGCACATATGCATCAAACCAGGACCATGGTGTTGGTCAGGGTCAGGTATATCATTTTTTTAGTTCCTTGTCAATTGTTAATTACTTTCGGCTGAATAACCTGACTTGTCACATAATAATTGTTCACATATTTTTTATGCCAAGGATTTGGACAAGGCCTTCGTGAAGGTTCACTCTAAGAGTAACTCTAAAAAGCATCCCTCTACAACTACCTGATGTATGAGCTTCAGCATGGAAAATCAGCTTTGTCATGTTGACTGGCAATTACAGCCTCTATATAGAAGTGGTTTCTTTCAGGAATAGCGGGGGTTTTACGTTTGGAGATTGTTATTAGTTCAAAGCTTGCATGTTCCATTTTCATCGTGAGTATGTGATTTTGATAATCGTACCCGTGAAATCAATGAGGTGTAAAAAAGGGCGGCTCAACATAATTGGGGACCTAAAGCGATATTTCAATTCGTGGCCAAAAATAGGAATAAATTTCATATACATATTTATTCAAAATTAATTTTTCTCACACTATTTACATGAAATTTTTTAGTATTTAATAATTTTTTTTTTCAGTTACTAGTTTTAGGTAAGATTTTATCAACTCAACATTGAAAAACATTCTTTAAGCGAGACAATTATTATATGTATTGTTAACATAATGCTACAAGTGATAAATTGATAAAAAATAAATAAAGATAAGAGTTTGAACCATAGAATTTAACTCAAGAAGTTGATGACTTGGTATACCTCATTTTAATATGCTTGTAATAATGCTTGAAACTAAAATTATAAAAGAAACAAAAAGAAAATTTGTAATTAACTTTGTTCAACACTTTTAACAAAAAACTTTATTTTTAATTAAGTACAAAAGATGATAAAATCGATAAAATAATTTATTTTACAAAAAATTATACTTTTTATCATAGAGCCGGCCCTGGGTGTACATTCTCATAATATGTCACAAGCAACAGTTAAACCTTTGGTCTGTAATAGTTGTTCCGGTTATGTATGTATGTTAGGGTTATGAGCCATAACTATTTTCTTGTTGATGAATGATATCAGCTTGGTTCCTAGTCAACAGTTCATGATCCTTCTCATTCGGAAACTTCATGGATTATATAGTAGTAAATTTATGGTCAAGTATGTTGTTTGTTTTAAGATAATTGGGTGTCACCAACTTATTTCTTTATTTTCAGACAGTAGAGACTTTTGTTCAGTTTCATGAATTTCTCGATTATTTTATTTAGATTTATATTAAGTACATGTTTCAATTAACTAAGTTTCAGCTTATAAAATGTCATATTAGTTCATTAGCACCATGCAATATCAAGAGTTCGATTGAGGTCATTTGTGATTTTGAATGTTAATCACTAGAAGTGAATTCATAATTCAAAAATAACAGGGTATTATTAGATGTGGATGTGCCTTTTAGCTTTATGTTGATGTTCGTGATGAATTCATGTGCCTTTTAGCTTCATGTTGATGTTCGTGATGAATTCCTTTGGACTAAATACGAATTTGCGATTTGTTATCATTCTCTGATTTAATACGAGTTTGAATATCACCATTTTTCACTAAATAAAATTGCTAGTCATTTACTTTAAAGTGACTTATTTAAACAAAAAATAATTTACCAGAAACACACTTAATAAATACAATAAATTTTAAAATACGTCGCCCAAAGACTAACGATTTTAGAAAATAATTTAAATGGATAAATTGTCATTTGACCATCCGTTATAAATTAGGACATGTGGCTCAAAATTCAACGATTAGTCCGTTTAATGAAATACGAAAATAAATAACCCTTTATTTTTATGCATTTTAGTTAGTAAAAGTACACTATAGGGATATTCATTCATGCTCTTTCCCAAATAAACATTACAACTCACAATATCACAATATAATTTGAAAATTAAACAATCTATTTTTTTTTACAAAATAATTTATTCCAAAAAAAGGATCAGTAAGGCTTGAAACTAGCCGTTAGAATGTGTTTCAAACACCTTTATAAAGTAGCCTTAAGAAATGAATTCAAGTAGCCGTTAGAAGACCCAGTAGTCACAATCTCTTTCATTTTCTTCAACAAAATCTCTCTCAACCCTTTGTTCTTCTGTAAAAACCCAAAATATTTGATGGTATACTTCAAAAATCAAATCTTGATGGCAACAATGAGCTGTGGAAACAACAACAATACTCCCTGCAACTGCTGCTCCTTATGCCTTCACCAAAACAGACACAGACTACTGCAAAGACTATTGTTACTCAGGTGTCTTTTTTTTTTACTCAAATCTTTGAATTTTGATGTTTATGGTTGTTTGATGTATCTGTAATTTGATTTTCGTGGTATGGGTTTTTGATCTGTTTGTGGATTGGATCATTCAAGTCTTTTATTGAAAACTTTTGTTTATGGATTGGATTTTGGGTTTTGGGTTTCTTGATTTGGGGTTTGATATGGTTTTATTAGGGTTATAGATCTTCGATTTGATTTTCAAGACTGTTCTGATGATTTCTCAAAATGATAAAATTTTAGGTGTTTTCTCATATGCGTATATGCTCAAATTGATTTTAGTGCTTATGCAAGATCATTTCTATTTGAGTTTCAAATTATATCTACACATTTGTTGGCTATATCTATGTTTTTAGGTGTTATATAGTCATCTGGATATATTTTTATGTGATATCTTTATGCTTTTATGGATTATTAGGTTTTGGGAGTGTTTAGATTTCAATACTATTTACAAATGTGGGAATCATAGAAATCTATATATTTTTCATTTCTATTTCTGTGAGAAATTTTCTTCAACTTTAAAGTTGTTTTCGTTATGTTTTAGATGAGTGGGTGACTCAGGAATATCTGTATTTCTCGAAGAACACAACATTTTCTGCCAGAAAGGGACAATAACTGGTAGCAAAGAATACAAGCTCTCTCTTCCATTTCCTGCTGATACCCTTTTAAACCACCAAAGGTCAAATTTGAGTCCGGTTGCTTTCATCCCAATGTTTAGACATTCTTCAGGTAACTGTCCCATCCGAGTCTTGTTGAAACTGATTGGATATGCCTAAAAAAGTTGAGGGTCTATTGGGATCAGTCTCTCTATCTGCTTGAACGTGTTAATGGTCTCGTATTGTAGTTGGTTTGGTTTAACATCTTCATAACATCTGATCTGATCTGTGGAGTACCATGTCATTATAGGATAAGTGGTCATCTACTTATGATGTGAGGACTATACTCATTTCAATTCAGAGTTTGCTTGGAGGTAAAATAGAGAATCTCTTTGTTTAAAGAACGCAGAAAGTTTGAAAAAGGTCAATGCAAGTTCTGCAGTACCGTTAAACATTACATTGATGAGGCTGAAAAACAATGCCCCGCAAAATTTGTTACCGTCTGCTATCAGTTCAACTTTCATTTCTGTCCTAGAGAATACTGTAAAGGCTATAATTGCCATGATAATAATCTGGAATATCTTGATGTGTATAAGAACGAATCAATAGCCATTCCTTTGAAAAACATGCCTTGAAGAGTTCCATGTTTGGAGATACCATACTTTTCTGAGCCAAGTGCAGCAGGATGGGCTTTGTTTTTGTCATAAGCAACTCCTAGTTCACCGAAAAGTTCATGTCCAACATGGAAATTGCTAAAGTGTTGTGCGAATTCAGCTACTGTAATGTAAGGTTGTTTTTTTCTGAACCAATACTGTTCTTGGTCCTTTATAGAAGTACCTCTTGGAGAAAGTCAGCAGTTCATTTCCTTTCTGGGCATTTAAATCCAACACTTTCGAAAAACTCAAGCACGTTCTCAGGTGGACCTTGGTAGACTATGTGACCCTTTGAGAGCAAAATAATGTCATCGAAAAAGTTCAAAAGTTTCAGGTGCTGGTTGATCAGTATATTCTTAACCATTTTCTAGTCTTGTTCTTGTAATGTTGTACCCGAGCCAAAGATAGTTCACCTCTGAACACTCAAGCTGCTGCTCTTTGGTGCAACCAAGAAGGTAAAATCCTTAAGCTTTCTTGTAAATTGAAATTACGAGTATATCCACTTGCGTCTGTTTAACCAGTCTTTTTGCCTCTTTTTTTCTTTCTTTGTGCAGAATACAGGAAGATGATTGAGAAGCTATTTCAAGCCTAGTGTGTAGTTAGGTGTTAGTGTAGAATTCTTTTCTTTTTTCATATGGATGGAACAAATATAGTTGAAATTGTTTTACTCAGACTACTTTAGTCACTACCAAATTTATTTTGGTCGACATCCTCTCAGTTTACAAAAAATAATGTATGGGACAGTTGGTAGGCTCTTCTCAACATGGTTTCCAAGTAGTGTTCTCAAACCAAGGCAAGCCAAGGTGCCACTTTGCAGGAGGATGCCGTTGTCAATGGCCAAAGATTGACCTGAGAAGCCCATGCTTTGAATATGACACATCTTTTGCGCACCGAGGATATGGAGGCAAGTCAAATGCTTGTAGTATTAAAACCTTATTAATGTACTTTCTAGCTTTTGGCATTTGTGCTATGTTGTTGGTGTTATGGTTCTTGCATGTTGTAGTGCTTCTTATTAATAAACTAGTGTAGTATACTACTAGTAGATGCTAGTATATTGTCACTCTCAATTTATCACAAGTTTCTTTGTCACTCTTAATAAGATGTGGAAGTCCATAGCTATGTGTTGTTCTGTACCATGATTTAATGTGTCTTGCTTATATTTTGGGCTCCCCTGTTGCGTTTATTTCATTCCTGTGACATGTTTGAAGTTTGCCTACAGGGACTGGTAGAACAATTGTTGTACTTTTTTTAATTACAAGTTACAGACTTTCAAAACCATAAAATCCAATTAAGCTTCTTTATTGTATAAGAACTGTTCATGAAATGGAGAAAACATTAGTTAAGCTTAAACTGTTGTCTAATTATCAGTTACATCATTTCGGGTCAGGCGTCTGAATGCTGGCAATTCGATTGTCATCAAGAAAGAATTTGTGTGTGAAACCATCCGTGCTTTCTTCTGAGAATAGTGATTCTCTATATGGACTGATTCCTGACTAGAAATCAAGTTTTGTTATTCATACATCTCTCTGTTAACATGGGTGCTCAAGTTTATTGACAATTAGAGGGAATCTATGAAAACAACACTGTTAATTGACGTTCTCTCATAGTCGAACTACACTATAATTAGGAGTAGAATTTATGAGCGTTCTTTCTTCTTCAACATAGCCTTCCTATTTGCCCATTCCTATTTGGTCACAATTTTAATAGCTACTGGTTTGATCATAGGTTTGTCTCATTTAATTATTTAAATTTTGTGTTAAGTAAAGTAATGAACATGCCTGAAACTATTGTTACATTTTGTTTGGTACTCAAGTTGTCTCACTTGTTCTACTAGAAAAACTAATTATTTACCATAGAGTTTTCCTTCTCTTGTTCTTATGGAAATTTAGCATTTGTTTAAAGTGTGGGATTCTCAATGACACTTTGAATGGTTGCCCCAAAAGTAATTGAGTTAAACCCCAAAAGTAGAAGTGAATTTGGCTCAAGAGAGACCCAAATTCAATCTTTCCCCTACTCTTAAATTAGTTAATTGTGATTATTTATTGTTTGTTGTTTATTAACTTTAACTTTAAAATGATTAATTCACTTACTCAAATTCCCCAAATGATGAACTATTTCATCATCAACTCTAATATTCTTTCCACAATTCAATATTTTAGTCAAAATTTTCACTTGTCTTCATATAATTTAAAAAATGTGGAGTTGGGGTAGGGGGTAAGGGGGATAGGGGGTAGGGGTAGGTAGAGGGTAGGTAGGGGGTAGGGGTAAGTAGGGGGTAGGGGTAGGTAGGTAGGGGGTAGGTAGGGGAAGTAAGGTTGGGTAGGGGGGTAAGGGTAGGGGGGTAGGTAAGGGGTAGGTAGGGGGGTAAGGGTAGGGGGTAGAGGGTAGGGGTAGGTAGGGGTAGGGGTAGGTAGGGGGAGGGGTAAGTAGGGGGAGAGAGAGGGGGAGCAGGGGGGAGAGAGGCAAGAGAGAGGGGGATCAGAGGGGAGAGAGGAGGAGCAGGGGAGAGCGGGGGGAGAGTAGGGAAGAGCGGGGGGGGGGGTTAGAGTAGAGGGTAGGGGTAGGGGGAGAGCAGGGGGGTTAGAGTAGAGGGTAGGGGTAGGGGAGAGCAGGGGGGGTTAGAGTAGAGGGTAGGGGTAGGGGGAGAGAGGGGTTAGAGTAGAGGGTAGGGGTAGGGGAGGTAGAGGGGGTTAGAGTAGAGGGTTAGGGGTAGGGGGGTTAGAGTAGAGGGTAGGGGTAGGGGGGTAGGGGGTTAGAGTAGAGGGTAGGGGTAGGGGTAGGGGTAGGGGGTTAGAGTAGAGGGTAGGGGTAGGGGTAGGGGTAGGGGGGGGGGTTAGAGTAGAGGGTAGGGATAGGGGTAGGGGTAGGGGGTTAGAGTAGAGGGTAAGGGTAGGGGTAGGGTAGGGGTTAGAGTAGAGGGTAGGGGTAGGGGTAGGGGGTTAGAGTAGAGGGTAGGGGTAGGGGGGTTAGAGTAGAGGGCAGGGGTAGGGGGTTAGAGTAGAGGGTAGGGGTAGGGGGTTAGAGTAGAGGGTAGGGGTAGGGGGGTTAGAGTAGAGGGTAGGGGTAGGGGGTTAGAGTAGAGGGTAGGGGTAAGGGGTAGGGGGTTAGAGTAGAGGGTAGGGGTATGGGGTAGGGGGGTTAGAGTAGAGGGTAGGGGTAGGGGGTAGGNATTTTCTTAGGGGATTTAATATAACCTTATGATTGCAATGTGCAACCAAAACAGTACATTTGTAATTAACACTGTAATTACATCGTGACAAACGAACAGGTCAACGTAATTACTAACCTGATAATTCTTACCCTAGTAATTACACCAATTTCAATTGCCGTCTCTTTTCAAACAGACACTTGTCAAATAAGTGTGATGCGAATATTGTGGTTCTCACAACATATTGTTATAGGCTTGCAGTACTTCTAACTTTTAAGTGCTATATTTACTCAATTTTCTTACATAAACTTTCTTGATCATCAAGAGTATGCTCATGGAATGTCATATTAACTTACATAGAATATTCTTGTTGACAAGTAAGCAGACATTTACTTCTGCAGTCATCATAAAAGAGCAAAAATAAATATTAATCTTTAAGCTTCCATTTTCGTCTTCCCCTCCCCGTAATTAGTCAACATCACCATATGATTTGTTAATGGTTATTCCATGTCGAGATTTGCTACCAAAATCACCAGATGCCTGTCGATTTCTTTTATAATTAATAAATTTAATAAAGAAAGGGCAAAGTATAGCCAGAAATAGTAAACCTGCAAAAGACATGGTTTTCAATGGATGATACCTAATCTTCTATACGCATGCCTGTCGATCACTGTACCGAAGACTCTAGTAAGGTTCTTTGTTTTACCGTGTCTGAATTCAATTTCAATTCTTATGTGATGATGTCGTGGGTCTGGGTTTTATGATCACGATCCTCTCATTTTCCTATCCTTTTTTTCTAGAGATGGTTGGTGGGGGAGTGGTTAGTGGGCGATGGGATGCAAGGTTGTTGGGATAAGAAATTATGGGGAATTGACCAGATTGATTATGTAGCATAAGTTCAGTTTTAAGAAGAGATTAAGAATTTACTTACTTAATGGAAGAAATCCCAACAAGGATATGCAGTGTGATCCTCTATCTTGTTATATCAGCCTTCTTTTCAGCTTTTTGATGTTGGTACACCCCTAGAACTTGTGTGACATGAAGTGAAGTTTTTGATTTATCTTTAATTGATGGCATCAAGTACCTCTGAGAACTTGTTATTTTCTGGAAAACGAAATATACTTTTATCATTTTCTGAACTTTGCAGATCTTGGATATCTATTTCTATAGTATTTTGCCTTGTAATGAGGGGTACTTACCTTTTCTGGTGCGGCTGCGTTTCTCCTTACCTCTCTTTTTTGATCAGGTGCAATACTCAATGGTGAAATGTTGGTTGGGGATGCATCAATAAATCGCTTTGCTGAGTTTGGTTCCAATCAAGAATTAGGTGCTTCTGATCCTTAATTGACATTTTTTCTCCACAAAAATATGTCTTGTCTGGCGGTTTTTGATAGAATTTCAACGTATTCCTGTAAACCTATATTTGTTTTACCTTTATCATAGCAAAGGAGGCAAGAGAGGGTATTGGTAGTGATAGGCAGGTTTGTCTTTAGAACATTACTATTTTATTGAGCCATTCCTATAAAAGATCGACATAATGAGTTATATTTTGGTTGTGCTGCAGTTGTGTTGTATCCTTTTTCTTTCTACAATGTGTTCAAGTTTGGCAGCTCAGCAGGAAATGAGTGTGTTAATCTCAGTGATGCCTGTCCTTGAATCTCCATAAAATCGGTTGGCTTCTGTCTCCCTTAACATTGAATGTCAATAGATGTTGTGTTCGATATTCTTTATGTTGGGGATACCAGTGTTATTCATCGGAGCTTGAAGGAACATCAAGGAATTCTCCAGAAAGTTGTGAAGCCCATATAAGATCGTTTAGAAATTTTGGTCCCGAATGGTGGTCTTAATGTTCATTGTCTTTCTGGTAAGGATGCCCTTTATTTCCTCTCCATGCCTATTGCTTATGCTGCACCACCCTGTACCAATTTCCCTCCTCCTTGGTTGTATGTAATCATGGAGGAGAAGCTTAAACCATGAACGAAGCTTTTAGATTAGTCATCAATAATTGTTGTTCTGTGGGGTAGTGAATCATCAGCTTTTTGGTGGTCTTTATTCCTTTATATAACATGGAATGCCCTTGAATTCAGAATAATTGATTTTGTAAAGCTTGAACATAAAATTCCATTAGAGTAAGTAATGCAACTTCTGGTCCTTCTAGGAGCTTTGGCATTTGATGTAGAATATGCCCGATGGTTGGAAGAGCAGAACCGACGAATTAATGAGTTAAGGGGAGCTGTTAATTCTCATGCTGGTGATGCTGAACTTCGTACAATAGTCGATGGAATCTTGGCACACTATGATGACATATTCAGGATAAAGGGGGATGCGGCAAAGGCTAACGTTTTTCACACATTGTCGGGCATGTGGAAAACTCCTGCAGAAAGATGCTTCTTGTGGCTTGGTGGATTCCGTTCATCTGAACTCCTCAAGGTGAGAGCCTTTGTCTTCCCACAAGTGAATGTGCAGCTCGGTGAATAGCTTTCTCCACCCTTCCTTTGGCTCAAAATATAACCAAGATAATATACAAAAAATAAAAGCTCATATTCTTGTGAATGGTGGTTCTTTTTTCATTTTAGCATTGAAAGGAACTGTAGAGAACAAATATCAAATTCTGACCCAAGTTCTCTTTTTCGTTCTTTAAACATAATTTCAACCTAATTTACTGCTGCATCTTGATAAACTAACTGTGTATACTTCTCTGTTAGAAGCTCTAAGTAAGGATGCTCTTTTGTGGTGCACTACTCTGATTTCAGTATGCTCCACCTCCCATCTGCTGTCCCCATGGTAGTGGTTCTGTGTTAGCATGATGAAAATCTAAATAATTGTATATATTAATATAATTAGATAGTGATATAAATTAGTATGATCATATAGATTTGTTGTAGAATCAAAGAAATAAATATTGTGATAGAATAGCGAATTTGGAGGGATTGAATAGCAGATTTGTAGAGATAGAATAGCTGATCTTTAGGGATAGGAATAACGGATCTTTAGGGATTTGTAATATTTATTCTCTCTAGACTCTATATAATGAAAAGACTCTCACTTTGAGAGCATTCAGCAAAACTGAAATGGTATTAGAGCCTTTTTCAGTGCTTTGATTCTTAGTGTCATTCATCTGTGGTTCCTTCCAGATTTTTTTTTGGAAGTTTTGGTTCTGCTTACTGTTAGTCAACAGTTAGTCCGAAGTATCTTCGAAGTTAAGGCATCTTGGAATCTTAGTCTTGGTCATTCTGGTTATTTTGCATCATTGCATTCTATCTTCCTTAGCTTGTCAAAAACATGTCGTTATATCAGTTTGAGTCCTTCCATGTTCGTTTCACGAAAAAAATTACTCCGCCTGGGAATTTCAATTCCAGCTATTTGTCACCGGAAAAGTATTATGAGGACATATAGATGGAAGCGATCCTACTCCTACCAATCCTAAAAAGCTTGGTCAATGGAAGGTTAAAGATGCTCGGGTGATGACATGGATTTTAGGGTCAGTTGACCCTCTTATTGTTCTTAATCTCAGGTCATACAAGACACCAAAGGCCATGTGGGATTATTTACGAAAGGTTTACAACCAAGACCATAGCGCAAGGCGCTTTCAGTTAGAGCATGAAATTGCTATGTATTCACAAGGAGGTCTCTCAATTCAAGATTATTTCTCTGGATTTCAGAACTTATGAGTTGAATTTACCGATATCGTTTATGCTAAAATACCTTCTGAATCTCTCTCCATCATTCAAGGAGTTCATGAACAAAGCAAGCGAGATCAATTTTTGATGAAATTATGATCTGACTTTGAAAGTGTTCGCTCCAACTTGATGAGCCGTGATCCATCTCCCTCGTTTGATGTCTGTTTTTGGGAATTACTTCGTGAGGAGAAGCGTCTCGTCGCACAAAATGATTTTCATCGAGGAATATGGTCATATTGCTCGCAATTGTGGGGAGAAGTTTTGTAATTATTGTAAACAACAAGGACACATTATCAAAGAATGTCCCACACGTCCTCAAAATCGTAGGGCAAAGACTTTCCAAGTTAGGATAAATGATTCCACTATAGATAGCTCATCTTTGGTAGGACAAGTTATTACTCCTCAAATGGTACAACAAATGATCTTGTCAGCATTTTCAACTTTGGGACTACAAGGTAATGAGGTAATATCTAAATTTTGGCTTGTTGATTCTGGCGCTTCCAATCTTATGACCAACTCAAGTGATATACTCAAAAACATCCGTGAGTATAATGGTCCAACACAAATTCAGGTTGCCAATAGTAGTAATTTACCCATTACCAAGATTGGTGATATTACTGAAACTTTCAAGAATGTTTTTGTATCACCAAAGCTCTCCACTAGTCTTATTTCGGTTGGCCAATTGGTAGATAATAATTGTAATGTGAACTTTTCTCATAATGGTTGCCTTGTGCAGGATCAGGTGTCGGGGACGATAATCGCGAAGGGGCATAAAGTTGGACGATAATCGCGAAGGGGCATAAAGTTGGAAGATTGTTTCCTATACACTTTTTTATTCCTCCTGTTCTGGCTTTTGCTTCCACCACTACTAAGAATGAGGTTTGGCATAAACGTCTAGGACATCCAAATTCTATTGTGTTGTCTCATTTGTCCAGTTCTGGTTTATTGGAAAATTAAAATCAATTTTCAGTTGCTTCCTTTGATTGTTCTACTTGTAAATTAGGTAAAAGTAAAACTCTTCCTTTTCCTAATTTTGGTAGTCGTGCTGCAAAGTGTTTTGATGTCATTCATAGTGATGTTTGGGAATTTCACCAGTAATTTCTCATGCTCATTTCAAGTATTTTGTGACATTCATAGATGACCATAGTCGGTTTATATGGGTATATTTTCTTCGATCTAAATCTGAAGTGTTTTCCATATTCAAGAAATTTTTGGCTTACGTTGAGACTCAATTTTCCACTTGCATCAAAATATTAAGATCTGATTTTGGTGGAGAATATATGTCTCATGAATTCAATAATTTGTTGCTTGAGAAAGGAATTATATCACAACGCTCTTGCCCATACACGCCACAAAAAAATAGGGTTGCTGAGCGTAAAAACCGTCATCTTTTGGATGTCACTCGTACTTTATTGATTGAGTCCTCGTTCCATCTAATTATTGGGTTGAAGCTGTGTATACTGCTGTCTATTTGATTAATAGACTTCCATCTAAAGTGTTAAACCTTGAGTCTTCATATTATCGTCTTTTTCACAAGCATCCTAGCTATCATAGTTTTCATACATTTGGTTGTGTTTGTTTTGTGCACCTGCCTCCTTCTCAACGCAATAAACTTTTGGTTCAGTCTACTAAATGTGCTTTTATGGGCTATAGTACTTCGCAGAAAGGATTTATTTGTTATGATCCAAGTTCTAACAAATTTCTTGTTTCTTATTTTCTTTAAGAATCGATATTTCTTTCCTACTCATATTGAGTCATCTTCTGTTTTTCTCTTCTTCCTACTTTTGAGGATTTGTCATTGTCTTCTAAGCGCTTCAAACCAGGATTTGTGTATGAACGACGTCGGCCAACTTTACCCCATCCTGAAACAGATCCGCCACCTGAGACTGCTCTACAACCAGAATCTGAGATTTTTTCAAGGCCTGCTCCTCTTGAGCCTCCTCGGCGATCTACTAGAGTGTCTCAAACTCCTAAACGGTATGGTTTTTCTTCTACTTTATCCACCATCTCTATTCCAACAGGTTACTCACAAGCCTCCAAGCTTGAATGTTGGCAAAAAGCAATGGAGGAAGAACTTTTGGCTCTTAAAGAAAATGACACATGGGACATTGTTTCATGTCCTTCAAATGTCCGTCCTATTGGATGTAAATGGGTTTATTCAATTAAACTTCATTCTGATGGAACTCTTGATCGGTACAAAGCTTGATTGGTTGTTCTTGGTAACAGACAAGAGTATGTGGTGGACTATGAGGAGACTTTTGCACCAGTAGAAAAAATGACTACGGTGTGAACTATTATTGCCATTTTTGCTTCACAAAACTGGTCTCTTTATCAAATGGATGTCAAAAATGCTTTTCTCCATGGTGATCTCAAAGAAGAGATTTATATGAAACCTCCACCTGGTTTGTTCTCATCACCTACATCAGATGTATGCAAGTTGAAGCGGTCTTTGTATGGATTAAAACAAACTCCAAGAGCTTGGTTTGATAAGTTCCGATCTACTTTGCTATAATTTTCTTTTGAGCAGAGCAACTATGACTCGTCTTTGTTTCTTCGGAAAACATCTACAGGTTGTGTTCTTCTTTTGGTGTATGTAGATGACATTATCATCACAGGAACTGATTCTTCACTAATCACTAGCCTTCAACAGCAGCTTAAAGATTCTTTTCATATGAAAGATCTTGGTACTCTTACATATTTTTTGGGTTTGGAAGTTCATAATGTTGCTTCAG
Organism: Solanum lycopersicoides; assembly: GCA_022817965.1. Classification (NCBI taxonomy): domain Eukaryota; kingdom Viridiplantae; phylum Streptophyta; class Magnoliopsida; order Solanales; family Solanaceae; genus Solanum; species Solanum lycopersicoides. The sequence continues at coordinate 99,828,306 of CM040626.1, read as the reverse complement.
ATGTGTTTCTAAACCAACACAAATATACTCAGGATCTGATTTCTTTGGCTGGTCTTCAAGATTCCTCCTCCGTAGATACTCCATTGGAATTGAATGTGAAGTATCGTCGTGAGGAAGGCGATCTTCTTCCAGATCCAACTATGTTTCGACAATTAGTTGGGAGTCTAAATTACCTTACTATTACTCGGCCTGATATCTCTTTTGCAGTGCAACAAGTTAGTCAATTTATGCAAGCTTCTCGTCATCTCCACTTGGTGGCTGTTCGTCGCATCATTCAGTATCTTCTAGGAACATCTACTCGTGGATTATTCTTTCCAAGTGGTTCTCCTATTCGTCTTAATGCTTTTAGTGATTCTTACTGGGTGGGTTGTTCCTGATACTCGTCGTTCAGTCACTGGTTGGTGCATGTTTCTTGGAGAGTCATTGATATCGTGGAAGAGTAAAAAGCAAGATCGTGTGTCAAAATCTTCAACAGAGCGATCCATGTCTACTGCTTGCTCCGAGGTTGTATGGCTTCGTGGATTACTTGCTGAGATTGGATTTCCTCAATCTCATCCTACTCCTCTCAATGCTGATAATACATGTGCTATTCAGATTGCTACTAATCCAGTTTTTCATGAGAGGACCAAACACATCGAAGTAGATTGTCATTATATACGAGAAGCTGTAGATAAAGGAGTCATTACTCTTCCACATGTGTCCAGTGATCTTCAAATAACTGATGCGTTTACAAAATCTATGGCACGACAACGCCATCAGTTTCTAGTAGGCAAATTGATGCTTCTTGATCCACCGACATCAATTTGAGGGGGTATGTTAGCATGATGAAAATCTAAATAATTGTATATATTAATGTAATTAGATAGTGATATAAATTAGCTTGATCATATAGATTTGTTGTAGAATTAAAGGAATAAATATTGTGATAGAATAGCGGATTTGGGGGGATTGAATAGCAGATTTGTAGAGATAGAATAGCTGATCTTTAGGGATAAGAATGACGGATCTTTAGGGATTTATAATATTTATTCTCTCTATATAATGGAAAGACTCTCAAGAGGCATTCAGCAAATTGTGCAGAGTTTATCTCTGTTGTCCCATTGGTCTCGCTTTAGTTACTCTCCCTCTACTCTTACCTTCTTCCATCCTGGTTTGTCTAATTATGTTCAGCATCTAAAACCTCCTGCTGATTCTCTCTCTCTCTCGGTTTCTATATGGAAGTCTTTTGGCATATTTCTTCACTATGAAACATAGAGTGAGCTTCTGACCTTAGTTATGGCCACCTTCTTGATGAATGACATCTGCTTACTTCTCTAGTGGGAAGTTCTTGGTGAAGATCTTCTTTTAGTATGCAATGCTCTTATTTCAACTTGCTTGCAATTCCTATTTATCGTCTTTGTATTGCTGTTCTTGTCAGTAAAATAAACAGCTCTAAATGTTTCCATTTCTCCGATGGTCTTGCTTTAGTCAAACCTCTCCATCCACCCCTATCTTCCCCTTTACAAAACTAGGTACATTCTAATATCCATTGGACATTTCCTTCCTTTCTTTTTTCTCTTATTCTTTTCAAGGGTTAAAGGTGATGATAAGAGATTATTGACTATTTTTTCCTGCAAGTTCTTAAATTTCTTGCCACCTGATTGCAGTTGCTCATTAATTAGTTGGAGCCTTTAACTAAACAACAATTATTGGCGATCAACAACTTACAACAGTCATCCCAACAGGCTGAGAATGCTTTATCCCAGGGAATGAAGGCATTGCAGCAGTCTTTGGCTGAGACTCTCGCAGGGTCTCTTGGTCCTTCAGGTTGCTCTGGGAATGTTGCAAATTAAATGGGTCAAATGGCCATGGCAATGGGGAAGCTTGGAACACTTGAGGGCTTCATACGACAGGTGCTTAATCAATCCTTCACATCTATGTCTATTCCTTCGAAAATATATACTTTCTTTGTCTGAAATGCCTCCTAAAAACCTGCAGATTCATCACTGACATGTCAAACTTGTGCATCTTTCAGTTGGTTAGCCTTTTCCATAGTTGTCTCCTTAAAAAACAAAATGAGAGATGCATTCGGAGAAGGAAAAGGGAGAAGTAATAAATTCCAAATGTCTTTGTTAGATTTTCATATTCTAATTTAATCCAAACAAACTTGTCTACTGCACCATATTGTTATTATCATCAATACCTTTTGATGTACAAGTGATGAGGGGCCTGGGGAGGGAAAGAGAAGGAAAACCAAAGTTCCTGCTTAGAATTGAACTCTTGCTTACTCTAGGTCTTGTGAAGCTAGGAACCGTTCATTCTTATTTACTGCACAAGATAAAATTTTTGAACAACTTTAGGCCCCAGCCAAACAAAAAGCGTCCATTTCACCTCACAGTACTCCTGGCCAACTGATAACATATTCTCCTGTCTACTAGAATGACTAGCTACCTGCTCAATCGCTCTCTATCTTTTTCTTCCTTCGCCACCAACGACGGCGCCGATGAAGGAATACACAGTGGAGAGTTACTGAAACTGGAGGAAGTGGAGACAATCCTCAGAGATGTCAAAGCTGATAATGTCAAAGTTTTTCCCATTCCTAAGCACTGTGATTTTGCAGATTTCATGGTCATTGCTACTGGTCGATCCACTTGGCACGTCCGTAATATTTCTCAAGCCCTAATTTACAAGGCAGGTTTGGTTATTCTCGTTGTTACTTGAAATGTTTCAATCAGTTCCACTTTTATTTCTCATTTCTTCAATGCTTAGGACAAATATGTATGCTTATGTTACCGAAAGTTTGATAGGCACCTGGATTAGTCACTAGTTCCTGTTATCCAGTATCTGGAAATTACTTAAGTTTGTTTTCAGCCTTTGCTGAGATTTGGACCTTGCTCTACCAATGATTCGTTCCAGCTTCATAGAGTGCATTTGGGTACAAGGTGTGTGTATGTGGAAGAACCTACTTTAGTAGCAACTGACGGATCATATATTATAGTATATTGTGTTGCAATTGAATGAATGGAAATACTTGAAGTTTACAAAAGTAGCATAACCAGGCATTTGAAGGAGGGGGAAAGGAACCGTAATTATTTACACAAAGTGTCCCAGATGTAGCAATAGACAATTCCCAGTTCCTAATTTTCTATAGGCACTTTGGAGGAGATATGTGGAATCTTTGTTACAATACCTTGTTTTTATCTAACTTTTAAAAAGTTACTGTCATCTGCTAGAAGGAAATGAAGAACTGAAACTATCCATTGAACTATCCGAAAACAGACTTCTTGATTAATCTTAAAATTAAAGCTTGGATAAGGTGTGCTCACCTGAATAGATTTTCATTTTTAAGCTTACAAAAGGCTGGGGTAGGAGTTATGTTCTCTGAAAAGGAAAAGACCAACAAAGCTGAGGGCCATGGCATAATCCTATTTTGTGATTCTGCTGCTTTGCATGTCTCATTTAAGTGCCAGCAATGCAAGGTTGAAGGCTAGAACATGCCTACGCGTCAGGGAGAAGGGAAAAGAAAGGACGTCAGTTAGCACATTATTTTCTTTACTTCAATCTTTAAAGGACATAAAGCTTCACATGGTTTTCCATTTTTTAGCAATTTACTGCATATTTTTAGTGAGGAGTTTATCTATAAACGGGGAAATATCGAAGTCTATTTCTCTTATAAAATGTTTAAGTCTATTTCAGATTGTAGGATTAAGAAAATGTCATTCAACAGCCCAGAAAAAAATTGTTTTTTTTTCCGATAAAGTAAGAGATTACATTGCATGGGCATCAGGAAGATGCCAAAATACAAAAAGGTGTAACCAGTTAGCTCCAGTACCGAAGTGCAAAAAAACATTTCAGCACTAGTACAAGTAGTCTACACTTGAACTATGGAGCTAACAAAGTCCAGAAAAATTAATTAGAAACATGTCAATTCTATTAACAGGTGTAAGAAAATTCCAATTGAACAAATTAACTAAACATTTAGTCTTGAGAGAGTGAAAGGAGTTGAAATTCGATCAAAGCATCTGATTCCTTTCATTCCAGATAACCAAAAAAATGACTGCTGGAATCACCCTCGAGACTTTCTTGATGGCTTTATCAACTCTCCAAAAGAGGGATGTTATCCTGATAACTTCCAGATGGATAGCCTATAACTCCCCTTGTTGTAACAGGGAATTATCTCACTGTAGTGTATGGGTGTCCAAGACAGATGAGGGAGGATTAACAGTCATCTTCAGTTTCAAAAATAATTTTAACTGTCATCTTAAGTTTGAGCTGGCAATCAACCAAGAAAGAGGAAGGATCTTTGCAGAAGTACATGATCGAGAAGCATATGATAACTTCAACTTGTCAACTATGGGTTGTTGCAATAATATAAATTTGAAGTATCTACATGTGGTTGGCAGCTTGAAACTTGTTGTCGCACATGCTATTTGTCCAAGAATTCGTACAGATTTGACTTGTTATCTCATTTAAAGGGAAATGAATCTGGAAATTAGTTTTGTGCATCTTTTTGGTTCACAGCTTAGAAGAACTTTTGGAGCTGAAGAATAGTTAGTATGAGATAAACTGTGAAAAGAATATCATTGCATATTCAGTGTTTAACTACTGAAAACAAATATCTTAACGATTTTGCTTGAATAATTTGCTTATATGTACTTTACCTTTTTGTTCGATGAGCAGGTTAAGCAAAAGCAAAAAAGGATCAAAGAGAATGTTGTTACCTAGCGTGGAAGGGCAAGAAGTGGGCAACTGGATTGTAATCGACTCTAGTAACAAGCGCTTTATTTTAGCACTCTTATCTATGCAGTTCTAAGATTTTTGTGGATGTGGATTCACAAAATGTGAAAAGCATTGTGCGTTATGTTGTTATTTATTTCCAACGAGCTATTCAGGTGAAATCTGAAGGTGGTTAACTTGTTGGGGAAGATCTATGTAGAAATTTTGGAGAGCATTCTTAAAATACATGTCCAAGACATAAATCTGTTACTTGTCTCATACAAGCTACTGATGCACTGCAAAGGGTTATCTCCAAGTTGCTTCAATTGGTGTGGTGTATCAAGGATGATGTGCTTATATGAGTTCTTGGTCTGATCATATGTGTTTGAAACTTCTATCAAATTCAAATTTTCATGCATTTTGACACTAATTAGCTTCTAAACCCTTCTGTTATGACAATCATGATGTTTAATAAGTAAATAAGTCGACAAATTTCATTCTTTGTAGATCTAGTTTGTAAGAGTTATTCGTAATATTAATTTTTGTGCTAAATGGACGATCAACTGTGACCAACAATCAACTTTTACATCTCTGGTGTGGTTATTCAGCAGTAAAGTGCTCTGTATTTATTTATGACGTCCATGGGATAGAGGGGGGGAGGGTAGATAGAGGGGGGTAGAGGAGGTAGAGGGGGATAGGGGGGTGGGGAGGGGGTAGAGGGGGGGTCGATGGATGCTGGTCTTAAAATTAACCTGACAAATTATAAGTTCTAGTTTAGTTCTGAAATTTGTTGCTTCTCTAAGGTAGGGGGGGGTTAGATAGGGGTAGAGGGGGGTAGGGAGGTAGGGGGGGGGTAGGGGTCAATGGATGCTGGTCTTAAAATTAACCTGACAAATTATAAGTTCTAGTTTAGTTCTAAAATTTTGTTTGCTTCTCTAGAAAGAAGAAGGCATAGTTTTCAGTTTGGTAAATGATTCTCGAATTGTTTCGACAACTATACATTGTGAGATCTTCATTCAATTTGTCTTGTCTTGGTGATTTATATTTTGGTTTCCGTTGTATTTCAGAGTAAACAGCAAATCAAGAAACCAAAGTATGTGCAAATTTCTGTTTAATCTTATTCACATTTGACCAGACTGGAGTTGAAGTTAAGTCTCTTGAGGAACAAGTGAATGGCTTAGAGGATGAAGTCAAGGATTTGAAAGAAAAGTTGTCTGCTGCGCAGTTAGAAATGACTAATAAGGAGAACCTAGTGAAACAGCACGCTAAAGTTTAAGTTGTCTCAGGTGATGTTCCTTATTGACTTATGTTTTTCTTGTACCAAGTGTTCTGTAACATAGTATTGAGTTATTTTATTGATATCTCTTTGGACAGGTTGGGAGAAGGCTGAGTCAGAAGCCGCGCCACTGAAAAATCACCTGGAATCCGTCACTCTTTTGAAGCCTACTGCTGAAAACAGGGCATCACATTTGGATGGTGCACTGAAGGAGTGCATGCGGCAGATACATAGTTTGAAAGAAGAGCATGAAAAGAAGCTGCATGATGTGATTCAGAATGAAGCCAAACAGTTTGACAAAATGAAGCATGAGTTTGAAGCAAAGATAGCTAACTTAGACCAACAGTTACTCAGGTCTGCAACCAAAAATTCTGCACTCTCAAGCTCTTTGAAGGAGCGTTCTAGCATGGTGATAAAGGTCAGTGAAAAACAATCCCAAGCTGAAGCAGAAATAGAGATGTTGAAGAGCAATATTGACTCATGTGAAAGGGAAATAAATTCTCTGAAATATGAACTCCATATTAACTCGAAGGAACTAGAAATTCGTAATGAGGAAAAAATATGAGTATACGTTCTGCTGAAGTTGCAAATAAACAACACCTGGAAGGAGTGAAGAAAATTGCAAAATTGGAAGCAGTGTCAGAGATTACGTGGTCTTGTCCGGTAGAAGTTGCCTGGGCCTGCAGCCTTGGCCCAAATGAAGCTTGAGGTTGAGAGTTTGGGTAGATATTGCAGGGATAGCCGTGTAAAGAAATCCCAAGGAAGGCCTTTTATAGTCCACAGGTTTCCAGTTTGCCAAAATTTTCATTTGATAGTGTGATAGTGTGCAGAAGTTCCATAAAGAGATGAGCAATTAACGGAATGACTTTTGGCAATGGAAGAGGAAACAAAGATGTTGAAAAAGAAGCTTTGGCACACCGGAAGAGTGAATTACAAGCATCCAGGAGTATTTGTGCAAAGACGTCCAGCAAACTTCAGAGTTTGGAAGCACAGCTGCAAGCAAATTTTGAACAGAAAAGCCCACAACATTCCACCATGAAGCAAATCTTATGAGGGTTCCTTTAGCCATGAAACAAATCACCTTTCAAGTTTGGTTCCACGTCTGAAGATGGAAATGACGATAATGTTAGTTGTGCTAACTCTTGGACGACAGCATTAAGGTCTGATCTCTCCCATGTCAAGAAGGAAAAGAACTCTGACAGTCCACATAAATCTGAGAGTGCAAGCCACCTGGATCTCATGGATGACTTTTTGGAGATGGAGAAATTAGCTTATCAGTCCAGTGACACAAATAGAGCAGTTTCAAGTCCAGATATTCTAAATAATGCAAGACCCAAAACTACAAAATTTGACACCTCCATGCATGTCACCAGAAGCCCAGATTCTCAGCTGAAAGAACATGTCCTGCAGCAGTATATGACGTACTTGTGGACTTGGAATCAGGGGATAAGATTGTCAACATTGATACAAATACTTGCGAGCCTCTGAGGTATAAAACTGTTTACCGTCTTATATTTTTTCACCTATTTGAATTGTCTTCTGTTGTTATCACACATGAATATAATGTTATCTTTTATCATGTACTAGGCAAAGAGAAGGCCTTCCACAGATTTCATGGCGAAACTACAGAAAGACATCAATCCTATCATGCACGCTATGTTAATTGACTGGCTTGTTGAGGTAAACTTCTAATGTCTTTCCTCTCTAAAGTTGTGTCCCTGATGAAATGTCAGCCTGCCCAACATGAGTTCAGAAATTCGTCAGTTTGATGTGAAACTTTTTTGATGGTATAGGGTTGCCGAGGAGTACAGACTTGTCCCAGACACACTGCATTTGACAATTAACTACATTGATCAATATCTTTCGGGCAATTTGATGGACAACAACGACTACAATTTTGAGTAGCTTGCATGATGATTGCATCGTAAAAAACTAGCTTCTGATCATGATCTTTACAAATTTGCATTTCGTATTATTTGACCTTTGTTGACTTGACACTTTCCTTCGTACAAATGTGTTGGCTGATAGAGGATATTCTCCACATCAAGATTTGATCCCTTAAGATCTCAAAGATAATTGTTGTAATCCAAAATATCTTTTTCTTCTTTTTAGTAGAAAATATGATTTATTAGAATCCCAGATTTCATGGGATCTAGATGATTTTGTTCTACAATCTCTCATGTATATAAAGCAAGGTATATGACATAGAAAAACATGAATAAAAATATTCAACTATCTTATTCCACATGGTATCAGAGATTTAGGCTCATTCCTTACTAATTTTATTCATCTTATCGAAACAATCTAGAACCATGCCAGAAAATGTGACTGTTGTTGCAATTATTCCAGCCTCTGGAACTGTTTCTGCAACTATTCCAGCCTCTGGAACTGTTTCTGCAAACTGAAGAGTATAACTCTACAGTTTCATCTGGTGATCTGCAAAACATTCAAGCCTCTTATCGGCTGAATGGAAAAAATTATCTTAAATGGGCTCAACTGGTTCGTACCTTTTTAAAGGGTAAAGGGAAAATACGACACCTTTTTGGTACAGTACCATCTAAAGAAGACCCCGCGTTTGATGCATGGGATGAACATGATGCAATGGTGATGTCTTGGTTATGGAACTATATGCTTCCAGAAATCAGCGATAGCGTTATGTTTTTTAGCACCGCTAAGGAAATTTGGGATGCAGTGAAGGGGAAGTACTCTAAAGTACATGATGCTGCCAGGATCTATGAGATAAAAACAAAACTTTCTGCAGCAAAACAAGGAGCTCGACCTGTCACTGAATTTTCTAACTTTTTACAGGGGTTATGGCAAGAAATGGATCATTATCAATGCATTCAAATGAGTTGTAAAGATGATGTTGTAATTTTGAAAAGATTTATTGAAAAAGAAAGGATTTATGATTTTCTTGCATGACTAAATGCAGAATTTGATTCTGTGAGAGTTCAAATCTTAAGAAAAGAAGATCTTCCATTATTGAATGAGACAATGGCCATAATACGGACAGAAGAAGGACGGAGGAGTGATGCATAAAACTCAAGTTAATGAAGGATCAGCTCTTGTAGCAAAAGGGACAAATTCAAAAGAATCTGAAGTTTCACAATCAGAGAGTACCATCAAGCCCACGGGTTCATACAAACCGCCATTCAATAGGGATAATCTTTATTGCACCTATTGCAAAAAATATCGGCACACCCGAGAGAGATGCTGGAAACTCAATGGTAGACCTCCAAACATAAACAATAGTGATGGAAAGAAGGCACATTTAGCAAGCAACCCTCAGGCTGATGAAACAAGTCCACACTCAACTTCAGCAGGTAGTTGTTCAATAGCCTTCACAGGTATTTATTGCTCTTTTGTTACTAATGTCTCAGACAATTTTTCTCCAATATGGGTGGTTGATTCCGGGGCAACTGATCAAGTTCCTCTTATCTCTTCATATCATATTCTCCTTCTCCTAGCTATAAAAAAAAATAACTATAGCTGATGGTTCAGTTATTACTGTAGCTGGACAAGGAGACATATCACTCGGGAAATCCTTGATACTTAAAGATGTCCTTCATGTCCCAAAGTTATATACAAATCTTATTTCTAAGAAACTCACCAAAGATTCCAAATGCCAAGTAACTTTCTTCCCTTCATATTGCTTATTTCAGGAACAGAACACGAAGGAGATGATTGGGCGTGCTAGTAAGAAAGGTGGTCTTTATTGTTTGGATGTCAACAATGGTGGAGATACAACTAAGAATTCCTTACCTAGTTCATTCTTGTCTGAATTTGTTATGTCCAATAAAGAAAAAGTATGGCTTTATCATAGTCGGTTAGGTCATCCTTCTTTTTATGCAATCAAAATGATATTTCCATCTTTGTTCAAAAATTTGATTGTTGTGTCTTTTCATTGTGATGATTGTGAAATTGCTAAACACAAACGGGTTTCCTATCCAATTAGTCACAAAAAAAGTCAAACTCCATTTTCTCTTATTCATAGCGATATTTGGAGACCCTCTCTCATTCCTAATATTTCTGGTGCTAGATGGTTTGTGTCATTCATTGATGATTGTACAAGAGTAACGTGAATCTATATGCTAAAGCAAAAATCAGATGTTAGTCGAATTCTTCCCACCTTTTTTAATCTAATCAAAACCCAATATGATGTACCTATTAAAAGATTTCGATCTGATAATGCCAAATACTACTTCAATCAAACTCTTTCTGTTTTCTTCCAAGAAGAGGGAGTTATTCATGAATCTTCATGTGTCAATACTCCTTAACAAAATGGGATAGTAGAGAGAAGAAACGGTTTGTTACTTGACATTACTATATCACTATTGTTTCATAAAAGGGTACCAAAACAGTATTGGGGGGAAGCTGTCCTAAATGCTGCACATCTTAGTAACAGAATGCCATCAAGAATTTTGAACTTTAAAAGTCCGCTTGATACTCTTAGAAATTTCTTTCCGGATTTTGAAATTTCCAATAAATTGGTTCCTAGAATCTTCGGGAGTGTTGCCTATGTTCATATTCATTCTCAAAATAGAGGCAAATTAGACCCACGTGCCTTTTCGTGACATATCAAAATCTATCCCCAAAACATAAAACTTTTCTCTGTAACCTCCACACAATTCCTATCCCCAAAAGTTTGTCTGAAGCATTAGGAAAAAAGGAGTGGGAGAAACCTATGAAGGTTGAAATGGAAGCGTTTGGAAAAAAATAAAACTTGGGAAATTGTGGAATTACCATAAGGGAAGAAGTTGGTCGGGTGCAGATGGGTGTTTACTGTGAAATATAAGTCATGAAATATAAGTCAGATGGGTCCATAGAAAGATTTAAAGCACGCTTGGTGGTAAAGGGTTATACACAAATCTATGAAATTGATTATTTGGAGACTTTTGCCCCTGTGGCAAAAATGAATACAGTGAGACTCATGCTGCAGTTTTTAATTGGAACCTACAACAATTTGATGTAAAAAATGTCTTTTTACATGGAGACTTAGATGAGGAGATCTATATGAAGGTGCCACCTGGTTTTGAAAGCAAGAAGGGAAGAGTGTGCAAACTGAAGAAGGCACTTGTGGATTAAAGCAATCACCTCGTGCATGGTTTGGAAGATTTACAAAGATTATGATCAAGTTAGGTTATCGACAAAGTCAAGGAGACCATACCTTGTTCATACGACACTCAGAAACAGGAAAGGTGACAACACTATTGATTTGTGTTGATGACATCATAGTAATAGGTGATGATTCAGATGAGCTACAGAATTTGAAGAGGTGTTTACTCAAGGAATTTGACATCAAAGAGCTTAGGAAATTAAAGTACTTTTTGGGAACTGAAGTGGCACACTCAAAACAAGGAATCTTTATTTCCCAACAAAAATATGTGTTTGATTTGCTTAAGAAAGCAGGAAATTAGGGTGTAAACCAGTGGCTACACCAATTGAATATAATTATAGATTGTGCAATGCTTCAGAAGATTCTGTGGTAGATAAAGGCTTGTATCAAAGTCTTGTAGGGAAATTGATTTACTTGTCTCATACAAGGCCGGACATTGCATTTGCTGTAAGTGTTGTTAGCCAATTTATGCATGATCCTAGAGAAATGCATCTTTAAGCTGTCAACAGGATTCTACAATATCTTAAAGGAAGTCCAGGAAAAGGAATACTATTCAAAAGAGGAGGATACATGGTTTTAGAGGCTTATACTGATGCAGACTATGCTGGTTCATTAGTAGATAGAAGGTCAAAGTTCTGGATATTGCACTTTTTTAGGAGGAAATCTGGTGACTTGGAGGAGTAAAAAACAAAATGTAGTAGCCAGATCAAGTGCAGAATCCGAGTTTAGATCTATGGCTATGGGAGTTTGTGAGTTGTTATGGTTAAAGATAATCCTTGATGATTTGAAGATAAGATGGGAAGAACCTATGAGACTATATTGTGAAAATAAATCAGCAATAAGTATAGCTCATAATCCTGTACAACATGATCGCACTAAGCATATTGAGGTAGATAGATATTTCATTAAGGAGAAATTAGATAGAGGACTCATTTGTACGCCATTTGTATCTACAAAAGATCAGGTGGCCGATGTTTTAACAAAAGGACTACCAAATAATGTGTTTCAAGATTTAATAAGCAAGCTAGGAATGGAAGATATACATTCACCCGCTTGAGGGGGAGTGTTGGCTGATAGAGGATATTCTCCACATCAAGATTTGATCCCTTAAGATCTCAAAGATAATTGTTGTAATCTAAAATATCTTTTTCTTCTTTTTAGTAAAATATATGATTTATTAGAATCCCAGATTTCATGGGATCTAGATGATTTTGTTCTACAATCTCTCATGTATATAAAGCTTTGTATATGACATAGAAAAACATGAATAAAAATTATTCAACTATCTTATTCCACAAAATGAATTGTCATGCACGTGCTATTGAACACCGTCTGATTGAATTGGATGGTAAATCAAAATGTTAGGGTCATGGTTGGGCACAAACTTGCTGCCCAACCATGCCCCAATAAATCCAAAAAATAATCAATCAACATTCTCCATGTGAAATCATCATATCCCTCAGATTGTATAGTACCTCTCTGTAGAACGTGTTATCATTTTCAACTTCTCTTTCTTAAATAAATTTGACATAATACATCGTCAGACCCTTCAATCAGTAAATTTTATCCAGAGAAATATTAAAAACATTTCTTAGTTTCATTTGCGAATTATCCAGCTTTAAAAACTGCATATGTTTTCGCCGTGATCTTTACACTTTTTTCCTTGGGTGCTTGTCATATTTTTGTTTCCTCAAATATTTCAAGTATATCTGTAAGAAAATTCTCTAAGACATTAATATGGGAAATGCTTTATTGTAGAAAATGTGAGGAGATCTGTGAACCTCAAGTCGAAGAGCTCTGCTACATAACAGACAACACTTACTTCAAGGAAGTGGTATATGATCTTGATTCACAGAACTTCCAATGGTTAAACTTTGCAGTGGCACTAAGACTTACGTATTATGTAGGTGTTGCTAATGGAGTCTGTTGTTTTAAATTACTTGAAGTTTGAAATGACAGCTCCAACAGCCAAATGTTTTCTGAGGTTAATATTCTTACCATGATCTAGTAGTTGCTTTTGAGTATGATGATTAAGGAACTTACTGTTGAGATATACTGCAGGAGGTTTGTTTGAGCTGCTCAAGGACTTAATAAGGTAACCTCTTCACTTAAGGTTGATAATTCTCCAATATGTTTTATATAGGAAACAAGAGTTGATTAAAATTTTATAATCATCTACAGGTTTTGTCACTGCAGTTAGAAGAACACTTGGCTAGCTACATTGCAGAACTATCTCTTTTAGAATACAACATGCTTTGTTATGCTCCATCACTCATTGTTGCTTCTGCAATTTTGTTGGCTAAATATATTCTTCTTCGTGAAACCTTGGGTATGTACGAATTAGCATTATGACATTCATATAAGTTGTTATAATGCATTTTCCTTCTTATTCTCCTTTCGACAAATATATTCATATAAAATTTGACTCTTGAAAACTCCTAATATAGAACTCTACCTTGTGGCGTTATACTTTGTACCAACCCTCTGATTTACGAGACTGTCATGGCACTACACAACCTTTGTTGCAACAACAACAGTTCTAGCTTACCACCAGTCAGGGAAATATACAGCCAACACAAGGTAATTTATCCTAGCCCCTTCTGACAATGAAGATTAGTGGAATGAAGTCGTAACATGTGTATACTTTTTAGATATAGTTTGCATAATTCTATTTTAATCATCCCAAAACCTGTATACTGGAGTCTGAACTCCACACATTCATTCTATTGGATAAATGATCTGCCTTCTCAATTCTAGTCAAATTATGTTAACTGAATAATGACTTTATAGACATGTATGTTTATGTACATACAGAGTCATGTTGGCATCTACATACATTACCTATATTCTAATGTTTGGTTTTCTGAAACAGTACAAATTTGTTGCATAGAAGTATTGTCCTCCAATTGTACCTGTAGAGTTCTTCCAGAACATAAGAAAATAAGTCAGGCATCAACTTCAGTATTCCAATTGTCCCTTTGATTAACTCATGGCATTCAATCTTATATAGCCTGCATTTAACTTGCAATGTCAATGGAAGAGCTTCATTCTTGTTTTTTCTGCCCTTAGCAGAGTATCTTTGTTTTGTAGTCATTAACATTGACATTCCCTCTCTTTGTACTCTACTGTTTTTCTCTGGCTTAGTTAGTCTAGTCAGTTTGTGTACAGAAGAAGCACTTTTGGCTATTTCAACAACTTAAAAACTATTCAGCAATCCTACCACAGGTGGGTGGGGGTGGGGGGACCTCGGGGCGTGGCGCCTTGAGGCCGAGGGGACGGGGTGTGGGGTCCTTGGGGCACGAGGTCGGGGGACGAGGCAGGGGAGCCTCAGGGCACGACGCCGAGGTCGGGGAGGGGGGTGTAGAGATATTATGTATATTACCTTTATTATTCTTAATAAGTAACTATATTAAGACGCCTAATAGACATATCCAAACACAATAACGACCTGTTTTAGAAATGATGCTCGAGATATGGGGGGTAGAGGGGGGTAGGAAGGGGGAGATGGGGTAGGGAGGGGGTAGAGAGTGGGTAGGGGGTAGAGGGAGGGTAGTGGGTGGGGGGTAGAGTCGGGTAGAGCGGTGGGGTAGATGGGGGTGGGGGTAGAGAGGGTGGGGGTAGGGGTGGAGGGTGGAGAAAGGGTATAATGGGTGGTAGGGAGGGGGATAGAGGGGGTAGGGGGTAGGGATGGGGTAGAGGGGTGTTAGACGGGGGAGGGGTAGAAGGGTGGGTAGAGAGGGGTAGAGGGGCAGAGGGGTAGGGGGCAGGGAGGGGGTAGATGGGGGGTAGGAGAGGGGTAGGGGGTAGAGAGGTAGAGGTAGGGGTAGGGTAGGGGGTAGGGGTAGGGGTAAAGGTAGGTATAAGGAGGGAGGGGGTAGAGAGGGTAGGGGTAGAGGTAGGTGTAGGGTTGGCGGCCCTGAGATACCACCCCCGCCCAACATGCAAATAATATATAAATACACATATTCGAGAAGTAAACATCAACTCCAAGCTAATTGGAAACATCATATCATTAGGAAGTCATGGGATATCTAAGACACATGACATGAGTAAGCCATGAGGAGCTAAATACCTCAAGCCTGAGTAGGGACGAAGGGAAAGAGATGAAGATAATTGGATATCATATCGGCATCGGTCTCTCAATAACTCATTTTCTCCAACTTTCACAGAAGCAACTTTTTTATTTCTTTCGTAATTAATCCAAAATAGAAAATTTTAAGGATTTAGTTATTTAAGCCGTGTAATTATATAATTTTTAAGCTAAATTACTAACCGCAATATTTTTGGACTAAATTATTATTAATTAGCATAATTTAATATATATATACATATATATACTTTTTGTTTTTATACTTAATCATCTACTATATTCACTAAAAAACAATAATATGAGTATTTAATACAAAAAGAATATTTATTACTATTAAATATTAAATAGAAGCAGCTATCATATATATATATATATATATATGTATATATATATATATATATATGTATATATATATATATATATATATATATATATATATATATATATATATTATTATTATAATAAGTGGGAAGCTTCAAAATAAAAAAGTTGAATTACAATTTTACCCTTATGCTAAATCCAAGTGTTATTAAAATAAATAATTAATTAAATAGTAAATAGTAGAATTTCTATAGTATTTTTATTTAATTGGTATACATGTGAGTAAGTTAAATAGAAAAAAAATAAAAATAAGAGTTATCTCTTTAAATAGATACATGTATGTGTTTCATCTTCCAAATTAATTTATATTTTTAATTAATATTTGTCTTTAATTTGTTATAATACTTGACCTTTCAACTTTGTAAGTGAATCTTCATATTCCAAAGCTATATTTTTTCCTATAAATACAAGTCTTTCAATAGTATTTTCGTAGAAAGATTTATATGTGATACAATTTTTGTGTGTGTGGAAGACTAGAGAAGCTTTAATCAAGAGAAGAAAATTTCAAGATAAAGAGGATTTGTGTCAAGATTACAAGGCATAATGTGATTATAGGGATGAATAACACTTCCAATTACGAGAACATCGGAGTTTGATGTATTTGTTTTTGTAATTTTATCGAGATTAGAACTATGATAAGACCCCTCCATTTATGTAGCTGAATGTCACTTTCATTAACTTGTCTTCCAAAACTTTCAAAAATTTTTTATGGTCAAAGGTTGAATGTTTATTACTATAACTTTTTTTCAATATCCATTATCAATAAAAATAGGGAAAGGAATGTCTTAAAATTTTTCTATTTTCGTTGGTAGCCTTATGCTAAACTTGCTCCTATATATGATATTTTATTTTCTTTGTATTTGTAATTTCGTTTTAAGAATGTATTTGATTGAATGGTGTAAATTTTGTATGAATTTTCTAATACTTATTCATAATGATTTTCCATTACAGATTTAATATATTTGAATTCTTTTACATATTTTATTCTTAGATTACAGTTTTG
This sequence comes from Solanum lycopersicoides, assembly GCA_022817965.1. Classification (NCBI taxonomy): domain Eukaryota; kingdom Viridiplantae; phylum Streptophyta; class Magnoliopsida; order Solanales; family Solanaceae; genus Solanum; species Solanum lycopersicoides. Next base: position 99,811,745 of record CM040626.1, on the reverse strand, counting down.
TTTACATATTACATTTAAATTTTATGAATTGTTTAATAAATTAAATATTAATATTAAATCATCATATTAGTATACATGACTTACCACCAACTCTTCATTATGTAAATGTATGTAACTCTCACTAATTATATTCATTATGTTTATTACTCTCATTTCTCATCGATAATCTCAAATGGATTAATATCTATTTATGACAACTCTTTGTATTCCTCAATGCTATCCCATAATAAATAGTCACATTTCACACAATAATATATAAACTTAAATCAATTGAAAAAAAAAACATGAGAAAACCTCTATGCTCTCTTTTCTTGTATCTTTTTATTTGTTTAGTTTAACATTTATGTTTCTTGCTTGTTGTTATTGTACAACTTTATATTGTTGTGTTGTTATTATTGATAATTTACTATGGCTTGTTGCTTTGTATACATTAACCTATCATGTTGTATTTTAATATCTTCAATATTGAATTTGTGTGATAGTTATTTTTACTTTATGCACTTTTAGTCAATTTTATAGTTAAAGATATATTCTTTTTATTAGGAAGATATATGTAGTTTCTATGGAAACAATGATGGATTTTGCAATACAAAATTTATATGAAGTATTTTGGGATAAACGTGCAACGCACGTTCCTAAATCTAGTGGAGGTTATGATCATATTCATAATGAGGAAAATACTGGAGATAATGGGTGAGTAACTCTTGGTGTAGTGGACATCCATATTATATTGTTTTATGACACTCCCCCTTGGATGTCCATAGATAATATGCCTCGTTAAAACCTTACTAGGAAAAAACCATGTGGGAAAAAATCATAGTGAAGGAAAAAGAGTACACATATCTTTTAATACGCTTTGAATGTTGCCTCGTTAAAAACCTTATCAGGAAAACCCAATTGGGACAAAATCATGGTTAAGGAAAAGAGTACAACGTGTATTTTTCTCCCATGATAAAAACTTCACTTGATATCTCGAAAACAATGCATTCCAATCTTGTATCACAACTTCCCAAATATTGATGTTGGCAATCTTTAGTGAATAAGTTTACAAGATTATCACTTGAATAAACATTTGAATGTCTATCTCACCATTTTGTTGAAGATCATGTGTGAAAGACTTTTGGTGAACTATACTTTGTAATTCGATCTCTTTTGATTATATCCTTCTTTCAATTGAGATATATATTATTGTCGTATATGGTAGCTGAAAAATCACATATTTTCTGAATATGATAGACCATGATTCCAACCAAACACACCCCAACTTATTTCATAGATCAGTATTATTTCTGCACGATTTGAAGAAGTGATTACCAATGTTAGTTGAATGTCAAAATATTGTTATACCTCCATATGTAAGCAAATAACTCTTTTGCAATTGAGATTTGTGTAGATCAAATAAATATTCTGCATCTACATAATCAAATCATTTTTGACTCATGAGAGATTGATCAATTTTATTGAAGCTCATCTTTTCTTCTCAATGAAAATCACACATCTTCTAGCATTTGCATAACCAACAATCTGTAAGTGCACCAATACATAACATTTTAAATCATTTTCATGAGGTTGAAAAGATTTTTTCTTTGTGTTAAGCAATCTCAAAATCATTGGGCACTCAATGGAATTACTTTAAGATCTTTTAAATCCTTCAAGGATTTTCGTACAATCTTCATCGTCTAGTTAGACGTAATAATCAATAATTTTTCATATTCAAGTATTTCATCTATTGCCAGAATGAAACAAGTCTTATTGCATCCACCACTAGAGAATATATCTCCATTTAATAATGTCAGAATTTTTGCGAAAACTCTCTATGGCCCGAGGCACAAACCGTACTTCATATATTACGGTTATACTTTCGCATAATGATTCATTTGTACCCCACTGACATATATTTTGATCTATGAACTATAAGTTCAAAAACATCATTTTTCTAAGTGGAACAAAATATACTTGAATAGTGCATTTTATTTGGCTAATCATTTATTTGTCCACACTATATGACAGATTCAAATTTAAAATCCTCATAACCATTTATAACATTAAGTGCTACTTCATATCAAATATACCGTCGACAGTCATTTTGATATCGATTCTAATACGACATAACTTATTGAGATCTCTTCATTTTTTCATCATTTTCAGGTACCTGAACCTTTGCCAAAGTTTATGAAATGTTATCTCATAGTGCTCTTTTAAAGCACTTACATCATTATCAATGACCATTTTGATAATTTGCTCCTCTCCTTCCTCAAGGAGTTTTACATTTGAAATCGATTGGTCTATCACGTGTTTGGCGTACCTAGACTCTGTCCTTCAAGGACTATTTATTGGAGCATTTGCAACTTAATTAAAATATTGGGTCAGTTACTTGCAACATTTTGCAAATGAATTATCTCTTGAACTTCAAGTTTATATATTTTTTTAACGAGGATCTAGATAATTCACCCTACACATAACTTTCAGCTGCTACACATATCTCCCCTAATGTTAGAAAATATAACATTCACCCTCAACCTCAATTGGGGATCCATCTTTATGCATGGTGGAGCAATAAAATCATATGTGCACACGTCAAATTTTTAGATGGAAATTATGTGGTTCCTGACCCTGAACCAATTGTGTTGGGAGAACCTTGTTATCTTGATGCATACATGTTAAATAAACTCATCTCATACCAAATTTTATTTGAGAAATTTGTTCTCATAATAAATGATCTAGCTATAATTGGAGGTATACAATTTCTGCTGAATCAATCAGCATTACCCACATGATTTTATAGTTTGGAATTGTGCTCTTAATTTAATAATTCATTTATTTAATTGGTATACATGTGAGTAAATTAAATAGAAAAAAATTAAAAATATGAGTTATCTCTTTAAATAGATACATGTATGTGTTTCATCTTCCAAATTTTGATTTATATTTTTAATTAATATTTGTCTTCAATTTGTTATAATACTTGACCTTTCAACTTTGTAAGTGAATCTTCATATTCCAAAGCTATATTTTTTCCTATAAATAAAAGTTTTTTAATAGTATTTTCGTAAAAAGATTTATATGTGATATAATTTTTGTGTGTGGAAGACTAGAGAAGCTTTAATCAAGTGAAGAAAATTTCAAGGTAAAGAGGATTTTTGTCAAGATTACAAGACATAATGTGATTATAGGGATGAATAACACTTCCAATTACGAGAACATCGGAGTTTGATGTATTTGTTTTTGTAATTTTATCGAGATTAGAACTATGATAAGACCCCTCCATTTATGTAGCTGAATGTCACTTTCATTAACTTGTCTTCCAAAACTTTCAAATTTTTTTATGGTCAAAGGTTGAATGTTTATTACTATAACTTTTTTTCAATATCCATTATCAATAAAAATAGGGAAAGGAATGTCTTAAAAATTTTCTATTTTCGTTGGTAGCCTTATGCTAAACTTGCTCCTATATATGATATTTTATTTTCTTTGTATTTGTAATTTCGTTTTAAGAATGTATTTGATTGAATGGTGTATTTTTTGTATGAATTTTCTAATACTTATTCATAATGATTTTCCATTACAGATTTAATATATTTGAATTCTTTTACATATTTTATTCTTAGATTACAGTTTTGTTTACATATTACATTTAAATTTTATGAATTGTTTAATAAATTAAATATTAATATTAAATCATCATATTAGTATACATGACTTACCACCAACTCTTCATTATGTAAATTTATGTAACTCTCACTAATTATATTCATTATGTTTATTACTTTTATTTCTCATAGATAATCTCAAATGGATTAATATCTATTTATGACAACTCTTTGTATTCCTCAATGCTATCCTATAATAAATAGTCACATTTCACACAATAATATATAAAATTAAACCAATTGAAAAAAAAAAGAGAAAACCTCTATGTTCTCTTTTCTCGTATCTTTTTATTTGTTTAGTTTAACATTTATGTTTCTTGCTTGTTGTTATTGTACAACTTTATATTGTTGTGTTGTTATTATTGATAATTTACTATCGCTTGTTGCTTTGTATACATACATTAACCTATCATGTTGTATTTTAATATCTTCAATATTGAATTTGTGTGATAGTTATTTTTACTTTATGCATTTTTAGTCAATTTTATAGTTAAAGATATATTCTTTTTATTAGGAAGATATATGTAGTTTCTATGGAAACAATGATGGATTTTGCAATACAAAATTTATATGAAGTTTTTTGGGATAAACGTGCAACGCACGTTCCTAAATCTAGTATATATATAAATATAAGAGAACCCTCGGCCTGCCTATGTGGAGCCACCACAAACAAGGATGCCCCATTAAATTTATCTGTTATCATCACTAGTCTTTCCCTTTCATGAAAAGTTGTGACTTTATGAAAAATTGTGACTTTTATGAAAAGTTGCGATCTTTAGGAAGAGTTAAGATTTTTATGAAGAGTTGACACTTTTATGAATAGTTGTGATTTTTATGTAGGGTAGTGACCTTTCGAAGGGTTGTAACTCTTTCAAAGAGTTGTGACCTACACTTTGTTTAATATAAATAGAGGAATTTTCTGTCACTACTATTTGTAGGGTTTTTTCGTTGTAGATTAGTCGAATTAAATACATTATTCATGCTTCTTATGAAATTTGTTTCATTCCTTAAAGTTTTCTTTCTCCTACTTCATGGAGATTAATCTTCACTATAAGTGATAGTTATTAATGTAACTATGACAATTTCTTTTTACTATTTTTGTGACCTTTTTAAAAGTTTGTTAAAAGTTTCAGCAAGGATGATTGAAAATCGATCTTATCTTTCTTCCCTTCCTACAGTTTTCTTCATATGAATAAAGAAAAATGGTTTTAATCGTAATGTGACATTACTACTCTTGCACCTCTCAGTCCACAACTCATAAAAATGTTGATATGGTTCAATTCATTATATTTGGTTCTTTAATAACAAAACATTTATTTCTGCCACTATTATTTATGGGGGGTTTTCGCTATATGGGAGTTGAATTTAAATACTTTAATTAAGCTTCTAAGTGTGTTTAATTCCTCAAAGTTTTCTTCCTCCTATCTAATGAAGCTTAATCTTTTACTGTAAGTCATAGTAATTCATGTATCTATTGGGGGGGGGAAATTCTATTTTTGTGTCTTTTTTTTATTCTGTTAAAAATTTCAATGATGATGATTGAAAATTTATCTTCTATTTTGTCTCTTTCTATAATTTTATTCATATACTTTTTGAGAAATTTCTTGTGGGTTGTGCTATATTTGATAGCACAAAACAATAAATATGTGATAACTAATACACAACAAATGGTGAATTTTGTTAAAAGAATCAAATAGATTGCTCTCTTCTTTGCCACAGTTAGTATATTATTTTGATTGTTCATTCTTAGGTACACACATTTTATATGCCATTGCACCCTTCCTAGAATATTAGTATAGAGACAACTAGTTTACTTCTTTTATCGCAAGTTAACTAATTTCTCATATTTCTTCATATACTCTTTTTAGGCATAATAAGAGACCTAGTTTTGAAACTACTAAATGTCCAAAATACACTAAAGCAAATATATTTTTTGTCGGCAATGAATATGCACAGTAACGAAGAGTGCTGGAGCCTTTACCTACATTAATTAATTGTCATTAGATTCAATGTTGTCATGGACTTTTTCTAGGGACATTTATAATTATTGCTAAAATTATTTTTGCCATAGTGATAACTCTTTCTTTTGATAAAGTTATTTTTGCTTTTTTGATAAAGAAGTAATACCTCTTTCTTTTGATTTCTTTCAATTAAATTTGTGAACTGTAAAGTTGATCTGTGACTGTTTTTGAAAAATATGTTAAGCAATATGCGTTTTTCTTCTTGATTGTTAGGAAAGTGAGGTTGTATTTATTATTATTTGTGGATATTTGTTATCTCACACTCAGAAAATTATACTTTGAGATTTTAATATGTTATGTGTAAAAATTTTGGTTTAGAATATCCAGTTATGAATGATGTCGCCTACTGCTTGGTTGATAATTATATTAATTCTTTGTAACTGCATAATATAAGTCATAAAAATAACTATGGTTCAATTCCAAATAAGTTGCGCTGGTATATGAAACCTAAGCAATAGTAATGACTATTCTTAGACGCTGAGGAAAAACATTTATGATACTTACAATTTTAGGGTCATAAAAAAGGAGCCGAAGGTCCTCAATTTGAATTAGTTAATTATGTTCTTGTATGGACGTAATGTTCCACTCTACTTGGGAGTGTTGTTGTTCGAGGATTTTTGGTCTCTTCTTTAACATCTGATGTTGTTCTTCATAAGTCTTGGAATTTAGAAAATTTCATTACTTCTAACAAATTATTTCCATGGAGATTTCATAGACTTCTTTCTTATACTTAAAATATCTCTATGACTCATTATTTTTGTATAAAAAATCAAAAAAATAATATATAACACTTTTAAAATTTTAAATTGCCTTTAGATAAAATGATCTTTACAATGTAATGTATATACTTAAAATAATCATATCTGCAGTCTGCACGCATGATTAAAGAGTACTTCCTCCGTTTTAATTTAAGTATTTTAATTTGATTGAGTTTAAAATCCAAGTATTTAAGAGATATTTTAAATTTTACATAGTTATTCAAATTTTATGATCTGAAATTTGTCTTAAAATAATAAAATTGAAAAACTTACTAAAAAAAGAGATTTTTTGGGAACAAACCAAAATAACAAAATAAAATAAGACACTTAAATTAAGACAGCAAAAGCATTATATAATACCCCAAAATTAAGTCCTAATAAATATAAATAATTTACAAAGGTTAAAGTATTAACTAGCTCGTTAAATCACTTGTATTATATGAATAAATATAAATAAAATACAAAATAAGAAACAGAAAAGAAACCATCCAAAAAAACAATGTGCTGTAGATACCTTGTTAATGGAAAACTCATTTCAGACTAAAACAAAATGAGTTTTTGTATTGTTTACAGAAGAATGAAGCCACCTAAACTCTACATGCATGAGTGTTAACTTTATTAGGTGTAACTCAGCATGTTTTCATAGCCATGCAAAGTGCAATGTGTCAATCATTTCCTTATTTCTCCTTCCTATAAGTACCATTACTACCCATTCTCCATTTCCCATCAGCAATCAATAGTTTTATTTAATTAATAATAATCATATATCTCTCCTCTTCTTATAAAAATCAAGCAATTATGGGTTCTAGCTGGCTTTGTTTCTCCCTTAGTTTTCTTCTAGTGTTGCATGGTACCTTTGCTCAGCAAAGATACCAACAGCAACAAGGTCAGTGTCAGCTTAATAGACTTAACCCTCTGGAACCCACTGTTCGCATTCAAGCTGAAGCAGGGGTTACTGAGTTGTGGGATAAAAATAATCAACAGTTTCAATGTGCTGGTGTTTCACTCATTAGACATGTTATCCAGTCTAGAGGCATGCTGTTGCCTTCTTACCTTAATACTCCTCTCCTTGCCTATGTTGAACAAGGTATTCTTTTTTTTATTTTTTGTCACGAGGTAGTGATAAGGTATGCGTACATTCTTGTTCCATTGATGTAACTAATTAATGTACAGGTAGGGGATTTTTCGGGATCATGAACTCTGGATGCCCTGAAACTTTCCAGTCATCACAGCAATTTCAGCAAGGTGAAAGGGGTGCAGGATCAAGATTCCAAGATCGTCATCAGAAGATTGGACAGTTCAAACAGGGAGACATTATTGCCTTCCCTGCTGGAGCTGCTCACTGGGCTTATAACGAAGGAAATGAGGAGCTTGTTCTTGTTTGTTTCGAGGATAGCGGTAACAGTGCAAACCAGCTTGATCAAAATTCAAGGGTATGTAAAGTTTAACAACGCATACTCAATCAATCAAGTGAAATATTGATTAATAAATAAACGAATTTGATTTTTTATTTTTATTTTCCAGAGATTCTTCATAGCTGGAAACCCACAACAAGGAGAACAGCAACAGGGACAGCAAGGAGGAGCACGCAGCATCCAGAAGGAGCAATTCCAATCTGGAAATGTGTTCAGAGGCTTTGAAGTAGAGTTGTTGGCTGAGGCATTCGGCGTTAGTACTGAAACAGCAAGGAAGCTTCAGGGAGAGGAGGATCAGAGAGGCCACATTGTGAACATTGATCAAGGGCTTAGAGTTGTGAGACCACCATTTTCACAAGAACAAGAGGAGCGTGAGGAGAGACAAGAGCAAGGACAATACGGTCCTCGTGCAAACGGAATTGAGGAAACCATCTGCTCAGCTAAACTCAGGCAGAACATCGATAACCCTGCTCGTGCTGATATCTACAATCCTCAAGCCGGACGCTTCACCACTGTCAATAGCCTGACTCTACCCATCCTCAGCTTCCTCCGCCTCAGCGCTGCCAAAGGAGTTCTTTACAGAGTAAGCCACAACTTCCTACTTCCTCTGTTTTAATTTGTTTGTCTGATTTTGACTTGATACGAATTTAATCTGCAGAATTCGATCATGGCACCACACTGGTGGACGAATGCACACAGCGTGTTGTACGTAACAAGGGGAGAAGCAAGGATACAGATAGTTGATCACAGAGGACAAGCAGTGTTAGATGACAGAGTAAGACAGGGGCAAGTTGTGATAGTGCCACAGAACTTCGCTGTGGTGAAACATGCCGAAAACGAAAACTTTGAGTGGGTGGTATTCAATACCAATGACAATGCCATGATCAACACACTGAGTGGGCGTACTTCTGCTATTCGAGGATTACCCGTCGATGTGATAGCTAATTCTTACCAGATTTCAAGGGAAGAGGCAAGGAGACTCAAGTTCAACAGAGAGGAAACTCTACTTTTCACCTGTTCAGGAAGAAGTAGCCAATATGGGAGAGTTGCTGCTGCTTAATTACAACGTTTTGCTTGCTTTTTTTCTCCTATGTAATAAGCTAAGCTAAAAGCGTACTTAATAAAACAGAGGACCTTATACGGGTCATCTTTCTAGTGATGTAATGGCAACTGTTATGTATATCTATAAGCGGCAAGTTCTTGTACCTTTGGTAAATAAAAGGAGAACTACGTAGCTTTTTGCCCTTTTTTGATCTAATTTTGGACTGCCTTTTCTTCTTTTTTCGATAGCCTTATTTCGCAACGAAACGGATAATAATAACGATGGTATTATAGCATTGAGATAGAAAAAATACTAAGAAATTTCATTCTTTTGCCAACATAATCGGAATGAAAAGAAGTGTCATCACAAAGATGTATTTTTTAAGTATGCTAGATCTCAAGGACTACATAGGCTTTGATGTATTCTTATTGATCTTCTTCTTCTTTTGCATATTAAATAAGTTTTGGTATACATAGCTTTGATGTATTATGAATGTTTATTGCATATACATTGTGAATGTGTGATGTGCATTCTACATAAGTGAACGCTTCCATCAATGTAGTGTTGATAGGAAATGAAACTAACTTTAAATAAGAATAATTTATGTTGATAGGAAAAGGAAATTATCATAAGATCAAGTAATAAAAAAAAGGTCATTACAATGTTTTGATTGTGAAAATAAGTTTTACCTGTTCCATATTCAGAGTCGGGTATGAGTTCATGCTTACTGAGTAGAGTAATTTTAGTTTAGAAACATATGGAGCTTGATTAACATTTGTACAATATTATCTTATGATTTAAAACAGTATACTCCATATGAAAATAACATAATGTTGGCAAATATTGATAAAAATTAACACAAGTTTTATCTCGACTTATTGTTGTGTGAGACCTCACGATTTCTATCATCAACTTGAAATCTTGTTTCAATATTTGCATTCGATAATGGTGAGTTGATTTTGAGTCGAGAAAGCAAGATCATTGATAAAATGTCACTCAATTTGTGTTTGTTGGTACCACTTATGACTTATGAATCATAATTTCACTCAGTAACAATAAGGCAGAAACTTTATTTATTTTAACAAACGCTTCTTACAAGTTACACACAGTACTAATCGACATTGAAGCCGTTTTAAGAGGATCTACGTTGAGGAGATAGAAGGAGGCTTTCTCCTCCCCTGTTTATCTTCAAGCGTTGTGCTTCATTATGCGATATCTGGTACGCGTTTGTGAGGACCTCAACAGGCATTGCTCTAATCACTGATATGTAACCTGCAAGTTGATTGTTCATTGGTTGACTACTTGTCCTAAACACCACAAATTCAAATCCATTTTCCCCTGCTTTAATCGTTGCGGGGAAGTACTGAGGAACCACAAACATTTCTCCTTTATTCACCTTATCGTTCATCACTTGTTGCCCGGTCTGATCTACTACCTGCACTTGTGCTTCTCCTCTTTCAACGTATACCACGCTGTGCCCGGTCAATGTCCAATGAGGACTCATCAATGCATTCTACATCCAAGGCACAGTTTTAATCAATTTAAGTCATACTAATAGCAGAAATTTTCGCGAAGAAAAATTGATTTGATTACCGGATATATGGTTCCTTTAGAGGCACTCATGTCAATGTATTCGAGGATGGGAAGTTTTTGGCGACCAACATGGTTAACTTTGCCTGCTTGCCTTGAGAAGATATCAGCTCGTCTTTGAGTTTCTATATTGGTGCGGATTTTCATTGTGCAGATGTTTTCTTCCAAGCCATTTCCAGTTACTTCCTCCCACCATTGTTGTCCTCGTTGTGATCGCCCTTCTTCTTCTTCTTCATCGGGCTTAATAATGCTCATTCCTTCCCTCACATTGACAATTGTTCCACGTTCCGTCTGCTCTTCTTGCATCTTCCTCACAATCTCTGTGGGGATGTTGAAGGCCTCGGCTAACAATTCTGTGTCAAAAGCACGGAAAATGTTCTGGAACTTCTGTTTCCTTTGCTTTCTTAGACCAGTTTGAGCTCTTTGGCTTTCGTTTTCTTGTACTCCACCGGCTAAGTAAAATACCTAAAGTCCAAAACATAGCCAACCAATATATAAACAAATTATGTGAAGTGTGTATATAGGGTAAAACTCATTATATATGAAGTTGCATCATAAACAAAAATTTCATTAAATTATAGAAATTGGGGCGTGATAGATTTTACCCTGGAGTTCTGATCAAGCTGGTTGGATCGATGGTTGAGGTCGTTAACGGCTACAACTACGAGCTCTTCCTCACCATCGTTATAGCACCAATGAGCAGCACCAGCTGGAATTGCCACAACATCACCTTGGCGTATACGGTGGACTTTCTGGTGCTGGTCGCCTCCGCGACCTTGGCCCCTCTCTTCCCTTGGCTCTTGGCCAGCCTGGAAGGTCTGTGACTGGAAAGTCTCAGCACAGCCAGGGTAAGTAATGCCAACTATTCCCTGTCCACGCTGGATGTAAACCAAGCCAGGCATGGGATGAAATTTAGGCAGAGAAAGAGAATTACGACGGATAACAAACCTCAGAGGAGCAACTCCAGCGCACTGGAATTGCTCCTCGTTCTCGTCCCATAGCTCAGAGAAGCCGCCCTCTGACTCAATTCGATCAGAGGGCTGGCTTCCAGTAAGCCTCTGTAAGCGGCATTGTTGAGCTTGAGTCAGACGAGTGCCTCCCTGAACTTGCTGACCCTGATACTCTCTTATTGCATTTGCTGCAGACAAGAGAAAAGCAAAGAACAGTATAGCTAATAAGAGCCTAGTAGTGACCGCCATAGCTAATTAGTATTTTTTGATTGTCAATTCAACAGAAAGATGAGATTTGGAGAGACTGAGGCCTCTGTTCTTATAGCGTTAGAGGGTAACAAATAGGAAGGCCGTGTGGCGATTATCCTGTTTTCTATTGCATGGTGAATCTGTCTTCATCTCAACACTTTGCCATGGTTGTTCAAAAAGACAGTCACTCCATGCCAATAACCTGTATTAGCTTTTTGTGTTTGTTTTTTTGTGGACTTTATAGGGAAACTTATATAAATATAATAGGAGACGCTAACATCTACGATTTTCAATTACTTATTAGCACAATTTTAAAGAATCAATCGTGATCTCTGATTTTGACTTGACATGAAAGTTAAGATCGTAGAAAGCACTTTATAAACTGACTAAAAGGAAAAGTAAGACAAACAATTGGAACAGAGGGAGTAGTATTTAAGATAAGATATATGTATGTACAAACTTTCTTTTATGGCCTAAGTTTTTTTTTTTTTTTTGCTCTGTTTTACAATAATCCAGAAAAATGAGAGTAGGATAGAAACTTAAAACAAGATAACTGAAAAGAAAAATGTTAATTACTTAAGGCACATATACAGTGGTACACTAGGCTTAGTTTTGTATCTGTAGAAGGCTGTTTTCTTCTTGTAAGTAGGATTATCAATAGTGATAACTATCCTCCCTTCTTCTCTAATATGAAAAGAATTCCTTACATTCTCCATCATTTTCTTATCTTCTTGAAGCATAACTCTGTACGAACAATCATCGTCAGGTATGAATTCTTCTTTGTAACTCACTTCATTCCCCACCACTATCAAATCCCAAGTTATCGTCACCTCAACCTATAAGAAATAATACGCGTATTAGCAATGCGTGGTTCCATAAATGGACTTGAAAGGAAATGAAAACTAGGCATTGCAGCAAATACTACCTCTTTGACAGGCATTTTAATGTGGCAAAATGAACATGGTTTGATGCTTATCTCTAGAACTTTGTCATCAGTTGAAAACTCAACATCCTTGTCCTTTTTGAGTCCACCATATTCAGCTAATAAGTTCTCTGGGCTAATATACCTATATATTATCAATCCAACACAAATCTTTGAGCATATTAAAAGAAAATCTTACTAATACCTCTGTTTCAATTTGTTTGTCTGGTTTTAACTTGACACAGAGTTCAAGAAAGTTAAACAAGGACTTCTGAATTATATTGTGTCAACCTGTCCTTTAATCTTGTAGTGTTAAACATGTGCTTCATATAGAACTACAGAATTGTCGAAGATGAAAATGATACAAAATAAATTGAAACGGAGAGAGTAATTACTTGAGAAGGGTCTCTATAACTTTAGATGGCTTCACAAATATGAAGGCATTCTTGCTTCTTTGTGTGATCATTCGCAGATTAAGTGCATGAACCGTGGAAAACCAAACAGGAACATTAATAAATATCTGCAATATTATCATCAAATTTTCAATCCAAAATCACATTTCAAGAAAATTTAATACAATTAAACAAGGGAGAAAATTTTGCGTACATTCTTGTATATGATTCCAGGATAATGATCATGAACCAAACTCATCATCTTCCTGTTAATCCAACGAACCTCTTTCCAAGCATTTCCCGGTGAATTTCCCAAATCTGTAATCATCACAACAGAATTAACCCCTCCTTGTTTAAACTCAAGTTGTTGAATTGCCTTCTCCAATATATGTATCCTCCATCTAAGACACTCATGATGATGATTATGTCTTCCCCAAATCTCTTCTTCCAATTCTTTATTCTTTATATTTCTAAACACATTATAACATAATAGCCTTCCTTCTCTATCTTTACCATCATCATTATACCACAATTTCTCGAGGTCAGGACTAAAGAGTTTTTCATCAAGAATCTCCGTAATTCTAAGTTCTCTTCTCCATCTCAGCGTCTTCCTCATCATTTTATACGCATCATACACACCATAATCCTTAGCTCTCAAGAAATTCAACAAAACAATATCCGTCCTCGTGTTATCTTCATTTGGTAATAATGGAACACCCCATAATGAAATTCCAGTCAAATCCTCTGTTATGGTTTTAACAGATAGAGACTTGTTTTTGTTTTTACCATAAATGTATCCACCAAGAATGGCATCTTCCACCCTACATCTTAATCTAAGCAACGCGTGTTTTCTTGAAGCTTTGATGTCGAGAGGAGATACTAATTGACCAGGCTGATCAAAAATAGGTTGATGATCATCATTATCATCATGATCCAAATGTTCATCTGATAATTCTGTATCAGTGTCGCTGATGCTCATGATATCATCAACAACAACAACGTCTTCTTCCGCGATAGGAACAACTACTTCCTCCCGCATGATTCAAGAAAGTTAAAATTAATATTAAGAATATATATAAATATACAATGAGATTAGGCCATATCAAAAATGTCTTTTTGTTTTTTCCCCTCTGGTTTATGGAATCAATAAACCAGAGGATGTGATTATGTTTTTTTTGTTCAAAAGTGTCATATAAACTACGAATACTTAAAACCATTGATATTATTGGAGCTAACAGGACCATCCACATATTAAAAATATTTGACCATCATTTGGATATTTCTTTTTTATTTTGTGTATGTGGGTGGGAGAGGGACACATTTTTGGATTTTCTTTTGTTTATATGTGTCTTTGTCAAGTCTAGTCACTATATACGTGCAAGCACGTAAAAGTAGTAATAAATTATATTTTGTAACAAAAACCTTTCGTATTAATTTGTTCACATATATTGTTTTTTAACTGTACAATACAATTTAAACGATACGAAAAATTTTTGTTAAAAACAATAACCCCTCTTTCTAGCCTTATTTTGATACATTTTTTATGTTGTTTTTTTCATTGACCAATCATTTGGTGCTTTTTATGAAACAATATATGGTATTATTCTGTATACATTTCAAAAAAAAAATCATGAAGAAGGGGCTTGGACAGATTAAAATCCTGATTTCGAACCCATTTTGTTTGTAACTAAGGGATGAAGTACAGGAATTATAATTCGAAATCCCATGATCTAGTACTCCCTCCGTTTTAAAAAGAATGACTCTATTTCTTTTTTAGTTTGTTTAAAAAAGAATGACATCTTTCTTTTTTTGACAACACTTTAACTTTAACTTTCCACGTATCATGTTTAAGACCACAAGATTAAAGGGCATTTTGGTACATTCGACATAACTTTAATTTAAAACCACAAGATTAAAAAGTCTTCTTTCTTTTCTTAAACTCCGTTTCAAGTCAAACTAGGTCATTCTTTTTGAAACGGAGGGAGTAGTTATTACAAGCTGATGTTTGCAAATTATGTCAAGTAATACATATACACAAAACAGATGTACTTGTTACTAAAAACAAACTGCAGAACAACATTAACTTGTAAACTAGAAGGGAGAAACAAGAAGCACTACAACACCTTGTTTGCCTATTCTAATCAAGCCTCCTCCTCTCCTGAAATACCCAGCTTTACAACCTCGTGGAGTGACTGATTGCTATCTTCTTTTGTAGGTGCTATAACATGACTTTCACTTTCATTTAAAGACAGCTTCTCTAAATTGGCTTCGCTGGTATCAGCAAGATTAGGCAGGACACTTTCATTTTCGGGTGTTTTAGGCAGTCTATCTCCCGACTCTGGAGCTGTGTTGGGCAGGCCACTTCCATTTTCAGGTGTTTTAGGCAGTTTTTCTCCTGAATCTAGAGCTGCTTCCATCTCCTCGTACCTAGAAATGACTTGTCGAAGCTCATCGTGAAGATTTAAAGCTTCAAACATCAACCCCTCATCACCTGAGGTTGATTCCACAATTCTTTGTATAACTGCCAAAGACTGCTTGCAGTTCTCCAACATGCTCACTGCCAGATCATCCTTCAGCAACACAAATATATCAGTTCATTCATGTTTCAAAGGTCAACCTGCCCGTCAGAAGGCCCCCAAAACAATTAATAAAAACACAGAGAGAGGAAGAGGGGGAGGGGGCTAGAGGAATATCAATTTCTTTAATAGAACATAAACTATGTTAAATCACACAAAAACAGAAAGTTTTGACAACAGATTGTCTTTTGTGTGGGTGTGGTTGGGGGGGGGGGGGGGGGATAGAGGAATTTCAATTTCTTCAATGGAACATAAACTATGTTAAATCACACACAGAAAGTTTTAACAACAGAATATTTTGATGTCAATTGACCTTTACTTTTATCGTCGTTTGGGTAATCTTAGTAGTAAGTATGTCCAACCATGCTATTAACTTTTTATAGAATGACTATACCACTTACTTTTGTTGTTTGGAAAGCTAGAGAAACCAAGAAGTTGTGCCATACTCGCAGTATAACACAAGTATAGTTGAGAGTGTAATTTCCCTAAGCCTGGAAGAGAAGCGCAATGTATATATTCTGAGATTATTTTATGCAGAATAGAAGGTGGAATAACTAATGCATAAATAACTCCATAACTCTAACCAACAACCAACGACTTAATGCATTATTTATATCTCTACCCGATAGAAATATAGGGTTTGGAATAACTTGAAAAGACAAGTAGAAATCTTCTAGTTGTAGGTTAATAATCCAGATAAAGTAAAGCTTCAAATAATTTGAAGACTTTAGCAGGATTGTCAGGAGAACACAACTATAGAAGCATTCATTCATCATAGCCATCAATCTTCAAGCGTTCATTTATTTAGTTCATGATTATTTGCAATTCTTAGTTTTTCAGTAGTCAACAAATGACCTTCTAACCTTTCTTACTTAGATATTAGAATAGGTTTAATTTAGCAAAAGTTAATAAAAAGTTCCCGTAGGAACGACACTTGATTCACCCTTATCATTTATTGATTGTGCGTTTGAGGACAATACAACTCACTAGTAATGTGATTAGAATTAAGCATTAATCCCATTTGTAGGTCAGTTTATTTCATCACCAGATTTTTGTTCTTGCTTTTCACTTATTAATTTATAGTGCTAGTGTCTGGGCAACTTTTGATGGATTACCACGACGGGATTCAATGAATTTCCTTTTTATTCTTCCGCTGGAATGTATGTTTTTATCCTTAAATTCCAACAATAGTGCACTTCAATTATTTCACCAAGTACCTGTTATTTCACATTTAAATATGATCATATTCAAGTTTTACGGCTAATTACACTGACGTCCTTTCCATTTTATAATTTAGTCTAGGAACCTTCAGCTAGCTTCAAAGTTTTAATAACATTGCCAACTCAATGTTGCAAGCCTTAACTAGTGGTATTTGTTTAAACTGGTCATTTCAACTTTAGCAATGGAACATCATACTATGCTTCCTTTTTTTTGTTTTTTGATAACCGTAGTATCTGAACCAGCTTGCGCACACCTCCACTTATTCCGCAGGATACCTACCATCTCTCACTAGCAACATGTACCAGGCAACTCTATCCACCGAGGCTAGAACAGATGGGAAAAAATCACCTATTGTTTTGTCTCTGCTCGGATTCAAACCTGAAACCTCATGGTGTTCAACCTACTTCATTAATCATACTATGTTTACCTTCCTTTTAAAAGTAAACTTAGTATAATATTTGATTTATCTCTTATTAATTCAGGTTACCTAACAAATCTTATTGTTAAGGTACCACAAAAAATAACTTCCTCTGATATCGTTCTGTAGATCAATTAAGGAGCATTACAAGGAATTGTTACATTTTCACCCCTTTCGTATAGTATTAATGACTATTATGCCACTATATTCTGATTGTGCTTAAGGGAAGTGCTTCTTTCAAGACACTCAGAGAGTGGAGTGATAATTATGATACTACTATAATCAAAAATAATTGCCGAGAAGTCTTCAAATTTAAGAGTCAATATGGCTAAGAAGGGAGGTTTTGGTGATGCCATCTTAAACAAAAGAGAAGGTTGGTGTATTTCTGAAAAGTAAAGAGGAGGTACTACAACGGCCAACTGGGAGTATTATTTGCACAAAGAACAGAAGTTCTGACAAGACAGCGCCATGATGAAAATTGTTCTATGAAAAGAAAAGGGCTGGCATGAAGATGAGAATTACAAAAGGAAAACAAGTGTGTGCAGATGTCAGATGTCAGATGTCTGAATTTTGGTTTATTCAGTTATTTTGGAACCTTTAAAAAGTAGTTTACTTAACATCCCTGACATTAAAAAATATACATGCCCCTTTTCTTGCATCCTACCCACCCCCACCACCCTGCAGGACATAAAAGAATGACTAAAAATAATGTCATTTATTTGAGCCTTGCCTCTACTTTAGGGAAGCTAATAAGTCCTTCATTTTAGTTTAAACAACATTATAGTCTATCAAAAACTAGACATTTATATGTATACTCTATGAAAAGCTCAATGATTGGTGTCGTCAATATGCTACTATGCTCAACTTAAATCCCGTTAACACCTTCTAAAAGACACTTCTTTCCTCTTCCCTGTTGATATTTGATCCCCTCGCCCACACATAAACTCTATTCCCTTGTGAACTCACATTAGTCACCACCATCCTTTAGACCTTAACTTCTGTCACAAATCCTCCTCAAGTCCTCAATACCTATCATGGCCCCACTGTTGCCTTTATCTCTTCTTTTTATATGTGTTGTTGTCTTGTTTATCTCATCCTGAAACCCCTTTAGGATCTTCTTTTTTCTTTTCTTTTCTTTCCTTCTTTTGTCCATCTTATATAATTCTTATGATTGAACAAAAATGAGGTATTGAATCTACTTGGCTTATGCTTTTTGATGGAAGTAAAAGAATGTGGATTCAAGTACTTGGGGATTGGTGAGAAGATAGACTTAGGACTTGACTCAACCCTAGAAGCTAATTTGTGATGTGAGGGTTTCCCAAGACCATATAGGAGCAACAACTCATTCCCTCAGCCACTGTGGACATTCTAAGCCCCTCTTCCCCTCTCCGGCTCGCCCAGGGCTAGACATCTGGAATGTGAACAATATAAGGCCCATATTGGGTTTGGTTTGATACATGTTATAGGTCAAAAATTCAACCACAAAAGTAAGCTTGTAAAGTAAGCATTGCCCATGATCATATAAGTAGAATCACTCCTTCAACAACCAATGTGGGACATTCTAATAGGGGTTAAGGAAGAAAAACATGGGAGAAAAGCTTCTCAACAATCTGGAGATGGGTGAAGCAAGTTGTTGGACTAGGAACTAGGAAGCAGAAGAAAATTTATTGCACCAAAATGTAGTTCAGTTATATCATGAATCAGAATCTTGCTGATCTATTCCATATGCATTGAGTATGTGTAGCATCAGAATATCTATGGACAACCTTTTTAATGGCGTCCTTCTGTGGCTAGTCAGGAGTTCCATAGCTGAGTTTTCTTCGAGGGTGCACTAAGAGGTTTTCTAGTTTTTGTTTCTTGTTATTTTCTTTTTGGCCCAGGGATTCAAGTTTTTTTTTTCCTGGATGATGCTGCCAGTGGTATATCACAGGAAAAGATAGCTCCTCATAGGATCTTAGGCACCCTATTCATAGCAGATGGAACAACAATCTTAAACGCTGAAATGACTACATCAAAAGCTATTTTGGTACATATTCTTTCATGTGCTAACAAGAGAACCATGTCAATACTGCAACTAAAGAAACTCCACACAAATGACATTTTAAGATGGATATAAACTTCAATCAAAAGACGTAAAATTATTCCCATTCTAGTCTGACATTAGCAGTAGATTTCTCTATTTTATTCAAACTAGATTTTGTGCTGAATGTGAATAAATTGTAAGAAAAGAGACGGATCTTGGGCATCCTACTCATGTCTTAATCAAGTTAACGTTTTTTTTTTCTTGGATGATGCTGGCGGTGGTGTATCACATGAAAAAGTAGCTCCTCATAGGATCTTGGGCATCCTATTTATAGCAGATAGACAAATACTACACCAAAGGCTATTTTGGGTTACATTCTTTCATGTGCTCACAGGAGGACTATGGCAATACCACAATTAAAGAAACTCCAAGTAAATGACATTTAAGTGTGCATATAAAATGTTAATCAAAGGATGTAAAATCATTGCCAATCTACTCTGACATTAGTAGGACATTCCTTTACTTTTATTTATAAACAAGAGCGGAGGTCTACTTATTTTCTTAAACTGCAGGAGGAGAGGTCTAAGATATGGAGCAAAATAATTTTAAGAAAAAGATATTGACCCAAAATAAAATTAACCCTTATGTGCTGAAGGTGAATAGATTGTAAGAATAGAGGTGAAAGAAATAGGAGAAAATATTTGTTGTGGGGATAACTTCACAAAGAAGTTGGTAATAATAATTTTAAGAAAGCAGTTGGTGTCCATGTCTAAAACTTTGGTTCCCTTGTAGACCATATACATCTTATACAATTTTTTTACACAGACTTGGTGTTCGATAATGAAAAAATAACTTATCACCCAGAAAGAGAAACGTCTGACATTGTTTCCTAGTGGAATCAACTACGAATAAAAGTTGTTTCTAATTGGAAATTAACTTGCATGAGAGCTTTAACTTCAATTCTTTCAGAAATTCATGCAACAAATTCAAGAAGAGACATATACAAATCTGCTACATTTTTTTAATTGTTTATTAATGAAAATTTGTTGATTTACCAAGAAAAATAACCATCGGTTCCTTATTGAACCAGAATTGAACAAACTCCTTGCTTATAGGAAGCTAACTTGCTGTTGTACTTGTAACTTCAATTGTTTCTGAAATCATGTAGCAAATTCAAGAACATGGTAGTTCAGCAGGTTAAGATATAGCTGTCATGTTTGTTTGTTTGTTTCTTTAGATAAGTAAATGTATCCCTCATGTTAAATTAATATACAAGAGTTTCTTCAATTTTCAACTTGGTTTGACAGGCATTTCACAGGTGGATGAGCTAAGAGACCTAACTCCTCCTAGAATAGTAAAAGATCAGAGATTATTAAAAAGTTGAACAGTACTAGTCCAAGTAATGGGGTAACAAAACATAGGTCCAGAATTGAAGTGGAAGAAACCAAGGGCAGAGGACCACAGTGAACTAAAAATCTTTAACTTAGTGAAGCATAACCAACAAAATGGAGGAGATAAGAAAGTAACCTTGATGGGCTTTGGTTCAACATCAGAATCCATTATGCTGGAAAGGATCTCAAGACTGTTCCGTGTCACTACAAGAAGTTCCTTCTTCTCTTCAATGGATTCACCAATGTAAGTGGTTTGCTCATGATTCCGCATCCCCGTATCAGGAATAGGGTAGCTTTCAGGTGGTGAGAGTAGCTGCTCGTTCATATGAGACTCCAGGGGATATTGCCTCTTCAAGTTCTATCAAAAGGAAAGAAAGTTAAGCACCTTTAACCTCTGGATAATAAGGCATGCAATATGCAAATGTAAATCAAGGCATGATTCATGAACTCAAACATCATCTGCTAGTCTACCAACACACGTCAATGTTCATCTAGTATGATTTTAGAAGTTAGTAAACATTGGCATAAGATGCACCTAAATGATCTACCATGTGCTGCCCCACCCCTCCTCTAAAGATCCAATCCATACCACCACACACAGTTGTTTTCATCAGGTGAAAACTATAAAGGAAAAGAGTAGGCCTCAAAATGCAGACACATCTGCGAGAAGGCAGAAAACTGAATATTTACCATATAAAATAATCAAGCAATAATCAAAAGAATGTAGTACAAGCACTTTGATAGCATCTCCAACAAGCAAAATCAACAATTATCACATTGATGCTCCTTAGCCCTTGCAGAGACGTTACGGCCATATATTCTCCACTGTTAACTAACGTCTAACATGTTGTCTTGTCCCTGACATCTACATCTAATAGAAGAAAGCAGACTTTTCACCCTTTTGCTCACACTTTCAACACCACCCCATCCACAATAGTAAAGATTAATGGAAGAGAGAGAGAGAATACTCCAGATTCACCTATTTTTCGCTAGAATACATGACTTGCTGCTATCCCTAAACAACACCTCCTGTCCCACATCTTCTCTCTATCACCTCAAAAAAATTTAATATAGGAAAATAAATGAAACAATAACAGAATTCTTTAGTTGCATGAGCAAAAAGCCAACTTGAGATATTGCCTCAATATGTCTATTTTCTAGTCTATTAATATTTGGAGAGTCCTACCATATGAATTTCAAACCATCATCTTGCTTCTGGTGCTAAACTGAGCCTAAATAAAACTCCTATATAAGGCTGATATAAACAAATGTTGGACACATGCCTGTACCTCTAGTTTAAAAAAATCCCTACTTTGCCTTAAAAAAGATCAATTAGAGCAAACTAGTATTAAAATGAAATGATTTTCCTTTCACAAAAAAAGTATTAAAATGATTTGGACTCAAACGGAGCAAAATGAATACAAAGAATTCATATAGCCAACTCTAACTTAGATGCTCTGCTGATTGATTGAGTGTTGATAAGTTCTTCTACAAGGGATTTCAAACATAATAGCAAGCATGCTAAAATAAGAGAGAGAATACAAAATTCACATACAATACTTGACCTTTCCACTGGCATAAACACTTACAGCAGGTACACAAAAGAAACATAAAACTTGTATAAATAGGTAATGTAACCTTAAGATACACAAATCAAAGTTCGAACATGCATGTGCTCGTTTGGTTAGGAACAAGCTATCCCGAGATTAGTTATACGGATTGATATCCCACACTCAATGTTGGATAAAGATAACGCTACAATCCCGGAATAACTAATCCGTGATAAGTTATTCCGCAATTTTATCCCAACTTACAAGGGATAAACTCATCCTAAAATTAAACCCCAGATTAGTTATCCGTTATCCCTCCAAATCTTATATACATTCAATAAAAACATTTCCTGCAAATTAGACTAGGGTTTACCATGTAAGTTTGACGAAACACAGGCAAGTAGCTAACGTCCTCGGATTCTCCCCAAGCAGTAATAAGCTCCATAGCCTTAATCCGATTCCCACTGTCAGTTTTAGGGTCATCAATCATTTTAACCATATCATCCAACACCTTTTCAGACGCCACTTCTGAAAACACTTTCTCGCAATTAGATGTACAAGTCTCCAGTAAATCCAAAGTCAGCCTCTGTGTCACTGGACTCTTCGACAAAACTAACTTCTTCTTAATCGCTTTTACGATTTCCGTCCCGTTGAACTCCTCACTGTTGATCATCCCACAAATTCGTAGGTTCAAGCTCCAATTAGGTTCCTCCATAGTCTCTAACGTAGCTTCATCTACCATTTTTGATTCTGGAGTTGGACCTTGCAGAATTTCTTTCATTTTTGCACTTACCATCCTGCTCATTTGTGCTCCTCCTGTCTTCAATCGTCCGCCCAGTGATGAAGAAGCCATTTTTAGCTTATCCATGTTCATGATTGTTGATCAGATGAAAATTGGAGCAATTTGGGGTTTCAGTTTTGACAATTTGGGATTCACAGTTACCGACATAATCTTCTGTTACGACTTTTGTACTAATCATATTTATGTTTTACTTTTCTCCATTATGAAATTCAAAAAAATAATTAATTAAATTTTACTAATTGCTAAAATAAAATAAATTTTTAGACTAAACCTGCATCTGTTTGACCAAGGTTAATTGCCATGTTTAGCTAAAATTCGAATGTCTTTTTTTGGGGTTAGAAAGATTGGGGAAAAAAATTATTTGATGTACGGAGTTTATACAATTAAATTCGAACGTAATTTAAGGATGGCGCTTTCAATAAAAAAAAATTAATAGTATTCAAACTTAAAACCTCTAATTAAGGTGGAAGCACTCCAATAGAAAAATTTAAAATTTTACTATAAATATATTGATTTATTAGGAGTCAGAAAGTTAGAGTTAGCATCTAAATAATTAATTTTTATAGGAATGATCTGGTAAAAATAAGAAACATCATAAATTTATTTTTTCTACATATTTTATTTTATTTGGCTAAATAAATAAAACTATATTTAGAGAGAATTTAACAAACTACCTTTACGTTCTAATTATTTTAATGAACGAAATAAGGTTAACTGATGATAAGTGAAAAGTGGATAATTATGACAATTAAAAAGTTAAGAACAAAGCATAGGCGGAGCTATATTATAATTCTAATAAAAATGATAAAAAAATTAACTAATGAGGCACATTGGGATTTTGTAATGCACCTCATATATTATTTATTTCTAAAAACTGATTAAATATATAAGCAGTGTGTATTTGACATAATTTTAGAAATAATAAAATTATTTGTGAAATAGGATTGTGACTTGATTTTGTAGCAAGTCTTTAGGGGTAATTATGTCATTTTATTAGTGTGTGACACATTACAATTAGTATAGGTTCATTTTTGAAAGTGATTAGGTGAATGTTTTAGAGGCGTAGAGGCGCTACACATCAGTGCCTAACAAGGTTTAGCAGCTTAATCTTTTCGGCTTAACAGAAATTAGAAGAAAAACAAAAAAATTAATAAGAAAACAGATATATGAGGGTTTAAGAAATTACGAGAGCGGAATACTAAAAACTCTACGCCGGTGACCAAGACGACGGCAGCCCATTCAGCCATGGTTTCGGCAGCAACTTGGATCCGATACGCAGTCGGAAAACTTCAATACTCTGCCTCTATTGGCTGGAAGGTCATCTTCGTTTCCTATTTCTTCTATTTTGAATCACACTTGATTATTTTACACACTATGATTGTAGAGTTCATTGTATTGAATCGCCGGGAGTTTTTTTTTATTTATATAGATATAGAAATATGTGTGGTTTAGGCTAAGGATTTTGTGGTTTTGTCTAAAAGGTTAGGTCTTTGAGGAAATTAGAGGGCGTGGAGGCTTTTAATATGAAATTATGAGCTTAAGTATATTGCTTACTGAGTTTCCATCTGGATTTTTGTATTGATCAAGGCTGATGGAAGTCTTTTGACTTTATACATTTGGTATGATTTCTTTCAGCCTAATGTCGGCTGTGGAACCTTCATAAAATGTTAAAATTAGTATGCAACAATTTTAGTACAGAGTTCTGGATTAAATGTTTGGGAATCTAAAGCTTGCAATCTTAGTACTTCTTTTAAGTATCCTGCTCTTAGAGGAGGGGACAACTAAACCTATAACTAAACTGGGTTTTTTCGTATTCCAACCTAAGAGCGAAGAGGCTCCTTCAGGTGGTGTGAACACAGGGAGTATTTGGCCTCAGACTAATTTGGAGAGGGAAATATTGTGTTATGAACTTGCAAGTTAGATATTGAGAAATATTTTGATTAACTCAACTAGTCCTCGTCCTTCTTATGATAATGTCTAGGAAATTGAGATTTGGTGAAAGGTGGATCAAGTGTATAAAGTTCTAAATTCCACCGCTAAATACTCCATCTAATCCGTAGAAGTCCATTGCGGAGTGGGATGAGGTGGGGGTTCAACACCAAAATGCCTGAAGTAGGGTGATCACCTTTCTCCCTTCCTCTTTATTCTGGCTATGGAGGGCCTTAGAAAATGCTTGATATAGCCAAACAAATGCAATAGATAAGGGGCTTATATGTAGGTTTTATGGGAGAATACAGCATCAGCATCTTGTTTGCTATATGCAGATGATACACTAGTCTTTTGTGGTGCAGAAAGATCCAAGGTTCTCTACTTAACCTTGTTCTCCATATTTTTGAAGCTTGTTAGGACTGCACATTAACATGCTAAAAAGTATCATCTAAGTCAATGATATACCCAATTTGAATGGGTTGGCATGAGTATTATATTGTAGCATTGGTTCTTTCGCACCAACACATCTGGGCTCCCACTTGGTGCTAAATGCAGGACAACAAAAATTTGGAATGGTATAATTGAGAAGTTTGACAGAAGTCTTGCCTACTTGACCAATGTAGCATCTCTCGTAGGCTCACACTTGTTAATAGTCTCCTGAACAACATTCCCACCTGCACACTTCCCCATTCCCAGTAAGTTGCAGAAATAATGGGACAAGATCAGGTGAACCTTTTTATGCAAATGTAATGGTAAGGTGCAAGATTTCACTTGGTCAATTGTTCTAAAGTCGCACAACCAAAATTCTTTGGTGGTCTGAGCATTAAGGATCTGACTACTCATAGTAATGCATGATAATAAGTGGCTATGTAGGTATATTCAGGAGGACCCTTGTCTCTGGAAGGAGATTTTAAGGACAAATTGTAGAACTCAAAGTCAATGGTACACCAAACCATCAAATACCCGACATGGCATTTGTCTATGGAAGTTGGGGTTAATTCTCCTGGAACATCTCTTTCAAGGTAGGTAGTGGTCTCAGTAACAAATTTAGGAAGGACAGACTGTTGTTGTCAATTCATCTTTAATGGAGGAATATCCTAACCTTTTCCAGATCTCTTATGATCAAGACTCTTTCATCTCATAGAATAGAGATAGCAACATTAAGAGTCCACTCTTCCGGAGAAATGTGCATGATTGGGAATTGGAAAATATTCTTGTCCTGCTTGCTAGGCTGAACAACTGCACCAATTATTGAGTTGTCTGTTGACAAAATAAAATGTGGCGACACTAACAAAGGATTTTACTCGGTAAACGAGAGGCTAAAGGCAGCTCACACGCTTGTTCTCAAAATGAAATAGCTGACAATTTTCTCTGTAAGTCGATTTGGAAAACTCAACTGCCAATTGAGGTTATATTATTGGTTATTTGTCAATCTATTAAGCTTGGCTCATGGACAATCTAAGCAAAAGGAATAGACAGATTGTTAATAGAAGTCATGTATCTCACAAAGATATCAAAATCAGCAACCAACTATTTCTCCACTGTGCAATTGCGATAGAAGTACAGATTTCTGGAATATGGTCTACTTACCTTTTGGACTCAATTGGGTCATGCTGTAATCACCTTCTAAATCCATTTTTTTGTCCTTTTAGTTCATAGTAATAACAACTGGTAGGTTTCATTGAGGCAAAGTGGCCTTCTTAAGCTGGGCTTTTTGGAAAGTTGGTAGAGCCATCAGGATAATCTGGAGAACGATCCCTACTTGTATTTTTTAGTGTTCTTGCACCGGAAGAAAACTGCAGATATTTGATGGGCTATCAAGTCCAAGTCAGGCCCTTGAGGCTAGGTGTCTCCTGTGTCTTTTTTAGTTGTATTAACCAATCCGTGGTAAATTCCCATAATAATTTTTTGGACTTTGTTAGCTCCCTGATCTTAGCATCGCCTTTGCTGTAGTGGTGCTGACA
The DNA here is from genome assembly GCA_022817965.1 of Solanum lycopersicoides. Classification (NCBI taxonomy): domain Eukaryota; kingdom Viridiplantae; phylum Streptophyta; class Magnoliopsida; order Solanales; family Solanaceae; genus Solanum; species Solanum lycopersicoides. The sequence goes on along the minus strand of CM040626.1, from coordinate 99,784,882 downwards.
TACTCTCTTTTGTACTTATTAGCTTTTTTACTTTTTGGACGCCATCAATGAAATCTCTTACTTCATTTAACAAACCCTACTAAGGGATACTGCTCTTTCAAATCTTTTAATGAAAATTAAGTTCGACTACATAGTTCCAGAAACAGGCTCTGGAACAACTTTCATTCTCTCCATCTTAGAATTTGTCCTTGGATTCCTCTTGAGACTAATCATGAATCTTGAGTAGTTGTATATTTTCTCTGCTATCATTCTATATATTGAGATGGTTTAACTAAAAAAGGAGTTGCTATATAAGAACATTTGAACAGAACTACCGAGAGTACGAGGTTAATTTTGCAAGAATCACAGCACAATAAGAAAGCATATAGGTTTGACTCAAAGAGCAATCAAAATATAAGAAACACCAACAACCATTTTTTTTAATCCAAAAGAAGCAAGGAAACTCTAGTTTAAGAATTCCTCTAATATGGTGTCATAGTGCAACTGATATCTAACTTAAGATGCAATTTTCTATGTTGAAAAGTATTCCCTCAATAGCTAGAAATCAGTAATTACCTTAACTTTATCTACATGTAAATACAACCCTAGTATTTTAGTGAATAATGTCTTGGCAGAGATTTGAACTTGGTGCTCAACATTAGAAACTTGAGTTCCAGCACAGAGAGGAATAGTAAATAATGCAGGTCTTGTTATTGACTTATTGTTAGAATCCTATAATCACTAGCCTACAAATTCTGAATTGAGGGTAATGATACTGATGGAGTCCAAACCTTCCCTAACTTAAAAGGAATTTGAACCAACTTAATCTAGGAAAGCTTACTACTCGTAGAGAATTTTACTAAAAAAGAGAAACGAAATGACCTTTTCATAGTTCCGAGATGTGCTAAGCTAATAGTTATAAGGTACAACATGCAAGTCAAAACATTCTAATAACTGTCGCTAGGTTAAGTAAGAAGTTAAAGACTCAAGCTGTATGGGATCAAGCAAGCTTTGACATGTTGAAATATTATCTGCTTTTCTGCACTCAAAATCAAGCAAGCTTCTGTATTTTACACTTGTGCTTACATGCCTTTACTTCTTGAGTACATCCCCCTTGCAGGGGAAGGAAGAAAAAGCTTAACTGGGATTTAATGCTATGCAGAACTACAAAGGAGGTCAAATTACAGATAGAGAATTAGGTGATACCATATGGAAGAACTTCTTTCAGGGCAAGTTGACATGCTTGCACTATAACAAGGGAGAGGAGATGGCACCAACACTAGGAGATCAGAGCTGCACACTTCTTGTTCGGAAGATACCTTGGGTTGATCCAAAGTAATTTCTCCTTTGATGCAACTATGTGGCCAATTACCTTATGCATGGTTTTCTCCTATGGTGCTCGGACTCTTCAAAAATGTTGATGGATGTGTGTCAGATCCTCCAAAAATAGTGTATTTTTGAAGGATCCGACACGGGTGCGGCAACATTGTTGGAGAGTCCGAGCAACTTAGGTCTTCTCTACTTTAGTGCTGGAATACATTGTTGCTTTATACTAATTCACTTGACTAATCTTTAGACAAGTTACAGAGAATCGCCTTACTATTATTTATTATTTTTTTGTTACTATTTTCTTTTATAATTGTCTGGCATTTTCAACTGAGATTTTTCTTCTTGTAGTTGTACAAGAGAAAACTGTACTTATTTAGGTTTGTAGTATTATAGGGAGTACATTTTTCTTGTAGCTAATGTTGTGTCTAGGTTAATTTTTGCACACCTCAACTAATCCTCCATGTACATGCTACCTACTGGGTAACTCTGGCCATCATTTAGACAAATGGGAAAAAATCATCCAACTTCCTTTTTAGCTTTGTTGAGGTTTGAACCTTCATGGTTGATTCCATCTTTGTTGATCGCTAGGCCACACCTTTAGGTATAATATAAAGTTCTTTGACCTACGTTTTGTATGGTTACTCAGCTCAAACGGACTTAATCCTTTTTGTTGTATGTATTCTATCTTCGTCCCATCTTCTATCAGATCAGTTATGGTTGCACCACCCCTTGCTTCAGATTATTTGTGAAACTCTATTATAGTAGCTTTGGGTGTCCAGCCAGTCCCATGACCTAGTAAAGTTCGGATCTTCCTTTTTAAGTCCATTTTGATAACATGGTTTCGTGGTAATGTCAAAGCTTATTAGCTTTTGCAATATGGATCATTGATCACACTGTTGTCTTACCAGTAACTGTGAAAGGACATCAAGCTTGGATACAACTTCATTGGCACAAGTTAAAACTTACAATCTTAGAGATATGGCTTCTAATTAACTGATCACCTCTTCTCTTTTTTAAAAAAAAAAATAAAAAAAATTAGCAAACATCTTTATTCGATTGAAACAAATGCCTGGTACCAAGTTGATTCGGGTGTTACAAAAAGATATCCATTCTTCACAAATGTTCTTTCAATTAAGAGTCGATGACTTCTAACAGCTATCCTCATCCTGCAAAAAGTGAGTTAAGCTAGACGCCGATAAACTAAGTGATGCAAGTCCAGGTAGTACTCATTGCATGAAAGAACCTCTTTTCTTTTAAATTAAGACATGGAAGAATTCTACTTATCAAGAACTTAGAGTGTTTCAAGAGAGTATGGAAACCAAGAACTAATACAAGAAAAGATTAGCATTATGTTTTAGGGTCCTTTTGATCATAGTATGATGTACATGTAATTAAGGTTATTTATGTGTTTTTTTTAATCTTAGTTAACCCTACTAGCATAAATAGAATAGGATGGAGATTAATTGCTTAGAGAATATTGATGTATGAACACTTTTAGTGAGTTTTGTGGGTTTTATCCCTTTATCTCTACATTGGATCGCTTTTGAATATTTCATGGTGAGATTATTCATGTATTAGTTTAATCCTCTTCTCCCTTGAATTTAATCTTGTAGTTGTTTGTTCAAATTAGAGGATCTATATTCTTGTTGGTCTCTAATTTACGTCAATTTCAAAATTTATTCTTTTTTTCTCCTATATCTTCCCTCGATTCTTAGCTATTTCTTGAATTTCTTTATCTTGTATTGTATTTTACATCACTAAGGCACTTGAAATTCAAAGATTTAACATCCATAGACCTTCCTTCGCAACATCTGTGGTTCCTTTGGTCGATACAGAAACAATACAAGCTGGAATGGTATTAGAAATAATCTTCAGCTCCTTTGTTAGCTTTGCAGCTTTCCTAGCAACAAAGTAGTTATTTAGGAGATCTATGCATCACCAAACTCTACCCAATATCTGCAGTAATAGATCCCACAGATGTCCAGTCACTTTTTGCGGTGTAGAAAGAGCTGGTCATTGTCCTTCCACATTAGTACTGCATATGTAGCACTTTCTGCACAGTGAAACCCCATTTCTCTGGAGGTTTTCTGTGTCAAACATGATGCGGCTTATGTCTTCAGCAGGGTAGATTTTAACATATGTTGTTGGCCTAATTATTGACTATAATTGGGGATCCAATGGCATATATGATTTGGAGTGATGTGCAGTCTTCCTGTTTTCCTTTTTTTCCCTGCAAAATGTGATATGCAAGGAAATCTTACCGACGTAAATTGATATATGGAAGTGATGGCACTGCTATCTTATTGTTTATGTTCATTTCATTTCGCCTCTTTGATTTAGTTTATTTTGTTGGTTTCCCTCTGATGGAAGCAAATAATGTGGATCTGTCTCTGCATATGTTATTCTTTGCTATTACTGACTTCATGTCTCTAATTTTCGTAGGAAAGTATTTGTTGGGGATGTTGTGCTTCTCAAGGACCCTATAAACTCAGAGGATTACCTTGTCCGTAGACTGGCTGCAATTGAAGGCTATGAGATGGTGTCTACTGATGAAAAGGATGAGCCTTTTGTCCTCGAAAAAGATCAATGTTGGGTGCTGTCTGATAATGAAAATGTGAAACCTAAGGTATATGATCCCCACAATAGATTGCTTTTCTTCTCCGGAATAAGATATCATTTGACTGTATCCTCTCTTGTGCAAATCGTGGAACTTGTCTTTGAACTTTGTGTTACAATTTTAGAATATTTCTGCTTATTGTAGTATGATATTAGTCCAACAATCCCACACAATATGTTGTATCATCCTTGTATTGGGTTTCATTATCTGTTATGACTTATGAGCATCATGTTTTTGTTGTATACTTGAAGTTTCTGCATATCTGATCGGAGTCTTGATTACTCACTCACTGCATAGTGCATAGTAGATACAATTTATTTGCAGCAAAAATTGTATCATTAAGTCTAGGTATGTGTTATAACTTTAGAGTTTTCATCATAACTGAAACCTTATTTTACCGGTGATCGTATGTATTAGTTTACGTTTACCCTTCCCTGCAGACTCTTGTAAGGCACTTGCATATTGTGAGTAGTAAATCTGAACAAACCTCTTATTTGGATGTGTATGTTTTGACCTAAAACTTCAGCATTTTCAAATAGAACTCCTTGAATTATGGTGAAGAGGTAAAGTTTATTAAATGAAATAATTGTTCGGTAGAATTCATATAACTTGAGCTAAATTTTCAGCATTATCAGCTATACAGTACTATGCTGTCCATATATATAGTAATCGTTGGGCTTTCCTACTCATGCATTAGGGAAGCATAACAACTGTGCAAATATATTTTTGTAATCTTAATATTAACCAGGTCTAGATATTTTTCTTATCTCTTCAATAGCAGGAAGCCAAAGATAGCAGAACTTTTGGCCCTGTTTCCTTAAAAGACATAGTTGGCAGAGCTATATATTGCCTGAGGACGGCAGTAGATCATGGTCCTGTTAACAACAGGTTTGTTGTGTCATTGTTAATCTTCTTCGTTATGCATTAAATAGAGCTTTCATTCTGATCATGATTCATTCGTTTCTTGCTTTATCAGTCCGTTAAGCATGGATTTGGATTCACCAGTCCTAGAAGTTGAACTGGATGTCGATGAGATGGCAAAAAGTCACAAAGCATAGGTTGTGCTTTGGATGTGAAAGGTTTTCCTAGAATTTACTGATTTGATTGTACCCTCCCTTTCTTGTTTCCTCTTATTAATCTGAGCAAAATCCATTGGGGAAAAAAAATAAAGTTGTATTAGTGATTTTGGTACATTTTCCCAAGTGATGATCTTTCCTCTTAATGAGTGAACTGTAAAACTTTTGAGGTCTTCAGTTCTATTTAGGATGCATTTCAAAGCTGGAGCTGTAGTATGCAAGTTTGGGACAACCTGTAAAGATTTTCAATATGATTCACTTTCATTAAGCTGAAGCCAATTGACAAACAGAGGATTATTTTGAGAAAATTATTTTGAGTGATTTCTTTTCATTTGTCCGAATTATCACTAAAGTCGCGGTAAAGAGTAGATATGAATCCATAACCTTGAAAATATAATAGGTTCAACGATAAGAACAATAACACTTTAACACATTTAGGGTGTGTTTGGTACGAAGGAAAATGTTTTCTTGGAAAGCAAGTTGATTAACTTATTTTCTCATGTTTGGCTGATGAGTTTGAAAATATTTTCCGAGTTTTTAGTGTTTGGATGGTGAATGAAAAAACATTTTTAGAAAATATCTTTTATTTTTTACTAGCGAAATATTATTTAGGAAAACAGTTTTTGACTCGAAAATTTATCTCGATAATTGATTCGAGATCCGACCTCAATGACTGATTTGAAATGCGATCGTGAGATCTGACCTAGGACCTGGCTCAAGCTTTTTGATCTGAGACATGACATTCAAATTGGGATCCGATCCTGACAGTTAAACTTAGACACGATCAATATTATAATTGTTTTGGAAAATATTATTCTTACTTTTTTTAACGAGGAAGTCATTTTCTTGAGGGAAATAAGTTGATTTGCAAAACCTATTCAAAACATATCCTTATATTTTGTTTGATAGCTTTTGTAGTTTTGCCGACCCCTCTACCTGAAAAATTACCTTACCAACTCTTTGTGGTATTATTCAATGAAAGCAAATTTTAGCTCCCATCAACTTCTACAAATTCAAACTATTTCTGATTCATCAAGTCGCAAATTGTATCGCATATGATATGAAACTCAAATTTAAGTATTTTAAAGACAATAATAGCTAGTGTTAAGAGTTAAAAGGAATGATTAAGCAACTAAATATTTTTTCAGATAAAAATTACTAAATTTTGATATACCAACTAAAAAAAATTTGCGATATCAATTCTTTTTTCCAAAAGAAATCTAATAGATAATAAGTAAATTAAAAAGCTCTGATTCGATTCGATCAAATCCATAATTCAAAATGAAAAAGTAAAATCGTAAGAAATGAAAACTTATGAGGGGGTAAAGTGATAGATTTCAAAACCAAAACGGACCGCAATTGACTAATTTTGAAATTTCGTAGTTTGCTTTTCCAACCCCACAAAAATGGTGAATATATAAAACTTCCCCTTATCAGTGTGCAAGATATATAAAAAGGAAACAAGAAGCTTAGTAGAAAGGCGAAAATCGAAAATGCGGAAGTTTGATTGAGACTGCAACGCTATTTCTTATGTTTACTCAAATTCCAAAAATGTCAAGCGCCATTGATTTCACTCTCAAGAATCTTCCAGGTATTTTTTTTTCTGTTTATGTTCAATATGTAAGAGCTCTATTTTGGGTTGGGCATAAACATGCACACTAACTGTTTGAGTTAATTTGTCAAAGAGAGAAACCATTAATGAAGTCTTTTCTTTTGATTGGGTGAATAGAAGAATGCTTCTTTTTATCATTCTTGATGTCCTATTGGGTGTCTACAAGGTGTTTGATGAAATGTTTGTGTGAAAAAAGAGGTGACTTTAATTAGTTTGCTTCTTATTAATGGCCTAGCTATGTCAGAACACTATCTAATAAGAGCAAGCTTAATAAGAAATGCAAACTACTCCCTCTTGTCCATATTAAGTGAATTGTTACGACTTTTTTCATAATCCAAAATAAGTGAATACTTCAAAGTTTAAGGGAGTTGTTGAGACCTTTTATGTACTTTATATTTTCTAAGAGAGAATAGCTTGGAAATAATCACAAGGGTAATAGTGGTAGCTGGTCTTTTATTTCATAGAGAACTAGTTGAGGTCGGCTATTTGAATTCTCTATATCCATTTTGCTCTGGTTGGATGCTTTCATTATGATGCTTAGTAGTTTGTCATTTAACAAAGAAGAATTTGATGATGTTTATACTTTATTATTGATGCTATTGATAAATAAATACATAAGCTAGAGTTCCTTGCGCGTTTCAATGTCAAGATGGTTTATTTTTGGCTGCATTTGATTCGGGTAAAGTGGTGGAGCTATTTTAGAACAGTTTGAGCAGGTGGTTTCATTTGCATTTTTCTTGGAATAGTTTAAATGTGAAGATTTTTCTGGGTGGTGTGGGGTTTTGATGTGGCAAATATGCAGGATTATTGGTGTGTGTGGCATCTTATTGGCTCTTCTTGGAGTGAAGTTTTTTTTTTTCAAACTCTGCAAGTTCCTATTTAGTGGAACTTATATTTTGTTCCAATTCTTTTTAGGTTCCAGATCTTTCCAGTTTTACTTTATGTTCAGTATTTCACACATCAGCTTGGTCTCGGAAGGATAAACTAAGAAAATCTCATAGATTCCCTGATCATGCCAAGAACTCTTCCAGCCTCTTTTTCTTTCCTTGAGGTGCTAGCAGTGTCACCGATCTTGTCTTGTTCACAATATATTTCCTTAAGCCCCATTTTTCGTTGTCTTTATTCTATTTCTAGAACTCTTTGCCCCTCTCTTTTTAGTGTATGATATGTGCATCGTTGGTATCGATTGACATGATGACGTCAGGGTTATTTTCATTGCAATAGTCGTTTCTGTTATTTTTAATACTACTAATTCTTGTAGTGACAACAGTTAATATCATTTTTAAAATGCAAATGCTTCTGATAGAAGCAGAATTAATGACTTTTTAACTTCTTATTTCTAGATAGCTTTAGGACATATCATACATAAAATGTTAGGCATAGGAGGGAATCTGATATAACATTGTACAGTTCTCCCAAAGAGTGTTCTTTAATCGGTCAATGGAAATGCTTACTTGGAAGAAGATGTAAATAAAGTAACTTTTCTGAGATTATGCATCTTATCCCTATACAGTTGTGATCCTATTCTTTAGTCAGCTGCAATTTAAGTGCATCAGTCGTGACCTACATGTTGATCATTGCGTTGACAAAGAAACGGCTATTTAGTAACATTCTCTTATGCATAAGTTCTTTTTTTTTTTTTTTTATCTGTAAAATCGAATTTAAACACTTACATATGTGCTATTTAGAAACATTCTCTTATGCATAAGTTAATTTCTTTTTGTATCTGTAAAATCGAATTTAAACGCTTACATATATGCTATTATACTATTTCAGGGTTTAAATCCCCAGAAGGCAGATGTCTTCCCTGCTCAGGACTGTCTGGGAGGACAGTCACTTCTCATGGTGAATATCAGCAATTTTCCAAGGTCAAGATTTTAAACTTGAAATCTCCTTACAAAAGCACATCTTATATGTGTAGTGCTAGTAGCTTCAGCAATCATAAAAGAAATCCAGATTTTTCGAGGCAAAACAAGCATGGTTTCTCCAGGGGGCGGAACAGGCCAAATGAAGACAGAGATGGTAATGAAAATATAGAAGAATCAGAAATGCTATCTTCAAGAAATGGGCCACTGCTTACTACATCAAACACTTCGAAATTCCAAGCTACAGCCACTCCAGGTCCAAGGGAAAAGGAGATTGTTGAACTATTTAGAAAGGTCCAGGCTCAGCTTCGGGAAAAAGCTGCTATCAAGGAGGAGAAAAAGTCTGAAGAGTTGCAAGGAAAGGGTAAAGAGAGTGAAACTGTTGATTCCCTTCTCAAGCTTTTAAGGAAACACTCAGTTCAGAAAGGGAAGAAAACCAGTAGCAGTAGAAGTAGCAACTTTGTCCTTGACCAGCCAGATAAGAGCAATGTATTCTCTGAAGAGAGAGCTAGCAATCTCACTGAACTAAATAGCAATGTGAACCATGTGGCACAAGAAAGTGGCACCCCATTTGTTAACCGACCTAAGTCAAACTTCCAGCGTAGATCTCCAGTTCCGCGAATCAAATTTCAGCCTATTTATCACGAGGGAGGTACTGATAACCCTGTTGCCTCTTCTGCTACAGATAAGATGGAAAAGGACATACATCTGGACCTTGAATTTGGGCAAATTCCCAGAAGTAAGGTTGATTCTGACACTGAGCCTATTTTCTCAGATAAGCATGTGTTCGATGAGATGGCTGATGATGATACTACCAAAATGTATGAAAGTGTTGATGCTAGTGATGATGAAGAACACAATCACGTTGGACACGATGAATTAGCTGAAATGAAGCTAACAGAACTACGAGCAATTGCAAAGTCCCGTGGTTTGAGGGGATACTCGAAACTGAAAAAGCTAGAGCTCATTGAGTTGCTTAGTGCTGATCAAGTCTGATATGGTTTACAAGTAAAATAAAGGTTGATGTAGAATTTTGTTGCACATTCTTCGTTTGTGTGTTGCATAATGTTCAACTTACATAGTACTTTTCTCTTGATGGCGGATTCTGTGGTCGAATTGGACAATTTTGTTTACTTCATCTACGTAGCGATCTCTTCCCCTGATATACATATTTGACTAACTTTTTAAAATCCTTTTTGTGTATCACATTATTTCTTATGTTCATCATACTTATTGGTGATTCTGAATCTCTGACAACTGTCAAGCAGCGTATCTTGGACTCTTTTAACTTCAACAAAATCTGCTGTTCAAAGTAGAGATACATCATTGCATATTCAGTAGTGCAGGGGTATGAGTGAGCATGTTATTGTTCTGAATTTTTCATTTTAGAGATTAAGATACTTGCTAAGACTATAATGGGATGTTATTTTCTCCCCTTTCGTAATTCTGGCAATTCAGTTCAAACAAATGTATGTGCTGCTTGGTGTTGTTTACTTCTCAGTCTTGATGCTCAACTATTCCATCATCTGCTATAAGAAGATTCAACTCTCCGTAAAATGTGTTGTTAAGGTTACTATTGCTATGTTTAGTGTTGCCTTGTTGCTGAACCAGCTCATGATTTATGGAGTGGTATTTGTTCTCATGTCCTTTCCTATTTCATTTCATTCCTCTTTGCAACTGTTCTTCCCCGAATTATGTGCAATCTCAAAGTATATTATCATCATTTTAATGGTATTCATGCTCTGTTTCAAGCTGATGAATCAAAATGGAGTCATGGTTGTATGGAAGTTGAACGATGATTGCTGAAGTCTATACTGTTCATTGTTGAATATAACTAAATCTTAGATTGAGTTCAGTTTATTTCTGGCTGTGGTTTATGGTGCCTTCAATTGAAATTTAACGTAACAAGTAAAAGTAAACGAAACTTATAAATACAAGCTAGGCACTATATATAGCCATATTATGAAAAGTGAAGTTGCAAGAAGTAAAAGGAAAAGAAATTTGTTATCTCTGCTTGTTAAATGTTAGATTAATTGAGATCTGACATAGATAACATTTTATTTCCTCAATCTATAAGAATAAATATTTAAAATGTGAACAACATAGTATTGAGATCTAACATTGAATAAACTAAGAATTCCAACATGAGGATTAGTCTAATATCATATAAAAAAAATGCCTTTTAACTTAACCTCAAAATCTGAATCTCGAGTTGATGAGAATTACTTAATTATAACCGACCTATTTCCTCGACAACGTGGGACATTTGACATAATTTTTTGTTGAGCAAACAACAAATAAATGTGAATCTACATTGGATTGATTCACGTACGATTGGCTTTATATAATATGTCGTGTAAGAGACAGATTCAGACCAAACAAGGGGACACTCTGCCCATGAGCTTATGCGTGGAATCTTTTAAACCTTTCGTACATATATATTTATACAAGAATATATTGCAGAAATTAAATTTCATTTTTTCAAAAAAAATTCTTTTGCAGCAATTATTATATATAATTAATGTTCAAATTCTTTAGATATCACAATTCACAGCTTTTCAGTGCTTAATATATTACATTATTGTGGAGTCCTTTAGACGATAGAAAAATTAGTGCACGTTGAGACATAAATAAATTATTGTTTCGTCGGAATATCTTTTGTCCACGCTCAAAGTTTGTTAATTAATGACAAGGGCTGACCGATCAAGACCTCACTAAATAAGATTTTATTGGGTATGTTATTATTGTTGTTGAAATCGGTTATGCACAAGTTATGATTCAGAAGAATTAAGTAATTTTAATTTAAATCTAAAAATATATTTAATATGTACAAATAGTCTAACAAAGAGCTAATAAATTAAAAAAAAAAGGATAAATGACAGAAATCCCACATTTAAGTTCTCTTATTACCATTATCCCCTATTAGTTTTACAAATTCCCAAATCTTATTTTCACACATCAAATTAATGTATCTCGTGCATCTAATTAATGTATCTCGCGCATCAAATTAATGCATCGTATATAAAATGTACCTCAAATTAGTGTATCATGTATAAAATGTAATGTATCTTACTTAACAATTTATGTATCTCGCGCATCAAATTAATGTATCAGCGCTTATATTATCGTATCATTTGAGGGATTTTTGTCATTATAAACTTATAAGGGACAAATGGTAATTTTGCCTTAAAAGTATGTATGTGATTTCTGTCTTTTGCCTTAAAAATATATATATAATATAAAATTTATAAAGTTAAAATCCTAGATATGTTCCCCTATCATTTGTATTTTCTTGTACAAAATGTGATGCACTTGTTATCCACAAAATAATTAGTAAAATTTTAATTATAATTCCATATTTTAATCCACAAATATATTTCCTAGAAAACAAGGTAGCATAACTTAAACGACACATATGTTGTGCTATTATTAAAATCTATAATGTCACTAAAACTCATGTGGTTACAGAAACTAGAAAAGATTTACATTTGGCAGCTATTTAGACACAATTGGTGGAGCTAAAAAATTCATTTATACTTTTTTTTTTATAAAAAAAAAAATGCTAGAGTACTGTCACTCATGTAAAAGTTAATTAAGCAAATTTTGAAAGATGATAAATTAGCCTAATATAAAAATGGGATAATTGTATATAATAGCAAATTAATAACCTAAAATAAATAGAGTAGCTAAGTTTTGATTTAATTGTGCTTCATAGCAAACGTTTGCAAAAAATTGTCAGGCGCCTCTCTCCCAATATCTCGCTCGCCACTCTCCTCCAATCTCTCCCTCGCTTCCTCACTTTTTATACAAACACAAGTGTATAAAAATTGTTTCGAATTGTATAAAGCAGAGAAAATTGTATAAATACATATATTTTTGTTCCCCTCTCTCCCCTCTTCCAGATCGCGCTCGCCACTCTCCCAAATCTCGCTCGCCACCCTCGCCTTTCTCACTTATACAAACAGAAGCGAAATGTATAAATTGCGTTTCTGTTTGTATAAAGCGTGAGAAAATTGTATATACACATGCAAGTACATATATTTTCGTCCTATACACTTATAATTATACAATAAAAATACTTTCCTGCCCGATTTCTTTTGTCTTTCTCTCTTTCTCGTTTTATACAAATTTCAAATTGTATCTAATTTCTCTCTTTCTCGTTTTATACAATTCGATTCAATTGTATATTCCCTGCCAAGTCTCTTTTGTCTTTCTCTCTTTCTCATTTTATACAAATTCAAATTGTATATAATCGTTCTATACACTTATAATCATACAATTCATTTTATACACTTCGTTTTTATACAAGTCTCTGCCCAAGTGTCTTTCTCTTTCTCGTTTTATACACTTCGTTTTATACAATTCGCTTCAACTGTATATGTATAGCGATTTATACAGTTTCTATGTTTGCTATGGAGCGCAATTATGCAAACTTTGCTATAGCATACAAATATAAATTTTTTATTTGCTATATGTGAAAGTTGCTATAAAAAAGCTATAAGTTTTTTTTTAACAAGAAAATCATAGCAAACACCTAAGAATTAAGATGATTTGCAATCACTTTATAGTTAGTATTTCGTTTGTCCACTTTTAATTATTTATAGTCTTTTTTTTGAGTTAAACTATATAAAGTTGACACAATGTATTTTTTATTATTATATTGATATGCAAAAAAATTGCAATTTGCCATACTTTTTGTATAGTTTTTAAATATCTAAATTTTTTATTTAAAATATTAAATTAATTTAATCTTATTTAATTTTGAAAAATTGATCAATTAAACTTTTAAAAAATATAATATAATAATTAAAAATGGACGGAAGAAGTACACAATAAAATTAATAGAGTTAAAAAGTCATCGTTTTGGAAGGAAAAAAATAATAACCAATTGATTTTACGTATGTATATTTATTTTTTTGAGTCATTTTTTTTTTTTCCAACCGCCGTTTACGTCATGGTTCGGTCCATAGAAGTTGATAACATAATAATTTTTTATTTTATCTCTTTACAGATAACAAATAATTATTTTTATGACAATAAGAAAAGTGTTTTGATTTCAATACAAACTAAAATATTTGATCTTACCATATATATACTGACAATAAAGTTGGTATAACCAAACAATAATTTCATAATATTTTTCTTCTTCACATTAATTATTATTATTTTATTATTTTTCGTGGCACGCATACATTTTATTTTGTCGTGTAAATATTGCAGCTGCAAGTGAGTTGGCATTGTTGACTCAATTAAAAGTTTGATGGGATTCTTTTTTTTTTTTTCCTTGAAACATAATAGGATCTTGTCATTTCCATAATTGTTATCAAATCTTTTTGACGCATTTGTGTTTGAATATGTTTGAATATTTTCCTACTCTACTTTTAACATAATATAGTACTAAAAACTAACAAATATATATATAATATTCGTTTTGAATATTGACAAACATGGAGTTACATGATTTTAGTCAGAGAAAAAAAGATTCATGCATGGTATATGTTAAGTTATACTAAATCAGAGTCCGGAGCCTAAAGGGTACAAAATATTAACAAAAATTCCAAAACGGCATATAAAATTTTATATTAACCAAAACGGTAAAATCGCTGCATCAGCAGCGATTTACTCCACCGGAAAAAGCAAAATCGCTGCCTGTGCAGCGATTTTGCAAAATGTCTTCTTTTTTTTTTTAAATCGCTGCCTAGGCAGCGACTTATATAAAAAAAAAATTCTTTGGTAAATCGCTGCCAAGGCAGCGATTTAAAAAAAAAAAAAATTTTTTCGTAAATCGCTGCCTAGGCAGCGATTTACCCAAAATTTTTTTTTTTTTTTTTAAATTTTTTATTTAAATTTTGTTTAAATTTTTATTATTTTTAAATTTTATTTTTTATTGTTTGCTTCTTTTTTTTTAAACAAAAAGTTTAAATAAAAAAATAATTATTTTTTTAAATCAAATCTTTGCCAAGGCAGCGATTTTTAATTAAATTTTTTATTTATTTTTAAAATCAAATCAAAAAAAAAAATTAATTTTAAATCGTTGCCTTGGCAGCGATTTGATTTTTTTTAAAAAAAATTAATTAATTAAAGGCAGCTATTTTATTTAAAAAAGAAAAAAAATTATTTTAAACTTTTTTTAAAAAAAAGAAGCAAAAAAAAAAAACAAATTTAAACAAGTCGCTGCTGAGGCAGCGACATTTAAAAAAAATTATAAAAATAGTTTTTTTAAATGTCGCTGCTGAGGCAGCGACTTGTTTAATTTTTTTATTTTTTTTTGCTTCTTTTTTTTTTAAAAAAGTTTAAAACAACAATTTTTTTTTAAAAAATAAAATAGCTACCTTTAATTAATTTATTTATTTTTAAAAAAATCAAATTGCTGCCAAGGCAACGATTTAAAAACAATTTTTTTTTCCGATTTGATTTTAAAAAATAAATAAAAAATTTAATTAAAAATTGCTGCCTTGGCAAAGATTTGATTTTAAAAAATAATTATTTTTTATTTAAACTTTTTGTTTAAAAAAAAATCAAAAAATAAAAAATAAAATTTAAAAATAATAATAATTTAAACAAAATTTAAATAAAAATTTTTAAAAAAAAAAAAAAATTTAATTTAAAAATCGCTGCCTTGGCAGCGATTTACCAAAAAAAAAATTTAAATTTTTTTTATATAAATCGCTGCCTGACAGCGATTTCAAAAAAAAAAGACATTTTGCAAAATCGCTGCACAGGCAGCGATTTTGCTTTTTCCGGTGGAGTAAATCGCTGCTGATGCAGCGATTTTGCCGTTTTGGTTAATATAAATTTTTATATACCGTTTTGGAATTTTTGTTAATATTTTGTACCCTTTAGGCTCCGGACTCTACTAAATCACACCAAATCATCATATTAAGTTAATGAATTGAGGTAAGAACATCAACGAATGAGATGCATGGGATGAGACTGTTCCTAATGAGTGAATCAATGTCGTCCTTACTTACATGAGCGCATATATACATGTGTGAAAGATGATACATCAATGACAAAGATTATGTCATAATTAGTAGGTGTTTGGTCATGCGATACCATATCACGAGTATGGTATCATGAGATAGAATCAGCGTTTGGACATGAGATTTTACGCTGATTCCATCTCATGAGATGTGATTTCATATTCTCCAAAAATCATGATATGGAATTACATGGTGATTCCATGTCATGATTTGAGATATTTTAATACAAAAATTGATCCACGAGTTTATATTTTGTTAAAACAACCCCACATTTATATCTAGTAAAATTAACATCCCACACACATTTAAGAGGATAAATATCAAGTTGTAATCATACTTTTTAAAAATAAACTACTTATAGCATATTATTATCATCTTATAGCATATCAATTAATAATATATTAATTAAAAAATATATATTTAAAAATAAACTATTTATAGCATATTATTATCAAGTTATAGCATATTAACTAATAATATATTAATAAAAATATTTATTTTATTATTTAACTAATAATAATTATGTTTAAATAATTAGTTTCATTTATTCACTTACCTTTTATCAACAAAATCTTTTAAATTATTACTGATTAATCAATTACCTTTTAAAGTTTTTAATATAAATAATAAATTATTAAATATTAATCAATTACCTTTTAATGTTTTTAATATAAATAATAAATTATTATTTATTAAATATTAATTAAACTTCATATTATATAGTTACCTTTTAAAAAATAAAATCTAAAAATTAGGGATTTGATTTTAATTAATTTCATATTATATGGTTACCCAATAACTACCCACCCCCATATCAACCAATACTCTTTTATCTTCCCCAATACACTCAACCTCTCCCCTATTTACAAGCTTCTTTTTCTACCATATTAATTTTGCACGTCTTTTTTCACGTTTCTCTCTCTATTAATCAATTAAAGGCAGCACACTTTTCTCTCTCTATTAATTAATTAAAGACAGCAAGCCTAATTTCTTTGTCATATTAAATTGGAGCATACTATTCACACACTTAATGTCATCTTCAAGTAGAAACCCTTTCAAGCTTTAAACTTATTTCTCAAAATCAGATTAAGCTTAAAATCCTTATTCAACTACATCTCTATCGATCTTCCACAAAATTAGATTTTTTATTTTTCGACCATCAAATTCGCAATATTGCATGATTTTCGGAAAACAACGTGTTGTATAGATCATCAAAAAGGTTTATTTCTTAAAGTTTTTATTTTTTCTCTGATTCTTTTGTCAAATTATTAGTAATTTTTATATGTTGTTTCTTGATTTTAGGAAAAATTTACGTTGTATAGATAATGCAGGTTTCTTCAAGTTTTATATTTGTTTATGTCAAATTATTTAATATTTATTTGTATATAAATATTTAGGATCTGGGTTGTTGAATACAATGTCTAAACCAAATACCCTAAGGAGATTCACAAGAGGTACAAACTATACCGGTAACTTCATGATTGAAATACCATCTTTTGATCTATGTATAACTCAAATTCAATCGCAAATCTCAGGCTATACAGCTGCGATAGAATTAGAGAAGAAGTGGAATGATGAACAAGACGAAGTGAGTGAAGAATCACATAGTTCATCAATTTCTTCTTCTTCTTCGTCTTCTTGGTGTGTGAAACCAAGAGATGATTTTGATTTGTCACAAAAATCCAGCAGTAGAGGTCTTCTAAGATTCATGTCTGCATGTTGTATAAAATATATCTAACTATATATGTCATAATATATTAACTGTTGTATTTAATGGTAGTATGCTTAAATGAATATTTGCACTTTATTAAATGTGTATGATTTTTGTACAAATTTCAATTGCAATATGCAAAAATATATGAACATTGTATGAAAAATGTATAAATGTTGTATAAATTATGAATATCATATTGAACTTTGATATATGTAACAGAAACAAATGGTATATATATGAACATTGTATGAATACTATATGAACATTTTATGAATGGCAGTAAAGTTCAATGTATATATATAATGTATAAATATTGTATGAATTATGAATCCCATATTGAACTTGGATATATGTAACAGAAACAAATGGTACATATATGAACATTGTATGAATACAGTATGAACATTGTATGAATACTATATGAACATTTTATGAATGGCAGTATAGTTCAATATATATTTATAATGTATAAACATTGTATGAATTATGAATGTCATATTGGACTTTGACATATGTAACAGAAACAAATGATATATATATGACAATTTTTTACGAAATCAAACTTTATAAATGTCAATGATAACAACTGCACTCAATAAAACAAAACGTGTTTCTAACATTCAAAACAACACAATAACAAATGTAACATAACAAAATCATTATTTTTGCACAGGATAATTTGAACATGTCTTTCTATTGTGTCCAACTTGACGGCATCTACTGCAAGTCATTTTTGTCCTTTTGAATTTCACGTTTGCAAACCCTTCCATCTTTCAAGTTTTGGTCTACCCGCTGTACAAAATTAATACAAAACATATATTCTAATTTCATTAGAAACATATACTGTAATTTTGAAAAAAAATAAATGGACTTTCTTACACAAATGATACACGTTTCGTATAATCTTCATACACTATTTAAAAAAAAATTCAGACTTCAACGTTACACAAATTTATAATCAGTTCATATAATTCATACACACTTCATACACAGTTAATATATCATTCACTGTCCTATAGAATACTCCAATTAAACAAACACAATACATTTTCAATACAAAATTAATATAAAAACATATATTATAATTTAAATAGAAACATATATTGTACGCCAAAATTTATCAGGTTACTAAAAAAAAAATGAAATATGTAGCTATGAAAGTGAAATATGCAGCTATGAAAATATTTTTGAATTTTTAAAAAAAATTACTTATACGTTGAAAGCAATCTGAAAATAATCGTGAAATTTTGGAAAGAAGACTACTTGTAACATTGATCCAAATATGTTTGAAAATGACAATCTGAAAGTATTCTGAAAATCCAAAAATATTTGTTATTATCTGGTTGAGTTTTTTAAGGAATTAATTCAAAAAAATAATATTATTTTAACTAACTAGAGATATTTAAGGCAATGATGATAATTTGAAAATGTTTAATATCCCTAAAAACGTGCTAATCATAAACAAACACAATACATTTTCAATACAAAATTAATACAAAAACATATATTATAATTTAAATAGAAACATATATTGTACGCCAAAACTTATCAGGTTATTAAAAAATAAGAAGTAAAATATGCAGCTATGAAAATATTCTTGATTTTTAGAAAAAAATGACTTATACGTTGAAAGCAATCTGAAAATAATAATAAAATTTTGGAATGAATAATAATTGTAACGTTGATCCAAATTTGATTGAAAATGCAAATCTGAAAATATTATGTGTTATTATCTGGTTGACAACGTTTTTTAAGGAATTAATTAAAAAAATATTATTTTAACTAACTAGAGATATTTAAGGCAATGATGATAATTTGAAAATGTTTAATATCCCTAAAAGCGTGCTAATCATATATTTAACTTTAATTAAACTCCCTAAAAAGTGTAACTATTCATATTCACAGATGTGTCTACATTCATTAAATGTAGCAATTAATAAAGAAACAAAAGTTTCATGATTTGTGTTGTCAGTGTGTTAATTATTAACATTAATTATCCATTATTACTTTATCCCTTTATTTTTTAATTAATTATTTCTTTTTAATAAATTATAATTAACAATATAATTATTAATAAAATGCTATAGAGTGAGATATTAAATGCTACACAATGAAATTAAAAATCTAATGCCATAACTTGATAATATTACTGTATAAGATGCTATATACAAAATTTACACATCTAGTAAAATTAACATCCCACACACATTAACCATTTATTTCACATGTAAATAAAATTTATAATTACATCATTACTTTTTAAAATTTATTATTCCCACCGACATAAAATTTATTATTCTCACCAACATATAGTCACTTTAACTCACACTTCACAATTGTTGAGTAATAAAATCTTGAAGAGTCCGTGAAAGTTGTTTCATTTTTACTCAAATATATTGATGAGAAGTTTTAGAACTTTGATTATTTGATAAGATTGAATAAATAATTTGGGTTATTTTAATAGTTTTAGAACTTATGAGTTTTTTATGTTTATGAGAAAATATATAACATCAAAATTTCATATCACATGTTCAAACAAAACTTTATTTTTATCTTATGATTCCATATCATAAATAATATGATATCATGATTTCATATCATGATACCATATCGCATGGCAAAACGGGTAAGATGGGAGGAAATGTCAAAGACAAGGCCCCAAGTCCCAACTATACCCAAAATTTAAAAGGTAAAATTTAAATACATTAAAAGGTACCTAATTGAGTGTTGTGGAATATTATTTTCTTCGCTTAAAAAAGAATATATATTTTTTTAATTTATTTAAAAAAGAATGATCTTTTTCTTTTTTTTTGGTAATATTTTAATTTTAACTTTCCACGTGGCATGTTGAAGACAACAAGATTAAAGGGCAGTTTTGTACATTTCACATAACTTTAGTTTAGGACCACAAGATTCAAAAGTCTTCTTTATTTTCTTGAACTTCATGTCAAGTCAAATCAGATCATTCTTTTTTAAACGAAAAAAGTAACATTTTTAGCTTATTTGTGTAGATTTTTCATACTCTAGTATATAGACTTGACATTTTTAGCTCATAAATAGGCCATCTCTCAAAAGAGAGGGCATCTGGATCTTCACGATATATAATCTACAAAGCCCGTTGTAGAGTTCTCATAGTCAAAGACCCTCCATTTGCTCCTTACTATTCCCTTAGAAGAGAATAATTTTGAAAATAATCATGAACTTAACGTAAATTATTAGTATCGTTTCTGTATTATTGATAGTCTAGAAAAAGGTAAAACTTACTTGCATCGGATGTTTACATCTATTCAATACATGTATATCATGTGTTTAAATTTATTATTTATTTTACTTTAATCTTAATTAATTAACATGTATTTAAATTTATTGTTCATTTTACTTTAATCTTAATTAATTAACATGTGTTTTACTTCATTAAATCACATAATAATGAAAGTTGCATTTGTTTGGTGTAAACACCTGGTGCGGATAAGTTTTTTCTCCTTAAAAACACTTTTTTACTTGGCTAACTAAAGTTAAATACATAATGCATATAGACATTGAAATTATGTGGGACTAATTACCAGACGTGTTCATGATTCCACTTATGTCTATATAAAGGGTAATGGAATATTCCTAAAGAGATCAAAATATTTCTTTATACATTCGAGAAATACATTAACAGTCTTCAAATTATATATGGAGAAATCCAAATATGTACGTCACCCTTGAATCATAGAGAAATCTTATGAGAGAATAATAAAGGGAACAGAACAGACGTGTACCCTCAATGTTTATCAATATAACTATGTTTCTTCATATTTTATTTATGATTATAATTTATTTTCTCACTTTAAAATCAGTAGTAAACAACATCTATCTATATATATTTTTTGTATGTCATTGTGATTATTCAAAGTCAGTATAGTTGTATTAGTATTAGTTTAGGTGTTTTTTAAGTGTGGTTGTGATTCCCATAATCTCTTTGCTGTCTAATCTCTCCCCCTACCTAACCAACATTTAACAAAAAATATTGCATAATTTAATTTGGACCTAAAATGGGACAACTTGAGACAAATTGCCCTTTTATCTCTATCCTAAATCCTATATTCAAAAGTCAAAACCTTAATTCATAATTTCGATAATGTTTCATTCACAAGTGCTTCACCTAATCATCATTATTTTAATAATTTTTAATTGAAATATCTCCTTATTATCCATATAATATAATAATAACTAATAATTATTACTGAAGCCTAACCCTTCAACTCGTTTTAAGAAAATAGGATTTTGGATGATAATTTGTTCAAAGATAATGATTTTCATCTAAATATAAAGAAACAAAATTATTTGCTTGCTATGAGTTTTAAATATATGAATGAATTATAAATCACCCACAAATAAAGTCTGAATAAATAAGAGTATTTTATTGATAAACCAATATATGTACAGTTTTGTTCCTCCTTTAATTCTTCTCTTATAAGATTCGTTAGTGGACAATTCTAGAACTATAATGATTTGAATTTGATCTCTTTATAAATATTTCATGAATTTGTGAAATATTTGAGATAATACCGGTTAATCTTTATATAGGGTGAACTTTAGGGTAAGACTACCTCAAAAGATTCTAAATGGAATCAAATACATATTATAGAATCTCAACTAAAATTGTACGTGTTTTGTAGAATCCTATAAAATTTTAATGACTACAGATGCACCTTACTTCAAGAATTGTCGAACATTAGACTTGATGAAACTCAAAGATAAGATTTAAAATACTCATTCTTTCACCTTTGCGGTCTAGAGCAGAATAACCTCCAAATTCTAACCGAAAACAAATACATCTTATAAAGTCCTAACTAAAATTGTACATCTCTCTCGTAGAGGCCCACAAAATTTCACTATACCATTAAATATGAAGCTTGTATCCATTTTGTATATTAGTACTATTTATCTTAGGTAAAAATGCAATAGTTAGAACTTTATGTTATTTTTTGAGGTTTTGTTTTTGCATGTACCACCTGAATTTTGTACTAGAGACCAAAGTTGGACAAAGAGTTAAATCAAAACACTTACTCACAGCTCATCAAAATAAAATTAAATAAAAAGATAGGTATAAGGACAAAGAGTGGAGGCCCCCTACAATCAAAATCAAACAATCTATTTATAGTACCTATGGCTTACTACTACCCAAAGTTGGTAAGAAACTTGGATTAGGGCCCTTCTATTCTAAGATAAATTAATATAAATAAATAAATTATTTATCACAATTATTTTTGAATTATTCAAAATATATCAATTTTAACTTTCATTACTTTTTTGTACTAAATATTCTTACCTAATTAGTCAATTATAAGTTCAAAATTGCCCTTCAACTATTCAAGTAAGCACAAAAACATCTTCTTCTTTTTTTACTAAGGGTTATTATATTCCAAAATGAAGATAAAAGCTAATTTTATTCCTTGGAGACAAATCTTTATTAATTTGTTTTGGAATGAGTAATTATTTTTAACAGATTAAGAAGGTACTTTTTTCCCCACTCAATATTAGAAAATTACCCGTCTCTTATAAATATTTTTAAAATCCTTTAAAATTTTCTTTATATATTTCCCATGCATATATTATAGTGTCTTTTAGTAAAACAACTCACGTAAAAATTATGGTTTAAATTACTTTTTTAATGGATATGTAAAATTCATTTATAAGACATGGAGGGAATATTGAAGTTTAAATAGAGAGGGGAAAAAAAGGAAACTTCTTGTTCTAACTAAAATTGTTAAGTACCACTGAAGAAATTAAATAGTTAGTCGAATTCACCATTTGCATGAAATTTTAATAATATTATATGTAACAATTGAAAATATTAGATTTAGACAAACTCAATATTCAAAAATCGTATTGGCTTCATGTCCTTTGGATTGATGACAAGTTTTTTCACATAAACACATACTATATGTCCAATTTATTCTTCTTCTTATTATATAAATTATAAAGGTCAAATACATAAACAGATTCCTAAACTTGTTAGGTTTTTCCCCTCAAGTACCTTAACTATGTTATTTTTCTATTGAATTATTGAACCACTCATAATTTGTTCCTTTTAAACACTGTTGGTTGATGTGGAACCAGATTTTGTGAGGGTATTGATAGAGAGGATCTATATGTTGTTCAAGATCTCATTAGTTCAATTGATAATGAAAATGTTCGAGAATAATTTTGTTTTATTTCAAGTCGTTGAAACATTGGAAAACAAATGAGACTAACATACAATTTGCCTTCATTCCTTCAATCAAAATCATTATAATACGATCACGATTGAAGGCCTTTACAATAGAAAAATCGATCGAAATCAGCCAACAGTGTTTAAAAGGAACAAATTATGGGTGATTCAATGATTCAATAAGAAAATGACATAGTTGAGGTACTTGAAGGGAAAACCCCCACAAATTTAGGGATCTGTTTATGAGTTCGCTCAATTATAAAAATGTAAAAAATTTAGTCGGTTCAAAAATTTGAAAAAAATAAAATAAAAAACTGTTAGAAACACATGTTATCAAAAGGTGAAAATTTATGACAAACAGATTTCCTTGTCATAGACCTATTCGTATTATATGGGGCCATTACTATATGATATCAATTTATTTATGTCCCCTACTGCCAACTTTAGGGAAGTTTTGATTTAACATTAGCAAAACCCAACTTGTTATTATTGGCTTTCTAATTGGTAGTAATATTAGTAAAGTGCATAAATTTAAATACTCCAATTATAATGTTTACGGTCATTACAAGAAATTTGTTAATTACATGATAATTTTTTTGGAAATTAATATAAATATTTACAGGAAAATAAGATTCTTGCGGATTTTCATACTAATCTCCAGAAAAATGGAGGAAAACCCCCATGTAATTAACAGTTTTCTTATAGTGAATAAATCTCAATATGTCCTTGCTCTAAATTTACTAAATTTACTCTCTCCGTTAAAAAAGAATGATCTCCTTTTCTTTTAGTATGTTTCAAAAATAATGATTTGTACATTTAACCTAACTTTAATTTAGGATCACAAGATTTAAAAGTCTTCTTTATACTCTTAAACTTCGTGTCAAGTCAGTGTTTGTTGTATGGTCAGTCACCAAAAATAGATAATTAAAGCCTGTCATCTACTGTAGTTTTATTTTATTGTGGTATAGAATAAATATAAACTGTTGTTTTTTTACAAAAATAAATAAATAAACTCCTACAACAAATATAATTTGACATCTATCAATACTTTGACTTCTCTCTTGCACGTTCAGTTTCAACAACAAAGTAATCTAGTTATGTATGTAAATTAAAATATAAATATGGTATAAAATACAATATTGTATAAAAAAAACTAACTTGACAGAAAAAGATATTTCACGTTAACTTACTTTTTCTTCTTCTGTTAGTTAGATTTAAATTATTGAAACTTGGGAAATATAATGAATAGAATATTAATAGAACATTTTAAACAAAATTTAAAGAGGGGGAAAGACTCAAATATCATGTTATTGAGTTTTTTTTTAAAAATTAGTGTCATTCATTAAAAATTTACTTTATTTGTGTATTATTTATTAACTGAATAATTATCGATTTCATTTTGTATAATCATGTGGTTAAATATGATTTGATTGAACAATTAATTTAATTATTTTATTTAAAGAGAAAGACTCAAATATGTCACTGAATTTTGAAAATAGCTCATTATTATCTTCGTCAAAAATTTTGGTTCATTTATATCATTTTAGTTTACAAATAATAGCATGAACGAATTTTTCTCAAATATAATATAAATAAACTATTTTTTTAACAAATGATATAAATAATTTTTTTTCATTGTCCAATCATATTTGACCCCAGTCCCTCTAACGAATGACGTAAACTAAAATTAAAAATAGTAAGTAAAATAGTTATAATATAATACAGAAATTTTAAACAAATAAGGATAAAATGAATAAATAAATAAATAAATAAATGACGCTTTGACTAAATGAAAAATAAAGAAAAGAAGATTTGAGACCTTTTAAGTCGTCACTCGTCATAGAGAGAATATTGTGGGTTTTGACAATTTCTTAAATCAATCAACCATACTTTATAATTAGCCACATATTGTTGCCAATGATTACTTACCATAATTAAAACCTTCTACAATTTTTCATCTAATATTCTTTTCTTTTTTAAAAAAATATCCTTTTAGTTTACTTTTACTTATTTATTATTTTAAATATAATTTTTATTATTATTTTTAATATATTCTAAAAAATTACTCATTAATTTTTAAGACACGGATATTCAAAGTAAACCAATATTAAAAGTGAATTACGAAGTATATAACCATTAACAAGATGCAATTAGGGACTTTCGTGTTTGACTTCTTATTTTGTGGCTAAGCTATAATTGTTGGACCACAACTAGTGTAGCTTGAATCACCTAGCTTGAATATTATTATCACATGGTAAAATGTCAATTAGTTTCACACTTTCGAAATAAGAAATCAAATTGTAATTTATGAACTTAATGGTAAAATAATTAGGTAAGATATTTTGAACCATTCTCATTAAATCGTTCATTCAAAATAAATTATAAC
This sequence comes from Solanum lycopersicoides, assembly GCA_022817965.1. NCBI lineage: Eukaryota > Viridiplantae > Streptophyta > Magnoliopsida > Solanales > Solanaceae > Solanum > Solanum lycopersicoides. The sequence goes on along the minus strand of CM040626.1, from coordinate 99,759,122 downwards.
AATAAAAATAATATTAAGAAAATCAAAAAGTTGAAAGAATAGAGAAGTGATGAGTTAGATAAGTATTTCTTACCAACACGAGTCGTGATGCACTGGTAGGAATGTCTCAGTCTAAACTAAAGGTACACGAGTCGTGACGCACTGGTGGAAATGTCTCAGTCTAAACTGAAGGTCTTGAATTCGAGTCCTATTATAAAGAAAATCTTGTTGATAGTGTCACCCCGAGTGAATCCAAGTGCTCCTGGAGGGCAAAGTAGTCATTACAAATATAGTGGTCAGTTATCATTTCTGGAAAGTAAATTGATGACATAATCATTCATCCTTTCAGGTCTTGGGTTCGAGTCTACATACGAAGAAAATCTTATTGGTAGTGTCACCCCGAATGGATTCAGACAATGTCCAGGAGGGTAAAGTAGTCATTACAAAATAGTGATCAGTGGTCATTTCTGGAAAGTAAATTGATGACAGTGTCTTGCAATCATTCCTCCTTTCAGGTCTTGAGTTCGAGTCCTAGATATGAAGAAAATCTGATTGGTATTGTTACCTCCGAATGGATCCATGCAGTGTCCGGGAGGATAAAGTAGTCATTACAAAATAGTGATAAGTGGTCATTTCTGGAAAGTAAATTGATGAAATTATCTGTAATCATTCCTCCTTTCAGGTCTTGAGTTCGAATCCTAGATATGAAGTAAATCTTGTTGATAGCGTCAACTCGATGAATTCGGGCAATACGCCATAGGGTAAAATAGTCATTACAAAATAGTGATAAGTAGTCATTTCTGGAAAGTAAATTGATGACAGAGTCTATAATCATTCCTCCTTTTTCATCAGTTGATGTTTACATATTCTTAATTAACCAATAGTTTAATCCATTAATAACACTTGTTCCCTCCATTAATCAATCATTAATTACATTAATAAATTTTCACAACTCACAAGCATCACCAACAAATCTGTACCTACAAAGGGTCCCACAAATTTTACCACTGTTTCTCTTCTCTCCCTTTTGCAATTTGCTGCCCTGTTAATTACAGGCTTACAGCCCCTTCTCTCTCTCTCTCAATGTACAAAATGAAGCACTGGCAAGAGGGTTGGCAAGAATTGTTGGAGAAAAAGGGGTTATTTTGATTCTTCTAACTTTATTCCAAATGAAAATTCTTCACTTTTGAAACACCATTGTTTCTTCAAGATCTGGGGTTTTTGTTTTTTTCTTTTTTAATTATCTAAGCTCCAGGTATAACCCAAAGCTGCTTTTGTTGCTTTTCAATTCAATATGCTAATTGGGTTTTGTGTTTTTAGTTTGTGCTTTTTATTCTTCCAATTTGTTAAAGAAAACTCTGTTTTCAGATTTTGTTTGTAAATATGTCTAAGGAGTTGGGCATCACCAATAACTGTATTAAGAATGTTATATGTGTTAAAAAAATCTAATCTAGTGAAGTGGGTAGCAGATTCTTTTTTTACAGGAAGCTAAACTTGCTTGACTATGTGTATTTGAAGCTCAAGTTTGTTTGTTTGTTTGTTTGTTCTCCATTTTTTTACTTTTCCCTACACTGCAACTACGAAGATAATATATCAAGTTTGAAATAAATATTTCGGAATATTTTTGGCTTTGTTGTTTCAATATATCTAAAATTTGGAGAGTGGAAGTGAAAAAAGGAAAGGATTTGTTTGAATCCATTTTAGGAAATAGGTTATGCTATTAAATTTGATGGTAATTCATGACTAGTGTTGTTTGTGGCAGCTTAGGGTATTTCAAATTTAAATTTTGTGCTAATGTTGTCCAAATTTGGTATAAGTGGTAGCTTTTGATTACTAATAAGGAGTTGTAAAAATGAAATTTTGACATGAAGTAATTGTGTATTTCATATTGTTTTTCGTGTAAGCGAATGATAGCTGCATCAGAATGTATGGAGATAGTGGATTTCTACTTTGTGGTTCATTGAAAAGATAATAATATTGATGTTTGGGCTTCCTGTCATGTGGTTAGATTACCTATAAATGCCGTAACTGTGTGTTGGTTTGTTCTGTTGCATTGGTTTCAATCTTGATCCCTCGTTCTTGTTAACATTGCTGTCGGAAAATTCTTATAGAATATGTAAGAAGCAGGGTATATGAGAGGTAGTTGTTTCATTCAATCATTACAATTTACAACCACATCTAACCTGCATCATTCCACCTCTAATCTAGATTTTCTGTTGCGAGTTACTGTGTAGATAATATGTTAACAGATTTGTGGATGACAGGTTAATGGAGTTGACATCTGTAAGGTGCCTTATAAACAGTATCTCTCGATTCATTCACCTCGTGACATGTCTAACATCAAAGAGTATGCCTGGTCAGAAGAACTACAAAAATATTGCAACTTTGTTGAAGCTATTAAAACCAGTACTGGATGATGTTGCTCAACAAAAAGCTCCTTCAGATGAAACCATATGCAGGCAGTGTGAAGAACTAGATGTAGCCATTAATGAAGCTAGGGAATTACTGGAAGAATGGTCTCCAAAGAAGAGCAAGATTCTCTGGGTAATTTTAATTCTCCTCTTTCTGATATAGACATATGCTCACAAATTGAAGGCAAATCGCATGCGAAATTTAGGAACTTATGCTGGTGTTTGGGCGCAGTTTTGACTGTCTATCGCTCTGACTGTTGTTCCCTAATTAAATATACGCCTTATCTGTTTCAACTTTCCAACAGTTTGTGCTAAAGTATTTGCTGTTGCATTTATTTATTCAAACTTAATTTTTCCAAAATATCATCAGAGTACAAACTAAAGGATTCCCCATGCCTTGAGTAAATTTTATACTGTCAATGGCAATGCTACGTCAATTAAGCACCAGCACATGAAGCTACCTCTTATTGGTTAAGATCTGACTGCCAATGCCATTCCTTTTCCATTCTTTGTTTTTGGTAGTAACTATGATATTGCCATTGTTTACAACTTTAAAGAGCACCCAGTACTACAACCACCTTCCAGGAATGGTGTTGCAGTGTTGTGGGCCTCAAACAGAAAAAACCAAAACGAACAGCTATTTACACAATTGTTGAATCAGATATTGACTACGTAAGGCTCTCTTGAAACTATGCAAAACATCTAATCTATCCCTCATCTCTCGTTGAACCTTCCTAATAACAGAACTGGTATGGTATTTATACTTCCATTCCTGAAAACTGTCTAGTTTCTGGCTTGCCAAGTATAATAGATCATAGCTCCCCACACTGCTGTAAGTAGCTCCTTCTTCAGTTGATTCCAGTGCTTTCTTTTGAACCAGCTTATGCTTTGTGATACTCCTTCTTGCTTGAACTAGAAACTCTGTCCAATCCAAAAGCTCATTTCTAACCTCAGTTATCCAAGAACACTCAGCAAACAAATGAGTTCCGGTCTCTGGTTGATTCCTTTTCCATTCTTGTTAGTTTGATTTCTTCTGTTTGAGACTATTCGTTGTGGATCATTCGGAGGAATAGTCTTGCTCTCTAAATATAACAGAAATCTTGGTTTGCCCATGCACGGTGTACTCAACTGCTTATAGTGAGTGATGACTATCAATTGTGCTGTTGATAAGTTTTATGTTATAGTTGATTTGATTATGTCAGAACAACTTTTTCTTATGTTAGATAATATGTCCGTTCAACAAACTCTTCAGATACAATTTTTTTTTTTTTTGAGAATTGGTAAGTTTGTATTCCTCAGCATTAGGATATGCTGGCCACCTCCTTCAAAATTCATCACAAAAATTACAAATTTTCTATCAACTCTACAATTTTATCTACATCCACTATACATATTTGTTTACACCAAAAAAGTGAAGATAAACAATTCCATTTTACTTGTTGAATGGAATTGGATCTATCTTCAAAACATCTTCCATTCCTTTCTCTCCACACATACCACCAGATACATGATGGTATCAACTTCCACCATCTCTTTTGAGTCTCGCTTCCCCCTCTTCTGCACCAACAACTGAACAGATCAGCTGTGTGCTCTGGCATGGTCCAACTTTGACCGGTGATGTTGAGAAAAAGTTCCCAGTAATTGGAGTTGTGCATTACACAATAAGGCCTGCTTACTACAGATCATGCAAGTAATGCACAACTACAATTACTCTATTACAGTGCAGAAACACTGAAGTAGCATTATCACATAAATAGAATGAATTTATGTATCTAGTATTCTGATTTAGGACAAATTCTCTGCAGGATTTTTTATGTGATGTCCTTACTGAGTAACTCTTGGTTACATTATATAGCTGTTCTAAATGGGTTAAATATAATAGATCAATATGACAATAACTACTTCAAATGGTCATGTTTAAGCTCATGGTTCATGAGAGTGATGTTCTTATCAGTTCTCCTACACTTTTGTCTCCCTTCTTGGAGGAGAAGGGCGTCAAATATACAGTCAATCTGTTACTTTAGTTCCTCATTTGTAAAACCTGTGAAAAATCAAGCTGTGTGCCTGGCCTCATTCTACCGTAAAGTATCCAGTTCTCTTCCTTCTCTCTGTCAGGTTTCATCTAGTTCTATTTAATTAACACAAAGTAATGAAAAATGATGTGGCCTATCACAAGCTTTTCCATTTCTATTTTCTTGAAAGAACTTATTAGATATTCGATGTTCCAGGTTTTGCAGAGTGAACCAGAGTTGCTGAAAATCCAGAGCATTGCACTCAAGTTGTCTCGCATTTTATGTCAATTACTAGAATCATCACCGCCTTCTCTGGGTCCTTCTGAAATTCAGGTCTGGTTTAATACACGAGTTCTAACAGTTTTCGTTGTTGTATGTTTTTGTTTCCCACACTTCCTTCCTTTTCTTATTAATATTGTGTTAAAGCTAGTGCAATAAGTATGTGATCTTGACAGTAGCTCAACTGGTTCCATTTTCCTGTACTTCAGCCCTTCATACAGGAGATTCAAAAGTTTGAAGTGGGCAAATATCGAGACAGATGAATATGGCTCCCGAAGTAGGAAAGGTTCTTGTCTCAGAAAGTCTGACAGAAATGATTCACTCTCTTGATTTTGTATCTCATGAAGAATTATTGAATGAATGTATTGCATTAGAGAAGGAGCGGATGAAGGCTAAAGATAATGAAACGAGAGGAGATTTAGATAAGATCAGCCTTTCCATAGATCTCTTCTCTGATATTCGTGATTGTATGCTTGAACTTGACCACTTCAAGGCCATAGATGGTATTAAGATCCCTCCTTATTTCCGGTGTCCCTTGTCTTTGGAACTGATGGTGAATCCAGTCATTATTGCTTCAGGCCAAACTTATGAGAAGGCTTCCATTCAAAGATGGCTGGATCATGGACTGACTACATGCCCAAGAACCAACCAAGCACTCGCACATTCAAACCTTATCCCAAATTACACTGTTAAAGCTCTGATAGAAAATTGGTGTGAGGTAAACAAAGTGAGGCTTGACGGGAACCCTGAGTCCACTCATGATGGAATCACATCTAATCCTGAACACCTTACTGATATGGACGATGTGCGAGGTTCCTCAGATCCCAGCAATTCAATGTCAAGACTTTGTCATCAAGGTGGACAAGCTTTTGAAAGTCAGAAGGTTGATTGCACATCCGAATTAAGTGAAGAAGAATTTAGTGCATGCCGTATCAGGGAGGCTGAAAAATCTGGCCACACATCCCCAGGGATTTCCTATATTCACAGCCGGAGTGAATCGGTATCAAGTGCTGTTTCTAGTATTGAATATCTTCCCTCAGCGTCAACTGATGTCTCCAGGATATCCAGCAAACATGATAATGTGAGTGATACATCTGGAGAGGTACAATGTGATTACCGCATTTCTTCTCCGTGCAACAAGAGTGTTGGAATTCTCCTAATTTGTCTGCAAGGCAATATCACAGCTCCAAAACAATGAGTGAAATGGCTGTGAACGGACTTCACAACCATGCTAGACAACTTTCCTTACCAACAAAGTCGGCATCTGATGATCTGACCACGAGTTCCCATGTTGAAAAGCTTATTAGAGACTTGGAAAGTCAATCAACTGAGGTGCAAATGGCAGCTGCAGCAGAATTCCGATTTCTTGCAAAGCACAACATGGAAAACCGAGCTATTATAGGCCGCTGTGGGGCTATTGCTCCACTTATCTCCTTGCTAAACTCTGATGTAAAACCAACTCAAGAGCATGCTGTGACAGCATTACTAAACTTATCAATAAATGAAGACATCAAGGCCATGATTGCAGAGCAAGGGGCTCTTGAACCCCTCATCCATGTCCTGAGAACAGGAAATGCTGGCGCAAAAGAGAATGCTGCTGCAGCTCTTTTCAGTCTGTCTCTTTTGGAAGAGTACAGAAAAAAGATTGGGCGTTCTGGAGCAGTGAAAGCTTTGGTCGATCTTCTTGGTTTAGGTACCATCAGAGGGAAAAAAGACGCTGCTACAGCATTATTTAACCTGTCAATATTTCATGAAAATAAAGCTCGCATCATTCAGGTTGGAGCCGTGAAGCATCTCATTAGGTTGTTGGACCCTTCAAATATAATGGTTGATAAGGCTGTTGCTCTTCTTGCAAATTTGTCTACCATTTCAGAGGGCTGCTTAGCCATTGCCCGAGAGGAGGGTATACCATCACTAGTCGAGATTGTTGAAACCGGATCTCAGCGGGGAAAGGAAAATGCTGCCTCAATACTGCTGCAACTGTGTCTCAACAGTCCCAAGTATTGTCGATTAGTGTTGCAAGAAGGTGCTGTCCCACCACTTGTTGCTTTGTCTCAGTCGGGCTCCCCAAGAGCAAAGGAGAAGGTATGTAGCTCTGTCTTCTTTAAAAAGTTCCCATTTTGCATTATCCACTTCAATCTTTCTGTTCTTCCTAGATGTCATCTGCTTACTAAACAAAGTGCCTGAGAAATGAAAGGGCCAGTCTATAATTTAAATGAAAGACTTCGTTAAAATAAACTCTACTTTCTTCATCTGGATCCAGTAACTAGACAAACATTTATATAGGAAAAGATTCTACTCAGTCTTAGAGGGTTTATACGATTTCGGTGTCCATCACATCTTTCCCTCCTGACAAATTTCAAGCTACGTATAGTACACTCAATACACCCCCACCATGATGCGTGTGGGTAACGGGAAGCCATAACACCATTTTTCTCCCTTTCTTTATCCTTGTTTTAAAGTGATTTTTCGTAGCTTGTGGATAATAAATGTTGTATTTTCTCTTTATGATGGAGCAGGCGCAACAACTTCTCAGTCATTTCCGGAGCCAACGCGAAGGAGCCACGGGGAGAGGAAAGTCATGAAGTCTAGGTTTTGGCTCATTGAATGATGTTCCTTTGCCATTAGATTCAATATTCAGAGTGTCGGTCGTCGTTCTTTCCAGTAGCAAATATTGTTTTTTGAAAAATCATCTGTAGTTTTCCCATTCTTGTTTGCTTTACCATTAGGAAGTTGTTTGCTACTGGTTAGGACTGTGATATGTAAATGGTAGTAGATTCTTGTGTTATAGCTTTCAGGATTGGCAACAAATGCTAATAAGGTTTTGTCCCTATGTTTGCTTTTCTTCTGTAGAAGGCCATTTGTTAGCTAGTAGATATTGTATATGTGACAAGTTGTTGTGAATACTCATATTAGAGTAACTACACTCCATCTATCTTCTTACCCTATATATGTTCTTGAAATTGAAAAAATAGGTAGTTGAAATTGCTATGTGAGGATATGTTTTTCATTCTTTGATGCTTAGAAATTGATTGAGTGATATTTGTATTTGCCATCACAGATTTAATTAACTATTGGGTGAATTTAAAGTGAACAATTCAAAATTCGAGTTTTTAAAGCTTAGGAATGGATTTTGTGATTTGTTGAAACTTTTGGTAAATTCATATACTCAGAAATACAAAAAAAAGGAGAGAGCTGAGTGAGATTTGCATGTATTCCAGATACATGTAAATTATACCAGATGCATACATATACATGCATATGATGTGATTCACATGTATTTGGGATACCAGATATATGAGAGAGTGACGAGCAAGGTGAGAGAGATGCAAGTGAGATTTGTTGTGCATCTAAGATACGAATTTATTTGGATATAATGTGTCTAGAATAAATTACACCTAATTTTGATTTCATGTATTCGAGATACATGTATCTGAACGAAACTTGAGGTACGAAAATCTATTAGAATATATAATATTACAAATAAAAATATATCTAAATAATTAGATCTTAAACTAGTGAGACTTGTATAAGTTACAGGTTGCATAAGTGAATTGTGTTGAATTGTGTTGTGGTGAGCTTATAACACACTTGCAAGAAATTCTTGAATCTATATTATTTAAAATAATAATACAAAATCGACTTAAAACTTTTAAAATTTGTGGTTTTGTGGCTCTTAAGTCCCTAGATGTTCTCCTAGGCCCTAGATTATGAAGGTAAGGCTTAAAGTCTCCTTCATTTTTGTTTTCTTCTTTGATAAATACACGTGGTAGGGACCATGCTAAAACCAGCATTAAATTTAGAAAGAAATTTTTTTGAAATTTATGATTTAAAATAAGTTAAAGATATTTATAATGACTATAAATTATTTTATTAAGAATAAAAAAATTAATTGTTATTAAAATTTAGAAATGTGTTATTATTAAATATTAATTAATTAAAAGAAAAGTAAATTACTTACACGGAAGGGATAACATATATTTACAACAAATATCTAAATCTTATATACTTAAAAGTTAAAAAATGTTTGGGAGTAATGAATTCTTGAGAATCCTTATTGGCCCACATTATTGTAATTTGTAGCCTTACACTTGGAATGGGTGGGTATTGCCCATTCTTTAAGATTTTACAGTGGTTGAGGTACTATATAAACACCTCTACATGTATTTAAATAATGCCTTTTAATGTATGTTTCTTATTGGAGGAATATGACCTAGATATTCATTCATTATTACCTTCTCTTCTTGAGGTGGAACAAAATTTTTGATACGGAGCGTTTTATGTTTATAATGATTTATTTGGTATAAATCGGTTCTTGAAGCTATAGAAGATCTTAACACTTCAAAGCTTGATGATTTGTTACTATTTTAGTTACATTAGAGGTGTCGCGAATTAATAGACATTTGAAATTATATACATTGATTATATCACGTCCAAAGTGACATTCAATCCTGAATAGAGTTTTTTCCCCTTGGTGATACATTTGCCACATGGTGTGCGTCTCAACTTGCACTAGCGCCACATTTGCGCTATGGAGGGATTTCACTACCTTGTCATCTTGGATAAAAATAATTCTTATTGGTCGATCAGATCCTCTAAGGATGCACTTAGTTATTGTTGTGAACGCAGATGGCCTGTAGGTTGGACGAACTGTTGGGCCTGGGGCCAAACCATAAAGAGCCCCAAGAATTAATTGGTTTAGGTTCTAGGTTGAGTAGAGTTTATATAGTTGTTAACTGCGTCTTGAGAGATTATACGTATTGTGAAGAAATCTGTCTTTTTCTCATCTTCGATCTAGAGTCTGAACTTCTCATCCTCATTCTTATATATGTCTTTCGTTACTTGTAATCTCAATATTTATCATCATAATTCAAGAGCTTAAGTGTTGTTATTGTAATTTGGCTATCTTATTATATAAGGTTTGCGTATTTACGTTGAGCATTAGAGTTTGTTTCACATATATAATATATATATTCCAAGTCTTCCAAATGTATATACACCTCTCAGTGACTTTCCTATCGTCCTGTGGGTGTATATACATAATACATCTTAAAATCTCATTAATTACTTAGTAAACACAAAAATCAATACTATATATTATAACTATGACTCTAGAAATTAATTAGGCCTTTACCTTATTGTTGCCATGACAATTAAGTATGTGCGCGTTTTGAACAAAATATGACCGACATTTTCAGTACAACTTTATATAAATATCGATAATATTTATTAAAAGTTTGTAGCATTAAATATAGGGATAATTGTATAGAATCACAAATTAATAATATAAAATAAATATAGTAGCTATCCTTTGATTTATTTGTGTTCCATAGCAAACTGTTTATCAGTCCCTCTCTCCCTCATATTCTCTCTCGCCACTCTCCTCTCTCGCTCGATTCCTGTCGCTCGCCTCTCTCGTTTTATACAATAGAATTGTATAAATTATGTTTCTGATTGTATAAAGCGAAAGAAAATTGTATAAACGCATGCAAATACATATATATTCGTCATATAAACTTATAATTATACAATACAAATATTTCCCTGACCAAGTCTCTTTTGCCTTTCTCGTTTTATACAAATCCAAATTGTATATAATTTCTCTCTTTCTCGTTTTATACAATTCGATTCAATTGTATATTCCCTGCACAAGTCTCTTTTTGCCTTTCTCTCTTTCTCTTTTTATACAAATTCAAATTGTATATAATTTCTCTCTTTCTCGTTTTATACAATTCAATTCTGCCTTTCTCGCTTTATACAATTCAAATTGTATATAATTTCTCTCTTTCTCGTTTTATACAATTCATTTTATACATTTCGCTTCAATTGTATATGTATAGAGAGTTATACATATATAAGTTTGCTATGGAGCGCAATTATGCAAACTTTGCTACAGCATACAAATATAAATTTTATATTTGCTATATATGAAAGTTGCCCTTAAATATATCATAATATTTGTGTAATTATGCATAAACCTCCTTACACTAGAATTTAGTCGTACTTAGGGAGATATCCGATAAAAGTAGACGATATAGAGAAAATATATATGGCCCCTGCACAATAATGACACTTGCAAGTTTTATTAATAAAAAATCGTACTTAGATAACTTTTTTTCTTTAAAAGTACATAACATAAAGAAGTTAGAAAAACAAAATAATATTTAGAACCCGTTTGGATTGACTTAAAAAAAAGTAATTTTTATGTCAAAAATAAAAAATAAAACTAAAATGAGTTTTGACTTTTGAGTAAAAAAATAAAAAGTAGGGACAGATCTACATTTGATTTCTGACTAATTTTAAGTTATTTTTTACTTTGTCAAACACTTCGTAATTTATTTTAAGTCATTTCTTACTTATTTTTGGTTATTTTTTTACTCTCCCATTTTAAAAAAAAAGACCTCATTTCATTTTTATTCTGTTTCAATAAGAATGACACCTTTCTTTTTTTTGACAAAACTTTAACTTTTCACGCGGATTAAGACCACAAAATTAAAGGACATTTGGAGTGTGTTTGGTATGAAGGAAAACATTTTCTAGAAAATGTTTTCCAATTTTCTCATGTTTGGTTGGGACAAAATCTTGGAAAATATTTTCCAAATCAACTCATTTTCCTCAAAATTAAGGAAAATGACTTCCCTTCAAAAATTAAGGAAAACATTTTCCAAACTCTCTTCCAATTTCAAATTATATTTTTTTTGGGGGAAAAAACGTCAATTTAAAAAAAATATTTTCAATTTTAAAATTTTATTTTTTCATCTGATCCCTGACCCACCCTCCCCTCCAACTACCCACCCACGGGCCAGCCTCCCCAACTCCACCCCCTCCCAAAAAATTAATTTTGCTTTTTTAAAATATTTTCAACTTCAAAATTTTATTGTAAAACTCCTACCCCGCATCCCCCGCCAGCCACCCACCCACCCCAACCCCCCAAAAAATTAATTTTGTTTTTTAAAAATACTATAAACTTTAAATTTTTATTTTTTCACTCCTACCCCCTCCCCCTGCCTCCATCCACTACCCCAACCCCCACCCCACCCCAACCCAAAAAAATAATAATTTTGTTTTAAAAAAATATTTTTAATTTCATAAATTATTTTTTACTCTAGTAAAAATAAAAGATGTCTCTCAAAAACATTTTTCATTCATAAATCAAACACTTAAAATCATTTTCGGAAAATATTTTCTACTCACCAACCAAACATGGGAAAATAAGTCCAAAATCTACTTGTTTTCCAGGAAAACATTTTCTAGGAAAACATTTTCCATGGAAAACATTTTCCTCCATACCAAACACACCCTTGATATATTTATCATACTTTAATTTAGAATCATAAGATTAAAAAATCTTTTTTTTAAAAAAAATTTGTTCTAAATCAAACTAAACTATTTTTTTTAAAACGAAAGAAAGTATTTTATCAAACATTTTGAAAAGTTAATTAAAAGTAAATTTAATTGACTTTTAAATCAAAATTAATTAAGATGGTGTTGGAGAGTCAGAAGTGTGCATGGAGCTGTCATTCAAACAGAGAGTGGGTGAATATATATTGCTACCCTTTTTATATGGCCCCCATGTTTTCTTACTTTTTCACTGTCTCTATCTTAACCTGCTGTCTATCAATCACCCTACTCCACATTTTACTATTTTCATAAAATAAAAAAATAAAAAAAACTTTTTCTCTCTCCTCTTTTAATATCCAATGAAAATTTGCATTAATTAAGAGAGGAGTTAGTACTTTTGCTTCCCCTCTTTTGAGAAAAAACCAATCTTTCATCATTTTCAGAATTCAAAGCTACCAAATCAACTAACATGACAGTCTTCCAAGATTTTCTACTATTGCTCAAACAAAGAAACTCAAACATGACCATACAACATAAGCATGGTATCAAAAATAATTTTTATCAGGAATTAATTAATAATGATAATCATGGGCGGACCTAGAGTACATGAATTCCTTCGGTAAAAAAATACTTTGTATTTTTAAGAATTTTTAATTTTGAACCTCTTGAATATAAGATTAGAGGTTGACTTAGTGGTTGAGGGGTTCAAACCTCAAATTTTAAGCATTGCTCTTTTTTTTTCGAACTCCCTCAGTGAAAATATTGGATCCGCCACTGATGATAATAGTTAAATATGTATTTTAACGGTGATCGATTAACACTCTTTATAAATGTCCACTATAGCAGCATTGGATCCTATGAACTATTGACTAATATCGTTAAGATTTTAACACTCTTTATTAATATGTACATATATATATTATCGTTAAAAGTTATTTTTATCGGAGTGAAATAAAAGAGAGAGAAAAAGGAATCCTTTCATTCACTCTCCCATCAATCCTTTCATCAAACTCTTCCTCTTTTTGCCTCTTCAATTATCTTTCTTTCTCTAGTCTCTATCTTGTATCTTACAAATATAGAAATCTTTTGATATTTCAATCAACAATTAACCTCAACTTCCACACCATGTCCTTCTCTTATTAAACCCTAAAAAAACCTCAAAAAAAAAAATGGATTCCTTTGAAGAAATAGAGCCTTCCAACACCACCAACATTATATCATCATCATCTACCTCATCAAGTCGATATGAGAATCAGAAACGTCGTGATTGGAACACTTTTGGTCAATACCTTAAGAACCATAGACCACCACTCTCCCTCTCTCGTTGTAGTGGAGCTCATGTCCTTGAATTCCTACGTTACCTTGATCAATTTGGCAAAACTAAAATCCATACGCCGATATGTCCATTTTACGGTCTTCCAAATCCTCCAGCACCTTGTCCATGTCCTCTTCGTCAAGCTTGGGGTAGCCTTGACGCACTTATTGGACGTCTTAGAGCTGCTTATGAAGAAAATGGTGGAAATCCTGAAATGAACCCTTTTGGTACTCGTGCTGTTAGGCTTTATCTTCGAGAAGTTCGCGATTTGCAGTCTAAAGCAAGAGGTGTAAGCTATGAAAAGAAGAAAAGAAAACGACCATCACAACCACCACCACCACCATCAGAATCAGGTGAAGGTAAAATTATTAGGTAATAATAGAACCAACATTACTCATATGGAGTTTAGTTTTAAAATTTCATGATGGTTTTTAGCAATTATTATTAGTACTACTAGTTGTTTTGAGGAGTTAATTATGTCACTACCTAGGGTTTGTTTATTTTAGTAATAATAATGGCCTACTGTCAATTTCATATATTTGTGATGTACGGTTTTAAGGTATGATAATTAATTAGTAAAGAGTAGTAGTTGGAAGTACCAACAAGAGCACAATTTTTTATTATTTGTATGTCCGAGAGCAGTGAAATTCGATCTCAATATCTTTGTCCGTATGATAAAACTTTTGGTTATATGTCACGGATGAGTTCTTTCTTAATATATATAGATGCTATACAAATATAAATTCTTCTAAAGGTAAATACACTATAATTATGATTTAATAGAATGCAAGTAGTATAGTTTACTTATGTTGTCCTAACAAGGACAATACTTTGGAATTAGGTTGTACTTATTATTCAAATTTAGCAGTATTATTATTATTATTTTTATTTTTATTTTTATTATTATTATTATTATTATTATTATATGGAACATACTTTGATGCTCTCTTATTATGTTATCAATTATCATATCTTCATTACTCCTATAACTTTATTTTCTTGATTTTTGGGTTGTTTTTGATTTCTCAATTTGACTTCACATTTCTTTTTGGGCTTGTTTGATAAAAGCGATAAGAGACATTTATTTGAATATTGTAGTGTTATTACTATATTGAAAGTAGAATACCAATTCTGAAATAATAAATTACGGAATAGTTAATCTTGAAATAACTTATTTCCAACAAATAAGCCCTTGATGCTACTAGCATTACAGTTTGTCAAATCTCTGCTGATCATTTACCATAATTACGACTCCGTTTATTTCAACTTATTTGTCATATTTTGAGTTTAAACGAGATTTAAAATAATGAAGAAGAATTTTGAATCTCATGGTCATAAACTAAAGATTTATCACATGCACGAAAAATATTTTTTAATTTTGTGATCTTAAACATGTCAAGAAGAAGAAAATTGGAACAAAGAGTTATGTAACCTATTAGAAGTCAAATTATAAGGTTGAGTTGCAATGGTACTCCTTTTCATGATTTTGATTTTTAGCCTCCAACTTTTGCAACTTTATTTGGTATTTAAATGTCGATTTAACAAGTATTTCTTCCATGATCTAGAGTTCTAATATATAGATTGACTGAGCTCAATCAACATAGGTTGTAGTGCACTGGTCAGAGTGTTTCAACCTTAATAGAGGTCTCAGATTTATGTCTTGAATATAGAGAAAATTTTGTTGGGAGCGCTACTGTCAAATTAACACGATTCAAATTTAGTTAAAACTCTAATATGAATTTCGAACGGACAAACAAAAAAATAGATAAATTGACTGAGTTCAAGCAATAATGAAAGCTCATAATTAATGTTTTTGTGGCAAATTATACATCTATTATTTTATATTGTCATTAAATTTCTTAATGGTGAATTATATAAGCATCTATTAATATGATTGGTGCAAGTGCTGTCACTTCACTGAGGGGTTTGATGAAATTGGCAGACAAGGGTGATTCCTTATGTCTTCTAAGAGCTATTGGATAGCTTATTTCTCCCAAGAATTTAAATTATGTATGCTATAGGATCCATTGATAAAAGAGTATAAGAATAATACAAAAATATAATATATTAATAATGTTTGTATTATTACTGCTTATGTTAATTATGATAAGATTTTTTTATGCAATGTTTTGTTTGGTGTACTAAACAGAAAAAAGAATTATTTACAAAAATACCCTTCACAAATATAGTTGAAAGAATGTAAAAGAAAGTTTGAAGGGCAATTGTGTCTTTAATAATGTTAATGCATGAATTAGAATCCATTTTATTACTAATGCATAGAAATAGTTAGTATCAGTAATACACTACACAATATAGTGTATTACTAATACAAACATTAATTATGCATAGGTTAGAAAAGTGTACCAAACAAGGTACTACTAATATCAAATGTTATTTTCTCTAATATATGTACACTCTACCAAACGCCGAACGGTCCCTATCTAACAGTATAAAAATGGAAAATAATAGTAAAAGATAGGTAAATCGACTAAATTACATTAGTAATATATAAATTTATTATATTATTAGTATACAAAAATGACTAAAATATAGTGGGTATATATACTGGACAAACATTTTATACTTGTGAAAGTTATTTAGTAGGGTATGAAATTAGCTCTTTAACCTATAAAGAAAATAGGGATAATTGTATATAATAGCAAATTAATAACCTAAAATAAATGGAGTAGCTAGGGTTTGATTTAATTGTGCTTCATAGCAAACGTTTGTTAGAATTTGCCAGTCGCCTCTCTCCCAAAAATCTCGCTCGCCACTCTCCCATTCTCGCTCCAATCTCTCGCTTCCTTCCTCACTTTTTATACAAACACAAGTGTATAAAAATTATTTCTATTTGTATAAAGTAGAGAAAATTGTATAAATACATATATTTTTGTTCCCCTCTCTCCCCTCTTCCAGATCTCGCTCGCCACTCTCCCAAATCTCGCTCGCCACCCTCGCCTTTCTCACTTATACAAACAGAAGCGAAATGTATAAATTGCATTTCTGTTTGTATAAAGCGTGAGAAAATTGTATATACACATGCAAGTACATATATTTTTGTCCTATACACTTATAATTATACAATACAAATACTCCCCTGCCCAATTTCTTTTGTCTTTCTATCTTTTTCGTTTTATACAAATTTCAAATTGTATCTAATTTCTCTCTTTTTCTCGTTTTATCAATTCGATTCAATTGTATATTCCCTGCCAAGTCTCTTTTGTCTTTCTCTCTTTCTCATTTTATACAAATTCAAATTGTATATAATCGTTCTATACACTTATAATCATACAATTCGTTTTATACACTTCGTTTTTATACAAGTCTCTGCCCGAGTGTCTTTCTCTTTCTCGTTTTATACACTTCGTTTTATACAATTCGCTTCAACTGTATATGTATAGCGAATTATACAGTTTCTATGTTTGCTATAGAGCGCAATTATGCAAACTTTGCTATAGCATACAAATATGAATTTTTTATTTGCTATATGTGAAAGTTTCCCAAGAAAATATTCCACTTCCCGCTACTAATTTTCAGATTATCCTACGATGATTTGTTAGGAGTGGTAAAATATCAGCGAAAAGGGAATTCATTGACAATAAATATAAATATTTATAAAGAGTGTAATCTTTATCAGCATGAGTTAAATGATATTGGATCTAATGTCCTTATAGATTTTAGAGACATTTATCATTAGTGCTAATTATTGCCATTAAATATACATATTCAATGAAAATTAAGCTATTGTTATTAATTAATTATCGCTAAAAAATATTTATAATGTAGTGATTATACAATAATGGACCTTGAACAAAATTGACGAATTGATCTTTGCAGAAAAATGTTGAGTTGATTAAAGGATTGGAAGAATTTGTTGTGAGAATATATGAAATATATAGGTTACAAATTACTTTGGCGTGTTTAGTTGAATATGTCAAAAAATAAGTATATGAAATGTGTAGGTTACAAATTAGTTTTTGTAAGCAAATATTAATTTTAAAACATTCTTAATGAAAATTCTTTCTTTATCTCTGCTTCATTAATTTTGTTATTTTTACTTTCGTCTCGTACACTTCAAATTCAAACTATTTTTTAATTATTTCTTTTTGAATTATTATGGCTACCCATGGAAATATTTTTTTGGATTAGTTTAGGAACCTGAAGTCGTTTGTGCTTAGATCAGTCAATTTTACGAGACCTTAAATAGTCTTTTCATGTCTATGCCATGGATTGTGCGTTTAGTGTTATTATGTTAGCTGATATAATTTATTAAATGGATATAATGTCTTCACATTAAAAAATAAAACTTAGATTTAAGATTCGAAGTCTATGTCTTCGCCCCGACACAACGCTCTTAAGAAAAGGAAATCACATGCAAAATGTAGATATACTTTTGGTGAGTTTTAGTTCAACAAAACCTGCACCTAATAAGTGTCCTAGGCTCCAAATTAATGAAGTTGTTAAACTTTGTTTTTCACCTTTTTCATGCATACTAAGTCCGCAATATCGGCTATTGTCGTCTCACGATAGCATTATGACATGCTTGATGTTATAGATTTATAAATTTTATATCAAATCAAATATTGTCACGTAAATTAATATAGCGAAAGCAAATGAATTAAATTAAACGTGATAGTGGTTGTGTTTGTCTGTGATATATTCATGTATCTTTGCGTGGTCTCTATCAAATTGAACTATTTTAGTCGACAAGTAAATCCAACCAAATCCTGCAAATTGACGACATATTCTCCAAATTGTTCATATCGTTTTTTTCCCCTTTTAAACGCCACTTAAGAAACGATTGATTAAAAGATAGTCTAATTAGTCTCATGTCCAAAACATTGACAAAAAATACTAGATAATTCTTCTTATATGTACTAATATTGATGGACAGAGTTACCTAATACATGTTGGTGGTGGGAGATGACAAGTATCGTATAAAATTAGTGTGCTTGAAAATTAATTCATACACCATGATCATAAGAAAACATTAATTAAAAATAGTCTGACTGAGTCTTAGGTTCAAAGCTAAGAGGATAAAAAAAACATTAGATAATTCTTTTCATTTGTCCTAATCAGTGGTGGAGCCAGGATTTTTAATAAGCGGGTCAAAATTCGTAGAAATAGACATACATAGTAGCCGAAGGGGGTTCGATATCTACTATATATACATAAAATATTATTTTATATAACCATGTATAAATAGTATAATACCCCATGGTACCCAGGTGGCTCCGCCCCTGGTCCTAACCATTCTGGACAGAGTTACGTGTACCTATTGTTGGTGGGAAGTGGCATCAGGTACTCCGTGAAATTAGTCGAGGTGCTTGAAAGTTGGCCCGGTTACCACGATAATGCAAAAATATCACTAATAATTAAAAGATAGGCTGATTAAGTCGCAGATAAAAAAAATATTAAATGATTCTTCTCATTTGTCCTAACCATGACCGATAGAGTTACGTAGTACCTGTTATTGGTGACAAATATCCTGTAAAATTAATTGAGCTATGCAAAAGTTGTCATGAACACCACGATCATAAAAAAGAAAGAAAAAGATAGTCTGACTAAATTATTCTAATGTAAGAATGTGTAGATATATATAGGAGAATATGTAGGTTTAATTAGACTACTAATCTATATAGACAAAGAACACAATTAAGGATTTTCATGAATATACTTGTCTGTCACAAAATCTTGTAGTAGTAGTCTGTAACTTAGTAGTAATGATGATTCATGAATATATAATATCCTTCAAAGAACATCCTTAAACTCATCCTGTTCATATTTTGGTTAAAAAAAACTATAGGTCAAACAGGCTCTCATGTTTTCATTGAAATAATGAATTATAGTAGGCTATGCTCAACTATACTTATACAGTACCAATTAGGACATGCTACTCTTTTAGACTTTAATTCTTAGGTACTTCGATTTATTCTTACATTGGAGATATTAGACTATATATTATATTAAGCAAAAATGTAAAGTTTATACGTATTTTGTAGGCACGAACCAAAGTTTCATGTTTACACTGAAGTTAGATGTTTTCTTGACTAGCTAGTGACCATTTCACTTTTCTTTTTTCTTTTTTCTTTTTTATCCTTATATGAATGGCGGAATCATACTTTTCATTAAGGATTCAAAACATAAAGAAGTAAACATAAAGTAGGTCCAATATATCAATTCTAGGCCTAACTCATCGATGACTCGCTAAAGTTGACATTAATTTTTACTTAGACACCTCAACTAGATTTTGTTTATTTTAGACATCTCATATATCATGTTTCGTATATCATTTTAGGTTTCTTCCTTGATCTTTATAGCATTTGTTTTGCCTGAATTTTCCTACATCATTAATTTATTTATCAACAAATTCTTAGCCCTAACATATAATAGTGTTGACTATTATTAATTAAGTTCATTCAAATAACATTGATCAATGATGATTCGTATATCATATTCTAACTTATTCAACACTAAGGCATTGTAAATTGAGATAAACATAATGTATTAATTAAGTTTGTTTAAGGTAAAAATTTATTTAAAATATGTTGTAATTTTATTTTATGTATGATTGCCGTTCTGAGTGTCTGAATAATTATTGTTTGGATAGAGACGAATAATTATTTTTGATAAATTGTACTCAATTTGTGTAACGCACTCTTTCTTTTAGTTTTTTTTTTTTAAAAAAAAATATCTTTTCATAATTGAAATAATTTAATTTTAATTTTTTTTAACTTTAATAAAATAATCTATAACCAGACAAATAATCAATGATTATTTTAAAGCGTAAATTGACAACTTTTTTAGTATAAATATCACCTTTAAGTAGGTTTTATTTTAGCAAATTCCTTGGACAAGAGCTTTCTACAGTCAATTGGGTGGGACGTTAGATTTGACAACTTAATGAGACCAACTCCATGTATGTCGGATACAGTAAACCATACCCCGACTCTAAACTTTTGGGTAGTAGGGGGCTAGGGGTCCTCGATATTCCTTCCGTTTCAATTTATTCGATTTATTTTAATTTAATATAAAAAGTTTAAAAAATAAATTAAATTTTATGATATTAAATATAAAATACATTAAATATATCAAAATATTTTTATATCTTGTGATGTCCGTCATGTCATATGAAAAGTTAAAGATTAAAGAATTGATAAATTGAATAAAAGCAAAAAATAAGGTGTGATAAATTGAAATGCAATTAGTATTTCGTTTGAGAGAGATATTTAAAACACCTCTAAACTTGGCAAAAATTATTAGTTTGATCCTTGAATTATTGACAGCTTTAAATGCATCTTTTTACTTAACTAACTGAAATTAAATATACCCCGCTCTTGCAACGTGACTGAAACAGACCATTAAATTCTCGTCAAGTTTGAAAGAGTGTTTTCAACACTTCTTTCAACTTTTTATTAAGACAAACATGCTCCTACAGGAGTTTGAGATCACTTGTTATGTCATGTGGTAGATCGAGAATGTATATATTTATGTTTATAGTTAATCAAGTTAAGAATTTTTTTTACCACTATCACTAATTCAAAGATAAAAGCTAATTATTTATGCTAAATTTTGAGATATTTTCAACTTTCTTCTTGTTAGGTGTTTGTGCAATCAAAATACAGATCCAATGTACCATGTTTTATTTTATTTATTTTATTCTCATTCGTGTGTAAAGTCCATATTGAATAGCTCTAATTTAATTTGAATCACCACTATAGGACCAATTCAGGGGTGACTCTCCCAACAAGATTTTCTCACTATCCAAAATTCAAATTCAAATTCAAAATATTAATTAAGAATAAAACAATCTCGCACCACCGCAGCACTACCCTTATCAAATGTAACATATTTATAGAGTCTAACAACTCTAAACTTGAGTCCAAAATCCAAGGCCCCACGGCTATGTAAACCGTACAAACAAACCCATTGTGTCGTCCACATCAAAACTAGGCAAACCACAAACGGGTAGAATTGCTAACACACTCAGATCCGTGGGCCTCATTGCTCCTACCACTTTAGACAATAATAGTATTTTTTTTTGTTTACTTTTATTTATTATCTTTAATATATTAAAAAATAATATCTTTTTAAAATAGATCATTTATATTTGTAATTATTTTTACAATCTAACACTAAATACTACTCCTTAATTAATATAAATATTATATTAAAACAGGTACATTAATCAATTTCTTTTATTTAAGTAATGTGCAAGTTATCCAAAATGGATAAGTAAAACCAAAAAGACAATTTTATTTTATATTTATATAAGTTTCTCAATTTTTTCCTTCTAACACTTGGAAATTACATATGTATCACAGTTACTACTTACTAGTGACTGAAACTAAAGGGATGATATACCGAGAGACAGCCTAATTCGAGTTCCACATATATCAAACTTCAATTTTTTAACTTATATAAAATTTAAAGTTTATAAATTTTATAACGATTCTAAGATAATATATTACTATAATAAATGGGTTTATGATGAAATATTTAATAATTTTTCTAATATGTATAAAAATTTAACATTCTGAAGTTGTAGTTTTTAATACACTTATTGAATGATAACTAAAACAAATAAGAACAAAGTCTAACAGACATTTTGGCTTAAAATTTTAATCACGATGCATATGGTAATCTCAATAGTAGATTATTTTATTTTTTACAAATACTAGCCCAAAAAAAAACGATATATGCATTCAATGGGAAACATGACAATGAAAATCTAGATTTAATGACATTACTCTAAATAATATGATATTTAACCTATATAAATCATACGAACGCAATTTTTTCATTACTAACGTTTACGAATCGATTATTAAGAAAATAATTTTTTCATTACCAACGATTACGATTATTAATAACTATTTGAAAACTATTGAATTTGGTGAAGAACAAGCTGCATATTGTCAATGGTTATGTTTTATAAACTATAATTAGTAGTAATAAAAGTGCCTCTAAAAGACACACCATTATTAATTTGATGCAAAACCTAGCTAATATTTTTTTAAAAAAAAAACAAATAATAATTATGTGTATTTTCAATTTTTTTGAAAGAAGTTTTTATAAATAATTAAATCACAAAAATAAATAAAAGAGAAATGTGATACCATTTTTTGAAAGAAGTTTATATAAATAATTAGGCCAGTTGATTGTAATTTCCTCTCCATTTTTTCTCAATCTTTTTTTTATTAAAAAAAGATATTCAAATACTAATTAAATCTATAATTATTCTCTAGCCCCATTTTTTCCTAGTTATAATAATTATTCAGAAGTATATGTTTGCTTAGTTATTTAATTTATTTTAAATTTACTTTGTGACTGATAACTGAACGATAATTTCAATTTCTAAAGGCCCATATATTGGGTTATATCGAGGCCAATACACTGTAACAAAAATGATCATTAGCGATATTTAATTCTTAATTGCCGCTAAATATGTATTTTTAGCGGCAATTGTCACTCCTTGTATATGTCTCTAAAGCCTTTAGCGACATTGGTTCTAGTGACACTTAGCTAATGGCGGTAAAGATTTTAACACTCTTTATTAGTATCAATATTTAATGACGCTAAAAGTTATTTTTATTATAGTGATATTTAGCTTTGACTTTCACTTTTAGCTCCATATTTCAGAATATGTGTAATGACTTTTTTCTCTTTTTCTGGAATAATGTTTGATCCATTTCACAGTATTTGGGAGCTGAAATTTAAAATACTAAAAAAATGATTAAAAATTGAAATTATATGTGAATGTTTGATATTAAATAGTAAGATTCTTTCTTGAATAAAGAAGGAAACATGAAATGTTCACAAATCCTATTAACTAATTAACAAATAAGATATGTCACCTTTGTTCCACCGTATAATCATGAATTTAAAGCTTGCAACAAATTCTATCTTCATCTTGAAAATACAACTATTAACTGAAGTTATCATTTTTTGCTTTCTCAAATTAAAGTGGAGTAAAATTATAAAACAAAAGATTATCATAATTAGCTGAAAAAAGGGTACCAAAAATGAGGAATAAACAATGATTATATATCACGTTATATGATTCTTTACACTTTTTTATCCGAAACGTTTTCAAGCTCAAGTTGGGTATCCATCCTCCTTAAATATGTTCGTATATTTTGTGCTCAAACTGAGTATTCGTATTTGCTTAAGTGGATTGATTAATTTTTGATGATAATATCATACCACTTTTTTTTACATACGTATGAGCATAAACATACACATTGGCGTACGTAGAAATTTTTATAAGCAGTATCACATTTTAATTTTAAAAAATATTATTAAATTATATTAAAAAATAGAATACAATGCAAGTAAAGTACAGTCCACTATATAATCCTTAGCTCGATAAATTTTTATTTTTGAAATAGATTAAAATAAACCTCATTCAAAGTAATACTTCCTCTTTTTATATTTAACTTGACACACCTCTTACACCCTTATTAGTCATAAGATCGATCAATAAATAGTGTTTAATTGCAAGGTTAAAAACTTAAAATAGACACCAAATGGTCACTTATCTCTTAATTATCAAAACTAGACCAGTAAAGTTTAAGAACTATTTTTAGTATATTAAACAAAGGAAATATTAAACACTTTTAAAAAAATATGAATGAAGTATGTATATATAAGGCACCAAACAGTTACTAAAAAATCATTATTTATCTAATTCAATAAACTGGTTCAAAAAAATTGACGCTCACAATTGAGGTGTTTGACCAACTGAGCTGGAACATCACTTGTAACAAATAGTGTCACTTTATTAATTTTTATCTTTTATTTGTTTTTTCCTTTTGATTATACATATTTAATATTTTTTTCTAATGAAGAAATTTTGTAACATACCTTATTATCACGTAAATCCGCCCTTGAATATATATACTTCATGTTATTTTTGTTTGTTGGTTTTAATTCTGTGTTAATGTGAGCATGCTTGGTTTTAAAGATTCAATTTATCTTTTTGGGGATCTTTTATTAGATGATTTTTTTCATTCTTATACCAATATAGTCAAACATACAGTTTGACTATATTTTTAGACCTTCTACCACTTATATAATCATCAACTTGTTTTTAGGGTGTCCAATATATTTAACCACATATTAAGTAGCATATATATATATATATATATATATATATATATATATAATAATTAAGATATTAGTCATTTATTTGTAATATAATTTATTGGATAATGTTATATAAAATTATATTTACAACATAATGATGTGAGTATTTTAATATAAAACTTTAAAACATTTTCATATATAAAACAAATAAGAACAAAGTTTAACAGACATTTTGGCTTAAAATTTTAATCACAATGCATATGGTAATCTGAATAGTAGATTTTATTGAGAAAATTATACGGTTAAGTAAATTTATATTATTTAATTGCTCATTATAGCTATAGTTTGCTATAATTATCATTCGCAACTAATATTATACATTAATTATGTGGGTGACTTCGAGTTTGTATAATTAGCCACATCTGTATATGTATAATTCGCCATAATATACAAATACATATGTATAATATACAAATACATATGTATAATATACAATTATTTAATCAATATACGTATACAATTCACCTCTCTCCCACTTCTGACCTCTCTCGCTCGCCTCTCTCCTCTCTCTCCCAATCTCACTTGCTTTTTATACAAATGCATATGTATAATATATACTTATCTAACCAATATACATATACAATTCACCTCTCTCTCACTCGCCTCCCTCCCAATCTCGCTTGGCTCTCTCCTCCCTTTTCCGATCTCGCTCGTCTCTCTCTCCCAATCTCTCATGCCATATATACAAATACATATGTATAATATATAATTATCTAATCAATATACATATACAATTCACCTCTCTCCCACTGTTTTTCCTCTCTCTCGACTCTCTTTTCCCTATAACATGTAGCTGCAAATTATAATTATCAAACTATATGTATGAAGAGTAATTAGGCTATTTTTAGTGGTTATATATGAAAATTTCCCTTTTATTTTTACAAATACTAGCCCAAAATAAAACAATATATGCATTCAATGGGAAACATGACAATGAAATCTAGATTTAGTGATATTACTATAAATAATATGATATTTAACCTATATAAATCATACGAACACAACTTTTTCATTACTAACGATTACGATTATTTATACTTCCTCCGTTTAAAAAAGAATGTCCTATTTCCTTTTTAGTCTGTTTCAAAAAGAATGACCCATTTTCTTTTTTGACAACACTTTAACTTTAACTTTTCATGTGACATGTTTAAGACCATAAGATTAAAGGGCATTTTGGTATTTTTGACATAACTTTAATTTAGAACTACAAGATTAAAAAGTCTTTTTCTTTTCTTAAACTCCGTTCCAAGTTAAAGTGGGCCATCTTTTTTGAAACGGAGGGAGTAATTAGTTTGAAAACTTTTTTAATTTGGTGAAGAACATAGTTGCATGTTTTAATTTGGTGAAGGTGAAGGTCCAGAAAATGGTATGATTTCTCTTTTATAAAAACAACACTGAAATAAAGAATTTGATTGGAAAAGAAAAATAAAAAGAAAAGAAAAAAAAGGGAAGAGGGTTCAACTTGACGTGGGGGCGGCTGAGGGCGGGAAGTGAAGAAAAAGAAAGAAAGTAGAGGGATGGATCAGCTTGAAAGTGGGAGGTGGAAGATAAAGTAAAATTTAAGATAAAATCCAAATTAAAATAAGTCAAAATTAAGAGAGATTAAAGAAAAAACTTAAAATGAAAAATATATTATATGTTTAATTAAATTATGTAATGATTGGTGTATGGAAATACTTGTTTCTTAAAATCTGATCGAGAAATAATATAATAATATCAGTTCATAATTGTTTAGTGGGTTATTAGGACGATTGCAAAGCTAAAATGTCTTTTTGAAAATTTAGAATGACTTCAATAGCGACTTTATGTCTTTTCTCTATTTTTTATAAACTATAATATAATTTTAGTAATAAAGGTACCTCCAAAAGACAATATTATTAGTTTGATGCAAAATCTAGCTAGTAATTTTTTTAAAAGACGTTTATATTAATAATAAAATCACAAAAATAAATAAAAGAGAATGTTATACCAAAAATTCATACCAAATAGAGAACCTATTGTAATTTCCTCTCTATTTTTCCTATCTCATTTTTTTTTAATTAAAAAAAGATATTCCTATAAAATCAAATACTTATTAAATCTGTAGTTATTCTCTACCCCTATTTTTGCCTTAGTTATAATAATTATTGATAAGTATATGTTTGCTTAATTACGTAATTTATCTTAAATTTACTTTGTGTTGATAATTGAACTTTCATATATAACAAACATAAAAATTATATTTGTGTGCTATAGATATACTTTGTATAATTGTGCTTTATATCAAACATAAATATGTATATTTCGCTATACATATATAAAAGAAAATAATTGTATAATATGTTTCGATATACATATACAAAAGATCGATCGTATAATCTATGTTTGTATAAAGCGAGAAAGAGAGAAAGACAAAAGAAAAGTGGGCGGGGGAAGATCGTATTTGTATAATCGTAAGTGTATTGGACGAAAATATATGCATTTGTATTTGTATATACAATTTTCTCTCGCTTTATACAAACACAAACACAATATATACATTTGTGTTTGCATAAAGTGAAAGAGGCGAGTGAGAGTGGTTAGCGAGATATGAGCGAGGAGAGATAAGAACGTAAATATATGTATATATACAATTTTCTCTTGCTTTATACAAATACAAACACATTTTATATATTTGTGTTTGCATAAAAGCGATAGAAGCGAGGGAGATTGCCCAGTGAGAACTAGAGTGGCCAGCGAGATTCACCAGTAGAGAGGCGAAATAACAACAGTTTGCTGTGAGGTACAATTAAATCAAACTATAATTATAACATTTAATTTGAATTAATAATTTGCTATTATATAATTTTTTCTATGATAATTCCAATTTCTAAAGGCCCATGGATTGGGTTATATCGAGGCCCATATTTAGCCTTGACTTTCACTACTGTTGCTCCACTTTTAGGAAAGATTACTGGCTCTGCTAAAAAAATTTAATTGATGATTAAGCAGGGGTAGAGATAGAACTTTGATTAAGAGGTTAACAAAAATAAATAAACAGGCTAATATTGTCCCTATATAAATGAGCCGGGTCGGATATAAGTAAGTAGATAAAATTCAGTTCTACGTCAACACAATATAGAAAATAATAGCAACAACAAGCTAAAATGTGATAAAACATAGAAAGTAGTAGCACCAAGCTAAAATGTGATAAAACATAGGAAGCAGCAACAAGCTTAAATGTGATAAAAAATACCCTTACTCAAACTCACACAATTTAGAAGAATTGACGGAATCTTGAACTCAGTTTACCATTAAATCAAGCCTTTAGCTTATGCTAAGGGAGTTCGTTATCAAATATATACTCACAAATTAATAAATTGATTTTATATATACAGTGTAATTTTTCGATGAAGGAGGAATTCAAATGAACCCTTGAGTTCCATATAGCTTCGTACGTCCCTTAGATCAAATGCTTATCATCATGCCAAAAACTATAGTCAATAGCTAATACATAATTTTATTAGTTAACTAAGTCCACCAAACAAGTATCATGTTTGATGATGACTCAGACCCAAGCCATCCTAACTCCTCGTGGGCCTTGCCATAGATAAAATATTGTCATTATTCAACATTAAGTTTATCCTAAAATTGCCAAATGACTATATATGCTGCTTCAAGCAAGGCGTAGAGGAACAAAAAGAATATTAAGAATTGGCAATTTACACCAAAGTGAAAGTACTATACAAATTAATAATTATCAATGATATATGCTTATGTCTGATCAATCTATTATACACATATATATGTATAATGTATATCTACTGATGAAGAAAATAATATAAAATAAAAAATCATCTCATCAAACATACAAGAATCTTACCCCCACAAGCAAACACTAATTAATTAAGATATGATCTACACAAACTCAATACACATAAATCTTTTTCTTTAAACTAATTCTGGTTTCCTACTTTTAAATAATAACAATAATCATTAACGATTCAAATAAAAACCAAGCTATATATTTTCATCATCAAATCACATGGCCCCAATGTTCGAATGCACTCCTCGATCCATCTTGTAAATTTGGATCTTCGAAATTCATGTCCAACAAGAACCCGTACTCATCATTCTCAACCATTTCATCGTTCGATTGAGGTTCCTTCATTTCTTGAGACATTAATGGAAGATAGCTACTTTGATTATTATTTGGTTCCAATAAATCAAACAACTTCTGGCTTTGGGAGATCGCGGCGTAAGGCAAAGCAATATGAGATTGATCCATATTCGGAGAAGAGTTCACACCAACCTCATACATATTTTGCGTGTTACTGAATGTGTTATTATTCTCGGCTTTAGCTTTGTGAAATACTCGACATAATACCCAATCCTCCTGTTTAATTATCATAGACAACGTACCAAACAAATTTAGTTATATCGATCGTTAGATAGTTTATATACTTATATGTAGACATTCTTTTGCCCATCACTTTATGTTTCCTTCTTTTTAGCTAGGTGGTTTCTATGAAATTTCTTTTGTATAGACTTTTGTCACTTGTCACATGAAAATGGTTACTAATGATGGAAAAACTTTATTGGCTCATAATAATTACGTATCGAGATTAAACTAGGTAAATAAATTGAAATGAACGAAGAATTACCTTAGGGGGTATATGTGGATTTTCGAGGCGAAATTCATGCATGATCCAACCCGTTTTAATTCCATTAGGAGCTCTATTCATGTAGAAAACTAGAGTTTTTCTCATCCCTACGATCGAACGAGTTTTCGGATCTACAACCGTCCGATCTTTGCCTGTCGCTTTCCAATAACCCGAAATTGTGGCCCGATTCGTACGAAAACCAGTAGCATATTTTCGATCTCGAAAACTGAAGAAGTACCATTCACTCGAGTTCAGCTTTGCTACCTCTAAATTATAAAAAAAACAAAAAACGTTTACATAGTCAATCGACTGAGTTTTTAATATTTAACAATTGATATAAGATACAATATAGTTAATTATATTACTATTATGATATGATGGAGAATGGAAGATGTCATGATGAATATAGAGAAGAAATTACTAATAATTAGATGGATCCAAATTAAGATAGAGGTACACGTGACAACTAAGAACATAATTAAAGATGATATAAGTTGTGTTCATGCAAGTAAATTCAAATAATATTGGGCCAATCATATGAAATTTGCCTGTTTTAATATCAAGGTAAAGTATGTGATTATCATATCTAAAAATTTAACTGATTAAAAAAAAATATTTTTATTACTTACTATTACTTAGACCCCATCATGACTAGCTTGTAAGACAATGTTATTAGCTAAAGTGACGTAGAAAGTTGGGTATTAGTCACAATAGATTCTCTAGGCATGTTTCCTCTTTAGATAAACCTTTTGAGAAAGTTCATATGAAAGAATGGAAAATGAGTTTTAGCCTTTTCTTCACAATAGTCTAATTATTTAGATATGGTTGGGCAATCCAACATAAACTTCATGTCCCACCTAAAAATAATAATAATAAATCTTAACCAATAAAATTAGGAGTATTATATAGCAACAAATTAATTAATCTTTCTAATTTATATATACACTTGTTTTCTTTTCTTCAATTAACAAAATCCAGAGTCCTTAAGATTATATTTCTTATTTGTCGTTTCATGTGAATATATCAATTAACTATACGTGCAAGAGAAAGTGAATGACATATATATTTGATGAAATAATATCATGGGAAGTAAGGTGGTCAAATGAAAGTCGGCTATAGTGGTGAGAATGTTTTATTTTTAACAAGAGATCTCTAGTTTGAGCTTGGATATGAAAAAAGAGATATTTGGAGCCCGCAATTCAAATTTAGTCGGACCTCTAATGACCGGAGCACAAAATTTAAAAATACAAAAAAATCTTCTAAGTTTAAAATTTAAGAATATAATTTGTTTGAAAACATGAAATTTATTGATGTATCTCAAATGAAATTTCAAAGAAATGTCACTATTGCTCTACAATGGTGTTAACATATACTCCTATCATATTCTTACATGAAACTTCTCTAGAAAGAAATCTATTATTATGGTGCGTCACAATTGTATTTCATAAGCTTAATAATGATTTTTGGAATAGGTGAATTGATTTATCATGAACCTCTTAATATGCATGAACAATAAATTTAAAAACTATACGATAAATACTATACTATATCCAGTTGCATTTCTTCTCGTGTTATAAAAAAATATCATTTCTTCTCTATCACAAAAAATATCCTATTTTTAAAGCTAAATTTCCGCAGAATCTACATGTGAACCAAATCCATTAAAACCTAAATTGATGTTATTTACTCCAGAAAGCAATCATCATTTTCTTTCAAACTTATCTCCTTCAAATCTCTATAATACTTAAAAGGGATAATTTCAAGAATATACTAAAATAGGACCATAACTAGTAGTAACAATATTTCATTTTCAAAACATGGTAATTTTATTTGTTTTACAAAAAATATTCAACCTCTATAGTATTCAATTAGATTGTTTACGTTTTCACAATATTTAAAACTCAACTTGTTCTCCCTACAATTCACTTTGATCCTATAGAAACTTGGGCTTTATGGACATGGATGGAATTTTCAAAAATGAATTGCACACTTTGAAATAGAAATGATACATATATATACCCTTTAACTTAACTTCATTTCACATTTTTACCCTCCAACTTTGGGTGTGCACAAATAGGCACTTAAACTTATATAACGTTGAACAAGTAGACACATTAGTCTTATATGACACAATACACATAAGACAGCATGTAGGACACAAAATATTGTCATGTAGAATGACACACAGAACGTAACGTGTGTGTCTTTTTATTCAATTTTATACAAGTTTAAATGTCTGCTTGTGCACACTCATAGTTGGAAGATATAAATATAAAATGAGACAAAGTTAAAGGATATATTTATGTGTTAGGGCCTTGAAATAATTGTATATCATTATATGTCAATGTCATGTATGTACATATACGAAATACAATTATTCCATTGCCACTATAAACCACCACTCATTTCATCATGGGACATACACTTGATTTACGTACATCGTATATCATTGTATGTCTTATGTATTGTCACATGGACATGTGAATAATATTGATACACATGACAAATATTGAAAAAATCATTTTCGAAAAAAATGGAAGAAGAAGAATTTATATAAAATTCTTTCATAGTTCATTATTCATTTCTAAATTGAATCCAATCATTGAATTGCTAGCTTGATATTTGAGAAACAAATTTAATAAGAAGATATGACATCCATTGAAAGTTTTGAAGTTCAAAAATCAAAATTCAATTCTAAAAAAGAAGAGACGACCTTTATTGAAAGTTTTGTAGCTTAAATATCAAAATCCATAGCTTAAAATTAATTCTTGTAGTTTAATGTTTCATCGTTTTACAAGTTAAGCTTCACTGTAATATTAAGATCTGTTTAGAATATAATTAAATAATTAACAATGTGTTCTTTCTAACTATTAAAGATTTTAGATGAAATAATCATCATAAAAATATCAGAACGGATTGATATCAAATTTCATCCCACTCATATAAAAAAGATAGTCACACAAGGAAAATATAGAACTATACAAGAGAGAGAAAAAGAGATTAGTTAAAATTTTATCAAATTTAAAGCCTAAAATCAAGTGCTATATATTGTGAAAAATTCCTATTTAAAAGCTAAATTTCCGTGAACCAAATCCATTAAAACCTGAATTTTATTTAAATTTACTCCACAAAGCAACCATCATTTTCTTTCAAACTTATCTCTATAGTACACAATAGAGGAGACAACATCAAAGAAAACACCAATAACAATAAAAGAAGTCCTAAAGATTCTTAAAGATAATATTTAGGAAAAATAAATTTCAAATTCATAATCATATTATATTGTAACTTAGCATTATCTTCCCATGACTAAAAGAAAAAGGTAAATAGAGTATCTCTTTCTTTTGTACCTTAAAAAATTCAAGAAAAACATCCGTTAAAGTCACTTTTTTTGTAACTTTTTCATCTAATCATGACACCACACTATTTTGTGTAATGATAATCCAATTTCTATCTCTCAAATTATTATTTTTCATTTTTACGTGTCACATAACTATCAACAACACCAACATATAATATATATACATATATATAATTTTTCGATAAAAACAAGATAAAACGAATGTAATTCCTCGATAACTTTGATAGAAGGAGATGAGTAAATTACCAGGAAGTTGCCATGGTTCACACGTATGAAGATCGATTTCGATTAAAGTACCTTTAAGAACATCTTCATTAGCAATTTTCTTGAAGAGATAATGGCAAACTAATTCTTCATCACTTGGATAGAATCTAAATCCAGGAGGAAGTGTTGCACCAATATCTCTTAAACCCATATAGGGATAGAGAGGTTTTATATTAAAACTAATTTTGTATAGAGTATAGGGAGTATTAATTATTATTTTTGTTGTTGGATAATAAATTAATACAAAGAAGGAAAAAGGTATGTAGTTATATATATATAAAGAGATTGAAGTGCCATTTGCCACTTGGAATTTGTTATATTATTATAGCACCTTATGCTTGTGAAGTTCGTTATTGTTTTTTGTTGGGACCTACAATGAAAACCAAAGCTACAAGAAATCTTCATTTAATTAATTGTGGGCTTAATAATAAGTTGAGAAATTTAATTAATGAAAACCTTAAGAGGAGTACTCTATACACTATTATTAAGGAAAATATTATAGATGAGAAATGTCATTTTTTTTAAAAATAAATTGAGTTCTAATATATTTTTTCATATTCGGTAAGTATAAAAATATTATATCAAAAATATTTTAATGTAAACAAGCAAAGCATCATAGGGTGGGACGGGGTGGAGAGTGGATTCTTGGTAGTGACGAGGTTGGGTAAGTTGAAATGATACAATAAACATAATATCACCAGTCACTTATAGAACTTGTTTTCCGTACTTTCATTAAAAAAGTAATTATATTTATTTTAAAGGAATTTAGTTTTTGAAAAAAAATTTTTTAAAAAAAGTTGTCCAAATAAACATGAAAATAAAGAAATATTTTTTTCATGCGGACAACCTCTCCAAAATACTCCTTTTTACCAAATTGATATACATTCAAATTTGTAAATAAATTCATAACCTATTAAGTCAGAAATCTCATACAACATACGTAATCTATATATAACAACATTTTACCATCATATTTTCTTCGGGACCAATTTTCACATTACATTATATGATACAATATATTTTCTGTAACAACTTTTGTTAAAACACTCTAAAAATAGAGATAATTTCATAAACTTTTTTTGAAAAGTGATTTTGTTTCACTCATGTCCTTTGTGATTAACGATATTATGTTTATCACTCTTGTTTTGCTTTATTTGGAACATCCTATTAACATACTTACTAATAATATAAAAACCCTACATGACTAATATGCCCTTTATAAAATATGTGAATATATAGAATTTAATAAAAAGTGGGGGAAAAAAATCCTAAGGGACATTAAAACAATATAATGTCTACAAAATTAATTAATATATTAAAGAGTGCTTACTAGTCATGTCACTTTTTTTCATATTATTCATAAAAAATAAATTAAAATTTATATCGTCATCAGTGAAATGAACTCAAACGAAAAGGGAAAATCTCCAAAATTATCGCTAGAAAATATCTAAACAAACGAAATCGTTAACAAGAGTTCAAATAATGTATATCCCTTAGGTGGGGGTGAGGTAGAATTGCATGATTAATTAGGAAAATTGCAGAAAAAAGGAACAATGTTGAAAGTGAAAAACCTAACAACCTAATCCAAGAGACCAATTTTAGTAATCCTTTGTACCGGGAATGTTGAGTCACTCACGGAATCATGGATATATATATTTATGTTCATACCTCTCCTATTGGATTTTAGGTAAGTTTATATTCGTTACACTACGAGATATTTAGTAAGCATTTGATCATGCGATAGCATATCATGATATAGAATCGTCAGATGGAATCAGCATTTGTACATGCGATTTTGCGTTGATTCCATCTCATTATTCCATATTCTCCAAAAATATAAAAAATGATCCACAAGTTTATATTTTGTCAAAACAATCTCACATTTATATCTACTAACCATTTATTTCATATATAAATAAAATTAATAATCACATCATTACTGTATAAAATTTATGATCCTCACCAATATATAGTCACTTTAAATCACATCAACCGATTATTGAGTAATAAATTTGTTCTCTTCATTTACTCTAACACCTAATTTATTGCTTCTATCATTTTGTATTTATTACAACTCAAAGTAACAATGTTGGTTCATGATCGAGAAATGTAAGTTCAACCTGAGGAAATTGTATGTATTATATGAGAGGATTATATTAGGACTAGTACACTACAATTTATGTCAAATTTCTTTTTATTGAATTAAAACTTGATGATTTAAAGTTGGACAAAGCAATTACAAAAATGAGAATAAATAGTTTTGTAATAATTTATTATGCAATTTTATAAATTTTATTTATTTGGCAAGATTGAATAAACAATTCAGGCTATTTTAATAGTTTTACAACTTATTGGATTCTTATGTTTATGAGAAAATATACACATCACAAATTTTCGATATCGCATGTCCAAACAAAACTTTAATTTCATCTCATAATTTCATATTATGATATCATATCATGATTCCATATCATGATACCATATTGAATGCCAAACGAACCCTTAGTGATAATATTTACTGTCGTAAAAATACTTAATGATATTGAATTAATGACATTATTTCTAAAGCCTTTATCGACATTTATATAAAATGATGATTATAAATATCATATTTATTATTATCACTAAATATATAATATAACAATGACTATATTATTGTAGCAAAACCCTTTATTTGTTTGTACTACTTTGCTATAATGATATAGAAAAACTTACACCACGTGACAATATAATTTAGGAGTTGTAATTACAAGACATTTTCTAATTATATTACCCTACATAACAAAACTTGTTCAATTTGAAGCAACTTAAGGAAAAAAAAATATGTGTACCCTTTTGATTTTAGATTTCAATTTTGATAAATCTTATCCCTGCCGATCATCCGTTTCTAAGAGTGTTGTTCTCGTTATATGAATGTATTGTGCACATAATATACATTATATACAAGTAACATATGATGTACAAATAAATAGAATACATAAAGTTGTCTTACTCAACTACACAAATAAAATAAAAAATAAGTATATCGCTGCAAAAATTAAGTATATCGTAAACTTTAGAGGTAATCTCCCCAAAATATCCTCAAACTTTTGGAACAATACCGATCCTAAATATTTTATAGTCACACAAATATTTATGATTTATTTAGATTACCAGTTTTAAAAACTCTTTTCATTTTATTCTTTCATTTAGTTTTCTAATCAACACTTTCAGATAAATTGAGACAAAATTAGAGAGTAATATACATTTAACTAATACCAACATTCACTACAACAAAAATAACTTTTAGCGGCAATAAATATTGACATTAATAAAGAGTGTCAAAATTTTTACCGATATTAGTTAAGTGTCATTAGAAACAATATCGCTAAAGGTTTTAGGAACATATATAAAGAGCGTTAATTGCTGCTAAAAATACATATTTAGCGATAATTAAGAATTATTTTTGATGTAGTGATTAAAGAAATGTCACTAGCAATATATATAATTAAAATCATTGAGAAAATTCTTGACATATACAACATGTCTAATTCCATTGGATCAAGTAATAAGTGCATTATATTTAGGGGTTTCTAGAGTATGACTAGAGATATGAACACAAATAGATATACGTAAACAAGTCATAACCGCGTATTAATTAGTGGACGAACAAAGTTTATTACTTTCTAAGAAAATTGTAAGTCAAAACAATCATAATTTTCTCACATAATAAGCATAGATTAGTTTACTAATCATTACAAGCTTGATTCTTTAATGAAAACATATACTTCTATAATTGGGTCCAACATTACATTTTAATTTGAAAATGAAATATTTAAAATCAATCAACTTAGGTCCTTTGATATAAGGCACATTGATGTTGAATTAATGCTAATAATTCATTTAGGATATAAGAATTAGCTAAGACAAAATTGGTCATTTTCACCTATTCGAAGACATGATTGTTAGAATTTATAGGAAGTAATTATTGAAAATGGGCCATTACACTGTACGGATTTATCTATCGAGATATACCAAAACAAGCCTAAAAGCGCGTGTAAATATTTCTCTTCATGTTCTGTTATCTAGCTGATATTCTTCGTATGTCATTCAAAATATATGATTTTATAAAGTTATGTACGTTTCTATTTTCTTAACAATCCTATATTTGTTCACATTTTTTTTTCTTATCAATGAATATATCTTACCCATAATTCAGTTTTCACCGTTCAAGATGCTCCTATTTCAATTGCCGCTACTTTAGAAATCATTTTTGCTTTGTTTCAATGTGAGATACTCTAAAGTTCTCATCTTCAAAAGCTTGTCAACTTAGAAATGTTTTTGTCTTGCTTGATATTATAGGTCAATCAAAGATCTCGATATAAAAAACTAGTCTAATAGGTAGGAGATCAACCCATTTAGCTTATAAACTCGTTGGAGTTTCTCAATTTATCTGATGAGGGATAATTGACACATAATCAAATTGAAAATCATAAAAAGCAAATTGAGTTAAATAAATAAAAAATCCCGATTAATATTTGATTTTATTTAGTTTAGTATTGAAAAAAAAAATCCGACTATACTTGAATTAATTTAACTTTTACTAAAAAAAAGTCAATCTTATATCAAACCAATTCGACATTATATATAACGTTATTCCCTTCCTCATTAACTCATCCTCCATCAATGATAATCACATACTTAGTTCAAAAAAATACGTAGTTGGCAAATTATTATAAGCTCGATATAATTATGAAAATCAGGACGAATTTAATTGATTATCTGTCACAAGAGGAATTATAATCATGTCATTATCATAAAATAGTTATATTTATGTGAAGGATGGGACTTGGAAAGAATATTAAATCCAATAATAGAGGTCAGGGCTCTACACTAATAAATTAAATCATCATGTTGTGGAAAGGCTCGAGTGTTAAAGTGTGTGATATAAATTAATTAAACTATATTATAAAGTCTTTTTTGCTTACTCATCAAAATTTAAAAATTCTTGCCACGTATTTGTATTTTGCGGCTAATTTAAGGCACTTTCGCATTTTTCGTCATAAATCTTATCTGCCATTACAGCTTCAACGCAAAGTCTTATGTTCATGAAAACGATTCTTCAATTATGTTTATTTCCTACACCTTCAAGAAAATTAGGACATTTTTTTATTCTTTTATTTTTATTTTTAGAAAGCAGCCTAAAATTATGGGAACTTTTTGCAAATAGTTACTATAAGAAATTAATTATGTTATATAGTTATAGTTTCTATATTTACAGACGGTAGCTACAATTTAATTCAGTTATGTTTGGATGAATTCAAAATAACGAATTTATATATTTACGAATACCAGAAGTGTAAACAATTGTACAAATTATGTTATAAAAATTTTGAATTGTACAAAAGTTATACAAATTGTATCATACAAATTTCGAATTATACAAACGTGCTAATTATATAAAATTAAAAAGATGAGTCGCATAATTGTAGCTAAAAGTAGATCGCAAATTGTAATTAAGGCAAACTATAGCTATATTAACTAATTAACTAGTATATATTTGCTTATACGCATAATTTTTCCTAATGAAATAGGTATTTGGCTTGTTAAGTGTACTTTTAAGTTCTTTAGATATCATAGATAAATCACTTATAGTTACCACGTACCGATGCACTAACGGCTTGGGTTTGATTACATGAGAGGATCAATTACTTGTGATAAATGTGAAATTGTTGAAGCATGTAATATTCAATATTGTATATGTTCGATGTATTGCATGATCATAATGTTGTAATTAACTTGTTTATGTTACACTTAGTGGGATAGCCGCATGATTATCAATACATAATGATTGTGTACTGATACCGCACTTGCTCTTATTTTGTTGAGTACAGGGCATCTTCCAACGGCTATTGACAGACCTCACTTAGAAGATACATGATCGTTGCTTTCGAATTCAAGGGTGAGTTAGCATCTTCTGGGCTGCCATGGAATTCTCTTTAGTCTACGTCCACCATTTTCGGACTTAGATATTGATTTAGCTAGTTGTTAAGCTCATTAGATTAGGGTTGCATCCCTTCTTGTTTCAAACTTGGTTATCATTTAGTAGTTTTGATACATTGACTTTCAGATTCTAGGTTGTTTAATTTACTTCCGCATTTGTTTAGTTAGTTCTTTAGAATTCTTGTTGAAGTTTATGGAAACTTTTAACTTAGTTTATTTAACTTGCTTCCGTAACTTAAATGTCTTAGTTCTTACTTTAGTTGCTTGGGTTTTTAGTTGTAATAATAGTTCTCCCATCGGAGAATTAGTGTGGGTGTCAATCACGACGGTCTGGATCTTGACACTACATCAACAACCCAATAATTTTTTTATAAAACCACTAAAATGTTGTTAACCAATAACATTAAATTATTATCATCCTTTCCGATCTAATTTGTTGATTGGTTCAATTTTTGCACATCCTATTTGATAAGAAAAGATTTTCAAGGTTTTTCTTGATAACAAAGATGTGTCTCACATTTTATGGGTACACATCAGACGTATATATTATTTCCTCTTATATTTATCCTAATAAATTCTATTAAATCATGTGAGCCAAGAAGCAATGATTAATGAAAATAGGCAGGGTTTATGGAGCTTTACCAGTAATCTAGGGGAAATTAGGTTAAGCTTAAGTGTATTATGTTGGTGAATGAGTGACGGCTTCATATATTTTCTTCTTATCTTCTTTGCAAACAAAATCAGCTAATTATTTTTTATAATAACTTATTTTTGTTTTCATTCAGTATTTGATATTTTTATTAAAATTTAGTTATTCTAATTTCGTATTGTATAGAGCAAAAATTTCTTTATACTCAAAATTTGAATTTAAAATCTCTAATTAAAAAAGAAATAGATCAGCATCTCATTATTTGATGATATTTGATTGAATAATGTGTCTATTACCAACTTTATTCATTTCCATAAGTCATGGGGTTCTGTGGGTCCCTCTCATGTTATTCTCAACATTTTTATTTTTAAGAACTATATGTTATATATGGGAATTTCATTCACTATATAAAATTTCATTGCTTTAAATCTAAAAAGTTGTTTAGCCACTGGGGTCTTGACAACTCAGAATGGGAGTTCATATGTTCCACAAAAGTGTTGTCTTTGTTGAAAACATAATTATCATTTATTCAAATTAAAGCCTTCATATGTGATATATCTATCTGATTAAATAAAATTGTTATACACTTTAATATGATATAAATAGACGTTGAGATTTTCGATTCACATCTCATTGCTATCTTTTACTTGTTTTATTCTATTTTAATTATTTTTTTAACTCAAAAAAATGTTCTAAAATGACGGACAAATATTTTTAATATTTTTATAGAAACTTTTGAATATACTTATTACTGATATCCAATTTTTCTACGGATCTTAATATTTTAAATCTATTCATACTAACTAAATAGTTGAAACAGAAAGAAAATAAATGCACTTAATAGTTAAGATTAATCGAAATGACTAAGGGAATGTTTGGATAGCCTTAGAGTTTGTGGTAGCTTTTAAGTCATGAGTGAAAGAAATCCTAATTTATGATTTATAACTTATTTTTGATTTAAAATAAATTCTTAAAAGCATTTTTTATTTATTCAAACACTATATATGAAGTACTGAAAAGTTATTTTAACTTAAATACACTTAAAATAAATCAACTCAAATAGGCTCTAATACTTAAACCTAAAAACAAACAAACTTAATAACTAAGATTTAAATCATTAAAACTAATTAAGTCATTCATGAAGTACAAAGAAATGAGACATATATAAAGTATATCATATAATTCTATCATTTTTCTTAATAGGTGTAAAAGGAATTAAAATAGTACCAAAAAGTATAAACAAAATTGAAAGTTGAAACGTGATGGTCACACAATTAGATTAGACACTATTCTACACTCTTTTTTTCATTGTTGGAAATTAATAAGTTTAATTAACTTAATTTATGTCGTTATCATTCTTTATCACAAGATTCGTTTTAGAAGTTGACTTGCACTGTTATTTTCCGTCTTTAATCACTTTGATCTTGTGCTAATTAATCATTAAACATTCTATCTTGTTGAAATAGAATCAATGGTTATTTAAGAGAATCTTAATAACTTCGTTGATCGGTTATACAAAAATTTTAAGTTTCTTCGTTGGTAGTGAGGATTCGATTTCTGACCTTGGAATTCCCTCCCTCG
Source organism: Solanum lycopersicoides (assembly GCA_022817965.1). Taxonomy (NCBI): domain Eukaryota; kingdom Viridiplantae; phylum Streptophyta; class Magnoliopsida; order Solanales; family Solanaceae; genus Solanum; species Solanum lycopersicoides. The sequence goes on along the minus strand of CM040626.1, from coordinate 99,718,178 downwards.
TTTTTTCTTCTCCTATCCCAAATTATTATTATTGTTCTTTTCAAAAAAGAATTAACTTTTGTCTCGACCTCGTCCAACTTCTACTCTCAATTATATATCTATTTTAATTTTATGGTGTATTCTAGTACTTGATGTATAAAAGAATTTATATAAACAAATTAGAAAACTAATCGATGAGTCAATCTCACTAATTGAACTTGTTTTTCATTTAGAGAAATTGACCGATCAAATATATTAAAAATATTTTCTAGAATATATTATACTTTGTGCATTATACACATACCCTTTAAATTCTAATCAATCGCATTATTAGTTGATGATATTTAGCAAGACAATTGGCTAATGTATACTTTTTGACAAAAATGCCAAAAGTAGAGCTGTTGAAGATGCTTTTTTCCTTTAAGAAATCCAATGTTGTGTCACAAAAAAAAGGTAATGTTGGCTACACTTTTTAATCATAAAGAAACTTTAATACTGTTTTAATATTCTTCCATGCAGTTTTAAAGAGAATTCTTGGGTTTATCCCATCAAAAAGGCACATCAATTACCAACTAACTTGATAGAATGTATGCGTCCAATTAATAGTCACTCGATTAGATTTCTTGATAAAAAATAAGTTCAGAAAGTAAATAGTCATGGTAAGATAGATACATAAGAATTTTTACGCGGAATTTCCTTTGCTCAAAGAAGGAGAAAATCACGACTTGTCTCATAGGATTTCAACTCAAACTCTATTTCACTCCAAGCAAAGCGCATCTTCATATTACAAACCCTTGTCGTAACCTAGGAATTAAACTTTTAATCTCTTCCTCCTTTCTGTAGCAACTCTACTATAAAAAAAAACTAAGCAATTATTCTATTGCCCATTAAACCAACTAATTCTAGTTGATCTAGACTTCTTCAACAACCCGACATAGCTCTAGCTAAGAATCTAAGTCCTATCATTTATATATTAGTGGCATACAGTTATAAAGAATAGAAACCCCAGTTTCAAGAGGCTTTATGGTAGTGTCACTATTTGGTTAAATAGAAAAAGGAAAAAGGGTCACAAATACCTTATAATTATTTGAAATTAATAATATTTGTCCTCAGTTAAAAGTTTAATTATTTTAATTATTCGGAACTAGTAATATTTGCCCTCTATTTAAAGTTTGGCATAACCATTGTAGCAACCCCTTGAGAGAATGTCACAAAATATTAGTAATAAAATTAAAACTTTCTCCAGACTATTTTCATAAAATTAAAAATAAAACTTATTGACAGTATAATATTCATGAGTAGAACAAAATAAATAAAGGATTCAAGTGTACCACAAAGTTTAAAAGAAACTAAGTTAAAATATGATCATTATAATTTAGTGTCAGAAATGGGTTCATCCCCAAAAGTGATTTAGAATGCAATTCTAATGTTCTAAGTAATGAGTATATGTGGTGAGTTAAATTGTCTCATAAAATACTTTGTATAATACCAATGAGATTTTGAAAATTCATAACTCAAATATATTTTCTCATTAATAAATAATTTTACATTTTAAATTAAAGACCTTTAAATATATATGTATTTTTACTGTTAAATACATTAAAATAGAGCGAGAGGCGAGCGACAGAAGGAGAAAAGCGAGCAAGAAAGGAGGAAGGTGACTGAAATTCCCAGATATTTGAATCACACTAGATATACCAGCTATAGGAAAGAGGACAGTGGCAAGCGAAATAGAATTAGAAATCAAAAGGTAAGCGAAAAAGTAGATAATGCAAATTCAATTAAATATAATAAGAGTGTTTGTTTGACTTATTGTTGAGAGGTAAAAATACTTATTTTGAGAATTTTTTTTTTAGAAAATTAAGCATTTGACAAACTAATAAAACTGATTTAGAATGGAAGCATCATTATTTGCTAAAAATTCCTGACTTAAAATTATTTTTTTCAAAACTTAAATATACCTTGCATATATACATATTTATTAATACATCCCTTATTAATTAATTATCATATCTATAATTAAAAAATCAAACCCAACGTAAAAAAAAATTCTTTTTCAAAAAGCACTTTTTAAAAGTTTTTTGAAAAGCTATTTGTAACAACCCTAAAAAAATGAATAAGCTAAATGTTTAAGGTGTCAAGAATTCTTGCGATTAGACCAAGGTTCACACGGATTGATACGCATAGAACCAACCTCAGAAACCTTACTACGACCAAGCCAACTAACTTGGGGAGTTAGAACTTGTAAAGGTTGGAACCAACCAATTAAGACTCTCGAAAATGAAGATTTAGTCGAATGAGTCTTTACCAGACTTAAAAAGAAGAAATTTTAAGTTTTGAGGGTCTAAGGGTAAAATGGTCTTTTACCAGGCTAGGGGTAATATCGTAATTACCCTAAATATATAATTAATTAATTATTTAATAAAGTGGAGGGGCAATTTGGGGAGAGAGAGCCGAAATTGGTCTCTTGATATGAAGTCTTGCTCCACCTGGGTTCGAACCTAGGTGGGAGCAAGGATTTAATATAATTTTTTTATTATTGGTGAATTAATTTAATAAATTTATAATTAATGGCTAATGTAAAAAGGAAAAATCAGATTTTATTATTATTTATTATTTATTTACTTATTAATTAATGTTTTTTTTTTTTAAATTGACTAAGTCTTGCCAACTATCCTAGTTTTATGATGCACTATCTCACACTATCTCTCCATCAAGCCTAAATCTCTCTCTCTCTCATCCAAATCATTTTTCATGGCTGCAAAAACAGAAGATAAAAACATTAGAAAGCAATCAAAAGTTCTCTAAACTCAAAGAACTTACAAAAAAAATATATACAAGCAAGCAAGCTAACTTAAGAAACGAAAACTTTGCATCATCTTTTCGACGGGTTTGTGTTGAAGGTTTAGGGGAGGAGTTTGGCAGCACTTGGAAGGTGTGGAAAGCTACAACAAGGTATGGGTTTTCTCTCTTGGAATCCTTTCTCCAAGAGGAATTTCTTTCTACAAAAGTCGACATATGAAACTAGGGCTGTCCCCTTGAATGTTGAACTCCTTGTCCCTAGTCTCCTTCCGATTTCAATCTAAATTAGTTTAGAAATCATGTTGTTGGTATGGTTGCTGGTAGCTAAGTGTGAAATATGATGTTCCTTGTGATTTTATGTTTGAAATAGCAAGCATGTTCAATGATGTCAACCGAAAATGATGTGGTGCAATGTGTAAAATGTTTGTTGTTGTTCTCCGTTTTGAAGTCTTAAAATGGCTTGTTTGATGATTGGAATTATTGTGCATAAGGTGTGTAAATTGTGATGTTAAATGAAGTGTAAGGTGGCTGATTAGTGGAAAAATCTAAGCTAAAACAACAATGAATCTACACCTAAGAATGTGTTAAACGAATCGTGAAAGTACCTCAAAACGAACGTATGAATGCTGTTAAATAAAGGCCAGAAAATTTAATAAAATTTCCAGCACTTGGTGATGGAATTTTCGGCCAGAATACTTAAGGTGAGAGGTTTAAAAATATATTTAAAATATGTGAGGTCAGTGGGGATTGAACCCAAGACCTCACTACATGAAAGCTGGAAAAAAAAATGAGAGGTGTGGGATTCGAACCCACAACCTCTCGGCCAAACAAGAGAGTAAGAGGGGAATTTTAAATTAATAAAATAAATGTGGAGAGTGGGGATTGAACCCCAACCTCTTGAATGGATGAGAGAGTTAGGAGAAAAATAAAGGAGAAAAATAAATGTGGAGAGTGGGGATTGAACCCACAACCTCTTGAATGGATGAGAGAGTTAGGAGAAAAATAAAGGAGAAAAATAAATGTGGAGAGTGGGGATTGAACCCACAACCTCTTGAATGGATGAGAGAGTTAGGAGAAAAATAAAGAGAAAAATAAATGTGGAGAGTGGGGATTGAACCCACAACCTCTTGAATAGATGAGAGAGTTAGGAGGAAAGTAAAGGAGAAAATAAAATGAGGTGAATGGGGATTGAACCCACAACCTCTTGGATGAGGTGAGAAAGTATAGATAATATTGATAAGAGAAAAATAGAAGAGAAAAAGAATGAGCTTGTGGGGATTGATCCCACAACCTCCATGCCTTGGACGAAAAATAGAGAAGAAAAAGAAAGGAAATATTATGGGGCTGATGGGGATCGAACTAGGGTCCCCCAAATCTGAAAAATACAAAGGATTAAGTGTTGCCTAAGGGATTCGAAATTGGGTTCCCTTGACCAGTTCCGTATTGACACATAAGTCATACGTAAGTAAATATTTAATGAATGCTGCCTCTAAAGATCAAAATCAAAATCTTGGCATATCTACAAGATGCATAAGTCTTGTACCACATAATCTTGGGTAAACATGAATCACTTAGACAAACTATGAAGGAAGCCTCATGGCTTGTATGTATAGACACATAAGTCTAACATACGTTCAAAAGTAAGTGAACCTAAGATGTATGAAATGAGATGATGAACCCTAGAAGGGTTAAGTATGAGTTTAAGATACACTAAATGGCCAAGTGCATTGGCATATGATGAGATGAACAATGAAATGATGAAATGAACAATGAAATAATGAAACCCTAGAAGGGTTAAGTGAGGGTGTGAAACACACCAAATGGCCAAGTGCATTGGCATATGATGAAATGAACATTTACGTAATAAGAGGTGAATAACTATGAAAAGCAAAGGTGCTAATGATGATGAATGTGGTGACAACATGATATGAGGCTAATGTAAATGATGAGAGCAATCTCAAATGAGCCTAAGTAAATGTTACCAATACGTACTCACCTATGAGAGTGTAAGATAATGAAAGACCAGTCTCTATGAACACTCTAATGAGAGTATTGAGCTTAACACACTCAATACGAATGATGAGATGAGAAATCATCTAATGAGCTATGATGTCCTCATACTAGAAGCCAGCTTCCATGACGTATGAGATGAATGTAATGGAACTTTATACTGAGCACCGATAGACTAGCTATGAGCGGTGATGCCTTCTTTCGGGAAGGGCGGAGGTTCACGTAACTCTCATGAGATGAGACTGTCCGGCTGCCGGGTATGGGTCTCCTTATATCTCCTAGTCTTCGAACCTATACTGCCAATATAGGGATCTGGCGGGGTTAAATTCCCATGTACGCTAGCATGTTTTTGGGTCACTTGGCCGGTGATTCCACCTCTTTTCGGTGTGGGGGAGACACTGGATTTCATGATGCTCACATGATCTATGTCGGTTAAAGTTAAAGTTCCCAATGAATGAATGAGGTCAGCCTCAAATGATGCACATAATGAAATGAATGATACCAAAGGTGTTAGGATAGGATAATCAAAAGGTGAGTTAGATTCAAGTAATGACATTAGGTCATTCTTGGTCATTGCACAACGAACCTAATGAAAGTCTTAAACTACATCCTAGGTATAACTGGTGTTTACACTGGTCTATGAATGAAATGAAATGGAGTACGTATGAATGAACTAAGCAGACTCTGTGTTTGCTAATGAAGACTCCCTAGTTGAGGTCTCATCTGTTGAGCCCTCATTTCTGGAAGTCTTAATGTTAAGTCCATGATTCCAAGGTCTCATGGCATATGAGTGAATGACAATAAAAGAAGTTATGTGCTACATGCAAAAAGGTGTTGTATGCTATATGATATGTGCTATGTGTAAGTGTTATGTGCTGTGTGCAAATGTGAAAAGTATGATGATGTATGTTATTCTCATGGCATAACTTTCCTATTCAAATCTGGAAAGCCACTGACTTTCCTAATCCAAATTTGGAAAGCTCATTGACTTTCCTAATCCAAATTTGGAAACTTTTCTAATCTCAATTTGGCAAGTCCACTGACTTGACTTCCAAAAATCATGTTGTTAGGAAAGAGCTATTCTTTCTCATGCATGTCCCTGGTGTGTGCTTGCATATACCCATACTTAGTACAAGTGTGTACTAACCCTATACAAACTCTACTATTTTAGGTGCAGGCACAGGTGGACGATAGAGCTACAAGATCATCTCTGCAGTTATCCGGACGTCCAGCATTCATCCGGTTTGGTAGGTCCTCATGTTTTCGAGGATGCTACTGTTTTATATTCTAGCTTAGTTTTAGAGTTGAGCTAGTGGAGCATGTTCCACTAGCGTTGCTTTCCTATTTTATTCAGACTATGTATTGGTGCCATTTTGGCAATTATACACTTAATAAGAATTGAACTATTTCTTTCAGTTGCTTACCTCTTAATGTTAGATGGTTGATGGTGAACAATTACGTATTAATGAGAATCTTTTTATAAGTATGTTAAGAAACAAAAAGTTTCAAATTTTCCGCAAAAATTAACCTATGTAAAGTAAGAATGACGTAAGTAGGCTTGTCTGCGACCTCTAAGAGGTCAACGACGCCGGTCTCGTTTGGGGTCTAGATTCCAGTCGTGAAAAAGTTGGTATCAGAGCACTAGGTTAAATTCCGAGAATAATGAGTTCACATCAACCACATTGAGTAGTTTCTAAGTCATGGTAGTGAAGTGCACCACTATCCTGAATTAGAGACTGCATGATGCGTAGGAAAATTTCCCTTTTTCTGATCTTATCGTGCTTTTCTTAATGCCTGAATTCTTGGTGTTATGAGCGTGTCTAACATCAACCCTTTGTTTTTCATAGAATGAACCCTAGGAGGGCTATGGTCAGAGGAGGAGGGGGGCAGCTGTTAGGGGCAATCGAGTTCCACCCCAGGCCCAGCTGAAGGAGTGGCCATGCCGGTTAACCCAGCTGGGTTGACCATGCTGAGGTGAGGGCATCTTTGTACCAGATAGCATAGGCCATCATGATGCAGGCTCAGGATATGACTGCATAAGTCAACCGGCAGGATGTTCAGAGGGAGAACCCACCGGTTCGCAGCATGGCTGACAGACTGCGAGATTTCACGAGGATGAACCCTCCCATATTCACAGGGGCTAAGACATCGGAGGATCCTCAAGAGTTTGTAGATGAGGTGCATAAGATCCTGGTGGCTATGGGGGCCACTGTATTGAGAAGGCTGAGCTGGCTTCCTATCAGCTCAAGGATGTTGCACAGACTTGGTGCAAGATGTGGCAAGATAGCCGTGTCTTAGGTGGAGTGCCAGTCACTTGGGAGCTGTTCAAGACAGCATTTCTGGAGAGGTTCTTTCCAGGGAGATGAGGGAGGCCAAGGTTGAGGAACATCAACCTCAAACAAGGATCTATGACGGTCAGGGAGTATTCCCTGAAGTTTGTTAAGCTGTCAAGGTATATTATTTTCCTAGTATTTAATAGCAAGATGAGGATAATACTGAACTTTGTAGAATCATCCAGGTATGCTACTTCCCTGGTTTCTAACAGCAGGGATGAGATGAGCAGGTTCCTCACAGGAATCAATGGAGACCTGGAGGAGGAATGTCGGTCTGCGATGCTCCATGATAATATGGACCTTTCCAGGTTGATGGTGCATGTACAGTAGGTGGAGGACAGCCGTAGAAAGAGGGGTATTTGATGTTAGGAGGCCTAGGCCTCAAGATCAGGCAGGTCCCAGCCACGGAGGCCACAAAAACAACTTTGGCGTCCGTGAGCAGCCAAGGTTTAAGAAGGGACTCTCCCACCAAAGGGAGTCAAGTTCATCCAGTAGTCTCTATGATAGGAATTCCGAGTCCAGAGATAAGAGAAACAAGGAAGTATATACACCTAAGGAAAGGCAACCTTGCAAGAAGTGTGGCAGACAGCATGGAGGAGAGTGTATGATGGACTCTAACGCTTGTTACAGCTGTGGAAAACCGGGACACATGGTGAAGGATTGTCCGAATAGAAGAAGTCAAGAACAAGGGAAGGAGAGAGTTCAGACTAATGGCCCAAATGAAGAGGCTCCAAAGAGTCAACGATTCTTCGCACTCAAGTCTAGGGGTGCAGGGGAAGGCACTTCTGATGAAGCCTCGGGTGCGTAGCCTTAATTAGCCTTTCATATATTTGACTGTGTATGGTGTTTATGCCCTAGTATGAGGTTAATATGTTTGAAGTCATCATGTTGGTTGCTGATTTATATGACTTTTATGTTGACTTATGTTGTATGCTTTGATGAGACTAGTTTAGGGAAGAATTTCTTAGACTATTAATGTGAAGCTACTAGTACGTTTCAAGGATGTGTACCATCATGTTAAGATGTGAATCAGATATTCACCCATGGAAGTATTGAAGTACCTACGTATGTGTACGTTCTATAGATGACATACTTATTGTTAGTAAAGAGTAGTGTCATTCGGGGACGAATGTTCCTAAGGGGGGGATAATGTAACAACCCTAAAAAAATGAATAAGCTAAATGTTTAAGGTGTCAAGAATTCTTGCGATTAGACCAAGGTTCACACGGATTGATACGCATAGAACCAGACCTCAGAAACCTTACTACGACCAAGCCAACTAACTTGGGGAGTTAGAACTTGTAAAGGTTGGAACCAACCAATTAAGACTCTCGAAAATGAAGATTTAATCGAATGAGTCTTTACCGGACTTAAAAAGAAGAAATTTTAAGTTTTGAGGGTCTAAGGGTAAAATGGTCTTTTACCAGGCTAGGGGTAATATCGTAATTACCCTAAATATATTAATTAATTATTTAATAAAGTGGAGGGGCAATTTGGGGAGAGAGAGCCGAAATTGGTCTCTTGATATGAAGTCTTGCTCCACCCGGGTTCGAACCTAGGTGGGAGCAAGGATTTAATATGATTTTTTTATTATTGGTGAATTAATTTAATAAATTTATAATTAATGGCTAATGTAAAAAGGAAAATCAGATTTTATTATTATTTATTATTTATTTACTTATTAATTAATGTTTTTTTTAAATTGACTAAGTCTTGCCAACTATCCTAGTTTTATGATGCACTATCTCACACTATCTCTCCATCAAGCCTAAATCTCTCTCTCTCTCATCCAAATCATTTTTCTTGGCTGCAAAAACAGAAGATAAAAACATTAGAAAGCAATCAAAAGTTCTCTAAACTCAAAGAACTTACAAAAAAATATATACAAGCAAGCAAGCTAACTTAAGAAACGAAAACTTTGCATCATCTTCTCGACGGGTTTGTGTTGAAGGTTTAGGGGAGGAGTTTGGCAGCACTTGGAAGGTGTGGAAAGCTACAACAAGGTATGGGTTTTCTCTCTTGGAATCCTTTCTCCAAGAGGAATTTCTTTCTACAAAAGTCGACATATGAAACTAGGGCTGTCCCCTTGAATGTTGAACTCCTTGTCCCTAGTCTCCTTCCGATTTCAATCTAAATTAGTTTAGAAATCATGTTGTTGGTATGGTTGCTGGTAGCTAAGTGTGAAATATGATGTTCCTTGTGATTTTATGTTTGTAAATAGCAAGCATGTTCAATGATGTCAACCGAAAATGATGTGGTGCAATGTGTAAAATGTTTGTTGTTGTTCTCCGTTTTGAAGTCTTAAAATGGCTTGTTTGATGATTGGAATTATTGTGCATAAGGTGTGTAAATTGTGATGTTAAATGAAGTGTAAGGTGGCTGATTTGTGGAAAAATCTAAGCTAAAACAACAATGAATCTACACCTAAGAATGTGTTAAACGAATCGTGAAAGTACCTCAAAACGAACGTATGAATGCTGTTAAATAAAGGCCAGAAAATTTAATAAAATTTCCAGCACTTGGTGATGGAATTTTCGGCCATAATACTTAAGGTGGAGAGGTTTAAAAATATATTTAAAATATGTGAGGTCAGTGGGGATTGAACCCAAGACCTCACTACATGAAAGCTGGAAAAAAAATGAGAGGTGTGGGATTCGAACCCACAACCTCTCGGCCAAACAAGAGAGTAAGAGGGGAATTTTAAATTAATAAAATAAATGTGGAGAGTGGGGATTGAACCCCAACCTCTTGAATGGATGAGAGAGTTAGGAGAAAAATAAAGGAGAAAAATAAATGTGGAGAGTGGGGATTGAACCCACAACCTCTTGAATGGATGAGAGAGTTAGGAGAAAAATAAAGGAGAAAAATAAATGTGGAGAGTGGGGATTGAACCCACAACCTCTTGAATGGATGAGAGAGTTAGGAGAAAATAAAGGAGAAAAATAAATGTGGAGAGTGGGGATTGAACCACAACCTCTTGAATAGATGAGAGAGTTAGGAGAAATAAAGGAGAAAATAAATGTGGAGATGGGGATTGAACCCACAACCTCTTGGATGAGGTGAGAAAGTATATGAGGTAATATTGAACCACAACCTCTTGGATAGGTGAGAAAGTTAATAGATAATTAGAGAAAAAGAATGAGCTTGTGGGGATTGATCCCACAACCTCCATGCCTTGGACGAAAAATAGAGAAGAAAAAGAAAGGAAATATTATGGGGCTGATGGGATCGAACTAGGGTCCCCCAAATCTGAAAAATACAAAGGATTAAGTGTTGCCTAAGGGATTCGAAATTGGGTTCCCTTGACCAGTTCCGTATTGACACATAAGTCATACGTAAGTAAATATTTAATGAATGCTGCCTCTAAAGATCGAAATCAATATCTTGGCATATCTACAAGATGCATAAGTCTTGTACCACATAATCTTGGGTAAACATGAATCACTTAGACAAACTATGAATGAAGCCTCATGGCTTGTATGTATAGACACATAAGTCTAACATACGTTCAAAAGTAAGTGAACCTAAGATGTATGAAATGAGATGATGAACCCTAGAAGGGTTAAGTATGAGTTTAAGATACACTAAATGGCCAAGTGCATTGGCATATGATGAGATGAACAATGAAATGATGAAATGAACAATGAAATAATGAAACCCTAGAAGGGTTAAGTGAGGGTGTGAAACACCAAATGGCCAAGTGCATTGGCATATGATGAAATGAACATTTACGTAATAAGAGGTGAATAACTATGAAAAGCAAAGGTGCTAATGATGATGAATGTGGTGACAACATGATATGAGGCTAATGTAAATGATGAGAGCAATCTCAAATGAGCCTAAGTAAATGTTACCAATACGTACTCACTATGAGAGTGTAAGATAATGAAAAGACCAGTCTCTATGAACACTCTAATGAGAGTATTGAGCTTAACACACTCAATACGAATGATGAGATGAGAAATCATCTAATGAGCTATGATGTCCTCATACTAGAAGCCAGCTTCCATGACGTATGAGATGAATGTAATGGAACTTTATACTGAGCACCGATAGACTAGCTATGAGCGGTGATGCCTTCTTTCGGGAAGGGCGGAGGTTCACGTAACTCTCATGAGATGAGATTGTCCGGCTTGCCGGGTATGGGTCTCCTTATATCTCCTAGTCTTCGAACCTATACTGCCAATATAGGGATCTGGCGGGGTTAAATTCCCATGTACGCTAGCATGTTTTTGGGTCACTTTGTCCGGTGATTCCACCTCTTTTCGGTGTGGGGGAGACACTGGATTTCATGATGCTCACATGATCTATGTCGGTTAAAGTTAAAGTTCCCGAATGAATGAGGTCAGCCTCAAATGATGCACATAATGAAATGAATGATACAAAGGTGTTAGGATAGGATAATCAAAACGATGAGGAGGAGCAGGTTCCTCACAGGAATCAATGGAGACCTGGAGGAGGAATGTCGGTCTGCGATGCTCCATGATAATATGGACCTTTCCAGGTTGATGGATGCAGTGTACAGTAGGTGGAGGACAAGCCGTAGAAAGAGGGGTATTTATGATGTTTAGGAGGCCCAGGACTCAAGATCAGGCAGGTCTCAGCACGGAGGGCCACAAAACAAACTTTGGCATCCGTGAGAAGCCAAGTTTAAGAAGGGACTCTTCCACCAAAGGGAGTCAAGGTCATCCAGTAGTCTCTATGATAGGAATTCCGATCCAGAGATAAGAGAAACAAGAAGTATATACACCTAAGAAAGGCAACCTTGCAGGAAGTGTGGAGACAACATGGAGGAGAGAGAGTGTATGATAGGCTCTAACGCTTGTTACAGCTGTGGAAAAACCGGGACACATGGTGAAGGATTGTCCGAATAGAAGAAGTCAAGAACAAGGGAAGGAGAGAGTTCAGACTAATGGCCCAAATGAGGAGAGGCTCCAAAGAGTCAACGATTCTTCGCACTCAAGTCTAGGGGTGCAGGGAAAGCACTCTGATGAAGCCTCGGTGCGGTAGCCTTAATTAGCCTTTCATATATTTGACTGTGTATGGTGTTTTATGCCCTAGTATGAGGTTAATATGTTTGAAGTCATCATGTTGGTTGCTGATTTTATATGACTTTTATGTTGACTTATGTTGTATGCTTTGAAGAGACTAGTTTAGGGAAGAATTTCTTAGACTATTAATGTGAAACGCTACTAGTACGTTTCAAGGATGTGTACCATCACTCTAAGATGTGAATCAGAGATATTCACCCATGAAGTATTGAAGTACCTACGTATGTGTTACGTTCTATAGATGACCATACTTATTGTTATAAAAAGTAGTGTCATTCGGGGACGAAGTTCCTAAGGGGGATAAGTGTAACAACCCTAAAAAAATGAATAAGCAAATGTTTAAGGTGTCAAAGAATTTCTGCGATTAGACCAAGGTTCACACGGATTGATACGCCATAGAACCAAACCTCAGAAACCTTACTACGACCAAGCCAACTAACTTGGGGAGTTAGAACTTGTAAAAGGTTGGAAACCAACCAATTAAGGACTCTCGAAAATGAAGATTAGTCGAATGAGTCGTTTACCAGACTTAAAAAGAAAAATTTTAAGTTTTGAGGGCTAAGGGTAAAAGGTCTTTTACCAGGCTAGGCGTAATATCGTAATACCCTAAATATATAATTAATTAAATTTAATAAAGTGGAGGAGCAATTTGGGAAGAGAGAGCCGAAAATTGGTTCTCTTGATATGAAGTCTTGCTCACCACCTGGTTCGAACCTAGGTGGGAGCAAGGATTTAATATAATTTTTTTATTATTTGGTGAATTAATTTAATAAATTTATAATTAATGGCTAATGTAAAAAGGTAAAAACAGATTTTATTATTATTTATTATATTACTTATTAATTAATGTTTTTTTTTTAAAATTGACTAAGTACTGCCAACTATCCTAGTTTATGATGCACTATCTCACACTATCTCTCCATCAAGCCTAAATCTCTCTCTCTCTCATCCAAATCATTTTCAATGGCCTGCAAAAACAGAAGATAAAAAAACATTAGAAAGCAATCAAAAGTTCTCTAAACTCAAAGAACTTACAAAAAAAATATATACAAGCAAGCAAGCTAACTTAAGAAACGAAAACTTTGCCCACACTCAATACGAATGATGAGATGAGAAATCATCTAATGAGCTATGATGTCCTCATACTAGAAGCCAGCTTCCATGACGTATGAGATGAATGTAATGGAACTTTATACTGAGCACCGATAGACTAGCTATGAGCGGTGATGCCTTCTTTCGGGAAGGGCGGAGGTTCACGTAACTCTCATGAGATGAGACTGTCCGGCTTGCCGGGTATGGGTCTCCTTATATCTCCTAGTCTTCGAACCTATACTGCCAATATAGGATCTGGCGGGGTTAAATTCCCATGTACGCTAGCATGTTTTGGGTCACTTGGCCGGTGATTCCACCTCTTTTCGGTGTGGGGGAGACACTGGATTTCATGATGCTCACATGATCTATGTCGGTTAAAGTTAAAGTTCCCAATGAATGAATGAGGTCAGCCTCAAATGATGCACATAATGAAATGAATGATACCAAAGGTGTTAGGATAGGATAATCAAAAGGTGAGTTAGATTCAAGTAATGACATTAGGTCATTCTTGGTCATTGCACAACGAACCTAATGAAAGTCTTAAACTACATCCTAGGTATAACTGGTGTTTACACTGGTCTATGAATGAAATGAAATGGAGTACGTATGAATGAACTAAGCAGACTCTGTGTTTGCTAATGAAGACTCCCTAGTTGAGGTCCATCTGTTGAGCCCTCATTTCTGGAAGTCTTAATGTTAAGTCCATGATTCCAAGGTCTCATGGCATATGAGTGAATGACAATAAAAGAAGTTATGTGCTACATGCAAAAAGGTGTTGTATGCTATATGATATGTGCTATGTGTAAATGTTATGTGCTGTGTGCAAATGTGAAAAGTATGATGATGTATGTTATTCTCATGGCATAACTTTCCTATTTCAAATCTGGAAAGCCACTGACTTTCCTAATCCAAATTTGGAAAGCTCATTGACTTTCCTAATCCAAATTTGGAAACTTTTCTAATCTCAATTTGGCAAGTCCACTGACTTGACTTCCAAAAATCATGTTGTTAGGAAAGAGCTATTCTTTCTCATGCATGTCCTGGTGTGTGCTTGCATATACCCATACTTAGTACAAGTGTGTACTAACCCTATACAAACTCTACTATTTTAGGTGCAGGCACAGGTGGACGATAGAGCTACAAGATCATCTCTGCAGTTATCCGGACGTCCAGCATTCATCCGGTTTGGTAGGTCCTCATGTTTTCGAGGATGCTACTGTTTTATATTCTAGCTTAGTTTTAGAGTTGAGCTAGTGGAGCATGTTCCACTAGCGTTGCTTTCCTATTTTATTCAGACTATGTATTGGTGCCATTTTGGCAATTATACACTTAATAAGAATTGAACTATTTCTTTCAGTTGCTTACCTCTTAATGTTAGATGGTTGATGGTGAACAATTACGTATTAATGAGAATCTTTTTATAAGTATGTTAAGAAACAAAAAGTTTCAAATTTCCGCTAAAATTAACCTAGATGAAGTAAGAATGACGTAAGTAGGCTTGTCTGCGACCTCTGAGAGGTCAACGACGCCGGTCTCGTCTGGGGTCTAGATTCCGGTCGTGACAAAGTTGGTATCAGAGCACTAGGTTAAATTCCGAGAATAATGAGTTCACATCAACCACATTGAGTAGTTTCTAAGTCATGGTAGTGAAGTGCACCACTATCCTGAATTAGAGACTGCATGATGCGTAGGAAAATTTCCCTTTTCTAATCTTATCGTGCTTTTCCTAATGTCTGAGTTCTTGGTGTTATGAGCGTGTCTAACATCAACCCCTGTTTTTTCATAGAATGAACCCTAGGAGGGCTAATGGTCAGAGGAGGAGGGGGCAGCTGTTAGGGGCAATCGAGTTCTACCCCAGGCCCAGCTGAAGGAGTGGCCATGCCGGTTAACCCAGCTGGGTTGACCAATGCTGAGGTGAGGGCATCTTTGTACCAGATAGCATAGGCCATCATGATGCAGGCTCAGGATATGACTGCATAAGTCAACCGGCAGGATGTTCAGAGGGAGAACCCACCGGTTCGCAGCATGGCTGACAGACTGCGAGATTTCACGAGGATGAACCCTCCCATATTCACAGGGCTAAGACATCGGAGGATCCTCAAGAGTTTGTAGATGAGGTGCATAAGATCCTGGTGGCTATGGGGGCCACTGTATTGAGAAGGCTGAGCTGGCTTCCTATCAGCTCAAGGATGTTGCACAGACTTGGTGCAAGATGTGGCAAGATAGCCGTGTCTTAGGTGGAGTACCAGTCACTTGGGAGCTGTTCAAGACAGCATTTCTGGAGAGATTCTTTCCCAGGGAGATGAGGGAGGCCAAGGTTGAGAATTCATCAACCTCAAACAAGGCCTATGACGGTCAGGGAGTATTCCCTGAAGTTTGTTAAGCTGTCAAGGTATGTTATTTTTCCCTAGTATTTAATAGCAAGAATGAGGATAATACTGACTTGTAGAAATCATCCAGGTATGCTACTTCCCTGGTTTCTAACAGCAGGGATGAGATGAGCAGGTTCCTCACAGGAATCAATGGAGACCTGGAGGAGGAATGTCGGTCTGCGATGCTCCATGATAATATGGACCTTTCCAGGTTGATGGTGCATGTACAGTAGGTGGAGGACAGCCGTAGAAAGAGGGGTATTTATGATGTTAGGAGGCCCAGGCCTCAAGATCAGGCAGGTCCCAGCCACGGAGGCCACAAAAACAACTTTGGCGTCCGTGAGAAGCCAAGGTTTAAGAAGGGACTCTCCCACCAAAGGGAGTCAAGTTCATCCAGTAGTCTCTATGATAGGAATTCCGAGTCCAGAGATAAGAGAAACAAGGAAGTATATACACCTAAGGAAAGGCAACCTTGCAGGAAGTGTGGCAGACAACATGGAGGAGAGTGTATGATAGGCTCTAACGCTTGTTACAGCTGTGGAAAACCGGGACACATGGTGAAGGATTGTCCGAATAGAAGAAGTCAAGAACAAGGGAAGGAGAGAGTTCAGACTAATGGCCCAAATGAAGAGGCTCCAAAGAGTCAACGATTCTTCGCACTCAAGTCTAGGGGTGCAGGGAAAGGCACTTCTGATGAAGCCTCGGGTGCGTAGCCTTAATTAGCCTTTCATATATTTGACTGTGTATGGTGTTTATGCCCTAGTATGAGGTTAATATGTTTGAAGTCATCATGTTGGTTGCTGATTTATATGACTTTTATGTTGACTTATGTTGTATGCTTTGATGAGACTAGTTTAGGGAAGAATTTCTTAGACTATTAATGTGAAGCTACTAGTACGTTTCAAGGATGTGTACCATCATGTTAAGATGTGAATCAGATATTCACCCATGGAAGTATTGAAGTACCTACGTATGTGTACATTCTATAGATGACACACTTATTGTTAGTAAAGAGTAGTGTCATTCGGGGACGAATGTTCCTAAGGGGGGATAATGTAACAACCCTAAAAAAATGAATAAGCTAAATGTTTAAGGTGTCAAGAATTCTTGCGATTAGACCAAGGTTCACACGGATTGATACGCGTAGAACCAGACCTCAGAAACCTTACTACGACCAAGCCAACTAACTTGGGGAGTTAGTTGAACTTGTAAAGGTTGGAACCAACCAATTAAGGCTCTCGAAAATGAAGATTTAATCGAATGAGTCTTTACCGGACTTAAAAAGAAGAAATTTTAAGTTTTGAGGGTCTAAGGGTAAAATGGTCTTTTACCAGGCTAGGGGTAATATCGTAATTACCCTAAATATATAATTAATTAATTATTTAATAAAGTGGAGGGGCAATTTGGGAGAGAGAGCCGAAATTGGTCTCTTGATATGAAGTCTTGCTCCACCCGGGTTCGAACCTAGGTGGGAGCAAGGATTTAATATGATTTTTTTATTATTGGTGAATTAATTTAATAAATTTATAATTAATGGCTAATGTAAAAAGGAAAATCAGATTTTATTATTATTTATTATTTACTTATTAATTAATGTTTTTTTTAAATTGACTAAGTCTTGCCAACTATCCTAGTTTTATGATGCACTATCTCACACTATCTCTCCATCAAGCCTAAATCTCTCTCTCTCTCATCCAAATCATTTTTCTTGGCTGCAAAAACAGAAGATAAAAACATTAGAAAGCAATCAAAAGTTCTCTAAACTCAAAGAACTTACAAAAAAAATATATACAAGCAAGCAAGCTAACTTAAGAAACGAAAACTTTGCATCATCTTTCGACGGGTTTGTGTTGAAGGTTTAGGGGAGGAGTTTGGCAGCACTTGGAAGGTGTGGAAAGCTACAACAAGGTATGGGTTTTCTCTCTTGGAATCCTTTCTCCAAGAGGAATTTCTTTCTACAAAAGTCGACATATGAAACTAGGGCTGTCCCCTTGAATGTTGAACTCCTTGTCCCTAGTCTCCTTCCGATTTCAATCTAAATTAGTTTAGAAATCATGTTGTTGGTATGGTTGCTGGTAGCTAAGTGTGAAATATGATGTTCCTTGTGATTTTATGTTTGGAAATAACAAGCATGTTCAATGATGTCAACCGAAAATGATGTGGTGCAATGTGTAAAATGTTTGTTGTTGTTCTCCGTTTTGAAGTCTTAAAATGGCTTGTTTGATGATTGGAATTATTGTGCATAAGGTGTGTAAATTGTGATGTTAAATGAAGTGTAAGGTGGCTGATTGTGGAAAAATCTAAGCTAAAACAACAATGAATCTACACCTAAGAATGTGTTAAACGAATCGTGAAAGTACCTCAAAACGAACGTATGAATGCTGTTAAATAAAGGCCAGAAAATTTAATAAAATTTCCAGCACTTGGTGATGGAATTTTCGGCCATAATACTTAAGGTGGAGAGGTTTAAAAATATATTTAAAATATGTGAGGTCAGTGGGATTGAACCCAAGACCTCACTACATGAAAGCTGGAAAAAAAAATGAGAGGTGTGGGATTCGAACCCACAACCTCTCGGCCAAACAAGAGAGTAAGAGGGGAATTTTTTAAATTAATAAAATAAATGTGGAGAGTAGTGGGATTGAACCCCAACCTCTTGAATGGATGAGAGAGTTAGGAGAAAAATAAAGGAGAAAAATAAATGTGGAGAGTGGGGATTGAACCCACAACCTCTTGAATGGATGAGAGAGTTAGGAGAAAAATAAAGGAGAAAAATAAATGTGGAGAGTGGGGATTGA
This sequence comes from Solanum lycopersicoides, assembly GCA_022817965.1. Classification (NCBI taxonomy): domain Eukaryota; kingdom Viridiplantae; phylum Streptophyta; class Magnoliopsida; order Solanales; family Solanaceae; genus Solanum; species Solanum lycopersicoides. The sequence goes on along the minus strand of CM040626.1, from coordinate 99,699,741 downwards.
ACCCACAACCTCTTGAATGGATGAGAGAGTTAGGAGAAAAATAAAGGAGAAAAATAAATGTGGAGAGTGGGGATTGAACCCACAACCTCTTGAATAGATGAGAGAGTTAGGAGGAAAGTAAAGGAGAAATATAAAATGAGGTGAATGGGGATTGAACCCACAACCTCTTGGATAGGTGAGAAAGTTAATAGATAAATTAAGAGAAAAAGAATGAGCTTGGGGATTGATCCCACAACCTCCATGCCTTGGACGAAAAATAGAGAAGAAAAAAAGGAAATATTATGGGCTGATGGGGATCGAACTAGGGTCCCCCAAATCTGAAAAATACAAAGGATTAAGTGTTGCCTAAGGGATTCGAAATTGGTTCCCTTGACCAGTTCCGTATTGACACATAAGTCATACGTAAGTAAATATTTAATGAATGCTGCCTCTAAAGATCGAAATCAATATCTTGGCATATCTACAAGATGCATAAGTCTTGTACCACATAATCTTGGGTAAACATGAATCACTTAGACAAACTATGAATGAAGCCTCATGGCTTGTATGTATAGACACATAAGTCTAACATACGTTCAAAAGTAAGTGAACCTAAGATGTATGAAATGAGATGATGAACCCTAGAAGGGTTAAGTATGAGTTTAAGATACACTAAATGGCCAAGTGCATTGGCATATGATGAGATGAACAATGAAATGATGAAATGAACAATGAAATAATGAAACCCTAGAAGGTTAAGTGAGGTGTGAAACACACCAAATGGCCAAGTGCATTGGCATATGATGAAATGAACATTTACGTAATAAGAGGTGAATAACTATGAAAAGCAAAGGTGCTAATGATGATGAATGTGGTGACAACATGATATGAGGCTAATGTAAATGATGAGAGCAATCTCAAATGAGCCTAAGTAAATGTTACCAATACGTACTCACCTATGAGAGTGTAAGATAATGAAGAGACCAGTCTCTATGAACACTCTAATGAGAGTATTGAGCTTAACACACTCAATACGAATGATGAGATGAGAAATCATCTAATGAGCTATGATGTCCTCATACTAGAAGCCAGCTTCCATGACGTATGAGATGAATGTAATGGAACTTTATACTGAGCACCGATAGACTAGCTATGAGCGGTGATGCCTTCTTTCGGGAAGGGCGGAGGTTCACGTAACTCTCATGAGATGAGACTGTCCGGCTTGCCGGGTATGGGTCTCCTTATATCTCCTAGTCTTCGAACCTATACTGCCAATATAGGGATCTGGCGGGGTTAAATTCCCATGTACGCTAGCATGTTTTTGGGTCACTTTGGCCGGTGATTCCACCTCTTTTCGGTGTGGGGAGACACTGGATTTCATGATGCTCACATGATCTATGTCGGTTAAAGTTAAAGTTCCCAATGAATGAATGAGGTCAGCCTCAAATGATGCACATAATGAAATGAATGATACCAAAGGTGTTAGGATAGGATAATCAAAAGGTGAGTTAGATTCAAGTAATGACATTAGGTCATTCTTGGTCATTGTACAACGAACCTAATGAAAGTCTTAAACTACATCCTAGGTATAACTGGTGTTTACACTGGTCTATGAATGAAATGAAATGGAGTACGTATGAATGAACTAAGCAGACTCTGTGTTTGCTAATGAAGACTCCCTAGTTGAGGTCCCATCTGTTGAGCCCTCATTTCTGGGATGTCTTAATGTTAAGTCCATGATTCCAAGGTCTCATGGCATATGATGAATGACAATAAAAGAAGTTATGTGCTACATGCAAAAAGTGTGTATGCTATATGATATGTGCTATGTGTAATGTTATGTGCTGTGTGCAAATGTGAAAAGTATGATGATGTATGTTATTCTCATGGCATAACTTTCCTATTTCAAATCTGGAAAGCCCACTGACTTTCCTAATCCAAATTTGGAAAGCTCATTGACTTTCCTAATCCAAATTTGGAAACTTTTCTAATCTCAATTTGGCAAGTCCACTGACTTGACTTCCAAAAATCATGTTGTTAGGAAAGAGCTATTCTTTCTCATGCATGTCCTTGGTGTGTGCTTGCATATACCCATACTTAGTACAAGTGTGTACTAACCCTATACAAACTCTACTATTTTAGGTGCAGGCACAGGTGGACGATAGAGCTAAGATCATCTCTGCAGTTATCCGGACGTCCAGCATTCATCCGTTTGGTAGGTCCTCATGCTTTCGAGGATGCTACTGTTTTATATTCTAGCTTAGTTTTAGAGTTGAGCTAGTGGAGCATGTTCCACTAGCGTTGCTTTCCTATTTTATTCAGACTATGTATTGGTGCCATTTTGGCAATTATACACTTAATAAGAATTGAACTATTTCTTTCAGTTGCTTACCTCTTAATGTTAGATGGTTGATGGTGAACAATTACGTATTAATGAGAATCTTTTTATAAGTATGTTAAGAAACAAAAAGTTTCAAATTTTCCGCTAAAATTAACCTAGATGAAGTAAGAATGACGTAAGTAGGCTTGTCTGCGACCTCTGAGAGGTCAACGACGCCGGTCTCGTCTGGGGTCTAGATTCCGGTCGTGACACTATTTTAAAAAATGCTTCTAAATCACACTCCAAATTTAAATTATTATATTTAATAATAATTTAAATTTTTATTTCATTTTTAATTAAATTATTTTGTTCTTAAATTTGAAGCTCATAATTTGAATATATATATTTACATTAGTCGACATGGAAGCAGTACGTATTGGCTGACACAGCATATCCTCAAATATATAGTAACACGTTGATAATTACGTATGTGGATTTTTCTGATGTCATTTCATTTGTATATATTTTCGTTTATTTGCTTATTTTGAATTTTGCACAGAAGTAATAATTAAAATGAATATTTTATAATAATATTTATATTTATTGGCGTTTAATATCATGTCCTCAAAATTAATTTGAGAAAAAATAATTAATACAAAAAATTTAAAGAATCTTAATATATTAAAAATGAAATTATAAATAATAGATAAATAAAAATAAATTAGAACAGTAATAGATGAGCAAGTTTAATGAGCCGTAATATGGCACTCCCATCGTCCATTTTAGTTGTTATGATTCTCTTTTTTAGAGTCAAACAATAAGAATTTCAATTAGTATTTTATAATATATTTTTTCATTACTAATACGTAAAAATTACAATCTATGTTATTTTCGTATAATTTTTAAATACCGAAACCGGCACCACCTACCCGAGCAAGAGTTATGCTCACCGGGTAAATCCGATGTTCCGCTTCCAAAGTCAGTCATATGCAGTTTGACTTAGAATCGGTACCGTCATCCATGTTCAAAGAATAGATGCAGCTAACCAGGAGAGAAGCAAGCTACCTTTCTTTGATCCTCCTTCCCGGACAGGGAAGAGAATGCCTCTGTCCGGCCGATTATTTCGCTGGCATTTCGTATTCACGGCCCTATTTGACTGCCGCTCGATATCTAAATATTTTATTTTAAAATATTAAATTATATAATTTAATTTAACTTTAAAAATTAATCATACTTAGTTTTGAAAGAAATATACCATCCTTTTATCCTAATCATGAATTTGGGTGGGTCCTTTAATCATTAATTCCCAAAAAAATAAAAGTAGAGCTATACATAAGAAATTCTAAGACAAATAATTGAGATGTGTCTTCACTTTACATGTTGGCACGTATTTAATTAATTATTCACTTACACATTAGGATATTTAGCATTTGCATTTTCTCATTTTAATTTATGATGTTTGTTTATGTGGAGACAAAAAAAAATCATCTTTAGTAGCTTTCAATCATTATGTGTATTTTGTAATTCTTATCACTATGCTACTCTTTAGGGCTGAAGTTTTATTGATAAATTTATATTATATTTTAAATTTATGATGCATTGATCAATTTAAATTGTTAATTAATATGTTAAAATTCATATTTGAATTAAAATTATATGATCTTTTTAAAAATAAAATTTAAATTATTCGTTCATTAAATTGATAAGACGAGCTTAATTTATATTCTTCAAGCTCAAGATGCTCTAAGTTACCTGATCAAAATACCTCTAAAATCCTAACTTACGCTTATATAAAGGGGTCTTCAAAGACAAAAGGACACACAGAAATATATAAAGAGTTTTTACTCTTCAATGGATGATCTACAAATCTTCCGTATACAAAGAAATATTTGCTCAAAATTTTTATTATTATTTGCTTGCTATATATTTTCCTTTTTATGATTGTTGCATTTCAGTAACAAAACTTTAGTAGCATACACTGTTATTTTTTTCACGATCTTTCACAAATATTAATTATAAATATAATTTAAGAGATAAATGTCAAAAACACACCTAAGCTATTTTTTTTTTAGTTTCTTACCTAATTATTGGGATTGTAAGTTTCAAACATAAATTATCACTTATTAGTTTGAGAAACTCATTTGTAAGAACATTGTCACATGACATTTCACATGAATAAAATATACCACTTTAACAAAAAAAAAAAAAGACTATTTAAAGACTAAAGTATAACTATCCCAATTTTTTTTAAATTTTTTTTATTAAATTTAAAATATTTTTCTCACTCTATCATTCAAATATCACTTCCTCCCCCATTCTTTCCTAAAAAAATTTAATATTATTTATTTTTGAAAAAAGATAAAATTCTATCCAACTCCATCTAACCCTCCGCTCCTAATGTATTTTAATGTTATTTATATTTTTCTCGTTTTGTGATAGATGTGCATATAAGAAAATATTTTCTTTACTTACATGTTGATTATAATAGAAATAAAAATTCTGACGACAAGTAAAAAAATTATTTTCAAAAAATAACATATATATAAAATGAGAGGAAAAAATTGAATGTGAAGGGTTATGTGGAGCTGGGTAAATTTTTTACTATTTGTATTTAAAAATAATATATAAATTATTATTTGTAGAGATGTGAGGGGCGGGTGGGGGAGATGAAGTAAGAATTTTTTTAAAAGAAGTTATAAAAGATTTTTTTAAGGAAAAAACACTTTAAAAGGGAGGTGGGGGGGGGTATGGTGAGAGAAAGTGGTAGAGCTGGGTAAGAAAAATATTCATATTTTATTTTATATTTTTTTTTTAGGGGGTAGTAATACTTTAATTTTAAAATTTAATTAATATTAGTAATTTATTTAAATTTTTTTGAGGTGAAATATTTTGTTCATGTGGAGTGTGATGTGAAATTTTTTTAAAAATAAAAGAGAGTGTATATTACACACCATGACGATAATGTAATAAAAGAGAGAAGTTTGTTTCTTAAACTAGTAAGTTATGTTTTAGATATGAGACTCACAAAAATGAATAGTTTAGATATGTTTTTTACCGTTTTCTAATTCAGATCAGAAGATATCAACACAAGTTGTATAATCAAATTTATTCAAAGATATAAAGGAAATCCTTATAATCCAAGAAAATGGAACGAGACACCACATCAATGATTGGAACTACTATAAAACTTGTCTTGTTTTATCTTTTATTTATCATATTTTTTATATTTAACTAACTTGCATGTAAGTCTACTAGAGCAGCAACAACTAATTGTTAATTCACGAAAAGATTACAATTTTTCCCACTTAAGCTTCAATGTATGGATATTCAAATGTAATTTCTAATTTAATGACGGGCTAAATTAAAATTACATAAACATATACAACTATATATAAGTTTTGGTTAGAGGCTTTCTTTTTTGATGTCTCATGCTTAATTAGAAAAGTTGGAATTCGTTTTTTCTTAATTTTAGAATATAAGTACCCAAAAGACTAAGGATTTTATGCTCTCATGAATTCAATACACTTTTCAAGTGTCTAATTTTATGTTCTTGATGATTTGATTTGATAGATCTTAAAAGAATGATGATCGTCATTTTAAAGTTTTAATTCCAAATATCTAATTCAATAAGTGGCCTTCTTTTGAAAAAACGTGTTCTTTTTATATGAAACTTAAGCTATACAAAGAAGGAATTTAATTTTACAAGTTAGGTAACGATCGATATAGACAAAAACATTAAATAATTTAACATTCTCACAAATAATTGAAAGGAAGCTACCTTAATTAACTAACATAAAATCATGAGGATTTGCATTTATCTCATTTATAATGCTTGTTATATAATCTAGACAATTTTTTCATCTACATTGACTTTACACCCTTTTTTTTTTCCTTTTTTTTTTTTTTTTCTTGATCTGTGATTTCGTCTTCTTTTTATATAAAAGATTTCGTATCAACAAGACATTATATGACAATTACGTTCATTTACAAAGTTAGATCTTCAATGTTATATAAATGATTTGATGAACGAACCTCATTAATACATTCACATACTTGCGAATCGTTTTTATTCCCTCCGTTCAAATATTAGTTGATCATCTTGCTAAAATATTTGTAGATCGTCTTACTAAATCATGATGTTTTCCTATGCTATCCACATTTGGTTGTAAAATTTCCAAAACAAAATTAATGAATTAATTCGTACAATTTATCTTTCTTATTTATGATTGTCAAATTCTTAAAAGCTAAAAATAAGTTAAAAGAAGAGGCATCTCTTCTCATTGTCTTTTCCTTCACTGTGATGTTTTCAACTCTTCTTGAGGATACCTGTAACTCTCCATATGTATATTCATTTTATCCATAATTTATGTTGTGTATTAGACATCATTACAATAACTCTACTAATGTATTTTCCATTCTTTTAACATAAGACTATCTGTATATATCAAATTCGAAGCACCTTTCGCCTCCTTTTAAATTTACGAAAACAATTCCACGACATACCATCAAGACAAATAAACCAAAAAAAAACATCAACAGTAGATGTGGGTTTGAATTGCTGACATGCAATTTGAGTTACAACACATAACTTAATGATTCACATCAACACCGGCAAGACATAGACGCCTTAATAACTACGAGTAGAAAGCAATACTGGAGACCAAAAATGGCTAGTACTTTTGAGCTGGTTTTTGGGTAGGAAGCAAACCAAAACGCTTCTTCAGAAGCACTCTTTGCCTTGAAAATTTATCATCAGGCGAAAAGCGGGCTGCAAAGAAAAAGGCATGTTATAGTATGAGTTAGAAGTTACAAAACACATTGCTTTTTGTACTCTTAAAGCCAGCATAGATACAATAAGATAAAGAGGACTAGATTTACCTGGGTGAGCAGATTGTGTGGCCAAACCCAGTGGTGACTCTTTCTACATTTATAAAAAGAAGTCAGGCCTCAATCCATGTTTAGGAAGTACGAGCAAAACTAATCTTTAAATACATATGCAGCACTCAAGAAAGCGAAGATACTATTTGGGGTTTATAGAGCAACAGCAGGTCAAAAAAAGAACATAACAACAGTCAAGTTGAGTGCAGGATCTTTTATTCCAGATTGTTGATAAAACCCGTGAATATATGAGAGTTGATTCTCTCAATATGTGCTACGGGTTAGCAGTTTCAAAGGAAAATATACGCTATGGGTTAGACACTGAACTATTTCAGTAACTCTTCATAAAAAAATCATTAAGAAACATTCCAAGTGTAAATGTTGTCAAGCAAATCTCCTTGTCACCCCTATTAACCCAAATCAAAATCAAAAAAAAAAAAAGACTTGTGTAGGAGGACACCACCCAACTAAGAAGGCCTCTTCAGACTGAATACCCATTTGAATAAATAAAATTCAGGAATTGGCCTCAATGTTTCATCTTCAGGTTGAACCAACTATGGCAATATTCAGGCAATACTTGTTCTATTATGTACACCTGAAAGCAGTGTTCCACTCAAGGGCATCTCATCTCTAGCTTAACTTATTCGTAGACATCAAAACCCAGACTCAAATACTTGTCCCAGGCATATGCAGAACTCTATTAAGTACTATTATTGCAGGCAAGCCATTAAGTCTTTAGCCCAAGTGCCTAACCATCAATTGAGGGGTCCTAAAACCAAAAGCTCTCGGTTTCTCTTTAAGTGTGTGATTCTTCCTAATATCTTGGTTTCTCTACAAGTTTGTTAGAGAGTGCTTGTTACACTACGGGCGATTGCAAAAATGTAGACATATCACATCTCCCTAATAATTAAACAGGACAGAAAAAGGGTATAAACCAATAACTGCATCTCAGATAAACCCGTTATACTACTATCTGAATGAATGTGCCATCATCTTCTACAATTAAAGTAGAGAAGAGATTTCCTTTTGTCCATAATACACTTAAGCTCTCTTTTTCAGGTTCAATACAAAACAGAAAAAAGGTTCCCTATCTATATTATTTTGTATGACAACGGAAACCACACAAGGTAAACCGCACTCCTATGGGTAAACCCCACTAGGCGAACCCCGTATGACGAGTTCAACCCTAGAAAGCCAAACACCCCTGCTATCTCAGGCAAGGAGTTTCGTACTTAAACTTGAGACATCCATTATGGAGATCCCAAGCCAAACTATCTGAGCCACCCTGAAGGGTAAGGGTTTAGGGTTCCTATTATATACATGAGCAAGACGAGAAAACTGCATACTTCCTAAAAAAAACAATGCACGATTTGCTGAATAGATATACCTTAGTGGTGTAAACTTTGTCACCATTCTCATTGATGTAAAACTGGAGATACATCTTCTCTAATATTTCACCTGTTTACAATACACCCAAAAACCAGAAAAAACTCAGCATTAAACTACAAAACAGAAACTGCATAAATCAATCAATTCCCAAGTAACAAATAGAGACAATCAAAATGAAAAAACACAACACACCCACATGAAATTGAACAAAAAAGATTGAATCTTTGAGTACCTGAGCTGCTTCCGGCTGGATTTTTTGGATTGATTGATACTGAACAGTTATTAGGGTTCCATCTTTATAAAGAAAAAACGCGGAAAAGATAGGGACATAAAAGGAATAATAAAAATATAATGAGGACAAAATAGTAAATTAACAGAGTCCAACACGTCTCGCCTACCAATGTCACCTTTCTTCTTCACTCCGCAAAAGCTGAAAGACTGAATTTTTATTTTTTTTCATCTTCCATTGTTAGCGTATCTTCAAAGACAATGTCGTTCGAGGAGGACGAAGAATCGTTTGAGCACACGCTCCTTGTGGTGCGTGAGGTATCTGTTTTCAAAATCCCACCGCGTCCGACGAGCGGTGGTTACAAGTGTGGTGAATGGCTACAATCCGATAAGATCTGGACGGGTCGGCTCCGGGTTGTATCCTGTAAGGAACGTTGTGAGATCCGACTGGAGGATCCGAACTCAGCTGAGCTGTTCGCGGCGTGTTTTGTGCCGCCGGGACAGAGAGATAGCTCGGTGGAATCGGTGTTGGATTCGTCGAGGTACTTCGTGTTGAAGATCGAGGATGGGAGAGGGAAACATGCGTTCATTGGACTAGGGTTTAACGAAAGGAATGAAGCATTTGATTTCAATGTGGCGTTATCTGATCATGAGAAGTATGTCAAGAGAGAGCATGAGAAGGAAGTTGGAGATGGTGAAGCTGGTGATGATAATCACATTGATATTCATCCTGCTGTTAATCACCGATTGAAGGTATTCGATTTTTGAAATTTCTTTACAGTTGCTTAAAGAGGATAATTTAGTAGTATCTGAACCTAAATCCGTATGCATTTGCACTGCTATTTCTTACTGGGTACTCCCAAATGATAGATCAGCCTAAAATAACTACATTTTTACTCCCATAGGAAGTTTGTGAATAACAACCACCCTGTGGATTGCACAAGTGAGGTCTAGTAGAGATAGAGAGGATGTTTCTGAATTCTGATAGACCCACGGCTGAAGTTTCTGCGATGGGCAATTCGTTAGATGCTCTTTATGAAATGTTCCGATTATAAAATGAGAGCTGGATATAGTGATCAAGATATATAGGAATTGAGATAATATCGGACTGAATCAAGCAGATGCTTATGGAACAGGCAAAAGAAAGGATGAGACTTGTATTGCAAATCTAGTAGCTTCAAATATCTCTAGAGCTTTGGAGATTCTTTTACAATGACTGACTACACGCCTTTTGGTTTTGCTAGTGTTTGGGAGCATAAATTACATGGCTTGTTTGATTATTAATCAATCGTGTTCATCTGATTGGGTGTTTGTTTCTTTTTAAGTTGTACGTATTGATGCAAGGAAAACTATGATGTTATGTGGATTCTGCCCGATGATTTGGTTTTCTTGTTATGCCCTTCATTTCTCCAGCTCCTTGATCTTCTTGTTCAGACAAAATGTTGCCTGCTCTGTTCCAATATGGCATAGCAATATGTTCATGTCGATATTTTTGTTCAAAAGCAACTCTTTTAGTAATTGTTGTCGTCATTGGATTGTCCTCGATAACAATCTTTGCTAGTACTTTTTATTGGGAATAACTTTTGGTAGTTTGGTGTATAGGAAGGTGAAACAATCCGGATAAATGTGAAGAACAAACCATCTAGTGGGACAGGCATGCTTTCAGCTGTGGGATTGGCGGCTGGAACAACAGGAGCTGTGAAAAAAACGCCAGCCCTTGCGCCTCCACCTAGTGGAGGTAATAAGATCAGGTCTCCTCTTCCACCCCCTCCAAATGATCCAGTTACGTCTCGAAAGACTTCTACTACTCCCAGTATTGATTTCAAGGGGTCAAAGGAAAATGCTAGGCATTCCACTGATCCACTTTCAGATCTCTCTCAAATTGAGGTATTTTCATATCCCCTTTGCAATTTTCCTTGCTAGCTCTTTGCATATTGCTAAATCTTAAATGCCAAGCCCTTTGTTAGTACACCTTCAGTCAATAAGTAATAGCTAACAGTAACTTTGATCAACAAAACTACCTAAGAAACCCTTTGGAATCTTTTGGTCACTTGGTTTTGCTATTGTTTCCTGCTCTAATAAACAATTCTTCTGCAAATATTGATGACAAATCTTTTGCTATCGAGGTTTAAGAATTAAAAGGTAACTTCAATGTGTTGATTTACAATCAAATCGGAAGATGCCTATTGAACATAGTCTGGTTGCTTTATTCATAGAACAAAAGATCATGTGTCTCACATGTTGATTGGAACTTGAGAATCTAAACCTATAGTTCTGTGAGGTGTCAGTTTCGATTTATATTGTTCATAGTCTGGTACATTTCATGATGAAGTGAGCAAGTCTTTTAATAGCAAATATCATTATTGTCATCTACAGAGAAGCCTTCCTTCTGCCACTGGATCTGGATCAAGTAAAACTAAAACCACAGCAGCTGGATGGGCAGCGTTTTGATTTTTGTGTTAAATATGGCTGACATGTATGATTGCTGTTGTATTACCATAAAAAAAAAAACCGGGATTCAGAAAATGGAAGAGAAATTTCATGGTAGTTTTTTTCCTCGCGTTTTGGAATATATATAATTGGAATGGAATATGTTAATGTACTCGCTTGACATCGGAATGGCGCTTCTTTATTACATGCAATAAAGAAAATATCTTATTTTACATACATCTGTCGATTGACCTTTGTTGAAGTAACTGATATCTTGCAGTGACATGATTTTGAAAACATATTTTTATCTACTAGTACATGTTATATAAGAATTCAAGTCCTTGGTTTGATCCATTAGCTTATATGATTACAGATGTTTTGTTTTGTTGTGTTCTTTTCTAAAGCTCCTAAGGTTTTTGCCATCCCTCAAATGGGATACTCAGTCAGTTTAGTTTGATTGTGAATTCGAGGTTCAAACTAACTAATTTTTCAAATTTCGACATAAAATTTTTACTTGACTATTCAAACAGTAAGCAAGACAAACAAACAAATTGAGCTTTCCACCTGCTGCAACTCTTGCCTATTTACTAGCATCGAATTTACTAATTCAAGGAATTTCAACACCACAATAAGACTAATGGATGTGCCATACTGTAACCAAATGAAACGAGCAAATATTGTATAAGAGTCTCAGTAAAGACCAAGCAAAAGATCTTTCTTTTTTGGTGACGGCTTAGTTTCCGGAGTATCAACTGATCTCTGCTACAAAGAAAAATCAATGATTTATGGGAAGCAGAAAATTATCCAACTATGTACACTGCCGATAGATCAAACTACCTAGACCAAAGATGCTGAGAACTAATAAGAAAGTCTCTCAGCCTAACCAATTAACTCACCTTGACCCTCCTCAAAGGAATGGCAAACTTTCAACTGAGAAAAAATTTGAATCGCTTGAGATTTTCCAACTGCTATACAGTATTTTTGATTTCTTGATTTCTGATAAAGCACAGAAGTGTAGTTCATGGATCATATGTTCAAAACAAGGAATGCATTACTGATCTTGATATTCAGGCTTTAGAACCCAGAAAGATCCACTAGGGTTTTTCTCAAGAACCGCTATTTCCTTCAATAGATTCTTGAAAAGGGGCAGGTCCTTTGATGGTACCCTGTCCCTGAAATAATCTACGATACTGGCTGAATTGGTTTTTCCACCTCTCTGTTGTATAAATGTACAAATCTGGCGAACCAACACTTCTGGCTGAACCACAGAGCTAGAAGATGCACTCCGGTTCCCATTACTTACAGACCCTGCTCTGTTGTTGGAGGTTGAAGCTGGCGTACCAAACTGATGTACAAGTCCATCACTAACAGCTTTCTCTTGGTTCCCCCTAATCTTAGCCAATAACTCGGCTGAAGACAATGCTTTTCCAGCAGATGCCCCTGCAGGAAAAGCATTTCCCCTAATAGCATCATAGCCATTCAAGGATTCTTCAGATGATTTACTGGTTAATTGAGGATTAACAGTAGAACCAAATTTCTTTTTAGCAGATGATGGCCCTCCAGCAGCTCCTGATTTGCCAGTCCAAGTTGGCACTGCTACACTTTCTCGGCTTCGAAGCATTCTTGATTGTCGCAGTGCTTCTGCAGCTCTCTGAGCTACTTGGGATGCCTGCTCCTCTAGCTTCAACTTCTCTTCATCGTGAGCATTCATGATAGCATCATGGTTCATCGCACTCTGGTAAAGCACAAAATATGAATAAGCTAAGTAAAACAAAGAAATCACTCATAAATAAAGGTGACTAAGGGAATGATAAATAGCACAGCAAAATTTAACTCGAACCAAGCTTCAAATTACGTTGAAAGAGAAGTTACTTCGCCTAATCTTTCTCAAATCCAAAAGCTACCCTTCTACAGAACTGACCTGGGTTTAACACAAGTAAAGATAATTGATAAAGTCTCCCCTTTCCCCAGACCACCCCCAAACCCAAAAAGAAGACAGACGATAAGAGCAAAAGATCTAAAGCATTTAGACACAGAGATCAACTTGATCTCAAGAGCACCAACAGCACACAGTGACATATGGACTGGGGGTGGGCTGGGAACATGAAGCCTACTAAGCAATGACTAGCAAAAAAATAGAGAGCTTACATGGATCCCATGACAGTCAAAAAGACCCCGCAGGATACTTGTTTCTTCATCTAACTCCCCATTGTTGTTATCATCTCCCGCTTTTCCCTTAGGATCTGAGTTGTCTGCCTCTCCAATCTTGGAATCATCATCCTTTACCGCCGGTGCTTGAAAAGATGGTCTCTCTTGACTATCTGGAGCCCCAACAATGTTCACATCTTCAGATACTTGGCTGAAAATACTAGATGTTTCTGTAGACCCCCCATTTCCATCATCATTTAATGTGAAGAGATCCTTCATATCTCTTGCTTTGAAAAATCTTCTTTGCTGTGGGTTTTTCAATATCTTGTTGGTAAGAAAGTGCTTATAAATCTGTCGATGATACACCTTCTCCTCAATGGTTCCTCGGGTAATCAATCTATACACAGTAACATCTTTTTTCTGACCAATACGCCAAGCACGCTCCCTGGCCTGTCCTACGATAAGGTCGCTATTAAAAACATCGAGCAAATATCACTTAATTACTTAGACATCCACCCCCACCCTTATAAAAAAATATTACGTAGACGTCCACCCTAGTTCAATAGAACTCAATAAACCTCTCATCTCTTCTAATTTGACAAATATCTGAGACCACCTCTTGTTTGGCCTTCACTTGTTTGTTTTGATTTATATGATTACTGTTTAATTACACTGACAAAGCAACAAGCCACCAGTATTATCCTCTGTAAGGAAATTTCAAAGAGAAAAATATATTTTGGGTCCAAATTTGCCCTTCAATGTTACTGTATTTTAATCAGAGACGGGCTCTTCTTATCCTATTCAAAAAAAAAAAAAAAAACTTCCACAGCCCCCCAAACCGCACTCTAATGATTTATCTTATATATGAACCTGTTCTCACGATTTTATCGTAAGATGTGTCCTCAACATCTGGGCGGGTTCTCTACCTTAAACTTGTTTCTGCATCCCTCAATGTTTCCTTTACATCTTTTTTTTAATATTCAATCGTCTAATTTTAAAAGAAAGAAATTTTCCAAGCACCATTAGTAAAGTATGAGAAGCAATATTTGAAGTTCAACAACACAAAACAGCCTATTGTCGAGGGATCAAGAATTTCATTTTCTCCATAATTGGAAAATCAATAACAAAAGGATAAGAGTAGAAGTACCTGCATATCAGTTGATGGATTCCAGTCTGGGTCAAAAATGATAACTCTATTAGCCCCAGTCAAGTTTGTCCCCAGACCACCAACTTTTGTTGTCAAGATGAAGATAAAAATATCATCTGTATTGTTAAATTCATCTATCAAAACCATCCTCTGCTTTACAGGAGTGAGACCATCCATTCGCCTATAATTGTACTCAGAAGTAACCAGAAATCTCTCAAGAATATCAAGCATCTGTTGAGTTTGAGAAAAAAGGAGAACACGGTGCCCCTGTTCCTTCCATACCTTAAGCACTTCTGCAACAACTTTCATTTTTCCACTGCGTTCAGGGTTTCCGTAATCTGGATCACTACTGGAGTGTTCTCTTTCAAGAAGATCAGGATGGTTGCAAATTTTACGCATTACATCAATGCCAGACAGAGAGTTCCTGCTCCCATCAAAGATCTGTTCAACCTCAGAGCTAGCAAGAAAAGCTCGGTAAACAGATCGCTGCTCTTTAGTGAGGCTACAGAAGAGGACATGCTCAGCTTTCTTGGGGAGATTAGCATTAACATCAGCTTTCATCCTTCGGAGGAGGTAAGGCATGATTAAATCCCGCAACACCACAGCACATCTGCATATCAACAGTGTAAAGCCACAAAAAATTAACCACAAAACTCGATGCCCCATCCCCTTGTGAGGACCACCTCAGATCCCCTCAAGGATCCAACGTGTGACAATCAGACAGGGTTTAGCAATAAATTAAAGGATTACAAGCAATCCAGAGTTCTGATCAGTATTTTCCCATTTTTAGCTTCCTTTTTAGTTTAATTTTGTCCTCAGAAAAGTCGGGGCAAGAGGGAGAATAGGTTGTCCTGGACCACTATAGCTTTCCTTCTTCCTCATCTTTAACAAGTTCATCCAGAATTAAATACAAATACAAAAAATAAATAGGAAAAAATATAGATAGTCCCTTCGCTGACTTGGAAGCTAAAAATCAAGAGCAGAAAGCAACTATAGAAACCTACATAGCTCTATTATGGATAAAACACCAACCTGTAAGCTGTGGAAACTTGCAACGGTGTTGCATTAGCATAACCCCCAACAGATATGGGAACAGCAAATTCAGCCTCAAACACAGGTAGAACTCCTAACTTTCCAGGAAAGACGAAATCAAACAATGACCACAGTTCACTCAACTTGTTTTGAATTGGAGCCCCAGTCATTATGATACGGTGAACAGTCTGGAGCTGCTTGCATACAAGAGTAACTTCAGCATTTGGGTTCCGAATTCGATGTCCTTCATCTAACACTGCATAACCCCATTCAATATCAAGTAATTTTTCTCCCAATAGACGGAGTTGTTCATAAGTGGTGATCAATAGCCCAGAATTTGATCTTACAACACGAGCAATAACGGGATCCCATTTTTTGGAAGTCCTGGAAGATTTTTTTCCTTCAGTCTCACTATCGAGCAGATCTTCGCTTTCATAGTCACTTTCAGAATCCGCTTGCTTCTTTTTACTTGATAAATCATGAGCTGAATCATGTAATATCTCCACGTGGAAGCTGGGATACCATGTTTTAGCTTCCCTCTTCCATTGCCGCAAAAGTGTGACTGGACAAATGATAATGCTTGGCTTATACATTTCGCTAAAATGCAGTGATCCAAGGAAAGACAAAACCTGTATGGTTTTACCAAGACCCATCTCATCTCCAATTATCCCACCAGCTCTTTGACAGTGAAGTTCCCACAACCACTGTACACCAACCTTCTGATAGTCAAAAAGTTTGTTAAAGATAGTTTCAGGGATTTTGAATCCACCTTCAAGTGCAACGAAAGAAGATTCTACATCTTCAGTATCCTCGGTGTTGTCCTCATGACTGGAGGTATTGACATCTTCAGCAGAAGACAAACAGACAAACAGACAAACTTTAGTACCTTATATATATATATATATATATATTGTCCATATAATTTTCATGTGTGAATTTTACAACACAAGCCCCACGCCCCCACCCCCCCACCCCCCAAAAAAAATTGTACAATATCTTTCTGCTTGGACACCAAAATGTTTGAGGAACCATATAGCCAAATACAGAAAGATTCAAACTTACAGTCTAAAATTTTGACATATGAGCATTAAAAGCTAGAGTTCCTATCAAGCTTAAGAATCATTACTGATACTACTACATTCGGCTAAAATAAAAGTTAGTCAAAAACATGAAACCGATACGAGTTCTAGCAATAAACCCTCTAAAATACATTTCAGATGTTAACTTATTATCCCATCTTGACACTAGAATAACATACCACATGCTGTTGGCATTGACAGGCAAAGCTCAGCTGCAACCAGGAGCAAAGAAAACCACAAAACTAATAAACTAATATAATTCCTAGAGAAGAATTTGCAATGCACCTCGAATATTAGCTAAAAGTCAATTACTTGTACAGTAAGGGAGGAGAATATATCACAAAATAGCAATCTGTTCTGTAATTTATTTTTTATTTTTTTGATGAAGTAAGTATCTGTTCTGTAATTTATTATCAATACAAGAGTGCGGGGACAAACACACGGCACACACATTTTGTGATCAGCGACCCAATTGTGTTCCAGGTTCAAAACTTATGGAGTATGGATGAGCATACAACCGAAAAAACAACCGAACCAAATTTTTTGTTTTTTTGGTCAAGGCGTTTCAGGTTATTTGGAAGCAGTTCAGCCTCCAAAATAGATACTCTCCTTCTTTCTCCTATAGATTTCAAGGAGTCACTGCCTTTTTTAATCTTTTTTTACTTATTTTGTTTTACGTTGTTCGTCTGATTGTATTTGTTTATTTATTTGATATTTTATAGTAAGCTGTGAGGTGACAATTCAAATGTGAATATAATCCTTCTTCCCTAAATCAATTTGCTGACCAGCTAATCCCCTTTAAGTGAAACTGTCATAAACCAAAGCAGGCCTAAACTAGCCATCCACTACCTAGCGACTACTATCTAATGAGACTTGCACTTCAACCAAACAAAAAATCACCAACTGATAAGGCCCAAACTGAACCAATAAGTCAAACCCAACTAATATCAGTTCAGTTTCAGTTATCACTTTTACCAACTAGAAAATCAAACATCTTAAAACTGAACTGAAACAGACTGCCCATACCTATCAGGGAGTATGGCCCTCTCCCCTCAAAACACTGCTCCCACTAAAATACCATGCTTAAATCACTGATAAGGTTGAGCTCGTGATGCATGCCAAAAACTCATGCATTGTGTCCTTACTACTAACCAGTCCTAGGTCTATAGCATAGAAGCATGTGCATAAAGATACCTGATCCTTCTTCCTGCCTTTGCTCACGAGATGCCAACTTCCTCCACTTCTTGCTAGGTAACGGCCTTTTCTTCTTTCTAGTAAATTCTCCATTCTTCTCTGTAGTTATCTCTAACGATTGAGGGATTTTTAGAGGTTTTCTTAGTCTTTGGAAAGGGTGGGCTGGTGCATCAAGTTTTGGTAATGAAGCAGAATCAAGCAACTTGGTGGTTGGACGAGCTTGAGCTGCCTGTGAGATTGACTGGACAGCCTTGGCTATACTTGTGGAAGCAAGGTCGTCGTCGTTACTGTTTGTATCAGCTGCAGCACTTTGTCTACCAGAAGACTCTGCATCATCGATCCGACGTTCAAAGCCTTTGAGCTTGTGGAAGGGAGTTAACATTCCTTTTCTTACCAGTGCATCTCTTTCCTATGAGACAGACAATATGAGGTTAGCTCGAGAGCTCTATATGTTTAGGTATGATAAGAGATGCATCTATGTTGAATGAAGAACTTATTATTGACAAATAAAAACACGCATGTAGCTTCCAGCTTACAAAATCTTTTCAATTTACAGTTTGTAAAAACCACATACTGTTTCCACAAATCCAGAAGATGCCGCAGCCAACACTGCATCAAAATCATCATCATCAACCAGCGATGCTGTCTTCCTCCGTTTGCTCTTCTTGTTGCTTGATTTCGGAACTTCTTTCACCTTTCTTTTAGATTTAGGCTGATCCTTAACAAGAGCTCTTATCAATGCATCAGGTGAAGTATCATTAGCAAAAATTGAAAGTTCTTCCCTGAGTTGAGCCTTTGTTTCAAGAAGACTTCTTAGACGATCATCAGCTAAAGCATGTTGAAGGTTTGAATCATCCAGAGGTGCCTGAATTGTCCTTTGCTCACTCTCTGTATGCGTTGCCTCGCTGCAATCATCACTATCAGGGACTTCCTCCTCATTTCTTCTAAAGCGTTCCAAATGTCCAAAGCCATCTTTAATCGCATCTATCTCTACTTCTACTGCTCTCAATTTATTGAACAAATCTAATTTCTTATCATGTCCTTCTTCCTTTTCTTCTTTTCTTTCCTCTATCTCTTCTTCAGCAATCCCTGTAGCTTCATTACCCTCCCCAACGTGCCTTGTTGCCTGCCAAGATATAAAAAAGATTGAAGTCCGTCTCGTGCATGGCAATCAATAACATAGAAAGAATTAATCAGTTTTAAGTACTAAACTGCATTATAAACATCAAAGCATCACAGGAAACTAGTCAACATTAATGTTTTACAGACAAGCAACAATTCAACATGTGCATAACAAACCTGATCCAATACGTCACGTTCAATATCTTCAGGATTCGCAGAAGTCACACCCAAACTACTGAGTAACATCTTATCTTCCTCCTCTTCTTCCATTTCTCCTATTTTCTATCGTCAAAACAAGAAAAAAAAACTCTTTCAGCAACACAATTCAGTTTCTCATTCCTGATATCCAAAAATTCAAATATACAAGTGGAATGTTCATACAAGTCCTTCTTATACTATCAATAAAAATTTCAATTTTCGCTCATTTCTGGCTATTAAAGTAGGTAATTGTTGGTGAGAATCCACTTACCAAATAAACAAGCAAGTAATCACAGCCCTTTACAAATTCCTCAGCTCGTTTGATTGATCCACATTACTGAAAGATCCTATATGTTTTAAATACCGTTAAATCTAACCCTAATAAAACCAAAAATTCAACGAAATCATGAGCCTGATTACTCAGAACAGTTCAACACGATCCCCTGCGAGAGAAACCAATTAGAGTTCCAAAATTAGGAAAAATCAATATGAACCCTAATTTGGCCAGACATTTTTTTCATCGTGGGCTTTTTCAATGCGCTATTTATATTACCGCGTGGTGCTTCGATGGACGACCGCCATTTCGGTTTCTTGGATTCGGGGCTCCATTTTAATTGTCTCCCATTCGGGTACGTGGCTCCTTATATGCCTTTACTTGGCCAATTCCCAATTCCCATATTTTTGAAGGAAAAAAAAAGGAAAATGTTACTATTATGAAAAGTAAGTGTTCAATATTTATCTGAAATAGTGAGATTTTCAAAAAATTATGAAGTGAATTTGAATTTATTCGATATTTTAAAGGTATATGATTCGATATATATTAGTATATTAATTATTTGATATAAATATAATAAAATGAAGGACTCATGAATTATGTGAAAAGATATCAAATTATATTTAATATTTCGAAAAAATGTTTGTATATATAAGAGGAAAATAATTAATTAAGATTTATGCTATAAAGTTGTGTCTTCTTGCATGGGATAAGGTGTGCATGCCTAGGACAACACGAGGTCTTAACATATCAAATATTACTATGGAACAAGGGTACAATCGTTCAAATTTTATGAAACCTATTTATGCAAAACACCTTACGGGTAAAGTGGGGTCGATTGCTATTATAAAAAAATAGAATTGTTTAGAATTGTACATCCTCTTAGGCTTCGTGAATGGTACAAAAGATATTGAAGACAAAGAAGCACATACGAGTTCTAAGGGTTCTAGAAGCAAAGATAACAAATATGCAAAAATACTCCATCAAAAAGTTATACATTGCAATGAGGGGTGGTTTTCAAAAGGTTCCTTTGAGAAGGATCATTTGCAACAATCCTGGAGCAATTAAATGGATATTCATAATAAGAATAAATATACTAAACAGTGAGTTGGGATGTCACAAATAATCAATAGTATATCTTATGCAAGGGAGATATCGAGTCAAGTGAACATCTCTTTTTCACTTGTGATTATCCTAAAACACATGGACGAAGTTGTTATGTTGGAAATGTATAAATAGACCAATTACACTTTGCAAAAGTAGATGAAGTGAGTTAACAGAAATACATGAAAATGGGGAGCAACAACCACTATTTTTCTATTGAATTGCAGTAGTCACATATGAATGAAAAGGAATCACATAGTCTTCTGGGCTAAGTCTAGCAAATCACACATAATAACTAAAAGAATAGCGCAAAAGATTTTCTAGAAAGGATCATCTTTCAAGCCTAACTTTACAAACAAATTAGTAAGACTAGATTACTATCCTAGTGCTAGTCCCAAGAAAATTTGTCTTTTTCACATATCTTAATTGTGTAGATTAATTTCGAAACAATCCTCTTATTTTTCCTCAAAAGATTTATTTCCAGTTTGAAGTAATTGTAATAAATAACTCTTATATCTATCTATATGTGTCATTTCAATTATTTATTTCGATACAATAGAAGTTCATTACATTTGCTATATATGAAAAATTAAATGAATTGATACAATGTATTATGAGTTTTTAAAAGTAAATCATTATTATATTTGGTAATTAGCTCAATTAAAACTCAAAGTATCGTTATCTTTTTAGCATTAATTATTATTATATAAACAAAAGAAAAATAATAATAAAGTAGATTACGATTTAATTCGGAGCTCCAAAAGTGAAGTGACAGGACCCGAGTAACCGACGGGGCTTTGTGGTTGGAATACAAACAGCAAGTTGCTGAGTTACTAGAAGAGTTAGTTAGGTAAGCGGTGACAACTTTTGAAACGGGTATAAAATACGACCCGGAAAATGCTTGTTCGTATCGAAGAAGAAGAAGGAAGAAGAAGAAGATGGAAGGAGAATCAAGCAGTATTCAAGTCAATGGAATGCAATTTTCATATGATTTTCAAAGTCCCATATATTTCGATTTCAATCTCAAAATTGCTCCCAGATCTCGATGTCTTCTTCTCGGTGCAAATGGATCAGGTATTCTTTACTCGCTGTATTTGGAAATTGTATATTCATTGTCACTCTCAATTTTTTTTACAATTTTGGAATAGGGAAAACGACCCTTTTGAAGATATTGGCGGGAAAACATATGGTCGGTGGAAAAGATGTAGTCAGGGTGCTGAATTTTTCGGCTTTTCATGATACCCACCTTGTTTGTAGTGGTGATCTCGCTTACCTTGGAGAGTCTTGGAGCAAAAATGTTGGTGCTGTTGTAAGTACTTCTATGAACTTCATAGTCTGGTCTTGGTTTCCATGTATGTCCGTCCCTTTTGTGGTTTTGTTTCATGAATTGAATTGTGTGATCATGATCATATGGCAGCAGCTGCAATTGTACCAGCTGCGTAGTTGTTTAACGGACTTAATCCCTAAAGCGAGGCTCAAAAATCTGTTGAGCATTTCGCCTAACTTGATGTACGCGTTAGTATCGTCATTAAGATTCTAAGACATATATACTTTTCCTTGCCAATGAGCCTCGTCTTACCAAATAATTGTAAAAAAAAATATCTATTTCTTTGGTTATATGTTTGTCATTCATACTTATAGTTACTAGTTTTGGACTAAACAAGTATATAAATATATTTATTTTTTCTAGCTTTGCACCTTTTTTCATTAAGGCCCAGCTACTTGCATTTTACACTTAAAGCCCCGACTGACCTCGGAGCTTTTTCCGTTTGATAACACTGATTACGCATCAGTTTCAAACAAGTTGGGGCCGGCGGTATGAATCCACTCTTCTTCATTTAAGCTCATTTCATATTTTTATCATACAAATACCACAGTTGAAACAACTTTTAACAACTATATTACTATATATATGTATTTATACAAATTTCACACCTATGGAAAGTAGTAACAGGTGCAATTGTAGTGGTGTACCCCACACCCTAAATCCTGAACTGCATTCGGGTATAATGAACAATGCACGTATCCCTAACTATACTAATGATGCTGGTTATTGTGGTTGGAGATTTTATGTTATCTCAATGATAACTTACTCCTTTTTCTTATCTTTTTATTTTTATCATAGTACAGAATTTCAACTTTGTCGAATAAGATCCTAGTCTAAATGAAGTTGTTTTTTGGCCAAAATTCAGGGAGATATTCCACTTCAGGGAGATTTTTCAGCTGAACATATGATATTTGGAGGTGTGTAATCTCTTTTTTCTGCAAGTTTCCTTTTTTAATCTCCTGATGGCATTACATAATGATCTTCTGTCAGATTTGTGGAGTTATGGCTACCGAGTGCTTGTTATATGTCATTCAAGTGATATATATTGACTCATACTATGAATAGACAGAATATTTTTAGGCATCGCTTAAATTGACATGCACTCGTGACCCTTCTAGTATAGGCTTTCTCAAGATCTTCTAAACTATTTCATCTATTACTGGAACTTCTGTCTAGCAATGTGTTATCTAAAACTTGAAGACTTTCGATGGCTTTCAAACTTCCAATCTGATTTCCTTTGCATTTTGCACCATTCTACCTCTGGACCTTTGAGCCCATAACTAATATATATGTAACTAGCTACTAATTTGTTGACACCATTCGGTTTTTGGATTATTCTGATTTCTGTGTGTGATTTTCTGCAAATGTGAACTTGTTCGAGTTCAAACTGAAATTGTCAACTTCTCTTTTCTGTTTTCTTTGTCATTAGTTGAAGGAGTGGATCCAGTTCGGCGAGAAAAGTTGATTGAGCTGCTGGATATTGATCTGCAGTGGCGTATGCACAAGGTATCTGATGGTCAGAGGCGTAGAGTCCAAATCTGCATGGGTCTCCTTCACCCCTACAAGGTAATCTAGGTTTACAGTTGACCATATCAGAGTTAAAAATTTGTAGACCCAAGTGATGCAATTAGAAACAGTCAATTAAGAACTGGATGGAATTAGTTATTCCAAGAGATGAACTCGAAGAAGATGATAGTCAATTCAGGGTTGAAACTGGGAGTTGTGGCTGATTGATTACAGTAAAGAGAGAAGAACACATGTGATTTCATGAATGAATTCAATTACATTCCTTTCCTACACTTAACAATTAGATCTACTAGTAACAAAAAACTTTAAGTGTAACTGCTACAACTAACAGCCTGTAATAAACTCTTAACTAACTTGCCACCTCAGCTGCATACTCTTAAACTTGTATCACCAAGGTTGCATCAACCCACTGGAATATTGGTCATATTCGCAACTCCCATTTTAAATATTTTCCAAAATAGTTATGGTGCTCATTCTCATCGGTCGCCTCTCACTTATATTTTTCTTATTTTCATTGTTGAGGGGGCTTCATATCTATTTGTCTTCGAGTTTCATTTGTCTAGTCAAAAGGAACAGGGAGGTGTGTTTTTGCCTCTGGAAAAGTTCTGTTCTTTTGTCCATCTGGGGTTCCCTCCCAAGTGAGATTATAACACCCATCTGTTGCTTGCTCAATACTTAATAGTCAAACAGTTTGCTTACTGTGAGGTATGTTTCATACTTAGTTTGATAATTATCAGCAAGGTGGGTTAACTTCTTTGATGACCGTTGTTAATGGAGAATCACTTTCTTGCAGGTTCTTTTACTGGATGAGGTCACCGTTGACTTAGATGTTGTTGCGAGGATGGATTTATTGGATTTCTTTAAGGAAGAATGTGAAAAGGTATGCATTGTTTTCTTCTGAACTTACATGTGTGCAGAAACTAGACATTCAACTGGGTTTAAGCGCATTACAAGGGTGAATTTGGAACAGATGTTTGATATTCCCATTGGATTTTCTCCTCTCTTTTTTCATTTGTGAGAGGAAGGACTGCATATCCAATCATCACTTATGTGATAGATTTCCCCTTAGCGTCACCTGAAACAAAATCCTATAGAAAATTGTTAAGTACTTACTATTTAAGCAGTCTTGAAAATCTGCTTAATTTAGTAAGCATTAACCATATTGAGTTTCATGTAATTAATATTGGCAAACCTATTTAGATACTAATTGTGTTACAGACTCTGGTAAATGAAGGTAGACAAAAAGATTAACTTTCTGGTTCCATGTCATGATAACACAGAGAGGAGCTACAATTGTCTATGCAACACATATATTTGATGGACTGGAGACATGGGCGACTGATCTTGTTTACATCCAAGAAGGAGTTCTGAAGAGGACTGAGAAATTACCTGAGCTTCCTGAGTTGAAGTCCTCCCCTAATTTGCTTTCAGTAGTTGAGAACTGGTTGCGTTCTGAGACCCCGATTGAGAAAAAGAAACCGGCTCCCGCTCCAGCAAAAGCTCAAAAGTCCTCTCCTTTTGGCTCTTCTCCATTTCAGTCATCTAGACACATGTCACATTATCGCTGATTTACACATCCTGTTTCCAGAGTAGAATTAAACCTTTGCAGGATTGCCAATAAAAGATATCAGAGCTGGTTCTTCGGTGTTTGCAGCTTGGAAAATGTTGTCGTTATCACGGGCTACACCCTTGGCTTAATTCAAAAGTAGGAATTATAGCAACTCAGGTAAGATTTACATGTCAAAGCCTGAAGATGTGCCTTTAGTGCAAGTATCAATAGTGTTCCATTCCTCTATTTACATTAGCCTCATGCAATTTCTTGTAACAGTAATCACAAAGTCATTGATCATTTATGTTTTCGCAGAATTATAAAGAATGGATGTTAATTTTTTTTTTTAAAGAAATCGATTCAAAATTTCCAAATGGATGGGTAAGTCAAGTTTAGTGCGAAGCATTTTGTGCCTGCCCGTAAATCTTAATGTCAAGTTGCCCAAATCGTCATATTTCAAGCAAATTTAGGGTGTATTAATTTTTTCATATTTAGTTAGTCAAAAAATAAGAGAAAACAAATTAGGCAAGAGTCAGTCTACGCTAATTGTCTCCTCGCCCTAATTCCATTGCTACAAATTAGGCAAGTAAATTTCATTTTGACACGTCAGATTTCGATATGTTTTAATTGAGCAACAGAACATATGATAGATAAAGTATTTTAATTAGGCATTTTCAATTCAAAATTTTGAAAAAACTTTTGTGCATGCTCCCAATCACCTATAAAGTAGATAATATCTTACCTCCTTTTATTATATGCAATATCTCAATAAAATGTAAAACTCCATCCATGTTTCAATTGATATTTATGTGTATAATTAGCCCAATTAAAAATGAGACATATTTCATATGATTAAATTATCCATGTAATGATCGAATTTACCCAACAACTTTTTCAAAATATGAGCCGCAAATGTCTAATAAGAACACATAATCATCTGTTTGAATACTCAACCAACATAAAATATTTAAATAAAATTTATAAGAGGTTATCGATTTATTTAGTCTTTTTGAAACTTCACCTCCTCAAGCATGAAGATGACATTTTAAAACCAACAACTACTACTAGTACAAAAAAGTGAGAAGTTTAGAAGCCCAAAATTAGGTGATGAATGTGATGGATGGCCAAAATAGGGTGGGCGTAGAGAGAAAGCAGACTCTCTCTCTATCATTAATTCTGTTGTAGTGCACCTTATTGCGCTCCCTGGTCCCCAAACAAAAATCTCCAATGTCTTTGCTTACAATTTCTTTTTAATAATGCTTCTGTTTTCGGGTCATTGAGTTACTTTTTTTTATTTTTCCTAAGAGTCGTAAAGGTAAAGAAGTTATTTTCAAAGGATCTTTGATTAAAAGATAACAGTACTATGTAAAGGGGATAATGACAGTGGAGACGAAACAACTAACAAATAACAAGTAAATAGTAGCAACCACAAAATAATACAATAGCCTAAACACAGTAAACAACAAGTGATGGTGGAATAAAAAATAATATGGTTAAATCCTTCGAAAATTGAGACAACGCTTCATACTTGCTAACCTTCTACCTAGTACGTGATTTCCATGCCCTCCTATCTAAGGTATTTCGGTAATATGGACTTGCGTCATGTCTTGTTTAATCACCTCTTCTTGTGATATTTTTTCGGTCTACCTCTATCTCTCCTCGTACCCACTATATTTAACATCCCGCGCCTCCTCACTGGAGCATCTGCACATTTCCTCTTCACATGTCCAAACCATCTCAGTCTCGCTTTTGTCATCTTGTTTACCACAGAAGTCACTCACACTTTATCCCAGATATTCTCATTTACTTATTTTGATATCCTCATTCCTAATCTTATTTTCCCTAATATTCTCATATGTTCATATTAACATCATCAGAAACTTACATCTTCCGGACATGAAAGTTCTTGAGGAGCCAACGTTCATCTTCATAAAACAAAGTTGATCCAATTACCACTACTTTGTAAAACATAACTTTAAGTTTATGTGATACACACAAGAGTACTCTGGAAGCAAACATCTACTTAATTCACGTTATATCAGTACAATGTATGATATCATCATCAATCTCTCAACTTTTCTGGATTACAGACTCGAGATACTTAAATTATCTCTCTTAGGAATAGTCTGTATTTCACTATATTTGCACTCAATTTTTCTTGTTTCAATCCTACTCAAACTAAACCCTTTGAACTCCGCAATTTATCTCCATAATTTTAACCTAGCATTAACTTTATCGCGTATCTCATCAATCAATACCATGTCATCCACAAATAGCATGTCATATACCAAGCATAATGCGCTTTCTCTAGAATAACAATATGAATGATTATTCAATTTTTTTTAAGCATGAAACTCACGTGTGGCTGCGGACAAGTTCAAAGTCTAAACTTGTGAAACATCAAATCATTTGGAAATGATTTTTTGTGTGACATCGTTGTCTCGTCCCTATTGACAAAAAATGAAAATTATTGTATTTGAACATGAATTTTGTTTCAACTTACAAAAAGTTTGTAAATTATCTCACTCGATATATATATAGAGAGACACGTACACGTATTAATCAATATTTTCAATATTTACTTTGAATTTTCTTTAATCAATATATCATTCACTTTGAAATTCAAACTATTAATAAAAAATATTATTTATATATAGAAACAAATATATTTTTAGACCAAACTATTAATAAAAAATATTATTTAATTTCACATAGTAGTGTATATAATACATTTGAACAAAGGCTACATGAATATAATATTTATTTTGGTTGAAAATAAAAAATATAGTATAGTGGTGGTAACATGCTTACACGCCTACATATCATGTGATCCTATTAGTAATTAGTCAACTTCTGTTATTTAATTATTACATTAAGATTAACAAAATTATATTAGTTAATTAATGTAACTACTTAATTAGATTTGCATTTGATAGAATGGTACTACGAGCACCCACGTTCTCATAGATTTGATAGGGACTACCAATAATAAACAATATTAATAACCGATAAGTATAGTTCTTTAATTTATTATTTATAAGTTTGTCTACCCATATACCCACAAATAGAGAAATAAATAATATACTAGTAAAATAATTCGTGTCTAGCGCAAGATATAGTATCACGAAATTTATAAAAAATCTATTAGTTATTAAAACTAAAACACTATATAATGATGAATCCAAATTCAAAAGGGCAAAAAAATTGTCAAAAATTCCAAAAGAGTACATCAAAAAAAAATTTAACCAAAGGGTAAAATCGCTTCTGAAGGAGCGATTTTTTCTGACAAATTTGACGTGTTAATATTTTTTTAAAATAAACACAAAATCGTTGTTGTGGCAGCGATTTCGTCAAAAAAAATAATCCTTAAAATCGCTTAACAAAGTGCTTCTATTGCTGGCTTGCTGCAAAGAGACGACCAAACTTTTTAAGGAAAATTTAAATTTTTTTTTTTGAAAAACGCTGCACGCACATCGATATTAAAAAAAATCACCTTATCAATTTTGTCAGAAGAAAATCGCTCCGTCAGAAGCGATTTTGTCCTTTTGGTTAAAAAAAAAATTGATATGCCCTTTTAGAATTTTTGACAATTTTTTTTGCCCTTTTGGCTCCGGACTCATATAATGATTAAGACATTATATTATCTTACTTATAAGATTACGTAGTAACGAACATTAATAATTAATGTAACGGGAAATGAAAATTATAACATCTTAGCATTTATTCTTAATAACATAAGCATATAAATTACCGTAAAAGTACATACCAGGATATTAACAGAAGCAATGGTGTCAGTGAGCCACTCCACATGAGCAAAATACATGTATATTTAATCGTGCAGAAGAAGAAGCAAAAGAAGTTGAGAATTTTCGTTGTTTTTAGAGAGAATATCCCTTTATTCATAGAGAACAAAGGGCAATATGAACAAATATTTATTGTGCCTTATCGGAAAGGTTACAACTATTTGGAAAAATTGCAACCCTTCGGAATGGTACAACCTTTCATAAAAGTCCAACTATTCATAAAAGTCACAACTATTCATTAAAGTCGCAACTTTTAATAAAAGTCACAACTTTTCATAATAGTCATAAATTTTCATGACAAGAGAAGACTAATTTTGAAAATAAATAAATTGAAAGAAAATCTTCATTTGTAGTGGTGCTACGTAAACAGGCCTGTAATTCTCTTTTTTATTTATATAAGATTAGATAAATGATATGATTCTATTATGAGACCAATTATTATATTCAGGGAGCTCTATACGAAAATATTTTTGTTAGTATAGTTTATGGAACCAGGAAATTTTAATAGCTCGATTTCTTATTTACTTATATATTTATTGGTTTAATTTGACAAGCTAATTTCTTAAAATAATTCTTTCACGGTCACTCTAATAGGGTAAATGAAGCAAAAGTAAAAGATATTTATGTTTAGTTGAGTGTGCGAATAAAATCTTGTATTAATACATATAAATTTTTTTTAAAAATTGTATGAACTTAATCAAAAACGAATTATTATTATACGATATGGGTAACAAACATACTCATTGGGTGTGCGACGAAGTTACACATTAATTGGTTGCTCTAAAGAAAAATGAGATATTTATAAATGTATTTAAAATACTTTAATAATGTGAGGCCTTTTTAGGAAAAAACGTATGTACTACGTACTTGCTCAAAACGTGTATATATTACTTTAATAATTATCATACAGAGCAAACTTTAGTCCTCTAATGATAGGTTTAAAAAAATTACTAAACATAATTAAACTTTAGATTTTTTTAAATAATAAATCTAGTCATTTGATAAAATGTATCAAAATAATGCTAAAAAGAGTATATTGTGACATTTACTTATAGTTTTAAAGTTATACACAAACTTTGAACTTTGGTGATCATAAATACTCTAACATGTGGCTGCCACATAAACATGTTAAATCTCTAACTTGAAATCATGGTAATTAATCATATGACTTAATTAGTTCAAAATTGTTGGGTATATGAACAAAGTCCCGCAATGATAGATAAAATAAAAAGGAAAGCTACTTATAAGATGTTGGATACTTTTAATAATATGAGGCCTTTTGAGAAAAAATCATATAAGTTTAATTTAAAGCGAACTATATTATATTAAAAGTAATAAATCGTGCTAGCTTAACATGGTTAATAACATATTCCCCCTCCCCCCGTTTTATTTGATAGTAATAAAAAGTATACTTGGGAAAAAGTTATATAGAAATTAATAAGTAGTATATTATTAGCAAATTGAAGTATAGTCTGATTACACTTTTAAAGTGTCTAATAACCTAATAATGTGTAAGTATTAGAGGAGGCATGTAATATAAAGCTAAAGTGAAAAATTAAAATAGTTATTAAGAAATATAGGGTGAATTCCTTTGATGAAAAATAATTTATATCAGAGATGAATCTACTAGTAGTTAATAGATGTAATAAAACTTTGTATGCATGAAGTCAATATTTCTTTACTTAAAAATAATTAAAAATTAATAAAAAACAAAAAGGAAAAGAAATTAAAAAATGACTTTGTCGGTATACCGTTTAGTCGTAGGTAATTCTCAATCTTTGTGAGAATTAAAGAGTGTAATTATTTCTTCATCACACCTAGTTGTTGACCAAATAATTACTTATTCTTACATATATGTCAATGTTATGTAATTACATCAAATTCAACAATATACAAGTTCTCAAGGTCTTTAATGATTTTTAAGAGGGTCTGATATACCTCTTAACTTTATCTTTAGACTTGATATACTCATCGTTATGAAAATAACTCATTTATACCTTTACCGTTGTACAAATGACTTACACAAACTCTTACCGCTACCAAAAGAGCTCATATATACTTTTTATCTAAAAAAAATAATTTTAAATTTTTATGATTTTCTAAAAAATATGTAAGGGTATATATGATCATACTAGCATACTAGCAAAGTTTAAGGTATATTTTAATTTTTTTCATACATGAATTATATTTTGACTTCTTTGATAATTATTATTTGAGTTTTTTGTTCTTATTTTATCTTTTTTCTTCCATTCTTTAGTGTAAAATTAAAAAATTCAACTACTTTTTTCTGATTGTATTATAATTCAAAATTATTTTTCCGGCTATATGTAATTTTGTTTTATATTTGTAAAAAGTATACATATTGGGACGTCTATGATATATTTTACAAGAAAATTAATGATACATAACTAAATTTGACCATCAAAATAATAACTTTAAAATTAGAAGTTGAAACAAAAAAGTCAAAAATAAAATAAAAATACATGTGAGGAGGATAAAATATCCCTGTACGAATTATGTATGTATATATATTTTTTAATTTTATTTTTTTTCATTATCGTTAGAGGAAAATCATATATGTAAGTCTTCTGTATAACAATAAGGATATGATCCACTTTTATAATAAAGAATGTATTAACTCAAAATAGTAAAATTGAGGGGTATATTAAA
Source organism: Solanum lycopersicoides (assembly GCA_022817965.1). Lineage (NCBI taxonomy): Eukaryota > Viridiplantae > Streptophyta > Magnoliopsida > Solanales > Solanaceae > Solanum > Solanum lycopersicoides. The sequence continues at coordinate 99,668,343 of CM040626.1, read as the reverse complement.
CCTTTTAGAGATCTATTTGAGGACTCATAAAATATTAGATTTGATGCAGTTAAATAATATTGACATATATTTATAAATAAGTAATTATTTGGTCAACAATTAATTTGGTGTAACTGAAAGAAATAATTACACTCTTTAATTTTGATGAAGTTGGAAAATTACTTTGACTAAATGGTATAACAACAAAGTTATCTTTTAATTTATTTTCCTTTTTTGTTTTTATTATTAATTTTTATTTATTTTTCAAATATGTAATTCTTTTAACATTAATTATCTTTTGCTTATTTATATTTATTTTTTCCGATTTATTTAGCTATGTTATTGTCCTAATTTTTTTATTCAATCATAATCCCTGTATATTAAAAAAAAAAAAAGTCATTTACAAACTTTTTATCAAACCTGCGATTCATGATTTTTTATTTTTTTTTGCAAAATATCAGCTTAGTTAGAATTTCATTAATTAATTCAATAAATTAAATCAATATTATTTTACATAATAATAGTTACAAATCTCTAATTATTTAATACTATATTTTAAAAAAAATAATATATATGTTAAATATCTATTAATATATAACCTTAGTATTATTTCTCATAAGACACATATACATTAATTAATGTTAAGTTTGTAATAATTAGATTTTGTTTACAATAGTTAAATGATACTTGTACAACCAAGTACTATAATTACATTATAATTACGTAATGACACGTATGTCTTGTTAGTTACTACTTATTTACTACTCTAAAAAATGCACCAACTTCAATTATGAAGAGACATCCCACATTTATCTCAAAGTAAATACCGTCTCCGTCTAACCTCTAATTGTCATAATATTTTTAAAATTAAAATATAAAAAAATTTAACTGACATTTTACGATATACTTTTTTATCATATTGATATATTAAAAATTGAAATTTATAATACTTTTTGAATAATTTTTGAATATCAATATCGAATTAATGTAATTTAAGTCAAATTAACTTTAAAAAAATGTAACATAACAATTAAAAGTAAACAGAGTGAGTAATAATAATAATAATTATTAATTATTCACTTGAGATTGTTATGAAAATAAAATAAATTTTAAATTTTGGATCTGTTTTTATCGAAATGTAAAATTTAGGATTAAAAAAATAAATATGAGTATATTAGTTTAAACCTATTTTATAACGTGAGAGAAAATGGGTATAAATATCGAAGGCGGGCAAAACAAGGGAGTGTGGGAATCGAAGAGGGCAATAAGAAAAAAAGCAAAACTGACCTTAGCTTCTAAACCAGCGAAAATGCCGCTTTAGCTCTCTTCTTCCCTCTTTCATTTCGAGCTTTGATCAATGAAAAATTGTTGAAAAAATATTATTTGTTTCAAATTTTGTTATAATTTTAATCTGTATATAACGATCGTAACAATCGGATTACTGCAGCACAAAGATTTGGTGGTAAGCCTGTTTTTTTTTTTCTTGTGTTTTGATTTGGTGGTTTATAGATTTTTTGTTGTTCAATTTTTAGATCAAAATTTTAGTTTTGATGTATCAAATCTATGTGGGTTGTTGCTAAACTCTCTGAATTTTACAAGATTTGAGGAAAATTCTTGATCTTGGTAGAAAATTATTCATTTTTTTCATGGCCTGTTACAGTTTGTCCCATGGTGGGGTGATGATATATTGATTTCATGAGAACCCATGAAAAATTTGGAATGTTGTGCAATTGACTGATGCTCTCATGTTTATTGACTGTGAATTTGGTAGGTTTTTGATTTTGGGGTATGAATAGAGTCAGTTTACAATGAGTCAGTGGTTCAAGAGATTTTAGTGTATCATCTATTAAGCTGATTGAGAGTAGATGGATTCAGCAAGAAGTTGGTTCCAGAAGTTTCAACCGCGGGATCGCTTAAGGTCAACCAGGAAGAAAGATTTATCGGGTAGTGGAAGAGAAGAACCCCAACCGCCTATGTCAGCTGAAGAGGCTTCCAATGTAACGAAGCAGAGGGTTGCTGCAGCAAAGCAGTACATTGAGAATCATTACAAGGAGCAGATGAGAAATTTGCAGGACAGAAAGGAGCGGTATGTCATGCTTGCTACTAATATTATCTTTTTAAGAGTTATCTTTAGTATCATGAGTTAAGATTTACGTTTTTAGTAATATTTAGCAGGGTTTTATTTCCCTGCAAGAATTAAGCAACTTTAGGAGAAAAAGGAAAACACTTGAATAATGTTATCACGGGTGTGTGGTTGTGAATTTTCTCATTTTCAACATCTTCCATGAAGGGCTTATATTTTAAAAGTTGAAAGGAATTATACTCTTTCCTCATCTCCATTAAAACCTATTCGAGGAATTATTTAAAATAAAATTGGTTGTTGGTAAATGTTCCTGCTGTTTCCTTATTTAAGCATGTTTTGCTTCAAATAACTCACTTTTATCTGCTTTGTTATCTTGTAACTGTACACAATTAATAACTATAAAACATGAACGTCATTTATTGTCCCTATAATATATTCAGTATACTGCATACATGTCAAATGTTATGACAAAAATCATCTGTTTTTCTTTTTATATGAAGAAATTGTCCAGTCAGACTGGTGTGGCAAACATTACTTATATGCTCTCCTCCAGCTTATGTCTGCTATTTGATGAGAAGATTAACCTATCTTTCCAAATGGTTGATAATCTATTACCCCATCTATTTTCAGCTTGGAGTTAGTTAGTTGGTTTGCATAATAATTACAAAAATGATGTCACGAATCGTGATAAAGGCTGGGTTTGATCACCTTCCTGCATCAGCAGGAACAGATATAAATAAAGTACATATTATACCTTTTCCAAATGTTTAGATTAAAATTCCACTAAAGGTGTTTCTAATGGAGTAGTGTGCTATGGTAAAACTATGTGGTGTTTGTAAGGCATCTTGTATAATTGAAATATGGCATACTAGTCAAACTTACTTCGATGACTGTGCCAGTCAATTAGCCAACTTCAAATGCATGGAAGAGCCTGCAGGAAATAAGTAGGATTGGCTTTCGTGTCGCATCATTCCAGATATTAATACTTTTATTCATTCATTCATTTTGGAAGATGTGCATGGTCTTGCTGGTTAGCTGTTAATTCGTTCATTTTAGAAGATGGTGCATGGTCTAGCTCATTAGCCCGATTTGGCAGAATTATCTACTACATAATGACGAACACCCTCAACCTTTTTGCTCTGCCTAAGAATTGCATAGTCTTGATATTTCTGAGTTATCCACCCTACGAAGTGCTTTGAAATATATTCTTTTTCTTTTATATTTGGTCACCAGCCGAAGTATACTGGAAAAGAAACTTGCCGATGCTGATGTCTCAGAGGAAGATCAAAATAATCTACTGAAATTTCATGAAAAGAAGGAAACTGAATACATGCGTCTGCAAAGGCACAAAATGGGAGCTGATGATTTTGAGTTACTAACAATGATTGGAAAGGGTGCATTTGGGGAGGTAATATCTCTATTGAAATAGCTAATTGGCTGTTAACATCTTTGTTTGTTTCTTGTACAATTTTATTCTGATATTACTACAATCCTCTATAACCACAGTTTTCGTTTTAGCTTGTTCTGAATGTGGGTGGTAAACATCTCACATGAAATAGTAAATTTTACATCTTTATTCCCCTTGAAATCTGGAAAATGCAGATGCTGAAGTGTCATGATCCAAAATTTATATTGCGTTGATAAATTTATACCATCTTACCAAACACGTATAAATTTTATCCTAGGCTTAATCCTGGGACATCCCACCTTATCCTATCCAACTTGGTATTGTTTAACCCCATCTTCCTGGTGGAATAAATTAGTCCAGGGATTACAATCCTAGGATAATTTAGTTCGCGTTCCAAAACGACCCCTTAGAGCATAAAATAAACTTAGTAATTTGTGGGTCAATGCTACTTTGGCTAATTACTTTCCTGTGATTTTTGCATCATATAATCACGTTAACATATACATCTAACTATTGAAATCTAAGTGTTTTTATGATGTTTGCTTGAAAAAAGAAAGAAAGTTCTAAATAAGGAAAGGAGAGATTACTTACTGATTGGGTAAGCTTCTTAGGAACTCGGATCAAGTCTAGATTTCTATGGTTTGAATACAAGCATGAGAAGGTGATATGTATAGATGTTAAATGACGGTGCAGCTGCATTACTGTTGGACCAACCTTTTAAGGCGGCAATAAGGAGATAATTGAGTCCTTAGCTACTAAGTAAGAACTTCTAGAACACTTTTGAGTTTTGAAGTGAATTTGGCCAGTTATAAGGTTCGATCAAATATTTTCTGAGCTGTGTATTAGATCCGATGGAGGTGTGCTATAGTTAGGGAGGTAGTTCTATATCAGTTAGTGAATCTTGTAGGAGTTGATTACTTAGCCTAGGACTTAATAATTGTGAATGTCAAAATGGTTGGCTAAGTTTTTCTTGTGGGGGTAGAAACTATCTTGAATATAGTGACTTCAAAATTATACAGTGCTAGATTCTAGAGTTTTTTTTTATTCACTTTTCCAAAGCGACTAATCTTTCCAGCATTTCTGCCATATTAGAGTGTAAAACTTAATGTATGTTTACATATATTTGGAGAGTGAAATATGTAAGAACATGTAATATCAAATTCTCTCTATCAATATAATCATAGAGTGCATATATCATGTCCATGTATTTCTAGTTAAAAACCTATATCATACTTTATGAGAAGACAATAAAGTCATTCTCACATTAACTAGATTTGGGTCCCTGAACCACAACATGTTACTTCGGACTGTCAAGTTCTTTCTTCTCCTTGGTGGATGAACTCCGTAGGAAATTAAAGGCTTTTTCAGTATGGATATTCATGATAATATTATTTGTATGTGTAGTTCATAGTAATAATGTGATGTAGTCTATATTTTTGTCAAAGGGGAAAAATTAAGAATGTACTACTACGCAACCGTGAATATGACCAACAACACTATGAGTACGTGCCTTTAAATAGGTTGAAATTGAGGAGCTGTTTACTTGCACTTTATCAGTTCTGAGGATGGGAGGGGGGTCTCTCTTAGAGCTTATTCAAGACTTCAAGCAATAAGATGGGATTTTTCCATCTTTTCTTGGGATTCTACTTGCCACTGCCTGGGATAGTTTGCCCATATGTGATTGATATTAATTCTATCACAAGAAGTGTTAAACTTGTAATCCTCTTCTTAACAGATGATTTGCTGGATATGCTTCTCTTATAGTATTAGCTTAGACACTACGAGATACAGATATATATTGTAGTTGGGACGAACTTCAGAGTGTCATCTATTCGAGGTGGCTGAGCAGAACTAGAGATCACACTACAATTAGTGATAGAGGGTGATTTTAGGCCTATTCTCCATGGTGCTACTTGAAGGTGAAATCTGAATAATAGAGTGAGGAGCGACTCCTTTCCCTCACAAGTACTTGTCATTCCATGGGCAAAAATAGAAAACTAGACATCTGAAGCTTCTGTGTGAATCTAATGACCTTCTAATGAGCAATAAGGAATTCTCACCTCACCTTTTCATGAGGATCTGCCCCTTAATCAAGCCTTCTTGGATGGATAAATGGGCAACACCTTATTCTTGTGTAACCTGAGCCTTTTATTCCCTTTTTCAGTTTAATTTAACTTGCGAGTAATTGTAAGGTGTTGCTTCTATCGAGAAAAAGGTTTTGTAGAGATCCAGTTGATACAGTTCTCAATCTTTCTCATGTAAAACCTAAGGTTTCATTATAATGTCTTTGTCAAAGCTAGAAAATTTGTGTTTTCTGCTGGGTAGTGCTCTCCTTCATGAGTTACAAGTTTGTAATGGATCTCCATTTGGTGGATTCTTGCCAGTTACGGGATGTCATCATATAAGCCGGTTGCCCCATGTCTGCTAATGTAGTAGTCGGACTAATGATCTGTTGAATATGCTGGAGTGCTTGTATTGTACTTTCAACACACTGCTCTAGCTGCTAAATATTTCTGAGCTCGATATCATGAACTGTGGATAGTAAATTCCCGTCTCAGAAAGTTTAGAGGATGTAAACGTTCGTCTTTTTTCCCATTACAGGTCAGAGTTTGTAGGGAGAAAACAACGGGTCATGTATATGCGATGAAAAAGCTTAAGAAATCAGAAATGCTTCGTAGAGGACAGGTATATGAGTATGAACATCAGATTCCCTTAAGTTCTGCTACTATATTTACTGGTCCTTAGCTTTTGGGTTTTATTAGGTTGAGCATGTAAAAGCTGAAAGGAATCTGCTCGCAGAGGTGGACAGTAATTGCATTGTCAAACTGTATTGTTCTTTCCAAGATGACGAGTTTCTTTATCTTATCATGGAATATCTACCTGGTGGTGATATGATGACCCTACTCATGAGGAAGGATACACTAACTGAAGATGAAGCCAGATTTTATGTTGCGGAGACTGTTTTGGCTATAGAATCTATCCATATACATAACTATATACACAGGTCATAACTTCTTTCGATACCTGGTTGTAATTTGTTTTGTTTTATTTCTTCATTTGTTCTGGACCTCTTCAAACATCCTAATAACAGTTTCAAAAAAAAACATCCTAATATTGTTTCCCCTACACTTTATTTGCTGCAGAGACATTAAGCCTGACAACCTGCTGCTTGATAGATACGGACATTTGAGACTATCAGATTTTGGTCTTTGTAAGCCATTAGACTGCAGCACCCTAGAAGAGAAGGATTTCGCAGGGGGTGATAGTGCCCATGGAGCTTCTCAGAGTGATGGGTCTTCTGCACCAAAACGCACTCAGCAAGAACAATTACAACATTGGCAGAAAAATAGGAGGACACTTGTGAGTCTCCACCCTCTGGGTATTTTTTTGGTTAACTTCCCTGTATTGTTCTCTCAGAAGACACTGTGTGTCCTCTTATTGCACTGTCATTTTCTGTTGGTAATGTAGATGGAACAATCATTAAATTGGTATATGATTACAATTAGTATGTCCCATATTGGTCGAGGAAGTGTGTTGTTGTCTCCTTATATGGTATTGGGCGATCCTCATAGCTTTTGGGGGTGGGTTAGGACCGAGGTCTATTTTCTTAAGATGTATCACAGCCTGAACAACCCCTAATCTTGTTTTATTCAATGTTTGGACCTCATGTCATATTGTCCACGCTCCAAATTTTTTTTTTTTTTTTTAGAATGTCCCACATTAATAGAGGGATTGAGTTATTAGTTGTGGGGGTTGAGTGTGTATTGTCTACACAGTGACCATATTTACCACCTAAACTGAAGTAGCAAAGTTCATGTGGTTTTGTGGATCATTTTATAGTTGACTTTGTGTGGTTGGTGAAGCTGTGTTCTTATGAGCCATTGTGAAGCGAGCTGCTATCGCTTCATATGTGGGCTTCAAATAATGGTGCACAAAGTGATTCCAACAAAAATCAACCCTTTCTTGAATTTCGACTTTGTGGAGTTGGATCAATACAACATTATTGTATATTACATGCTAAAATTAGTTATTTTAATTGCAATTTAATTTAATATACTAAATTCATACATTGATATATTTTAATATCTGTAAAAATGTGAGCTTCACTTATCGCTTCAAACTCCATGGACCCTGTCAGTTTTTCATTCTTTTTGCTTTTAATAACACTGAGAAGAAGTCAATCTCTTACTAACTAAATTCCTCCAATTGCGGAAACCCAGGCATATTCTACAGTGGGTACACCAGACTATATAGCTCCTGAAGTCCTGCTGAAGAAAGGTTATGGAATGGAGTGTGACTGGTCAGTACAGTTTTCTCATGTATATGAACGGGCTCTTTGAGTTTTACCTTCTTTGCTTTTTTTAATTTCTGGAAAATGTGATCTTATGTTTAAGTTGTTCCAAGTTGTACAAGTTTGTTTTCTCACTCCTGCCTACTGTGTCCTCTCCTCTCTAGTTTTCGTTATTTGAGGTGTATTCCTGTTCCCTTTTTTGAGGGGGTGGGTGTGTGTTAATCCACGTCCTTATATATTTTGTCCTCATGTATTTGACATACATTTGCTCTTGTTCTTCAGGTGGTCACTTGGTGCTATTATGTATGAAATGCTAGTGGGCTATCCACCTTTCTATTCTGATGATCCCATGTCAACATGTCGCAAGGTGAGCCTTCAGAGTGCTGCCATTAACGATCATCATTGAATTTACTTGTATATGTTTCCCTTGGTTTGATTCCCTAATTTATATCTTCCTCATTGTGACAGTTCTACTATACTCTCCTATCATCTTATTCAAACCTCTGAAATATTTTCTTTATCTGCCGAGAACTATTTAAACATACTTTTGGTACTTAGCTAAAAGGACCAGACATTTTGACCAAACAAGTATCGGGTTTTTAACCGATTTTTTAAAATAAAAAGATCTCATCTCTTTGCTTTTATTTCACTCGATTGTAACTTTTAGCGTCTTTAGTCATTTAGGGAAAATATATAATTTTCAGGGCCTTGAGAAATCTACGGAGTATAACCTAAGTACTTTAACTGTTTTTGACTCAGAAAACCACTTCAACTGCAAACATGATTTCTATATGCCCTTCCACTTGATTTGGTAGTTTAAAAAGGAGAAAATTCAATGCTCTTAAAACTTTTGGGGTGAGGATTATTTTGTTTCTTAAATTCAACCTAAACAAAAGCTGTATTTTGTTTGATCATCTAGGCCCCCCCCCCCCCCCCTCTCTCCTGCAAATGTTATGATCATCTAATCTTCATTTTTGAATAATATTATAATCTTTTAGAATGGGTAATCTCCAGAAGGACAAAGGAACAAGAGATTTCTACTTTTATGATCATTGTCTAATTCCATTTTTATCTGTAGAATATCATTCCCAAGCCAATTATCTTCCCTGAAGGATGTTCTTACTTCTTATTAATTCCCCACCCTGATGAACTTCTCTCGTCCAACATAAGATTATACTTCCAACTAAATCGCCAGTCATTACCAATATTATATGTGCTAACTCTTTATTACATTGATTTATTTAATTCCAGAGAAGATGTGAAAGGTTTAATCTAAGAAACGTTATTATGGTAGAGCAGAAGGTTAAAAAGATAAGCTCGTAATAGAAATTGGAAATGGAAGAATGGGGAATTAGTTTTTCCCCCACCCATTAACTTTACACTTATTAGCTCAATGTGATAGTTCTACGAAATAAATTAATAAAAGAAAGGCTTAACAAAATTTCAAAAAAAAAAAGAAAGAAAAAAAACTCTTAACAAGGTAGGAGTAGAGGCTTAGAAAGATAAATAATGGAATCCCAGAGTGAGGCTTGGCTAGTGTAATCATACATATCATCACTCATTACAGGCATAAGAAAAGCTCCTCACATTGCCATGGTCGATTTACTACTATTTTTTCCCCTTATATTTAAGCTTGTTTTCTAAAATCTATTTCTACATTTTTTTACTATCCCTTTTTTCTTATTGGCTTCACAGTGAACTTTTTTCCATTTTTCTTTTTCCTTTCCCTGAAATATCAGGATTCATCTCTTCATCTTCTAAGCAACTCTTATCCTTGATTTTCCACAAACCGTTGCTCTTTTCACAAAGAAACTACTGAAGAGGTCTCTTAGAATCTTATCATCTGTATAATCATATCCTTGTACCTGCAGATCGTAAACTGGAAATCACATTTAAAGTTTCCTGAGGAAGCTAAGCTATCTTCAGAAGCGGAAGATCTTATTGGCAAACTCCTTTGCCATGTTACCCAGCGACTAGGTTCGAATGGTGCTGATGAAATAAAGGTGTTGTATGGTGTGTCTTATTCTATGTTCTTTTATCAGTTTCTGTGTAATTGCAAAGTGTAAATTGCCTGCTTTTTTCATTTTTTTTTCTTTCTTCTATATCAGGTCCACCCGTGGTTTAGAGGAATAGACTGGGACAGAATCTATCATATTGATGCCGCCTTCATCCCTGAGGTTACTGATGAGTTGGACACTCAAAACTTTGAGAAGTTTGAAGAGGTATTGATGTAGCTTTTTTCTTCTGCTAATGTGTTTCACTATTATTTGCTTAACTCGCTTTTGTTATCTTCTTGTTCTCAGCAGTCTGAAACACGTTCTCAGAGTGCATCAAGATCTGGTCCTTGGAGGAAGGTATTCACTCTCGTGCATCATGTGGGATTATGTTTGACATTCTTTTTTCTTGAAATTCGTAACGTTGTATATTTCTATATATGATCAAGATCAATCAGTACATTGGTTGTTCTTGCACTGTATTTACATCAAAAGACTCTTAGAAACAGGAGTTATTCTCATCTTCTAGAGGGAGTCTAATACATCTAGAATTTCAACAGTTTCTACCGAGTGAGACTGTCTACACCAAAAAACAAGAGCAAAATACAGTTCATCTTCATCTGTGGACAGAATTGATCCTATTTTCAAAACATCTGGAACTCCTCTCTTTCCCTGCAAGTTGGAACCATTCTCCATCTCCATCTGTCTCTGACCTCCAAACCTGCCTCTCTCCAACTTGATAGAGTTTCAGAAATCTTTCCAGGCATTATCCATGTGATATTTCTGAGTGCCAGGAACATCCTCCCTACTTAAGTTATTTTGCAATGGAGGAAAATATGATTTATTGTCTCTGTAGTTTCAGGTAGCACCTAGGGAAGATAGCAATCCTTCTTCACATCAAGTTATCTTGATTAAGAGCTGTTTCTCTTGCCGAAAGCAACAAATCATGAAACCTGATATGGTATCTTAGCCTTCCAAATGTGCTTCCAAGGCTATTCTACTATTTGATGATTGGTAGCCATTGCCATCACCACATAGGCAACTCTTATTACCATCATATTCAGTTAGCCATTGCCATCACCACGAAGTCAACCTTTTCATCGATATGACACCTCAAATCCAGTTATACCGATCAAATCCAAAGGACTAATCCAAATTTATACGCACTTTCTTTATAAAATCTTCAATTGCATTCACTTGACTTTTTTTACCCATAAGTTTGTCATCCCGATATCAATCCACTCCTTTGGAGCTTAAGATAAAATCACCAATCCTCATTTAGAATCCTCAAGACACACTTTACAACCTAAATGAATCAAAATCGTACCAACGATCCACCACTAAAATCTTCCTTAAAAACAATGCTCAAGACAAGCGTCCTTAATAACAAACTACTTGGTTTCTCAAATGTGAATGCAACACTGAATCTCATTATCTGAACATGTCATACAATTGATAACTCTTTAAGTATTTAGTATCCATTATTGAAAATTGACGCATTCATTTCCACATAACACTAGTACCATACTTTGAAAGTCTATTAGATCCATCAGTAGAACACATCATACCTATCGAGAAGATTGTACCCAAATAACCCACACAGATCCACCCATGGAATAACTGCAAAATATTATCACATTCGTTCCGTCACTAGCCCAAGCGATTCGTGTTCTTTCTTAGATCAGGTCGATAACAAGAGTAACATACTTCATAACTCTAACCAAGTAAGCATCGGTAGTGTTGTAGTAGTCATATCATGACCCTCTTTCATATACACTTCATTTATGAAATCGTAGTAGAGATTTTGACCTCAATTGGTGCAACATAATTTCGTCTTTCGCAAAGCAACCAATACATGTTATGACAAATTTACTAACTGTATTTTCCAAAGTAATGGTGTTCATTATCTAGTTGTCCCTTATGAAACTTTTTGAATGTTATCACCTTGGCAAAATCATCTGGCTTCACCCCCTTACCTTCTTCACAAAGTCAACCAGTTCATGAAAAGATTTTTGCTAAAGCAGCCAATTTCAAAGCTTGAATCTGTAAATTTGACCTCAATCCCTTTACAAAGCAGCGATCCGCTCTTCCAGACTGTAGCTGTAGCAAAGCTGAGTCGCATATTTGGATAAAGCATGAAATATGGCTTCATAGGCTGCAACAGTTATCTCCTATTGCTCTCTATTCAGGAACTCATCTCTCCTTATATCCCTCAAAGTCTCGGGGTATATACTTCTCCACGAAGAAGCTAAAAAATGCTGCCCAAGTAATAGTTAGTGCATTTACTGGTCGACATTCAACATGAGACCGCAACCACACTTTAGCATCTCCTTATTCATAAACTCAACACCAAGCCTCTACACTATATTCATCTTGTGAAGAAGCTTATGATAATCAACAAGGAAATCGTCCAGAACTTAATAAAAAGATCATGTAGGTCACCGGTCATTACATGCCATGTGGTCAATCGGGGTAACATGCGTATTTCCAAGGATGAATCCTGTCTCGCTAGTGTTGTTGTTGCCACTTCTTTTGGTGTAGTTCTAACCATATGTGAAATAGAGTCAAGGAGGTCAAATACTAATTTGTATCACTTAGATACCAATTGGATTCAAGTAATCTCAAGAAAGAGGAAAAAATGATGTTTTCTTAAAGATTTATAGACTCTTGAAGAAAAGTGAAGGCGTCCCAGTACTGTTCTGCAAGACTACTAGACTTGTTCTTATGTGATAGGTCACCGAACCAATGAGATCACTGATACCAAGTTTGTCACAATCCAAAACGAGTCATGAGTGACACTCATACTTAAACTCCTAGGTGGGCGAACCAATGAATTCAACCCCAACTTATATTTTTTGTTCAATTTATGAAATACAAATCATAATGCAAAAACTCAAATCTTATTAATGTAAGTAACACAAATCCACTAAAGTCTATTAAATATTGTTTCCCAAAACCTGAAAATCATCATATCAAGGACATCTAATCTTCAAATATCAAGTCTAAGAGTATTAAAGACACCAAAATAAATAAATAAAGTAGCTTGTGTCCGAAAACTGAAGACATCATGCCATGACAGAGAGAATCCAACACGAGTTTGAATGAATAGCTCATCCTGGAACCTGATGGAACCTGATGTGCTGGAGACTGTCTAGACCTGGAACCTGATGTGCGGGAGACTGGCTAGACATGGAACCTGATGTGTTGGAGACTGGCTAGACCTGAGGGCGAGAGCCACAAAAGGAAAATGAAGGAAAACACAAGTAGGGAACAGTACAAAGCAACATATAAACATATACTGAGATGATATCTATCATCTGCTGACTCAAAATAGAAATTAATATGCATAAAGTAATAATATAAAAACAACTACAACACTTAGGAGGTGTCAAGCAACAATCAAGTGGCAACATCACTTAAGCAAGTACGTGATCCGTCCACAATATCAAAAGTACACATGAGGACTGATTACGTACTTGCTTCAGTGCTGTTGTCACTTTTTCATGTTGTTTGTTGCTTGGCACATGGTAAGTGCTATAGTTGGTTTTTTTATTACTTTATACATATTAATTTCTATTTTGAGTTGACTAGTGATATCTACTCAATATATGTTGCCTTGTACTGATCCGTACTTCTGTTTTTCTTTGTTTTCCTTTTGTGGAGTGCAACAATTGTACTAGCGACTTCGACTCTCCCTCAATCTAGCCAATCTCCAACACATCAGGTTCCTCGTGTTGGATCCTCTCGGTCATAGTATGATGCCCTTAGTTTTCGGACACAAACTACTATATTCATTTATTTTTGTCTTTGATACTCTTAGTATTTGGAAATTAGATGTCCTTGATGTGATGACTTTCAGGTTTTGGAGATGATATTTAATAGACTTTAGTAGATTTGTGTTTCTTACATTAATAAGATTTGAGTTTCCGCATTATGATTTGTATTTCGTTAGTTGAACAATAAATATAAGTTGGGGCTTAATTCATTGGTTTGCCCACCTCGGAGGTTATGTATGGGTGCACTCATGACACATTTGGTCTTCTTGTGTCATCTCCAAAGCCATTTTATTTTTAAAGCCTTGTTCTGGAACTTCAGATCTCTGTGTCCCAGTCTGCCCCCTCCTTCTTACTCACTGTTAATGCCTTCCATTTCACCAAATAGAAATGAATATATGGTTGGATATTTTGGCGTACCTTAACAGTAGTAAGTCAAACTGATTGAGGGAAAAACCAGATATACGTTAGGGCTCCCAAATAGATGCTACATTACATGGTTGGAACTTGGATATTTAGGCGTACCTTAACAGTGATTCCCACTTTAGAAATGTCCGCAGTTGGACTTCTCTTGTTTGTTTTCATGGTGATGCTGAGGTTTTCTGTTTCCGTTATTTTTATTGTCGTATTCATTATTCGTTGGACCCTACAGTTCCTTCACCTTTGTCAATTCCCTCCTTATCTCATTCTAACCTACATTTTTGCAGATGCTCTCATCGAAGGACATCAACTTTGTGGGTTATACATACAAAAACTTTGAAATCGTGAATGATTATCAAGCGTCTGGAATGGGTATCTCTCTCTCTCTCTCTCACGAAGTCCAGAGGACTGTGATGGAAGCAACTAGAGTGTCAAACTGGAGAAAATATGATTCATAAGATATAAGATGTTTGTTATGATACTTTTAGATAATTGCTGATGCAGCATTTTCATTCTTTTTTTACATAGATGGGTCTTCTTGAATCAGTTCATGCTTCTGCATGCATGGACCTCCTGGATATCTCTAGGTTGTAATATTGTTTTTAGAGTTCGATCTCATTTTTGTAAGCTAAGATCAGATCGAACTTTATGATTTCAAAGCACAATAGCATAGTGTGTATTGAATTTAAGATGCATTAAATAGCCGGACCTCATTTGTTAGCTTCTTCTAGTTGCTATGTTCTCTGCCTTTTTCTTTCTTATTTACTATGTCAATGAACCAAACTATGGTGGTTCTTCATTGCTATGTGAAAGCTAACTGACTTTGAGGTCTCATTTTTTTTCCGCAGCTGAACTGAAGAAGAAGAATACCAAGTCAAAGAGGCCAACAATCAAAGCACTATTTGGTATACTTACCTATCCCATCTCTTTATTTAGGAATGCATCTAATTCGGTTGATTCTTCCCGTGTGTTTGTTTTGGTTCTTGTCTGATAGAGTCAATGCTTTGGAATGAAACACTATAATTATCTGTGTCAAACTCAACAGTTTTATACATGCATGGGGATCGAAGTTGTATGTTGGTTGTATCTTGAGAGAATCAGTGGTCTTTTTGCTTGTTATTTTAGTTTATGCCATTTCCTCATCTTTTGAGGAGAGTATTTATCATACTTCCCTTCTATTTAATTCTTGATTTTGATAATACCGATTCAGAAATAAATAAATTAGCTTCATCTTGAATGATAATACCGATTCAAGAACTCAGTTTTGTCTTCTATTTCTGCCTTGTTTTTCAACAGAGGACGAGTCAGAAGGATCAGAGTCAAGTAATTCTCAGAAATCCCAAGGAAGCTTTGTAAATCTCATGCCTCCATGATATATAGAGAGCTTGTTGAACTGTTGTTAGCAAAGTTTTGGCAGTTGGTTAGTGGCTATTTGATCAGGGATGTAAGTATTTAGGCTGATATCAAAGAAAAATTGTTATGTTGGATATGAAACTAATATTGTTAGAATTTGCTTGCAACAGTCCTCATCTTTTCATTAAGATATATAGGTCATGAATGAAAACTTTGATCCGTCTCTCTATTACTTCTTCTTTCTTCACTTGCTTTGAAACCTTACCAGAGTACTAGTAAGTAATGGCATATTCAAATGACTGGTTCAGTTTGTGGCCTCTAGTAACCAGATGCGGATCCAGTATTTGATGACCAGTGCAGTCAGTACATGTTCATTTGGACGAGCAAATGACATAAATGGTCTTTAAACTATCCTAGTAGGTCTAAAATAGTTTTAATTATACAGTTGACGGATATGGTTCTTTAACTATCCACCTTTTGTCAAGTTTGGTTTCCATCCACTTTTTATAAAAACTGTTAGTTAACACCGTTAAGTCAATCTGTCTCCTTTCTTTTTTTCACCTCTTTTTCTTCATTATTTCATTGTTTCCTCACTTTCTTTTTTCCAATTCTTCTCCATTGACTTTCTTTTTTCTCATTTCTTTTGTCCATTATCTCACTATGTTCTCACTTTTTTTTCAATTCTTTTCTTTATTGTCTTATTACAATTAAGTCGTTGGTCATTATCAAAATGTGAAGTAACGAACACAATTGAGAAAATATCGTGAGCAAAAATACGATTCTATTTTCATGTTAATAAACGATCATTATATTAATGAAAATGCATAAAATTGTAGAAAAAATAAAAAATCAGCAACTAAATTGAATTATAGTGCACTGTTTTCAACAATTGTTATGCAGAAAATAGCTCAAACTACAACAAAAAATAGCAGCTATCAAACTTTGATACACCCAAAAACTCAGTAGAGAATTGCATAATCAGCACCAAACTATACATAGCACATCATTATAAGCATCAAACCACCAAAAAATCAGCACCAAACTGCACAAAAACAGCTTAAAAAACGTCACCAATTTGCTGCACAGACAACAACACCAACCATTAAAAATTAGCACCAAACTGCACAAAATACAGCTCCAAAAATGTCACCAAACTACTGCACAGACAGTAGCATCCAACCACAAAAATTAGCATCAAGCTGCACAAAAACTAGCATAGGAACTGCGCCAAACTGCACCAAAGAAACATCACCAAGCTATCCTAAACTCCACAAAACCAAAACCAAAAAACACTACAATGATCAGGTAAAGAAAATAACATAAAACAATAAAAAATAACTAATCACATAAAATTATCAGTCAAATGTGAATTTGAACCATAAGTCAAATGTTGTCAAACTACATCAATCACGAGAGCAAGTCACTTTGTTGAGTTGAAATTAGCTTGACACTCTGCAGCTCTTCTAACCTGTGAAGTATAATGAATTAGTGGATGCGTTTACACAAATTCAATATAATAAAGTAAGTGAAATACGCGATAGATTAATAAAAAGTACTGGTAGTTTTGTAGGAGCACATGATGAAGATGATTCATGATATAGCAGAGACACAACTCGAGCACAGATTAACTTAATAAATTGACTTAATGATGTTAACTAACAGTTTTATAAAAAGTGGATGGAAACCAAACTTGACAATAGGTGGACAGTTAAAGGACCATATCCGTCAACTGTATAGTTAAGGGACTACTTTAGACCTACTAGAATAGTTTAGGGACCATTTATGTCATTTGCTCTCGTTTGGACACAATAATTTTGGTTCAAAATTTTATTAAATAGGTATAAACGATATGTTTCAAACTTAGTAAATCAATTCTCAACTCTATACCCAAATTTTAGATTCACCTCTATTTCTATTAGGTCTATTACTATGTATTTATATCTCAATTATATAGATTGTTTTCTTATGCATCTTGTCAAACGATCAAGAGTGTATAACTAACGTATTAGTTATCCTTGGATTTACAAAAGTCTATCAAATAAGGTATTACAGTCGCGTTTGTCTGAAAGCTGCATGATTGATATATCGAGATATTATTACATATGCATAGTGTTCTAATGCATCCTACCCAATAACGATTAAAGTCTTTGCTTCTATTTTTTTTAAAAATAAAGTAGTACTTATGGAAAATAATAAATGATACATTCTAGGATTTCACAAACATGTGAAAATCATGTTTTGTAATTTGTATGTACATAGTAGATCCCAAAAAAACATTTTGTTGGTAACGTTATGTTTAAATAGAAAATCTCATTTTTCGGTTGAGATGTCCAAGCTCATCAACTAGGTTTTCTCAATAATATTGCTTTAATTTTACTATTCCATAATTATATCTCTAATAAGGAAAATAACAAATCTATTTAACTTTTTCTAAAACTATATTATTATTATTATTGGGGAAAATACACAAGTACCTCCTCAACCTATGCTCGAAATTCCAGAGACACACTTATATTATACTAAGATCCTATTACTCTCTTGAACTTATTTTATAAGTAATTTTATATTCCTTTCGGCCTATGTGACACTAGGTTGAAAAAAAAAGTCAACCAACGTTGGGCCCACAAGGTAGTGCCACATAGGCCAAAAAGAGGTAGAAAATTATTAATAAAATAAGTTCATGAGGGTAAGGACCTTAGTATAGTTTAAATGTGTCTCTGAGATTTCGGGCATAGGTTGAGGGGTACTTGTGCATTATCCTTTATTATTGAAAAACAACCCTCTTTATTCTCTCTACATGTCGATATATAAATATTTGCTTCTATATAGATATATCAAGATTTGAAGTAAGATGGTATATTATTGCACCGAAATAATCGTACTTCACACTTTAGTGCAGGTATTGAACATTCGATAGGAAATCAGAAAAGAAAAAAAACTTATATCTATCTATATATCTATCTATATATATATACCTTCCATTTCAGTGACGCGCATTTACATTATTAATTTGATATAATTGAATGCTATAACTATAATTTTAATAAAACGATAATGTTATCCTTTTGATGTACAAAGAATACATAAAATTTCCCTCGACTATACTAGTGGCAAATCACACACAAGAGGTGACGAGCTCGATCGAGAAAACATAAGGGGATTCTAATCAGACACCCCTTTTCTTGGAGATTCCTGACTCAACTAACTTGATCGACCTCCCTTGGATTAGTTTTACCTGCCTAAAACTTTTAATTAAGGAGATCTCATATACTAGTAGTAGTACTAGAGTTAATTTATGAGTCATCAGGAGAAAAAAACAGATCAATAGAATGTATTAGGAATTATTTTATATCATGATGTAAAAATAATAAAATTAATTCAAGATAAAATCAGCATTTAAAGTTTGTCCTTTAATATGTTAACTTTATTTGCATGTCTTATTATGCCGGCCACATTTATTCAATCATAAACTAATAACCTAAACCTATGACCATTTCTTTGTACATTTTATTATAAGCCAACTCAATTCTCCTCATCTACTCAAATTTTATTTTCATTTATCTTATAAAAACATGATGAAAGGAGAGTCTGAATTAATCCATCAACATACTCCTCTTGATCAAACCAATGAACAATGGGATTATTGTTCCCCTAATCATCCCTCCAAGACATTAATCACCGAAAATCGCGCTAATAATCCTGATCAAAGAAATTAACTTTCCCAATGGGTTGAGCAAGTCACTAGGCAACTACTCATTGAAGATTTGCCTGAAAATGATACTGAAGTAGGCTTACAGACTAGTGGTACTACAGACACAACGACGACATATCATGTCTCTGCATTATTAGGAGAGTTAAGGCCTAAGAAAATTGCGCGAAGAGATTCTAATTCTGATGGCATTGGAGGACATCAACAACAACAAGATCAATGGAACTCTAGTACTCATGATGATCATCATCTCGCGAGAGATGAGACGGGGGTTAAAGGGATGAGTGGACTAGATGATCAAGGACTAAACTTGATCACACTTCTTTTGGAATGTGCTGTTGCTATATCAGTTGATAACTTGGGAGAAGCTCATAGGATGTTACTTGAGTTAACACAAATGGCATCACCATATGGATCCTCTTGTGCTGAAAGAGTAGTGGCTTATTTTGCCAAAGCAATGGCTAGTAGAGTCATCAACTCATGGTTAGGTATGTGTTCCCCTTTGATCAATTACAAGACTGTTCATACTGCTTTACAAGCCTTCAACAACATCTCACCATTCATAAAATTTGCACATTTCACCTCTAACCAAGCAATCCTTGAGGCATTTCATCGTCGAGACAGAGTCCATATCATTGATGTAGACATCATGCAAGGTCTACAATGGCCGGCTTTGTTTCACATCCTCGCCACTAATATGGAAGGGCCTCCACATGTTACAATGACAGGAATAGGTACATCAATGGAACTTTTGATTGAGACAGGTAAACAACTTTCCAATTTCGCCAAACGCCTTGGTATGTCATTTGAGTTCCATCCAATTGTGGGGAAAACAGGGGAAATCGACATATCAACGTTCAAAATTAGCAGGGGAGAGGCTATAGCCATACATTGGGTGCAACACTCTTTGTATGATGCCACTGGCCCTGATTGGAAAACAATGAGACTCCTCCAACAACTATCACCAAGAGTTGTGACACTAGTAGAACAAGAAATAGCACTAGGGGGTAGTTTCTTGGACCGATTCGTGGGATCCCTCCATTACTACTCAACCATATTCGACTCGTTAGGAGCCTTCTTGGAGAGTGATGATTCAAGTAGACATAGTGTCGAACACGGCCTACTTTACAGAGAAATCAATAACATATTAGCAATTGGAGGGCCATCAAGAAATGGGGAGGATAAGTTTAGGCATTGGAGAAGTGAAGTATCAAAAAATGGATTCATACAAGTGCCAATGAGTACAAATTCAATGGCACAAGCTCAATTGATACTAAATATGTTTCCACCAGCTCATGGTTATAGCCTAGTACAAGGTGATGGAACATTAAGGCTAGGGTGGAAGGATACTAGTTTGTTTACTGCATCTGCATGGACCTCTCCAAATTCTAGATAAGATTCATTTGGAATATGTACGTACTAACTATTGTTATCAGACAACAACAATATATCATACTACATTCTCACTGTTTATGCCGTTTCATCAACAACAATATATTAGTGGTCGACTATTATGCACGTTATTAAAATTCCTAGTTTGTTATATATGATAACTTTTTTGTGAGTAACAACCTTATTAAGTTAAGAAATTAGCGAATTTCATAGACCTGTATCAGAATTTTTACGTATATTTTTTATTTAGTAGTAATTTATTATACAAATATGCGCTTAATTAATGTACCATTATTGTTTAGCTCAAAATATAGTTTCATTCATCATTGATATATATATATATACCTAACTTGCTTGTACATAGTACCAATTATCATAAGCCATAGTATATATAGTGACATTATTGTTTAGCTACATATATAGACTATGTAACATAGGCCATAGTCTAGTGGCATTATTTAATGCTTAGGGGAATTTACTGATTCTGGTTCCTTGTGTATAACTTTTAAACCTAATCCTTCGGGATGGTTCGGTTGATTTAGAGGGTGGTTATCCACACGAATAATATCCACACGAATGATCCAAAATCGATCCCTCCTCAATGTTTTCGTTGAGCTTGTAGCATAGGGCTTGCCTAGTGCGGTTTACATCTCTTTTGTGGTTTGAAGGCTATTACACAGTGGGAGTTTATCCAATGCACACAAAATGCTCACTCGAAAAATAGAAATTGTGACAGAAGTTATAACGCCCGCTGTTTATCCTAGGGTAAAAAATCTTTTGAACCTTGACACATGGAATACAAAAAATTAACGGTAATTAATTATATTACCAAACTTATTGCAATTACAATTTACGTACATTTTATCATCCCCTTCCGAAACTAATTCTAGCTCATGATCTCCTTGATGTCCGATGCCCAATGACAAATTAGTTACTCTTTCGTTTCATATAACTTGATCCGTGTTGATTTGACAGATTTCTTAAGAAAATTTTAATAAAAAATGTATTTTATTAAGTTATATATTATTTAATACGAAGAATAGTATGAGAAAAAAATAATAAAATAATCTTAAATTTGCTAAAACAAAAAAAAAATGAAACAATTATTTTTGATATAAGAACCAACTAAAATAAACGGAGGGAGTAGGTAAACCAATAGTATACAAATAGCTAGTGTGTCAAAGAAGTCATAATTTCAATCTAAAGAATGAATTAGCAAAATTAGATGGTTAATTATTATAATATGTACAACAGTATACATAGTCGGAGGGTTTACTCCGTACACATGAAGTGCTCACCTGAAAAATAAAATTTATAACGATGGTAAATTAGTCTGATTAAAAAAAACAAAAATAAATTTGCATCATTGAATGAGTCATTTACAATTCTTTTTCGTAGCAATGACTTGATAAGTTGTCAATTTCGCAGTTGGATAGAAATTTCATGGACCAACCACGACGATCTACTAATCCTAAATATTTTTTTAATAAATTATTTAATTGAAAGATTAGAAAAGGTCTAAAACTTTGGACTACCAACTCAACTAAAAAATCTGAACCAAATAAATGTAAATATAAAATACAAGACAATGCAATAAAATAATTCCACACATATAGCCTTATAGGAAAAATATTAAAATTAAAATAGAGGAGAATTGATGATGACGATTTAGAATCTTATTGTGAATCTATCTTACACAAATTTAATTATCTTTTCATGCAGAAGTAAAAAAAGTCAAAGACCAAAACAAAATAAAAATATTCACCTCAAGATATTGATAAATTGATATTGAATAAATTTTATAAAAATTTATATAATTTTAAAAATTTTATAATTTTATTTATCACTTAAAGTCAGCAATAAATCGTGTCAAATACAACTTGTTATATATTGTTTTATCAAATTCATCGTCATGTAACGATCAATTATCTAACATTCCTCATTTTCATCTTTACTTAGATTTAATGATTTTATTTTATTTTATTTTATTATCCTCCCTTTTTGTACTAATTTTATCATGTAAAAAAATAATTATTCATTAATAATAAATTATTAATATATGATATTACTTAGGGATAATTGTATAGAATGACAAACTAATTATATAAAATAAATATAGTAGCTCCCATTAATTTATTTGTGTTCCATAGCAAACTGTTTGTCAGTCCCTCTCTCCCTCATATTCTCGCTCGCCACTCTTCCTCTCTCGCTCGCCTCTCTCGCTTTATACGATAAAATTGTATAAATTGTGTTTCTAATTGTATAAAGCGAGAGAAACTTGTATATACACATGCAAATACATATATCTCTGTCTTATACACTTATAATTATACAATAAAAGTACTTCCCTGCTCAATTCTCTTTTGTCTTTCTCTCTTTCTCATTTTATACAAATTCAAATTGTATATAATTTCTCTCTTTCTCGTTTTATACAATTCGATTCAATTGTATATTCCCTGCCCAAGTCTCTATTGCCTTTCTCCCTTTCTCGTTTTATACAAATTCAAATTATATATAATCGTCCTATACACTTATAATTATACAATTCATTTTATATACTTCATTTTATACAATTCTCTGCCCAAGTCTCGATCTATTTCTCGTTTTATACACTTCGTTTTATACAATTCGCTTCAATTGTATATGTATAGCGAATTATACATATATATGTTTGCTATGGAGCACAATTATGCAAACTTTGTTATAACATACAAATATGAATTTTATATTTGATATATATGAAAGTTGTCATATTATTTAACAATAAAAAACGACACAATATATCTAAACATAATATTTATCAAAATAATATAATATAAAATGGTACATAACAAAATAATACGTAACATCTTCTTTAAAAAAAATAATTCAGTTTATATTAGATTTTATTTCCTTAAATTAAGTAGTGAATAAATTTGTAACCTTATAGAGTAATCTCAATTTTACCAAATTCGGACCCGCACGTTGTACAAAACTATTAATTCATACAATTATTTCGTTTTTTTCCTTTTCTTTTCAAAACAGTCAATAATCATTTTCCCTTTTTTTCGTGGAAAAAAAAAAAGCTGCTTTTGTTTTTCTCTTTTTCCCCAATTGTCGCTAATTTGTCCCCTGTTTTTCTTCATCTGCAAATGAAGCTGAACCAAATCAACAAAAATACATGTATATATCGGTTCGCATATTGATTATGCAAAAAAAGTTGATCAATGGGGATCGGTGATTTTTGTTTTATGAATTAGGGTTTCAATTTCTTGTCGGTATTTCAAAATGGTAACCGATTGACAATCTTAATTGGTTCTGAGTTGAGAATCATAGCTCAAGATTAGTTTTTTAAGTTGAAAACGATAATTGGTGTTTTCCATTTCTGGGATTTGATCCATAACTGGCTGTTTTTTTGGATTTTTTTTTTTTGTTGTTGATACGTATATTGGGTGAAAATTCGAATAGGAACGTGTGATTGTTGCTGTTGAAATATTTGGTTGTTGAAATCTTGAAGTGGAGTTGTTCAGTTACCATGGATCATGTTGTGGGTGGGAAGTTTAAGTTGGGAAGGAAGATCGGAAGTGGGTCTTTTGGTGAGCTTTATTTAGGTATGTTATTAGGTTTATGGCTTTAATTGCGTTGGATTTGTTTCGATTATTGACTTCGTTGCTGGTATTTGACCTATGTTTTCTTAGTTGTAGCTACTCATATGTGATTCTGCTTAATTTGATTCAGGTGTGAATTTACAGAATGGAGAAGAAGTTGCCATTAAGCTGGTATTTTACCGCCAACCAAATATGCCGTGTTTCTTTACTAGTTACTTTTTTCATGAAAAATCACTGTAGGAATGAGTGTGAGTTTTGGAGACCTTGTGTACATTAAGATTTGTCTTGAAATAAGAAATTATTTAGTTTTGGAATGAAATGGACCAGAATAGAAGACGGGAATGAATGAGGATTCATCTTTTTCAATCAATCCTAATTAGTTGTAATTGAGGCAAAGTTGAACAACTGACTGACTGGCTGGGGAATTTGTGCTGCTATGTTGTTTATTATGTTTGTGTAATGTCTAATGCATTTATTGTTAACTTGATGTTTAGCTCATCTTTAGTATCATTAGAGTTTTGTCATGGTAACCTATTTAGTCTATTCAGATATAATGGGTTGAGTGGATTGGAAAATCCTTGTTTACCATAATTACCTTGGTAATCACATTACTTTAAGTTGTATATCAGTTGTTAGATTTCTCTAGTAATAATTAAGCATGAGAGCAAGCATAATTGTTCTATTTTGGTTGAATGATCTATTGAAATGTATAGAATAGAAACATTTGTAACTTGGGAAATCTGAAAGTATATGTTTTGAGTTGTGTAAATGACTTAATTTTCTAAAACTGGTTTTTTTTGTCAAGTAACGACATTACTTAAGGGTTCCTTTTTTTCCCCGCTAACCTTGCTTCTGCTCACATCGATTTCTCTATCGGGTATCTGTTACCCCTACCAACACAGGGACCGAGTAACTCTCTCACCGAGGCTTGGACAGATTGAAAGAATCACCTAGCATTTTATTTTTCATCACTTCATTGACAACTATGTTGCACCTTTGGATGCTTAGAAAATGCTCTTTTTTCCTTGGATTAATATCTAAGCATTTTCACCAGTAAATATGTATATGTTGAAGAGTTCGGAAAGCAGCAATCATACCTGACAGTCACCTTCTGCGTTCTGTGGTATCATAACCTGTGGAGAAAAAAACTATTTTTTTGTCTTTCATGATGCTCTTGGAAATTGAAAGCAAGACTAGGTCTATTGTTTATTAGCTGAAATATTTGTTGAGCAAAAATACATCTAACCAGTTTTTGTGCTGTCTCACATCAAAAAATTTTACTTGATAAAAAAATAAATGCCGAGCATATAGTAAATGACATATTTTAATGGGAGTTGAAGACTCTAATGGTTGCTGCAACAGTACTATTCTCACTATATGTTCATGAATTCATTCTCTTGGTACTGTATATCAGGAATCTGTCAAAACAAAGCACCCTCAACTGCACTATGAATCAAAAATATATATGCTTCTCTCAGGAGGAAGTAAGTGTTCCTCCCTCACTTAAGTAAACCTCATTGCAAAAAGATTTTAGAATGAGAATGCCATATGTTCTGATCGATCTTCTTATCTATGCCATTCTGATGTAGCTGGAATTCCCAACCTTAAATGGTTTGGAGTCGAAGGTGAGTACAATGTAATGGTCATAGACCTTCTTGGACCGAGCTTGGAAGACCTCTTCAACTATTGTAATAGGAAGCTTTCGTTGAAAACAGTGTTGATGCTTGCAGATCAGCTAGTAAGTACTTCTTCTTTCACATTTTAAAGAAAATCACTGTTGTTCCTGTTTGCTTATTCATTTTAGGGTAATAATCTTGGGGTATGTGTCTTTCAGATTAATAGAGTTGAATACATGCACTCAAGAGGATTTCTTCACCGTGACATAAAGCCAGATAACTTTCTGATGGGCCTTGGTCGCAAAGCAAATCAGGTTTTGGTTCATTTCTGTCAGAATTTTGTGAATGAATGGAGTTTATTCAAGTCAATGTTTTTCTTATAAAGAGAGGAAAAATTAGTATTTGCTTTTTTTTTTTCAGATGATCTAATTTTTAAAAAATTGTAAATAATTATTTGGTCATTGTGTTGGATGAATAGTGGCTCAGTTCTTATTCTTTATGTTTGTTTCAAATGGATCTTCTATGCTGCTTGTAGGGATGTCAATGTGGCGGGGGCGGGGTGGAGCGGGTTTGGGTCATATGCGGGGTGGGGTGGGTTTGACTTTATGCGGGTATGGGGCGTGTTGAAACACTTCTGTAAAAAAATAGTGTGTTTGTGGAGTGGCCGAGTGGGTTGCAGTTTCTTCTCCTAATTTCGTCCCTGTAACATAGCTTTATTTTCCTTTAAAAGGTTACATAATATATTAATTTGATACTTTTAGTGGAAGGACAGGAAATATTTCCTAGTCATATTTGCTGGGTTTATAAGCTCATTACACTGAACGTGAGAACAAAATTATACACAGTAACAAAATGATAAGAAGAATGAGAAAAGGAGAAAAGGAGGAGAACAAAATAGGATACAAAGTAAATAATTCTGAAACTAACAATAATAATGAGAGAAACTATCGCTTTGGTTTAGTGTTTAATTTGATTGTTGGTATCTTTAATGGTTCTGATTGGTTGTTTCAAATTAATTTTTTTTTAGCCTGAAACAAGTAAATTGTTATTAACTTACTAATTAAATAGTATCTAAGTATAGTAACTATATTAACAACTGCATGGATAGAGAAAAAAAAATGAACTGAGATATTGAAATTTGAGGCAAGTTATAATTGCATGATTTAGACAAATGAAAATGAGAATAATTAAGTGGTGTGGATTTATGCCGGGTGGGTTTATTTGGGGTGGGGTGGAGTGGATTAAAAATGCTTAAAAAAATGGTAGGCGGGGTGCTTTTTTTTTGCGCGGTAAGCTCAAGCCACCCCACATCCGCATCACACCGCCGCAATTGCCACCCCTAGCTGCTTGGTTTCTGATAATCGAACTCGTTGTGGGGTGTGTAGTACCTTGGTTAATTTTCAGACTCAGGCTGACTGAAGTTCATTAAATGTAGTTGTATTTTGGAAATAAAATTAAAGAGTGTATTTTTCTCTTTGAAACTAAACCAAGTTCAATTGTTTTCCTTATGTTGCAATATTTTTTGTTTATATAAAATGAAACTTATATATGGAGGGAGTCCGGGGTTGAATTTACTGGTTGATCGTCCCATTCAGTGTCTTGTACTTTGAAGTGCTAATCATGTGCTATATGGAGGATGTTTGAGCTTATGAAATCAATAATTAAGATATTACTACTTTCTCCATAAATGGATTTGCTATAATATGGGATTTACTTCTGATTTAGTTGCTGAAAGTTTGAGTTATGTCCTTCGGAGAGGTATAAGGAATCAATATGGAATCGAGGACTTTATGTTATGATGATACTTGAATTGTGTATGTGACATCGTGATAAGATTTTTAATGAATGGCTAATTAATGAGTGGGTTTGAGTTGTAGACTTAAATTTCATCATTAAGTCCAGTTTTGTTTTCCTTGTAACAAAACCAGTCCATTGGCTTCCAAAATTGCGATGTTGAAGTTAAAGCTTAAAGGAAACAAAGTGTGTGATGTCAAGGTTTTTCCTAATGTTCCCAATTCTTAATACAAATGACAGGTGTATGCAATTGACTTTGGACTTGCCAAAAAGTATAGGGACCTCCAAACTCACAAGCATATACCCTACAGGTAACACTCTCTAACCGCTTTGTTACTCTATTAATCCTTGCAACTATTGATGTTCTTTTTCTGAATGCTTTTGACATTGATTTTGAACAGCTAGCACACTAACTACTAGTGATTGTTCAACATTGCTTCTGAATGATTCCTTTTGGCTAGATGCCTCTTTAGGTTATTAGCTGGTCAAATCTAACCCCCATCACTACCGCCATTGTATTTTTGGATTTCATCAGCGCCCTGTCCTTAGTATAGACATACCGGAATGGAGCTGATCATCCTTTCTGCTCAAACATGTTGCGTCCCCTGGATGCCAATAATGAAACCTCTTTTTTCTTTTCTTTTTTTAAATTGGTAATGTTGGATGGCAACAATGAATCTTATTATCACTTGATTTTTTCAAAAAAAAAGTAAAAACAGTGAAAAGGAACCATATTTATCCTCGTTTTTCAAGTTTATGGAACTGTGTGTCCTCTTTTAATGTACATTAATATTGCCAATTAATTAATATCAGTCGCTGGTATTTGGTTCTTAACTGCTTATATTTGGTGCCCTTGCTATATCATTTTGTTGATCACAATATGAATTTGTTTGAGCTGACTGACATTACTGCATTTGAGAAAAAATTCTACTCTTTAATATTATCAAGCTCCAGTGTAACGAGTTCCGAGTAAATTGTGACAATCTTATCCTTGTTTCCTTTCTGTGTTCCTAATGAAAGAGAAGTCAAAAGGAAAATATTGAGAAAAGACTTTACACTGGTCAATTTTTTGTCTTATTATTCTTTGATTTGTTCAATTTGTGAGAAATATGTGTCTTAGCTGCCTTTTACATGGTATTATGTCAATAAATTTTCTCAGGGAAAACAAGAATCTGACCGGCACAGCTCGCTATGCAAGTGTCAACACGCACCTTGGAGTTGGTAGGTTAATAATGTTTAGGTTGTCAAGTAACTGCTGGTATGGTAAGCCAGAGATTCAATTGTAACTGATAAAACATGTGTCTTGTTTTTTCCCCTGGCAGAGCAAAGCAGAAGAGATGATCTGGAATCTCTGGGTTATGTGCTTATGTATTTTCTTAGAGGAAGGTTGGATTTTATCACTTTTTTCTTTTTGTTATTGTTTCTGACCAGTTCCTATGCATTTGCAAATTTATGGACATGTTCATGACTTGATGACAAGTTTTGCTTGCTCAGTCTTCCATGGCAGGGATTGAAAGCTGGTACTAAGAAGCAGAAATATGATAAAATCAGTGAGAAGAAGATGTTGACACCAATAGAGGTACTATATATGAGTACTAATGTTTCTTGATGATGTCATCTTCACCACTGTTGTGACTCTGACTGCGTGTTTTCTCACAAATGGACGTCCTTTTGTCAATTGTGATAGAATTACCTTAGAATACACTCCTTATTGTCAAGATAGGTGGTTTAAGATGTACTTATACCAAAAATGGATGATTGAAAAATGTATTTATCTTATTAAGCCAATTGTTATCTCGTCCAGCCTGTCTTGCCTTTAATGTATATTATCTGCTGATGATGTGAGTGATCAGATGAGTAAATTGACACAGGATTTGATGATGTTTCTAACAGGTGCTTTGTAAATCATATCCGTCTGAGTTCATATCATACTTCCATTATTGTCGGTCATTACGGTTTGAAGATAAACCTGACTATTCATATTTGAAGAGGCTTTTTAGGGACTTGTTTATTCGTGAAGGTATATTTGTAATTCTCTCACTTTTACTATTTCAGTCTTAAGTTGTCTGAGCCGTAACAGTTGGGCCGAGGGTCTATAGGAAACAACCTCTCTACCTTCTCAAGGTAGGGGTAAGGTATGCATATACACTACCCTTCCAGGCCCCAGGCCCAACTTGTGAGATTACTTTGGTTTTTGTTGTTGTAAGTATGTGTGGTGATCTCTCCATCTCAACTTTTTCACTGGTGCAGGTTATCAGTTTGACTATGTGTTTGATTGGACCATTTTGAAGTATCCTCAGATCGGTGCCAGCTCTAGAGGACGTGTAAGTGCTTGTAAAAATTGTTTTGACTGTTGTTGAAAATCTGTTCTTAGATTGTTTAAGGTGGAAGTGTGCATTTTTTTGGCCACCAGAATATTAGTGGAAGTGCGCCGCTAAATGCTGTGCCATCTGCTGAAAGACCGGGAAGGACATCAGGTAATTTCCTTGACCTGAAGTTTTGGACTTGTTGTAATCCTTTTCTGACTTTTAATTTCTTAGATGATATGCCCAAAATTATGAGCTAGCATGTACTTCTGTTTGTTTATTCAAATGGTGAATGTTTGGAGATATGTTTTTCATGTAAAAGCCGAATACTGAGTTTGCAGCTACTGAATTTATCATTGTTTGATGCTTGGCATGTAATCTAGTGGGACAGGATATTCGGGACAGGTTTTCTGGTGCCGTTGGAGCATTTTCCCGGAGGAATGCTTCTGGTTCTGGTAGGCATGGGGAACACTCCAGACACAAGACTTCAGATGATATACCTTCATCTAAAGATGTGGTATTGATCCTTCTCTTTCTGAAAGCTATTAAAGTAACTTTTTTCTCAGTGGGAATGGAGAATATTATCGGTTTGCAGCTTTTAATGCTTAATTAGTGAATTACAGTTTAGGATCTCATATATAGTAAACAACAATAGCAACATACTCTTGGTAGGTTACAGCTAAGTTGCTCGGACTCTCCAAAATGTTGCCGCACTCGTGTCGGATCCTTTAAAAATACACTACTTTTGGAGGATCCCACACTCAGCCCTTGACATTTTCGAAGAGTCCGAGCAACATAGGGTTACAGTGTACTCCAAACCTGACCTCTACCTCATAGGTAGAGCGGCTGTTTCTGATAAACCCCTGGAAAACAGTCTAGAAAACGAAGTAATGGAAATAAAGGAACTAGATACAGTAATTAAACAATAGATAGTAGCAAAGCAATACTATAATCAAACTACATGAAAGAACATGTAATAACATAAATCGAAGAACAAGAAACAATAGTAGTACTACACAACTACTAGAATCGACAGCAAGTTAATACACTCTTACCTACTAGTGTGGAAACACTCCTAACTACTATCCTTCTACCCCGAATCCAAGTCCACACTTTCCGATCTAAGTTGATATCCTCGGTGAGATACAATTGTGTCATGTCTTATCACTTCTCCCCAATACTTTTTCGGTTAACCTCTACTTCTCCAGAATCCATTCATAGCCAACCTCACACCTACGCACTAGGGCATTTGTGCATCTCATTACATGCACGAATTATCTCAACCTCATTTCCCGCATCTTGTCTTCCATCTAAGTCACTCCCTTGTCTCGGATATCTTTATTTTTAATCTCATCTCTCCTAGTATACCTACACATCCATAGTAGCATCCTCATCTACGCCCTGTTCATTTTCTGAATGTGAGAGTTCTTGATCAGCCAACACTCCACCCCATACAACAAAGTTGGTCTAAACACCACTTTGTAGTACTTATCTACAAGTTCGTATATAGTCCGTCTTTGAAATGATTGTTTTTTCAGTAAAAGAGTAAAATTGACTGTAAAATCATTTTAAGAAGTATATGCTTATAATTTTACAGCAAGCTGATTCAGATAGAGGCCGTACCTCAAGAAATTGCAGCTCGTCTAGAAGGGCTGCAATTTCAAGCAGCAGACCGAGCTCTTCTGGTGAACCTACAGAGAGTCGCTCAAGCAGCAGATTAGTGTCAAGCAGTGGGCGCTTATCTGCCACACAAAGGATTCATTCTGGAGCTGAACCGAAACCATCACTGTTCTCCCGAACTTCAGTTACGAAGGGCAGCCGAGATGACCCTCTTCGGAGCTTTGAGCTTCTTTCAATCAGGAAGGAAAGGGATGCACTTGTAAAGAGAAATCTTCTCGTTGTTTGAATCTTGTGATCCTATAAAAGGCTGTCTCTGTGCTGTAAATTGAAATTTTCTACATGAAAACTAAAGCTTAATCCAACTTTCCATTATAACTTGGTGTTGTTTTACCTGAAGAGTTTCTGGTCACTGTAACGCTATTTAGCCTCATCCAAAGAAGTGATGAGTATTATGTACTAAGTTATATATTAAATATTTGATGATGATGTACCAATGTGTGATGGAGAAATTCTGTTCGAGGTTCTACTGATGATTATAACTACCAGCATGAAGCTAGACCCAAATCAACATTAATTGCTCGTAACAATACAACTCCTAATCTCTCCCATAATTTGCTTTTGGAATATGACATGAACAAGTTAATGAAAAAACAAAACTGTACTGGAGATTTCTCTTCTTTATGATTAAACCTTCTTTTCTTTGTATATTTTGCAGCCTAATGTTACCTAACTCATCAGATGACATATTTATCGGTAATATGTACTTCTTTTAGTTCGCTTAATGTATCAATGATCCACTAGTCACAAAAACAAAGTATGCATCTCATTGGAGATTTTTATGGTTTATCGAGGCATGAAGCTTATCAGTAACTAAAAATGGTGACGTTTTTAGTAGCCAACTTAGAACATGTACAAAATGATCTCCAAGATTTGACCCAAAAGCAAACTATGTTTAGTTTTCTTCATCACCAAGTTATATGCTTGAAATCATGTGGTTAGTGTTACACCAAGAGCTTGGCCAAAACTAGACCTCAATAGAGATGAGATAGAAATCATGGTGACAAGAAAGAGTTTTTGACGATATAGGACATCAAGCAATTTCAGGAAATAAGGAGCAGATGAGCAGAAGTTGGTAGCTTCCCATCAATAATTAAACAAAAAATCTCAGACAAAAGTGAACTCAAAAAGTCTTAAATATTGCAAGGCATGAAATATAACACATCCCTCAAAGCTAAACAAAATACAAGATCCAAAAATCCTATATATCACTGTCACTGATCAGATAGTTCTCAGGCAGCAGTCTTCTTGAGCTTTGCAAGCTCCTGTCTCACAACTCCAGCTCTCTGCAATGTCAAAATACATGAATCAGGTCTTGCTAGGAGAAAGTAAAACAAGGTTAAGGAAAACAGCAATTCAAAAACAACAGTGCATTAGGATTTTAACTAGTAACACAACAAGATGCACGTTCAAATGTTGATCTAGGCATCTAGCAGGTACTGGAAACTCGGCCTAGTAATTTATATCCAGAAACTGACTCTACATTCTTTGGATGGATGATTGGGTGCACAGATAACAAAATGAAGCTAACTTAAATAGTGAGCATAACCGCACCTTAATCTTTGCCAGCATAAGCTTGAACCTGTCAAAATCGTTAAGTGCAGCTCTCCTCTTCTGCACTATCAACTTCCTTCCCCATGAACTGCTCTCCCACTTGTTCTTCACATCTGGAGAAACCAGATAAATCGAGGTTTATTCTCCTTCTAAAGAAAATGGAAGTGCTAAACCAATTGCCGAATTACAACTCATAGAATTTCAAAAAGAACTAGTAAGGACCACTCACCAGCAGCTTCCATAGCCTCAACCAGCGTCTTCTTCTTTGGAATTCTTTTGATGTCAATTTTGATATCTGTAAGTGAAAGCCTCTTGAAGTTCATCTGGCTTCTCACCATGTCTGGAGCATCAACAAGAGCCTATAATTACAAAAAGTAAGTGAAAATGAGTACATTTACTTCATTTATCTAGGGTATTTTGGCACTGGTCAAGGCAAACTACCAACTATACAAATTAGAGTAAATCATACAATGTTACCACTTCATTTTCAGGGGTAAGATATATAACTTCTATTCTACAAAGTAAAAGAAACAAGAAAACAAACACATTTCATCTAAAAGCTAAACCAAAACAAACAGGGAGGTAGGAAGAGTTTTCCTACATCACCAGAAAATAAGTCTTGTTATGGAAAACAAGTAGAGAATATTTTCTACATATCAAATATTACCTCTTAAATAAAGCACAAAACTGATCCTATTTTAATGGAGCTATGAGGTTACTCAAAACCCTAAACAACTGTACAAAGAAAAACTACATTCTGTTCCACACAACACATGCTTAACAACCCTATATCACTAGAACAACACAAAGTCAATAACACACAAGAATGACTATATCCCTTGAAAATATTAAGCATAGTATTTTTGTGAATCATAATACAAGGCCTCAGTCAATATTTGCTTAATCAAGTTAAAATGATCAGACAATGTAGGCATATAATAATATTCCATCATAGGCCTTATATTAGATCCTCCAAAAAACAAACTTGCAAAAAGCAACACAACACTAAAAAAATCAAATCTTTACTTCTCTTCAAACCAAACATTTATAATCAGAACAATGGTGGGCATTATTTTCTAATTATAGGCATCCACAGCCCACATTTGAAATATTAACCTCTAAAATAACACAGAAAATTGATATAATATTAACAGAACATTCAGATTATTCCACTTCCCTACACAGCTTTACAAAGCAAAACAGCATTTCATTCCTCATAAACAATCTAAACATGATATTCTTGCTGAATCATTAAAATAAGGCCTCAGTCAACATTTACTCAATCAAGTTAAAATGATCAGACAATGTAGGCATATTATAATATTCCATCATAGGCCTTATATTAAATCCTCCAAAACAACTTGCAAGAATAAAAACACGGAACAAAAGAATCAAATCTTTATTTTTCTTCACAATAATATAGCAAGCAGCTCCAAATTGTGAAGAAAACAATTTACCCTATTTTGGTCGATGACGTCGACGATAACAACGAGCCTTCCATAATCCTTTCCATAGTTGATTAGGGCTACCCTTCCAATCTCCACGAACCTCTTGAACGGCTAAAACAACAAAACCAAATACATAAATTATCAAATTCGAACACATTTATGCACTTCAACATGTGAAAAAAAAGAGTTAAGTTTGTATAGACTCACCATTTTCGGCGATCTGAAGGAGTAGAAGCGCTAGCAGACTGCAAATGGAGAAGCTGGGAGGACTAATATACTGCTAGGGTTTTTCTATGTACTGACATGGGCTTAGGCCCAAAATTTGCTATTGGACTGTGAATAGCCCAATATTCTCAAAAATGGATAAAGTGGGCTAATCACTTTTTGGACCTTATTCAAAAGTTAGTTTATCATTAAAATGGAGAAAATACATAAATTCCTTCTGAACTTGTCCGCATAATTCACTTTAACACTTTAACTTTACGTAATTATTTATCCCTTAACTCATTTCAAGTGAATTTAGTATCACCTTAGCAGATGATGTGGCAAAAAAATTAAAGACGCGTACGTTTTTTCTTTTTGAAAAAAAAAAGATCCACTATATTATAATGAAAAAAACAAAAAAAAAAACCCACCTACCCCTTTCTCAAACCCCACATCCC
This sequence comes from Solanum lycopersicoides, assembly GCA_022817965.1. Taxonomy (NCBI): domain Eukaryota; kingdom Viridiplantae; phylum Streptophyta; class Magnoliopsida; order Solanales; family Solanaceae; genus Solanum; species Solanum lycopersicoides. The sequence goes on along the minus strand of CM040626.1, from coordinate 99,633,297 downwards.
TGCTTGTCTTTCTTTTTGAAACTCCCAAGTTCCACCGCATCCTACCCTAACATCGACCCATCCTCTTTTCTCATTCATCAAACTCTACATTATACATTTTTTGGTTATACAAAAATAGAAAATCACATTCAAGACCCACATAATTTTATACCTGAATATGTATTAAGAAGTGAAATAAGTAAAGCAACAACAAATCTAAAAAATTAGCATAATAATTTTGCATAAATTTAAAATCGTCATTATAGATATGAATTGATAGTTTCATTTAGTTGGTGCAAAAATGTATGGTGACTAATATAAGTATTGATGGAAGTAATAGTAAATAATTACAAAGCAATGAAAAATAAAATGAATCAATCAATATGAAATTTTGGATCTTAAGAAATTGACCCAAATGAAATAATGAAAAGGGTGGGTGAAGAGTGAAAAATAAATTTTTTAAAAGATGTGGAAAAGTAAAAAAGTAATAATTAATTATTTGACATGTCATCGATGTGGCATTGAGGTGTCACTTAGGTGGAGCGCGTGCACTTCACCCATGTATATAAAACTGGTATTGTATATGTAAGGTGTTATTTAATTCATTTGCAAAAAAATTAGGGGGATAAATAATTACTCGTAAAATTAAAGTACTAAAGCGAGTTTTGCTACCAAGTTCAGGGAAGATTTTATGTATTTAACCTTTAAAATGGAAATTTTGCGTAAGAAGGCAAATATGTGATACGTATTTAAAAAGAGAAATTTTGCATAAGAAGGCAAATATGTGATATGTATTGTATATAGCATAGTGTGTTAAGAGTTCAAAAAGAACTATTGGAATTTGAAATGTGAAGTTCAAACTCCAAGAAAGATTTAGGCATAAATATAATGTGTTCTTTAACTGAGTCATAAAGATTATCTATGTTCTTTAATTTTGTGTGAACATAAGTATACATTTAAATTTATATAAAGTTGAATAAATATACGGACCGTTCTACATGATATAATATATGTCATGCATGGCATAATACGAATCAATTCTAGCATATTTCACGTGAATTGTCATGTAAGATGGGTATGTCTACTTGTTCAATTTTATAGAAGTTTAAGTATTTATTTGTACAAATTCAAATTTAAGATCGTATATATCAGCCCAAATCAAGTTAAAAGGCACGTTCATGTATTAGATCAATATTTTAAGATTTTCTATAGTTACACTTGCGCCATTGTGAGCTCTAAGAAATTTAGTGTTTATGTGCTAGTTTTTGTATAATAAAATATAAGTGATCCAATTTATTTAAATATGAATCAAAAAGAGTAAATAAATCATAAATATGAGTTTAATATTTTATGAGGTCATATTGAAAGCTAGTTTCTCCAATTGATTAAATTTTATTCCTTTTTCTCTTTGGGCAACTTGATTAACTACTAACTTGGCGGATTCTCTCGTTACTCATGATTTCTCTCGATTGATAACCTCTAATAACATGTTAACTCAATCTATTTTTTATTAAGTACAAACTAATGATATGTTTGCCAAAAATACTTACTCTGCATCCTATATTTTAGATAAACTTAAGTAATTTAACATTTAATTACAAAATAAATTGAGAACACATACTATTTGATCAATTTTAAGGAGCACAAGTTCATATTACCACAAAAATATATATATATATATATATATATATATATATATATATATCTTGCATTTATTAATTTAGTATAAATACAATATACTTTAAAGTTATTTTGAGTTAATTTATTAATAATATCAAATAATATACATTACATCTAGCATGACGTAATAATCTTAAAAAGAACATCTTAAAAGGCAAAAAAATAGATATTTTCTCCTAACTTTTAAAGAAAAACTTGTGAAAAGAACATCAAACTCCAATTAGAAGAAAACAAAAACATTCTCAAAGGGTCTGTTCAGTATCAAATGTTTTTCAATTATTTCAAGTTTATTTGATTAAATTTTTTGAATTTTTTTAAAGAAAAATATGTTCCTTAGAAATGACAGTAAAAGTAGGAACAAATAAGTTTCATAAGTGAAATTTCATATTGATTGTGTCATCCCATCCTTCAACACACTTCATCTTTACCCAAAATCTGTAGCCTCATATCATTCAATTGGAGAGTCAGAATTTTCAATAAAATGATTCAAAATTCAAATAGTAAACACACGCAAAATTTAGAGAGATCAACATCTACTACTATATATACATAAATAATAATTCTAATTATATATACTACTATATTATTATTTACTTACTAGTTTTTTTTTGAAAAAAAACATGTATCAAACTAAAAAAATTGAGAGTAATTATTTTAAATATTTTTCATTTTTCCTGTCCACTGTTCATTCATATATTTTCTAACAACCTTAAAATCTGATTGCTATTTCAACCATAAAATATTTTGAATAAAAAGTGGAAATTTGAGAATAACGTCAATTTCTCATCTTCCCTGTTTCATTGTACAAATCGAATCAAGACAATAAATACAAATTAAAAAAAAGAAAAAAAGCCAGCAAGTCAATCTATTCAAATTTATCTTCATCATATTCAATACAGGTACTTGAAACTTTCAAATATTATTTGCATTTCAAATTCAATCTCTATATTTATCTTTCTATGTTGAAATTTTAGCGATCTTTAGTTTTGTAATTTCTTATTTTGCTTAACGAAGACATGGGTAATTCTAAGTCATCCATTGATTTCAAGAATGATGGTAGGTTATATGTTTGATGAAATGTCTGAATGAGTCTGTTGTATGAGTTTTTTTTTTCTTCTTAAAGTGGATGAATTGTTCAGTTTTCTTCCCCTGTTTTGGATTGATTGTGGGGTTTGTGTTTTGAATTGACAGGTGTTCGTGCTATGAAGAATTCTTCTTCAGAGGAGCTAGACAGTTACTATCCTGTTAGGCCTGAATGTCTAGCTGATGTTCCCAAGACCCGATTCAAAGCAAGGGTGTGTTGAAAAAATATCACCTTTTTCCCTTTTCTATGCTACTTTACTATATCTGATTCTGTTCTTTGTTGTTCTTATTCATTTGGTGTGTTATCTTCATATTGACAGAGTTAAATGTGTCTTTTTTCCTTTTCGTTGATTCTTTGACATTAATGTCTCTCGTCTGGTTTAGAAACTATGCCATTTCCGTCTTTTTTAGAAAATCATTATGGTGTCTTTTTCCTTTTCCTTGATTCTTTGACATTAATTTCTCACATCTGGTTTAGAAACTCATGCCACTTTGTCTTTTCTAGAAAATCATTGTCCATGCTTTGATGGTGTAGTTGTTGGGGAGATTCGCACAAATAGAATCGTCTAAGACAGTTATTTAACTTTGGCCCTCTTTTAAGTTTTGCATGATTATTTGGCGGGGCATAACGTTGTACATGCACCGGACAAAACATGTTATGCCCTGCCCAAAGTTATTCCACGTGGTGTTATATCTGCAGAAATTTTTGAAATGGGGACAAAAGGTAAATACCAGGCTTCAAAAGAAACACTGGGTGGAAATTCTTGTAGTTGTTTTATTTGGTCCGTTGGGGGTTGCTAAATGCAAATATGTTTAATCAATCAATTAGGTAAATAGTTGAATGATGGCAAAAGCCAGAGTTTTTTTGTTGACATTTGTCTTATTCCTTTTGAAGAAATAAGTGTTATTATTAGCTAGCTGTTTGTGATATCTTCAAGGATAATAGATGCTTATGACACAACTAAGATCCTTACTGTGCTTTTTTTACACTGTTTGGACAGGTAGGAAAAACTCTTAGTGAAAGAAGATGGAAAGCTGCATTCTCTAAAGATGGTTATTTGGATATAGCTGGTGTTCTTCGACGAATACAACGAGGGGTATACCTTTTCTGCCATTATTCCTGTATTGTATACCACATTCACATTTTCCTTTGGATAAGTGTAATTTTGAGTCAAATGTATTGCTTTACTGGTTCCTGTATTTAAACAATTAAGAGCAGGTATGGAAGATGAGAATTGGATCTTTCAAATAAGCAATTTTTGTATAACAACTTAATTTTAAATTGAGAGCGCTCTGCAACAGAGACAAGCAAGTGACTGAAAGCTGACTTCAACTTGCAATTATTATCTTACTCCTATAAAACAGTTCGGGTTCATATTCGGAGACAGCGTGTAGTTTCCTCGTAAAGTACTGAAGTTTTTATGTATTGTGACTGTGTTTAATGGTTGATTTCTTTGGAAGATTCTACTTGAGGTAGATTGATGTTTTGGAAATTCTGAATAGTCATACTGAAGGTTTTAGCTATTGTGGAAGCTGGAAAGGTTGAAGATGTACTTTCTTTGGTTTGGAGAGAATTTCAGAAAGTCATTCTCTTCTTTCTAAAGCTGCGCAAGGCGGCCCCCAGAACAAAGCCCACCCCTCTTTTCCCCCCTTTAATGAAGGACCCTCGCCTCGCTTCCTATTCATTTGTGGGTCTGGACCCGATTTTTTTTCAATTTCGAGAATCAACCAACAGAAAAATCCGTAGCCCAGGTGACTCACAGCCTCACTCTCGCCCAAATAAATGAAATGGGATGAATCAAATCAATAAGCTTTTTGATTGATTCAGGGCGCAGCGAATACCTTTACTTTACTCTCAGACAAGGAAAATGATGGAGCCGCAACAACACTCGATCCTTGTCTTGTTTTGCATTGTCTCATTGTCTTGCCACTCTCATTTTTTTCTCTCCTAGCTACTACTCTTCATGATCCAGTTAATGTGACCCAGAGGGTGTGTTATTCCATCCTGTTGTTTACATGCTTGAGGTCAGGTATTTGGATGGTGAATACAAGTTATAGTTAGTACGTTAAACAGGAGTTATCGGCGCAATGATGAAATGAAATTGAGTACCTTTGTGACTAAATATTTGTGGGACTTGTGAGTGGTATTGCACCCCAAAACCTATTGAACTTGGGTAAACTAGATCGTTTGTATTACAAATTGTTTTATTTTCTTATCTATTTGTGAGTTAGAGTTAAATCATTGCAGTTGTTCTCCCTGAGAAATCCTCATTAGTAGCTTCACTCTATAGGGGTGTATATTCTCCCTTATTTCAAGCTCTTTTGAGCACTCTAGGAAGTTATTAGCCAATGGAAGTAGGACCCTCTTTCATCTCTTGGAAAACTAGCATGATCTTACCTCATAAAAGTGATTAGTTTTTGTTGTTCTGCTGTGTCCAATAGGTTTGACACTCTCTGTCAGCTGTGTATAAAATTTAGGCTGTTGAAATATACATAAAAGTTGGATAACTTGGTCTAGTGGCATGTCTGTTGAGTTCATCATGAAGAGGTTGGGTTGATTACATTTAATATGCCTCTTGCTGTAATTTATCAACAAGAAATTTTTGTATTGCTGTCTTCATAGAAAAAAAAAAAGAAATTTTGTATTGCTGTTTATCTGGATATTGAATTTTAAGAATTATGAAGCTCATTAATTGTTCTGTGAATGCTAGGGGATTCATCCATCAATTAAAGGGGCGGCCTGGGAGTTCCTGTTGGGTTGTTTTGATCCTGATAGCACATTTGTGGAAAGAAATCAGCTTAGACAACAGCGAAGGTAATGTGAGTCGTTTCAGCAATTATTAGCAGTGATAACCAAATAGTCAAACTGGTTGTTTTTAGAATGTAAAGTAAAAAATTACGATATGAAGTCATGTTCTAATTTTGTACATTTATATGTTTATAGAAAGTAAAAGCACCAGTTACAATTGATTTACTTTATGCGATGACTTTCTCATGTTTAATAGAGTTTTAATCTCGAAGGTTAACTTTATTTAGTGGTCCCTGCTGTATATTGGTATAATTCAGTATTGAGCATAGAAATGATAAGATGGTGTCTGTAATGCTGTTTTCTACCCTTTCTTATAGCGGACCTTCTGTCTCCTGGTGTCAAGATCTGACCCTTTTTATTTCATGAAGTTCCTCATTTTTTTTTGTATAAAATTTGAATTCTCTTATTCAACTGCAAAAAAGCTCAACCCTCTTGTGACTTGCTAGAACTTGCTGTGAGGTTTTTCAAGTTTGAGAACTCAAATTTCAGTTCTATTATATGTTTGGAGGTGGTCACAGATAGTTTTCATCAACATGCCTGTAGAATTTTATCATGAGAGGTCAATTTGGATGAACCAGTCTTTGGATAAGTTATAGTTAAGCTATGTCAATGCCCATGTCTTCAGTCAAAATGTACCATATTCCTTGAATGCCCTGATTTAGTTTGAGTTTCTGAAATCATTGGTGAAAGAAAAAGAATGCCTGCTAAAGGCTGAGTTCATTTAGTTCTGGACTTTGATCCCCGTCCTGTGGTATATTACTTGGAACCAAGAAGAGAAATGGTCAGTTCAATTTTGAGATTTATTGCCTTTAAATATAATAGCATAAATGTACAAAAGACTTGGTGAAGACAAAAGCTTAGGGCCAAATATCAGTATGCTGAAATTAATTTATTATTTTTATTAGTGGCCTAAATTAATGATTTGAAATTTGTATCCTCAGGGAGCAGTATGCTGCATGGAAATCTGAATGTCAAAAGATAGTGCCTGTCATCGGCAGTGGAAAATTCATCACTAGTGCTATAATCTCTGATGATGGGCAACCTATAACATCTGATGATGGGCAACCTATAGCATCTGATGATGGGCAACCCATAGCATCTGATGATGGGAAACCCATAGCATCTGATGATGGGCAACCCATATCATCTGATGATGTGCAACCTATAGCAAGTGCAACTAGTACCAGTAATTCAACTGATAATAGTGATGCCAGGCCAGCTGATAATGGTGATTTTGACAAGAAAGTGCTTCAGTGGAAGCTTAGCTTGCATCAAATTGGTTCGTACTTCTGCTACTTCTTATTCTCTCTCTATATATACAGTTTATGCTGACTATTAGAATCTACCAGCATCTCTTCCTCTATTTCCTTCATCTCTTTGACCAGTACTGCAAAAACTTTCTTTGCCAATAACTCTCTTAAACTTTCTTAGAATTTTTTCGTGCACAACTATTGGTGTTTGAGTTATGTAGTTGTCTTAATAAGTGACCAACAAATGACAAACATAAATAACCAATTAAAAGAGAAGCTTCAATGGAGTAGCCTAGTACTGGAACTGTTGGAGTAACAATCTTGAGAACCAAGGTTCTAATACCAGCAGAGGCGACAATAGGTGAATGGTCACATCTGCTAATTTGATTGGTGGAGTTACCTGCGATATCCAGTGGATCAATTGATGTGCTTCAAGCTGGTCGAAATATCACCGTAATTAACAAAAAAAGGAGAACCAAAGAACTTTTGCATTTATTTACATGGTCAACATAAATATAGTTCTGGGATTGCAGTTCTTAGTTGTTAGACAATATAGTAGTCATTGTAATTCTATGAAGTTGCGATATAGCTGTAATGGACTTTGGGAAGTGGAATTAGGCCATGTCGGGGGTACTTAGTTTGCAGATGTAGGAAGGGTTTTTGGATTTAGAGACTGTGTGTATCTTGACTGTAATTCCATAAAGATGATGCTTAGCCATTGGCAAATTGTTACAAGTACAAGTAAAGGGGACCAACAGGCCTGCCTATTAATTTCTCTGATAAGCTTAAAATTCATTGAGATAAGCGGGTCCTTTTTTTTTGTTACTGGATGGTGTATTCTTGTTTCTGAGTTGAAGAGAATTACACTGACTACTATACAAGTCTTCCGTATGAAACTTACTATTGTAAGAAAGACTTGAGAGGAGAGATTCTTGCAAATCACTGCCTATAATGACAATGTCATCGACATATACAACAAGGAGATAGCTCCAACAACAGATTGCCGGTAAAAGACTGAATGATCACATTTTCTCTTTTTGAGACACTAAATTTTCCAAACAAAGCTCGAGGACTCTGTTTCAAGCCATACAAGGACCTCTTCAAGTGACAAACCTTTCCATACTTCCTGAACAACAAAATCATGTGGTTGCTCCATATAAACCTCTTCGTGGAGATCACCATGAAGGAATGCATTCTTAATATCCAACTGATACAAGGCCAATTCTCTGATGCAACTAGAGAAATGAACAAGCGTACAAAAGTGAGTTCGGCAATCAGAGAGAATGTGTTTGAATAACTCACCCCATAAGTCCGAGCATACCCTTTAGCCACGAGTCTGGCCTTAAGTCTCTCCACAGAGCCATCTCAATTAACTTCGATTGTGAATACCCACTTGCTTCCCACTGGTTTCTTTCCACCAGGTAAGTCTACCATATCGCATGTGTGGTTTTCCTCTAAGACGTGTATTTCCTCAAGCATTGCTTCAGTGATTCAAAGCCTCCTTAACAGTTTTGGGTACAGATATAGAGTCTGGCGATACAATCAAAGATCTAGATGCGGGAGATAACTGGTTGTAGGAAACAAAATTACCAATGGAATATATGGATTTCCTACTGCGTATACCTTTGCGAAGAGCAATAGGTTGGTCAAGATTTTCAACAGGATCAGTTAAGAGTAGGATATGATGACGAAGGATCTGGTGCAAAATAGGAATCATTAGTCTCCCACCTCCTAGAGTAAATCTAAACAACCGGCGGTCTTGCTGGAGTTTATGGAACTGACGCTGAAGGCACAAATAGTAGATTGGTCATTGGTGCTCAATTGAAGAACGGTACGATGAATGAGAAACATCATTTGATCATTCTGGTATGGCCCTGGTAACTTGGTACACTAACCTCCCATCTTTCTCCCCTAACTCGTACACATGGGAGGTGCATAAAAGAAAGGTGTAGCCTCCGAAAAGGCTACATCAGTTGATACGAAATATTTTTCAAGTTCAGTAGAGTATCAATTGACATCCTTTCTGAAGGAGAGAATATCCCAAGAAAACACACTTCAAGGACTTGGGATCCAACTTGGTAATTGATGGTCGGACATCTCTAACATAACAAGTGCTTCCGAACACCTTAGGTTCCACCAGAAATAGGGACTTATTTGGAAATATAATGTTATAGGGTACATTACCTACAAGCAGAGTAGATGACATACGATTAATGAGGAAACAAGCTGTAGAGACTACATTGACCCAAAATTGTTTAGGAACCTTTGTTTAAAACAATAGTGCCCGAGTCGTCTCAAGTAGATGCTTGTTTTTTCATTCCGCAACTACATTCTGCGAAGGCGTATCAACACAAGATGACTGGTGGAGGATTCCACGTTGCCTCATATAAGACTGAAATGATCCTAACATGTTTTCTTTAGCATTATCACTCCTCAGCATGTGCACAGTAGTATCAAATTGAGTCTTAACTTTAGCAGAAAAGGCACAAAAATGGGAAAATACTTTAGATCTATTCTTCATAAAGTATATCCACATCATTCTAAAAAAATCACCCACAAAAGTGACAAAATATTTATGTCCAGTTTTGAAAACAATAGGATATGGTCCCCAAACATCTGTGTGAACTAACTCAAAAAGCTGATTCTTCTCGCTTATCAACCCTTGGGCTTAATGAGGTGCGATGGTGTTTAGCAAATCGACATAATTCACAAATCACAACCCAATGAAGAAATATCCGAAACTTGGGACAATTTCTTCAATAAAGGTAGTGAAGGATGTCCCAATCGATAATGTGCTTCAAATGAAGAAATAACTCTTGAGAATGCAACAGACCGAGGCTCCCCATTCATCAAAGATATAGAGATCATAAGGTACATGTACTTTACCAATAACCTGATTCTTTCCAATATCACTAAACAAACAATACTGGAAAAGAATGAGATATAATAGTTAAGGTCTCTCGTTAGTTTACCAACAAAAATATTAAAGGCCAGTTTGGGAGACTTAATACAGATGATAGGGTAATAATAAGGTTGGTTTAACAGTTCCAGATCCAAAATTGGTACAAGTTGATCCATCAGCTACAGTAATGGGCGATGGTGCTTTGTGTGGCTGGAAGTTGGAAAAAATATTAGTGTTACCCATGTGATTTGTGGAGCTTGGATCAATCACTCATTTATTTGAAAAGGTAATTAGGCATGCTTTCCTGACTCGACAAAGGTAGTAACTGAAGTAGATTCCTTGAGTGATTTCTGATACTGAATGAATCTAGCATAATCCTCTGCCAAAACCAAAACTATTTTGTCCAATGATGGCCTATGAGCAACATCAACCTTACTTTACCTTTTCTAAACTCTTCCATTCTTCTCCCTTGTTATCATTCATTCTCACAATATCAAAGCAAAATAACAGAAAAATCACCAAAACTCTCAATACAAAGGTCTTACCAAGAGACTAGTCAACTCCACAAAATGGCTCAACTCAAATACAGAAACTAAATAACCCAAAAGAGAGTTCAGATGGTTGGAATATCCAGCAGTTCAGAGTAACTAGAAACTAAAATATGAATAGCGAAGGGTTCCTGACAGAAACCAATCAAAGCAACAAAGAGGAAGCAGTAGAGATCAGACAGTATTCTGGCTCCAAACAGATCAAACGGCAGCCAAGAAAGGAATTTAAACTAAAGTATCACCAAAAGAAAAATCGCAGAACCTTGATCTTGATGTTAAATCTTCAAAACGTGGTCCAATGATAACAAAACCACCGTAAATCAACTGGGTACTCTCAAGGCAATGTCAAATCAGTAAGACAGACCACCAGTTGTGAAGTCACACGAACCAAAAATATAGCGGCGGCTAATTCCAGCAACCACCACTTCAAGTCTCACAACTTCGGTTATGCTTTGATACCATGTGCAAGGAACTAGAGAAAATAACTTTTATCTTATTCAATAGGTAAGCACTAAGTTGCTCGGACTCTTCACTTTTGGTGTCATACCCGTTTTGACACGACACGGGTGTGGGATACATGTCCAATTTGGTCAACTGAATTTGGGTACTTTGACCAAAATCGATGGGGAAAGTTGGACAGTTTTAATGATTTCTGTAATCAATACAAAACTTTGAGGTGAAATTAAAGAAAATGTAATGCCTTTTAAATAGAAATTTCGCTGTCACTCCTTTTCCTTTAATCTTCTTCCATGATTCTCCTCAAGTTTTTCACATAATATCTCACAATTTAGGTTTTATAATTCTATTTTTAGATACTTTAATTATTTTTTGGCGAATTCCCGCACCCGTATTCATCTTCCTGAATCTTACTCCCTCCGTTTCAAAAAGGATGGCCTAGTTTGACTTGGAACGGAGTTTAAGAAAAGAAAGAAGACTTTTTAATCTTGTGGTTCTAAATTAAAGTTATGTCAAATGTACCTAAATGTCCTTTAATCTTGTGGTCTTAAACATGCCACGTGGAAAGTTAAAGTTAAAGTGTTGCCAAAAAAGGAAAGGGCTCATTCTTTTTTAAACAAACTAAAAAGGAAATGGGGACATTCTTTTTGAAACCGGAGGGAGTATAAATTAGATCATGAAGGATCCGACCTCTAGGACCTGTACACCTGCACCCGAGTTCGAGCAACTTAGGGTAAACATGTATAAATACAATAACATTAGAAGCTAACTAAGGAAAGAAATAAAGAGGAAATCCTAAAGATATGCTATCTATCAACATCTTTGTACAATATCAAGAAATAGATCTATATAAATTCCGTAACAAACAACATCATTTGCTGACTGGTCAATAGCGAGAAGAATTTTGTACATCAAGCTTCCTAGGTAATTGAGTTATCTGCTTCCCTTCCACATGTTTTGTGGACATGAAATAAGAATGCTGCAGTATAATTGGAAAGCATATGCTGGTTTTCACTTTACATACATAATAGAAAAAAGTACATAGAGTCTATGGTAATTCTCTCTGCTTTTCTCCTTACTCTTGCCAATTGTACAAGACTTTTAATAAGCATGTTGGCATTGCTTGGCTCCACTTCGTTGTTGTTCACTTGAAAGATGGAGTCACTCAATCTTTGCTCTCTCTTAACTCCAACGTGGTATATTTTTGGAGTGAGTTTGAACTTTGTGACAGGAAAATATTTTGAATAACTGTGAGCAATTTTAATGAAAAAGTGATAGTAATCAACTTGATCTTAGTACAGCTGTCCAACTTCTGCTATGCATAGATTGCTTGAATATGAAATATCTAGAAACCACTCTTTTGTCCTGTCTAATGAAGCTGGTGTTTGAAGATAGACTGATTTTCTTAATGATATCTGAAACTATCTTGGCTTACGATGTTTATTTAGGTTTGGATGTTGTTCGAACGGATCGTACTCTTGTATTTTACGAGAGTGAAGCTAATCAGGCAAAACTTTGGGATGTACTGTCTGTCTATGCCTGGATGGATAAAGATATTGGTTATGTTCAAGGTATTATAGGAGTATAAGACATTGTGTTTCAATATAATCAAGGTCATTCATCAACATCCCCTCTCATTTTATGTGAACAGGAATGAGTGATATTTGCTCTCCAATGATAATTCTACTTGACAATGAAGCAGATGCATACTGGTGCTTCGAACGTGCAATGCGTCGATTGGTATGTCTCTATTGTTGCTAATGCTCTATTAGTGGTTACTTTTTAAGGTGCTATTATTAGAGACCTTACACGAGTTGCAATAGCAAAAGGTAAAGGACAAAAAGTAAAAACACCATAATGTCCATAACATTGTTTGAACTTCTACTTATAAAAGTTAGCACTGGAGTTTCTCTTCTTTAGTGATCTACCTTGAATTTAAATATAAACATATTTCAAGTTTAATATATCTTTTTTTTTTTTCAAATGATTCCCTGCAAGGTAAAGTTGGTCAGGTAAACCTTGCATACCACCGGAAGAGGGATGTAACTTGCACATATATTTGTATTCTCCTTATTGACAATTTTCTTTCATCTGGTGCATTCCTTTTGTGCTCATTCCTCTGCTTATACCTTCCTTCTGTTTATAATCACTCAACTTTCATTTCAACAGCGAGAGAACTTTAAGTGCAGTACAGATTCGATTGGAGTGCAGTCTCAGCTAAGTACCCTAGCTCAAATTGTTAAAACCGTTGATCCTAAGCTTCATCAACACCTGGGTAAGAAAGGGTCCTAGTCTTTGTTAATCGTCTTAGTCACTATTGCCATGAGTATAGTAGAGAACTCAAGATCTTCGTGACATTGTTGCTTTTCCTTTCCTAATCTCTGTTGTAGCGTCTTGAATGGTTTACTGGTGTCTTGTGATGAAATATGATTTTGGAATATCGTGAATGATAAATTCAAGTGTTCTCATGATACTATCTGTAGGAGCCCATGTACCTTTTTCCAGTTATCAGTTTTCATCATTCGAAAAGGTATGTGAGAAAAGGATACAGAGAGAGATACCATCGATGATAGTTTTTTCCATCTAAAAACTGAGTCAAACTTCTTAAGAGTTATAGTTGGACAGAAAGGTACAAAGGGAAGTAGTTTCAGCTTTTAATTAATGTGGTTGGAGTTTCGGACAGGAAATAGTTGTCTTTTTACATATCTTGGCCACTGTGCAGGGTAAATCTTTACTAGACTCTTGTGATTGGAGATTAACTTACCTTAAGGATTACATTAAGCTAGAAGAAATGGAACACATTCTCTAATGGTTAGATATCTCTGATGGCTGACGCAAATTACTATAGCATTTTGTCATTAGGGGCCCTGGTAACAAATCATAGCAAAGTCTTGAAAGCCTTCATATGTGCATTTCTACTTTTTTTGCAAGTGTTGTTTCATGTAGAATACTTGTCAAATCTTTGCAATTACATATTGAGAATGCCACATATTACTTACTTTACTATCAAAACACGAAGGAGAGGATAGGACTAGATGGTACTCCTTCTATATGTCTTTTATCTCTCTCACAACAGCTATAATTGTATCGGCAGAGGAGCTAGATGGTGGAGAATATCTGTTTGCATTTCGCATGCTGATGGTACTTTTCCGCAGGGAGTTCTCATTCGTTGACTCACTCTATCTCTGGGAGGTGAGAAGCTACTTCTTTTCCATTTATAATTGTTATATATATATAGCAGTGGCCTAGTGGGCAATGAAGTGGGTAAAGAATCATGAAGTAGGTTCACATCCCATTAGAGACAAATTACTAGTTGATTTCTTTCCATCTGTTCTAGCCTTGGTGGACAGAGTTACCTGGTACATGTTGGTGGAAGGGGGAAGGTATCCCGTAGAATTAATCGAGGTGCACGCAACCTTGTCCGGATACCATGGTTATCATAAAAGAAGAAGATACATATTGCAAAATAGCTTGCACTAGGATTTATTGCTTTAATTACGTTTCTCGTTCTAAGGATTGTTTAATATAAATTGTATGCCAACATTTTGTGTTCTAGAAGAGCATAAGTTTTGACATAGAAGGTCAATGGGAAATAACTAGTTCTTCATAACATCTGAACCATGGGAGCCATGTGAAAATGTAGATAGGAGGAGTTATTTCTATCTTCTGATGGATACTTTTTTTTCCTATTATCAGGTGATGTGGGCCATGGAATACAATCCGAACATATATTCATCATATGATGACAAGAGACAACCCCTTCTTTCTGAATTATTGTATGATGACAAACCGAATGATAAGCATAAACTGAAGGAATATGGGAAGTTTGAAAGGAACAATTTGAAAACTGGTGCGGAACCGAGTAGTGCTCTTTCTGTTTTCCTGGTTGCAAGTGTTCTAGAGACCAAGCATAGGCGACTTATGAAAGAGGCGAAAGGCCTTGATGATGTTGTAGAGGTCTTTATTCTGTCCTTTTTTATCTGTGTATTCCACAACATTATGTCCATTGATGCTGACGATAAAAAGTTTCCAGATCTTGGGCGAAATATCTGGGAATTTAGATGCAAGAAAAGCATTAGATGAGGCATTGAAGGTTCATAAGAAGTACTTGAAACAGGTGAGTTTCTTTGAAGTAGTCTTCAACCTTTCCCCAGTCCCCTACCAATCCACATTAATTTTTTCATATATCAACTAACCATGGTTAGTGATAGAAGTGCATATGAAAGACAAATGACATGCGTTCATTGGTTTGGTATAAACAACGGGTGTGGATAAATTTCTCCCCACATAAAAATCCACGACCCTTAAGTTCTCGTCACATGAAAAATGACTTGGTTTCTCTCAACACACTTAATGCAGGCTAAAAAATCATAGTTGGAGTTGCTACTGGTGGTCACTGCAGCAAGCATCTCCGGTGGTTAAAGTTTTGTTTTCATTTTTGTTTTTTTCATTATTAATTTCAATTTTTGAACTCTATTTTTGCCTATTTATCCTCTTGTTTTTTAATCCTTTTCCTTTTTTCTTAAAGGTGTCATTCCTCTTATAAATTCACGAGTCATGTCTGTCTTCTTTCTATTGGTAGCTGGGTCTACAGCTCTATAAGAAAGAGGAACATGTATATAAGTTTAGGTATGAAAATGTACATGACATGTGTTTTTGTAAGCACATTGCAATTAGTTTCAATTGCTTTGAGATACTAAAGATGTGTAAAGATACTTAGTGGCACCCGTGCATCGAGTGCCACTAGAGTTATTATTTCATTTTACATTAAAACGTTTATTGGACATCAAATTAAAAAAAATAATAAAAGATTTTTTAAAATTGTAATCTTAAGTAATAGTTTGAAATTTCAATACACTATATTTGTGAGGGTGGAGCCAAACGAGGTGGCAAAAACGAATTTCAATAAAAGCAATTTTCAAAAGGTTACCTTCCGCGAGAATCGATCTCGCGCAAGTATGAAACTCGACACATTTGGTTTTCGTTGGATACTTTACTGTGTATTTTTTGGCTTGAATTGTACAATGTAGACGGGCAAGTTGAAATGCACAACAATACCAAAATCCACAAAATACACTCCATGACCTGAGTCATATATAAGATCAACATATGTCGTTGAACTTTCAGATTTTCTTTTTATCTATGCTATTAGTTCGATGACATATTTAAATCTTTTCTCGATTAACAATGTAAATTAAGTTATAGCACTCAGAAAAACCAACAAATGTACCCTGCATAAGTTAACAAGAACAAAGCGCCTAATTTTCATTGTTTTTTATTAGTTTTGTAAGTGTGTCATTGAAACGAATGATTGTGCATTTTTCAAGAAAATTTGATGTACGATTGTGCACTGAGACTCAAAATATGACTAGAAGAAAATCACAACCTACTGTTCATGCTGAGAACGTATTGATCTTGAAATTATTTAAAGCTAATTTTTTAATATAATCACTCTTCAGTATATGATTATAAGAGCAGGAAGTAATCGAGAAGAGATTTTCAAAAATACAACAAATGGAACGGGAGTTGCTGCAATCACAGATACCTAATACATATAATGTCTATACTAATATCTTTTCAACTAATGTACGTAGTACTAGATAGAATGAAGGATAAAATGGAACTAGTAACTGCTTTTACACAGGAACAGTCTTGTTATCGGCTCCATCCTCAGTTGAGTCTTCGTTTTCCCTTGACATCTCTTCCAGTGACTTCCCCTTCGATTCTGGAACCAAGAAAGTGAAAAATAATCCGAGAAGGTTGACTACGCCAAGGACAATGAGTGAATTCCTCACCCCAATTCCAGCAGGATACCCTGCATCAGCCTTGGTCTTGTCTTGTGGTTGAGCCAAATACAAGAATCCAAATGCACCAACCATTGCCCCTAACTTACCACATGCAGCTGATATTCCATGGCAAGTTGACCGTAATCTAGCAGGGAAAATCTCAGCAGGTACGACAAATGTGGTGGCGTTGGGTCCAAAGTTGGCAAAGAAGAAGGTTAGTGAATAGAGAACCACAAACCCGATATGGTTGCCTGGAAGAGTCCAGTGGTGGTAAGGAATGGCTAGAGCAAACATGAACACTGTCATCATTGTGAAACCAATCAATTGAATGGTAAACCTGCCAATCCTATCAATGAGAAACACTGTGAACCAGTAGCCAGGCACTGTACTGCAGAGAGCAATAAGAGTTTGGGCTCGTGCAATTTTTTGAACCTCTTCGATTGCATTCATAGTCTTGGCAGCAGGAATCCATCCAATAGCACTGAATATATCCTTTTGGAACAAGTTTTGGCTGTAGTATGCAATATCAAGAAGAAACCATGTACTAGTTGTGCCAAGCAAGTGAAGTCCATGTCGATTAAGAAACTTTTTCGTAAACAATCCAAATTCATTACCAGACTTTACAGTAGAAACAGCAGCAGCAGGCTCTTTTTGCTCTGCCCCAATGTCAACCTGCATAACCTTTTCCATATCTGCAGTAGCCTGTTTCACATTCTTGGCTACAAGAGCAGTGTAACGAGCCGTTTCAGGCATCTTCATCCTCCAGTAGTAAGTGAGAAGAGCAGGAAGTGACCCAACCATCAATATGATCCTCCACACATAATCTGCTTGATGAACAGTTGAACCAAGGGGATCCACTTGATAGGCTGGCGCCTTGAAACTAGCCTCGAATGCAGCAGAGATAATGATAGCAAAAATACCACCTGCCAGGATCCCAAATCCTTGCATAGCGAACACAGCAGCAATGAAAGCACCCCTAGTCTTTTTGTTAGCATATTCAGACATAATAGTAGCTGAAAGAGGGTAATCACCACCAATTCCAAAACCAAGCCAAAATCGAAAGAAACAAAGGGTAGCCATAACAGTCTTAGGATCCCTACTGAAAGAAAGGCCGGAAGCAATAGAACAGAGACACATTAGCATAAGAGTCATGCCATAGACTTTCTTCCGTCCCATTTTGTCACCAAGCCATCCAAAGAAGAGTTGCCCCGCAAGGGTACCACAAAAAGCAACACCATTAACAGCCGCGGAGACATTAGGAGGTAATGAACCAGGCTTTGAAGAGCCATCAACATGATAGTAAATACGTCCAAGCAACTTAGTAACTAGAGATATGCAGAAGAGATCATAGGCATCAGTAAAAAATCCCATACCAGCTATTATGATTGCTGTGAAATGATACCATTGCGTTTTTGCCGAATCAAGTGCATTCAAAACCTTCATATCCCCACCCATTTTCTTCTTCTCTCTGCAAATCAAAACAAATATTCAAAATGCAATCTAATCGAATTTTCAATTGAGACTAAAATAGCAGAGCATTACCAATTCAAAACAGCAAACACAAAATCAAAAAACGAAACACAAAACAAAAAGATACAACGCAAGATCATGCAATTCAACAAGAGCACAAAAATTGTAACAAACAAATATGGATATATTTAGAGGCCTCGCCCACCAAGTTTGATTTATCTCGTCTAAATTCAATCCAATCATAAAAAAATCTCTTTATTTAATTTCTGAATGCGATATCGCACAAATTAAATCATGTGCAATTGATGTGACTCATATTCAAAATTTTCAAAGCACAAAGAAAAGAGACACACCTGTGTGACAAATAGAAGTTAAAAAGGTTTAAGATACGTTGAATAAAAGAGGAGTAGGAGTAGAATATTTATATGCAAAACACCTGAGAATGTTCACTAGTATATTCCTTTTCAACTTTTTAGGAGTCTTTTTGTTTTCCTCTTAAATAGTATTAGATTGTTCACTATAGATAAAAATAGTAATTAAATGTCCAAAATTGTTTTTTTCTGCTTCTTATTTTATTAAGTAAAAAGTGAAAAATAGTTCTCGAGCACATATATGGTGTAAAATGATAAATTAATCAAAAATCTTTTTTCATGGTGAATTATGTTGATAAATTTTTTAGTTTTCATTGTTGTTAATTACTGATATGAACATTATTGTAATTAAATCAATCTTTTACTATGCTTAATTATTTTACTATTACACCTTTATATATATGATTGAATTTTTTAATCTTATAAATAAGTCCATAATATCAATTAAAAAGAAAAAATATATCATAATATAGTTTTAAAACGAAAAAAGATTGTTATATTGATAATATAATCCATTTAATCAACAAGACTTTTGTAAAAATACGGATTTATTAATTTGAAAAATTATGAAAGTATTTGTTGTTGTTTATTCCAACTAATCCGAGAAGGTATAGGATTTTTATTTACTTTATGTTATTGATATATATCCATAGGAGTTAAAACGTCACATTTTTATTTGAATTAAATACATTTTTATTAGTAGTTTTTTCCTATTACATCATTTTTTTCCCACCCCGTATCTGGAGCTCACATTAAACCTCCGACTAAATCTGAATCGCACACTGCAGGCTCATTCGGGGGTGGCGCTGTATATGACTTTAATTACTTAATTTGAGAAAAGTTATTGGTCATATATATTAATATACCTTCTTTGATTATGAAGTTGGTGGTGTGTTCTTCTAAGTTAATCTTTCTCATCTTTTAAATTCTTTAGACTTTTTGATAGTTCGATTTCTATAATTAGTGGTTGATGTTATATTTTTGGAAAACAATTCTTGGAAAATTACTTTACAAAAATAGGGCACATATCAGTTAATAAAACAACTTACTCCTAAAAAAAATTAGAATGACTCCTAAAAGAGATATAACACGTAACTCCATTAATTCCTACAAATCAGAACAACATGGCCCGCGACGAAACTTAAGTAAATATACTATACTTGAAAAATATTTATAATAATAATTTTTTTTCACTTAATCACTTTTAAAATATTTATAGTACAATTTTACTACATATTACAAAGAACAAGTTATTATTCACATATAATACAAATTTTATTGATAGATACACATTTTAATACACTTATAATATAATATGTCAAATTCTTAAAAAAAAAAGAAACATAATATATTTTAAAAAAATAGTTATACAATTATTATTTCTATCATTATAAGCAACAATTCTATTTATGATAGTAGCTGATAGTGATAGTAATGTGTAGTAGATGTAATTATAATATAATGATTTAAATAATAATTTGAATACTGAATAATTATAATATTTTCTTTTTTAACATATAAATGTATTGAGTTAAAAATTATTAAATTTAAACAATACAACAATAGCAACATAACTATTATATCGTCCTACAAAATAAAATTTAAATAATATAATAATTAAATATTATATTCAAATAACATAATCAGATCATAAAATTAGAATTTAAAATATAAATATGTTTTAAGTAAAAATAATAATTGAATTACCATAAACTTATACATAATTTGTTGGATCTCCTCGAGTCTAATGTCAAGTGACATCACATTCATGAGAAAATGACATCAATATTATTGTCATTTTCTATATACTACTCCCTCCGTTTCAAAAAGGATAACCTAGTTTGACTTAGAACAAAGTTTAAGAAAAGAAAGAAGACTTTTAAATCTTGTGGTTCTAAATTAAAGTTATGTCAAATGTATCAAAATGCCCTTTAATCTTGTGGTCTTAAACATGCCACGTGGAAAGTTAAAAGTTAAATTGTTGCCAAAAAAGAAAAGGGCCATTCTTTTGAAACAAACTAAAAAAGAAATAGGGATATTCTTTTTTAAACGGAGGGAGTAATAAATTAACCTCGTTTTTGGAGCATTCTGTTTCATTCGTTTGTTAGTTTTTCTTTTGGTAATTTTTCATCCTACCATCAGATTTATCATTTTCATGACAAGCGATTTGAATGAAAAATATTTTTCAAAAAAAGTTTAGAGTGTTTTTGGTAGAAAGAAAAATATTTTTAAAAAAAATGTTTTCTTGAAAAATAAAAACATTATTTGTTCCTATTTCATGACAACCATTTCAAAGAAAAAGACCAGTTTTTGATATTTGAATACAAAATAAGAACTCTTTTATTTGAAAAAAGAATATTGATTTATTTCTTTTGTCAATGTGAACAAAGTTTTATCTAAAGTAATTGCATGCGGCACCATTAAGTCATTAAGTCAATGTGAATAAAGTTAATGACTTAGGCCTCATTTGTTTTCATTAATATTAAGTCGTCTAAATCTGAATATATATCCAAATATTAAGATGTGCATTAAACTTTAGATATACAAATCTGAATATTAACATGTTGTCTTTAAATCTAAACAATAAATTATTGGGACGGTTTGTTTTCAATATCTGAATATGCATGCATATAAAATTAAATGCTATATAAGTAAAATATTATAAAAACTTCATGTTAGTAAAATATATATTATTTTTATAGAAAATAATATTTTGAACATTTTATTGTAACAAGGTAATATGATTTATCTTTTAAGAATTTAACATCAAGTTACATCATTAATATGACTATGTTTTACACTCAAAAACTTTGAAAATCTAATATACTGCAATGTAAAGTAGTTTATATAGAGTAGTAAATATATTGTTTAGGAAAATATTTTATTTTATAATAGACATTTGTTATTGTTATCGATCAAATAAACCATGCTAAGTATTATATCATGGGACTGCTTATCAATTCAAATATATTGATTTATTTATGAAAGGTAAAGACGTATATTAAGTTAATAAGAATTAAAGGAAATTATAACGGTAAACATGTAACTAAAATTAATTAAATAAGAAAACAACTTTTATAAGTTATTGTGATTTGTTGAATTAAGATAAAAGTCTTATTTTTTAGTCTGAATGGTGTTAAGAGTATGTTACAGATGTGATTCATTCATATATATTCAGACCCAACAGCTTATAAGAAAATATAACAAGTGAACATAATAAACTGAGTCTAAATAATTAAGATTAAATCCTTAAAAATGAACACACTTAATGAGGAGAATCTGATGATTAAGATTCATCCCATTAAATACAAATAAATGAGTCCTTAATGGTGCTTATTGCATAGACCATCAAGTCATTAATTTTATTTAAAAACTTTTATGATAAGATATTCAAGATTAAGTATAAGATAAAAATTATGTTTGATTTTATTGAAAAATTAAATTTATAGTTATTTAATTATAACTTTAATCACAAACTTAATTTTGAATATATATCTTCTTTATCTCATTTAAATAATATTATTTTGTTCTATTTCTAAGGTGGAATACAGTAGTCCCTCAATCATAATTTCAGTACTATAATCCTGAAATATAACTTTCTTTGTGTGAATCAACGATTATGGAATAGACAAAGATATTTCATGATACTACTTATTCGATCCAATCATTTATATGAGATGACTTATTCAAGTATTTTAGTATAAATAATTGAATAAATGATCTCGAAATTAATTAACATCCTTAACAAAATATATAGCAAAATAATCATGCATTTTATTATAAAATTATTAATCTCTTATCCTCAATTATAAATGATCACCTTGCATATAGTACAATCAAATCATTCTTTACTATGGCCAACCATTTCTACAATATGAATATAATTTTTATTTCAAGATTTCAAAGAAAAACAAATTAACTTTCATATTATATAATGCTTATATATTCTAACATGTTACATCTCGATTGTTATTGTATATTAAAGCTCCCTATCGATAGTTAGACAAAATTGGCAACGCAGGTGACTTTTTTGACTTCAAATATAAATATAAAGAAAACATTATAAAATGTAAGATGATACTTTTTAGGGTTTTAGATATGGTAGAAATCATAAGATTTTGTGTTAGTGGAAGTTAGAAATTAAGAAAGTGGTTTCATTAATCTAATGAATAATACATTGTTTTTAAAAACTAATTATCAGCTTCTTCCCACTATGATATTTGTGTTGTCCATGTGCGTTGAAAAGTACTTTAGTTTCTACTCACTTCCCATTATCAAGGGCCCTTAATTAAAGTTGAGAGCTTCCTAGACCTTTCTATTTTGCTAATTAATATCATCATGAGTACTAAAAATCATAGTGGGAAGGTATATTTTTTAAAATTAAAAAAATAATCAGTTGAATCATCAAATTGAATGGCAGTGTACTTTTATCGCTCGATGATCGAATGCACAATCTTCCAACTTCAAGAACGTTTACTGTAAGTAAGTATTTGCTCCATAATCATTTAAGACCATTTGTTACTATATATATTTGTACTTTCCCCTATTTATTGACCAAAATAAATAGGGAAAAAGGTCAACTATACTTTTAAATTATTTAAAATAGGTTAATTTTATCTTTTATTATATTTTTTACCTTAAAAATGTCCTCAAACTAGTAAAATAGTTCAAAAATATCCTAACAGTTTCTCCAAAACAAAAAAAAAAATGGGTCAATTTTATTCGGAGCTAGGTTGGTTCCTTTAAATAAATTCAAAAACAAAAATGACTTTCGAAAGTCAATTTTCACAAACTACTTTTAAACAAACTGAATTTCGAAGGTTGATCTATATTTGATTTATTGTGCTGAATATACTGACCTCAAGAGGTCGATTTTGTTATAACAAAATAATTTAAAATATATGCTTTTTGGCCTTTTAATTTTTGCCCTGATTTTACACTGTTTATGATAAGTTGATAAATTGATAAGTCATACTCCCTTTGTTTAAAAAAAGAATGATTTACTTTCCTTTTTGATTTATTTTAAAAAGAATGATCTATTTTTATTTTTTTTATAACATTTTAATTTTAGCTTTCGACGTAACATGCTTAAGGCCACAAGATTAAATGACGAGTGTTGTATATTTGACATAATTTTAATTTAGGACCACAAAATATAAAAGTCTTCTTGACTTTCTTACACGTCGTGCCAAGTCAAATTAAATTACTTTTTTTAAGGGAGTACAATTTATCAACATATTGAATTTTTTATTTTTTTTAATCATATTATTCTTAGAGTGAGTCAAATAAAGTAATTACTATTATTTTATTTTTTTTGGTTAAAGTAATTACTATTATTAATGTTAAAGTAAATTTTAAATAGTTATAGAAAGAAATGCATGTGATATAAATAAAAATTCAAGCCTAGTGTATAAGGATTTGAAGAAAAAAAAGTTGTGGATCATCATTTTTATTACATAAAATAAGAAGTGTTTATACGTATAAATTACTTATATTTTACATTATATGTTATTATATGTCTTGTACATTGATCCCCTCCCCTAAAAAAAAAAATATAAAAGAACAAGGGCAAAATTGTGCTATTTGGAATAATTCAAATGGACCCTTCAAATTCGTTCGAAACCCCATATATACAAATCATTTATGAAATTTAATTATAATCAATATTCCAGACTCATTGAAATCGTCAAAATATAAATCTGGGTCTCCTTGAGCTAACATATCTGAAGTCACAAGAAACTAACATAACACCTAAAAAGGTGAAAACAAGTTCGAGACCTCTCAAAAATTAATTAAGACTTTACTTAGGCCTAAAATGATCCCTGGAATCCAAGGAACTTTTGAAATTCTGATTCGAGCATCCGAACACCAGATATTGACCATGGTCAATCCAAAGACTAAAATCTCAACACTTGCCAACTTAAAATTACCTCAAATCTTCAAAAACACACCAAATTTGAAATTAACTTTCAAAACTCAAACAAAAAAGACTCTGAATCGATATAGAAGGGATAAAGTTATAATTTCATGAGACTTTTAAAAAATGATCAACCGGGTCATTACACTTTTGTTCCCATGCCTACAATTGGGATGACATCTAGCTCATTTATACCCTTAATCCGATACTGAATCTTTTTGTGTCATTCCCAAAAACCATTATCTCCTCATCAGTCAATGAGTTGCTATTTCGAGTTGGCAGGTGTTTAAACGAGGCTACCATATAGCAAGGCACCACATTCCAGTCATATGCGCATTGATATGTCTGATCTATTTTGAGATTGTAGGAAGTGAGCCAAAAAAATATGCAAAAAACCATTATAGTAAACAAGAATAAAGTCAATGGTGACCTCATCTTCATATGCTAAATTGATGGTACGTCTCTGAAGATATTTAGGAATTTTATGTTCATGGTGCACCTTTGAGACATCACTGAAAATGGATCATAAAGATGATAACTCCTTCTCTAAAATGGAT
The DNA here is from genome assembly GCA_022817965.1 of Solanum lycopersicoides. Taxonomy (NCBI): domain Eukaryota; kingdom Viridiplantae; phylum Streptophyta; class Magnoliopsida; order Solanales; family Solanaceae; genus Solanum; species Solanum lycopersicoides. The sequence continues at coordinate 99,608,489 of CM040626.1, read as the reverse complement.
AGTGATCCGGAATTTTGACGTCACTTTTTGCCAGAAATTTTCATGGACGTCCGTTAAGTCCTTAGTTATGGAGCTAGTTGGTCAACACAACCAAAATGGTCCATTTTCATGGTCAAACGAACACCAGAGCAGATAAACCTCTATTTTATCAATTTTCATGTGCTATATAGTCCATGAATATTTGGTGGTCCGGAGTTTCGACGTTACTTTTGACAAAAAATTTCATGGACATCTGTTAAGTCCTAAGTTGTGGAGTTAGTTGGTCAACATGGCCAAAATGACCCATTTTCAAGGTCAAACGAGCAACAGAGCAGGTAAACCCTTTATTTTGCTGATTTTTCTTGTGCTATAGTCCATGAATTTTTGGTTATCCAGAATTTCGACAACAATTTTGCAAATCTTTTTTATTGACGTCCGTTAAGACTTTAGCTATGGACCAAGTTATTCACTACGTACAAAATAACCCATTTTCAATTTCAACCGAGCACCAGAGTAGGTAAATCTCCCATTTTACCGATTTTTGTGTGCTATATAGTCTACCATCAATTTTGGTGATCCGGAATTCCGACGTCACTTTTGCCAAAAAATTATGTGGACGTCTGTTAAGACCTTAACTATGGAGCCAGTTGTCCATGATGGCCAAAACAACCATTTTTCAAGGTCAAACGAGCACCAGAGCAGGTAAACCCCATATTTTGTAAATTTTTGTTATAGTCAACCATCTTTTTTGCAGATTCGAAATTCCAATGTTACTTTTGTTGAAAAATTTTATGGACGTCCTTAAGACCTTAGTTATTGAGCCAATTGGCCCTGACAACCAAAACAACTCATTTTCAAGGTCAAACGAGCCTCGAAGCAGGAAAACCCCTAATTTTGTCAATTTTTATGTGCTATAGTTAACCATCTTTTTTAGTGGTCCGGAATTTCCATGTCATTTTTGCTAAAAAAATTTATAGACATCCTTTATGACCTTAGTTATGGAGCCAGTTGGACATGAAGGCCAAAACGATCAATTTTCAAGGTCAAACGAGCCCAGAGTAGGTAAACCCCTATTTTACCGATTTTCATGTGCTATAGTCCACCATCTTTTTTAGTGATCCAAAATTTTGACATCATTTTTGTCAAAATCTAAATGAACGTCTATTAAGACCTTAGCTATGGATCCAGTGGCACTGACGGCCAAAACGATCAATTTTTAAGGTCAAACGAGCCCAGAGCATGCAAACCTCGAATTATGTCGATTTTCATGTTCTATAGTCCACCATCTTATTTGGTGATATAAAATTCCGATGTCATTTTTGCTAATGAATTTTGTGGATGTACGTTAAAACCTTAGCTATGGATCCAGTTGGTTATCACGGCCAAAACGACCAATTTTCAAGGTCAAATGAGCACCAGAGCAGCAGATAAACCCCTATTTTTCAATTTTCATGTGCTATAGTCCACCATCCTTTTTACTGATTCGAAATTCCGATGTTTCTTTTGCAAATTTTTTTTGTGGACGTCGGTTAAGACCTTAGCTATCGAGCCAGTTGGCCCTGACTACTGATACGCTCAAACTTACTTCTCAAATAAGAAGTAAAGCGGTCGTATCAAGTAGAGAACCCAACTAATGAGGTTGGGGTCGATCCCACGAGGAAAATAGTTCAGACTTAACTTTATTCTATTATTACTACTATTTAGTCAACTATTTTTTGAAAAAAACAATTGACAAAAGGGGGGTTTCTTAAATTAATAAAAACGATTAACTAAATTAAAGTAAACAACTAACATATTCAAATCTTGGAGTTTAATCAAATAATAAAAGTAACTAGGGCTTAAGTGTTCCCCACAGGTTCCTAACTCGGTAATTCTAGCTATAACAATTCTTTCCTAGTATCTTGCATGTAAAGCGATAAGTTATGTATCTCTAAATCCTTGGTCCTCCATCTAAAAAATTTCACTCCGCACCTTGGTCCGGCTATGTGTGTTGCTATACTAACCCTTATATTTACCTCATATTAAGCATCATAATCGATATTTGACTAAGTTATTACTTCGTACCAATCTATACTAGCTTATTAGATAGTATACACTAAATCTTTGTTGATAATTCTTTTCCTATTATCTACCTCCTTGGTCCGGCAAGTAGCATTAAGGCGAGTTCTAACGTTGGCCATCCGTTAAAAATACTTCTACACGAAAGAATTATCAATACATGCAAGACACTATTCTAGAATTACTATTTTAGTTAGATTTTACCTTGTTATTTACCCATGGTTCCCACAACCCTAGTTATGGAGTTTAGTTACCCATGGTCATAATCACACAATTCATATTTGTAATGTAAGAATTCATGCACTTACTTTAATGAGAACGAATAAATTCCAGAAATTCACTTGATTAATCCCCAAAAACACCAACAATCGATTCCGAAAAAAGTATATCAATTACCAAAACCAATAGTTCAACACTAAAACAAGAGTACTGAAAAATATCCAAGAGTCTAACCCAAAAACGGGGTTTTTCGAACTATTTATAATAAAACAAAACCTAATAAAAGAAGGAATCTAATTAATGAAAATCTGTCCAAAATGCGTCTGAGTCGACGGCCCACGTGACGGACCATCGTGGGCATGACGGACCGTCGTGGCCTCCGTCGTCCCATACATGACAAAATCTTCTGCTGCTTTCTTCATCACTTCTATGTTACCCTCGACGGACAGGTCTAACGGACCGTTGCAAGCACGACGGTCCATCGAGGGGCTCCGTTTCATAACACTTAGAAACTTCTTGGAAATGGGTACTGGGACTACTCTCTGACAATCACAACGAACAAGCAGGACGGACCGTCATGACTATGACAGTCTGTCATGAACTTCCGTAGTCTCACACTTAGTCAGACTTCCCCATCTTCTTTCAGCAGCTACTCTTCTCATTACGATGCCACCTACGGACCGTCACAGTCACGACGGACCGTCGTGGGCTCCGTAGGTGGTCATTTCTGCACTTTTCTGCTCAAAACCTTCGCGTTATCATTTGGACAGATTTCCTGCAAATAAAGAGAAACCTACATCAAAAATCAATACAGGCTTTAGACACCCACTAAACTTAAGGAAGAAGCATTAAAAGTACCGTGAAACCACGGTACATCAACTACCAAAATGACCCTTTTTCAAGGTCAAATGAACACTAGAGTGGGTAAATTCCCCATTTTACCGATTTTCATGTGCTATTGTCACCCATATTTTTTGGTGATCCGGAATTCTAATTTATTTTTGCTGAAATTTTTCGTGGATGCAGTTAAGACCTTAGATATGGAGGCAGTTGACCCTGACAGTCAAAACAATCCATTTTCAAGGTCAAATGAGCCCAAGAGCAGGTAAATCCTCTATTTTGCCAATTTTCGTGTGATATAGTCCACAATCTTTTTTTGGTAATCTCGGAATTTCGACATCATTTTTGCCAAAAAATTTCATGGATATCTATTAAGACCTTAGTAATGGAGCCAGTTGGCCCTGACAACCAAAATGGGCAATTTTCAAGGTCAAACGAGCACCAGCGCAAGTAAAAAACCCATTTTACATATTTCCGTGCTATAATCCACCAATTGTTTTGGAGGTCCGAAATTCTGACTCCATTTTTTCAAAAATTTACATGGATGTTTGTTAAGACCTTAGCTATGGATCCAATAGGACCTGACGGCCAAAATAGCCCATTTCAAGGTCAAACGAGTCATAGAGCAGGTAAACCCTCATATGTTATCGATTTTTTGTGCTATAGTCCACCATATTTTTTTGTAATCCAAAATTTTGACGTCACTTTTGCCAAAAATATTCGTCGACGTCCATTAAGACCTTGAATATGGATCCAGTTGGTTACCCGACTGAAATGACCCATATTCAAGGTCAAACGAGCACCAGAGCAACTAAATCCTCCATTTTGCCAATTTTTCATGTGCTATAGTCCATGGATATTTGGTGATCCTGAATTCCGACGTCACTTTTTCCAAAAAAATTTGTGAACGTCTTTTAAGACCTTAGCTATGGATTCAATTGCTCACCACGGCCAAAATGATCCATTTTCAAGGTCAAACTAACACTAGAGCAAGTAATCACCCATTTTGCCGATTTTCATATGCTATAATAGTCCATGGATATTTGTTGATTCGGAATTCCAATGTCACTTTTGCTAAAAAATTTCATGGACGTCCGTTAAGACTTTAGTTATGGAGCCAGTTGGTCACTGCGGCTAAACGACCAATTTTCAAGGTCAAATGAGCCAGAGCAGGTAAACTCCCTATTTTGCTGATTTTTCGTATGCTATAGTCCATGAATTTTTAGTGATCCAGAATTTCGACGTCACTTTTGCCAAAAATTTACATGGACATCCGTTAAGACTTATCTATGGAGCTAGTTGGTCACCACGACCAAAACGACCTATTTTCAAGGTCAAAGGAGCACCAAAGCAGGTAACCCCCCATTTTGCCAATTTTTTGAGTGTTATAGTTTATGGATTTTTGGTGATCCAGAATTTCGACTTCATTTTTGCCAAAATTTTCCGTGAACTTCCGTTAAGACCTTAGCCATAGAGATAGTTGGTCCCAACAACCAAAACGATCCAATTTCACAGTCGAACGAGCACCAGAGCAGATAAACCCCTATTTTGTTGATTTTTATGTGATATAGTCCATGGATATTTGGTGATCCAGAATTTCGACGTTACTTTTGCCAAAAACTTTCATGAACATATGTTAAGACCTTAGCTATGGAGCAGTTGGTCACCATGGCCAAAATAGCCCATTTTTAAGGTCAAACGAGCAGCAAATGAGGTAAAAAAAAAACCATTTTGCCGACTTTTCATGTGTTATTACAGTCCATACATTTTTGGTGATCCAGAATTTCGATGTCACTTTTGTCGGACGTTTGTTATGACCTTAGCTATAGATCAATTTGGTCACCACGGTCAAAACGATCCATTTTCAAGGTCAAATGAGTACTAGAGCAGGTAAAACTTCTATTTTGCCAATTTGTGTGCTATAGTCCACCATTTTTTTTGGTGATCCAAAATTCGGCGTCACTTCTGCAAAATATTTTCGCGTACGTCTTTAAGACCTTAACTATGGAGTCAGTTGGCCTTGACGGTCAAAAGTCCATTTTTCAAGGTCAAACGAGCACCAGAGTTTGTGAACCCCCCATTTTGTCAATTTTCGTGTGCTATAGTCCACCATCTTCTTTGTGATCCAGAATTCCAATGTCATTTTTGTCAAAAATTTTCTGTGGATGTCCGTTAAGACCTTAGCTATGGAGTCAGTTAACCCTGACGGGCAAAACATTCTATTTTCAAGGTCAAACGAGCTTAGAGCAGGTAAACCCCCCATATTGTCGATTTTTGTGTGACATAGTCCACCATCTTTTTTGGTGATCCGGAATTCGACGTCATTTTTGTCGAAATTTTTCATTAATGTCCGTTAAGACCTTAGCTATGGAGTCAGTTGGCCCTGACGACCAAAACGGCCATTTTCAAGGCTAAACGAGTCCCAGGGCAGGTAAATCTCCCCTATTTTGTCGATTTTCGTATGCTATAATTCACCTTCTTTTCAGTGATTCGAAATTCCGACGTTACTTTTGCTAAAAAAATTTGTGGACGTCCGTTAAAACCTAAGCTATGGATCCAGTTGGACACCATTTCTCCAAATTACCTAAAAGAGTTTTTATCAAAAAATCTAAACCAGAGTCGAATTTCGACATCTCATTCAGTTTTCTTATAAGAAAATCCAGAAAGTTCAGTCCACAAACAGTTGGAATGGAGATGGAGTGAATTTTAAGGATTTGTACTAACTCTGCTTAAGGAACGGCTCAAGCATATTAATGGCCTAAAGCAAAAATTAAATGGGGCCTTAAACTTGAATCGTCAATAACTTTATATAATTGATTTCTTCTAGTTTCAATTGATAATATAACCATTCTTATTTTAAATTATTTTTTATGAGATATAGTACTTCAAATATGTCAAATTTCTTCTATAATTCCTTCATTTTTCATGAAAAGTTTATCTTTTCTACAAATAGTATTCAATATTTGTTAAAAAATAATAACTTATAACCTACTATTATAAAAAAAATGAGTCCCCTTAAATTTGGAGGCCTAAATCACATGTATTTTTTTTTAACACTGTCGAATCACCCCTGCTCTGCTTATGCCTTCAGATCTTAGTTTTCTCCAATATTTGTATCGAGCAAAGACTTATTTTGCTAGTGTCATCTTTGTTTATAGAGATAGGAAGAAGTTTTTCAATGACATATAAAACATCACCTGCTAGGATAAGTTACCTTGAGATTATTTATGCTTGAATTAGTTATCCTGAGATTATTTTTTATTGATTGTTTAATTTGTTAGTATAAAAAGAATATCCATTACATACTTCCTAAAAGCCTTCCAACAAAAGTTTTGATTGCTCAACCAAATTTTTCTACTGTTCTCTATTTGCCTGCGGTATTACAATTCACTTTTTATATTATACAATTGGCAATTTCCATTCCTGTGCCATTCATTTAAATTGGGCTCATTTGCCTCGTTATACACATATTTTTTCAAAAAAAAAATATTTGCTCTAAAGTATCGGAATATCATTTGATTTATTTGATCATATCGTAATATAAAATAAATTATTTTGAACATTAAGATATGAATAAAATATCTTTTAAATTGCTATTTACGAGTTGGAATAACGGAAGAATTAGAAGCAACACGCATAAAACATATTACCTGACTTTTGTTACTAATATTTAATTCGTACTATTAATTAGCATGATCGTATCTTGAATACCAAATTACAAATAAAATTTAGTTATATTTCTTATAGACATATATTTGTCGAATATTAATGTTATGTTTTTGTTGATTATTAACTTTGTAATTTTATTTGTACAACTAAATTATACATTTATAATTACATTATAATTATGTATTATGACAAATAAATTTATCGTTATAATTACACCAAATCTAATTATGAAATTAATAATAAGAGTAAATTAGGACAGATAGCAATGGACAATCATCAAATGTTAGGTAGTATTTGGTTTTAATTAGTATGCCTTTTTGCACAAGACTTTGGACTTTTCGAAATTGGATGTGAAATATTTTCTTATTATTACACTACATTTTTAAATTGCTATGATCCTATATTTTGTAATAATATAAGATATTGTAAATACAAGCAAAAGGTGCAACATTAATACAATGGGTTTGAAGGGTAATTTCATCATTTAATAAGTTTATCACATAAAAAATTATGATGGTATTTATACTATACCACCTACAGGAAGAAATAACTTATCCGGGTACTAATTATTAAGAATGAGAAAAGTTAATCCAAACTTCCCAACCAAAGAGAAAATTAATGACATCTATCCGTCACACCAAACGATCTTTTAGAGTCTTATAATTCAGACAACTAAATATTATTTTTGTTGGATAAATTCAGAGAGGCCACCATTATCATCCTGAAAATCTGAGTAGGGGTTTGACAGGTTTATGTATCTGGCTTCCTATAATGCTCAAACTCTTTAACAATATTGTTACACCATGTCCGATTCTCCAAAAAATACAATATGTGAATCAAACTCGGAAGTGCATAGATAGCTTTTGTACATGTCTCATACATATCATTTGGTGTTTAACTGCCAAAATCTTCTAATCTACATGCGAATCAGATGCCAAACTCATCTTTCAATTAAACTCATATATATATATATATATATATATATATATATATATATATATATATATATATATATATATATATATATATTGATTTAGTATCAATTAAGTGAAATTATCAGTCTTAATGATATCAATTCAATATATGATACTTATTTAGTATCAATTAAGCGAAATTAGTTGGGAGGGGGGAGAGGGAAGGGGGGGGCATATAGTGCACTTATTTAGTGGGGGTATGAATGTAATGGAGTATATATTTGTAATTTTTTACTTTTACGAGGTATTTGCTTAGTTTCCTTACACATATTTTAACGGGAAACTTACATAAATATAATACAAATAAAAATATTTATCATTTATAACAATGACATTTTTTTACTTAATCACTTTTAATACATTTATAATACACTTTTAATTCATATTACATAAAACAATTTCTTATTCGCAAATAATACAAGTTTTATAGATGGATAATACATTTATCACACATTTTAATACACTTATAATACAATGTGTCAACTTCTTACCAAACAAGCATAATATATTTTTAAAAATAATTATAATACATATATATTGCATACTTAATTCATTTTTAATACATTTTGCAGATTTAACATAGTATTGATATAAATGGTAATAAATAAAAAGTATCGCTAAAATCAGTAATTATTTATTAAAAGACTTTCATCCAAATAATTTTTTCTGAGAATAATTGTATAGAATGACAAACTAATAATCTAAAATAAATATAGTAACTATTGTTTGATTTATTTGTGTTTCATAGCAAATTGTTTGTCAGTCGCCTCTCTCCCTCATATTCTCGCCACTCTCGCTCGCTCCCTGTCGCTCGCCTCTCTCGCTTTATACAATATAAATGTATAAATTGTGTTTATGTTTGTATAAAACGGGAGAAATTGTATATACACATGCAAATACATATATCTTTGTCCTGTACACTTATAATTATACAATACAAATATTTTCCTGTCCAAGTCTCTTTTGTCGTTCTCTCTTTCTCGTTTTATACAAATTCAAATTGTATATAATTTCTCTCTTTCTCGTGTTATACAATTCGATTCAATTGTATATTCTTTGCCCAAGTCTCTTTTGTCTTTTTCTCTTTCTCGTTTTATACAAATTCAAATTGTATATAATTTCTCTCTTTCTCGCTTTATACAATTCGATTCAACTGTATACAAATTCAAATTTTATACAGAAATACAAACACATACAATTGAATTGAGAGGCTAACAACGAATTATACAAATGAGAGGCTAACAACAATGTATACAAATGTCCTGCCAGCGAAATTATACAAATCTAAAGAGGAGCCAACGAATTATGCAATTGCTTCTTTTGTATATATGTATAGTGAAATAGGCATAGCTTTCAGTTGTATATGTATAACGAATTATACATATATATGTTTGCTATGAAGCGCAATTATGCAAACTTTGCTACAACATACAAATTTGAATTTTGTTTTTGTTATATGTGAAAGTTATCATTTTTCCTATTCCAAACTTTGGCCCAACTTAACTACTTTTAAAATTCAAAAAAGGGTTAAAAATACCCCTGAACTATTTGAAAAGGTTTAAAAATATCCCTCATTCACCTATTGGGTTAAAAATGTCCTTTCATCCACCTTTTTAGTCCACAATTACCCTTAAAACTAATAAACTTGTATTTATTTAATTATTATTATTATTAATTATTATGTGGCATCTTTTATTGGATACATTTAAATTTCAACCCACCAAATTTTTGTAACCCATTTGACTCATATCCACATTCTTAGACCCAAACCCAAACAAAAAATTTATCAAAAATAACAAATTTCATCATCTCTTCTCTTCCCCTTGAACTTTAATAACCTATTTTTTCCTTTTTTTCTTATTCAACAATTTCAAAATAAAATTAATGATTGAATAAATTAGTATTTGAATTTGAAATTGACATATTGGTATTTGAACTTGGTCATATCAAATAGAACTAAAAAGCTCTTCTTGATTGTGTTTGAATTTGGTCTTTCTTATTTCTTCCTTTTGGTTCACACCATGTGAAAAGATTCAGTTTTTAAGCGGGAAGTTGCACTAGATAACGGTAATTTGACTTGGGTCTTGTTTCTTTCTTCCTTTTGGTTCACACCCTTTTCAAAAGATTCAATTTTGATGGTGGAGTGACACTAAAAGAGTTGTTCTTGATTGTGTTTTCATGGTGGCATTGATGAAACTTGAATTGGGTCTTCTTATTTCTTCCTATTGGTTACACCCTTTTCAAAGATTCAATTTTTCATAGTGGAGTTACACTAAAAAACTTTATTTGATTGTATTTTAATGTTGGCATTGACCAAATTCTAACACAATCAAGAAGAGATTTTTAGTTCTAATTGGTATTAAATTCGCTAGTTCTTGGTTGATTATTGATATGAATATATGTATTATTTTAATTATCATTGATGGAGGTTGTATATGGTGATGAGAAAAAGGATATGTTATTATGTTTGAATGGTAGAGAAGAGATGTTCAATATTTTAATTTTGATGAATTTTTAATTTGGTTTGGGTTGAAAAATGTGAATATGGGTCAATGGATAGAAAATTTTTTGGTGGGTTGAAATTTTAAATTTATCCAATAGGTAGATGCCACATAATAATTATTATTAATAATAATTAAAAAATAAAAGGTTGTTAGTTTTAAGGGTAATTATAGACAAAAAAAAAGTGGATGAAGGGGTATTTTTAACCCAATAGGTGAATGAAGAGTATTTTTAAACCTTTTCGAAAAGTCCAAGGATATTTTTGACCCTTTTCGCTTAAAAATTTAAGAAATAAATAAGGGTTTGAGGTATGCCCTTACAACTCTTTGCATTTGTGCAAGACCGAAACATAGTATGTTATATTCCTAACAACTATTTTTGCTTATTTTAACTTATCACATATACATTCATATATTGTATCAGTATATCATTTCTCGTATCACACATATTTATTATTTTTATGCCGTATACACCACATACTAATACATATATTATATATACACTACTTACATACGCCTCATATACGGCTTTACACAAACCTATATATCCTATTTCTTATACTATAGACATATGTATAATTCCCATGTACCACATACCATATGCGTATTTTGTTATATCCTATTTACACCTTACTTTGTATACAATATATACTCTTTATATACTATACACATACCTCTTCATTCAATAAATTATTTTGACACCTTTTTTAGTCTCACTTTATTAAATAACTTTCTTTTTTCACCTTTCAACTAAAATAAAAATCGATAAAACCTCATCTTGTTAATTTTCAAGAAACTAGTTTCCAATAGATTCTAAAGTTTCAGATTCTTAACACCTTTTTATTTTAGAATAAGTAAAATATTTACCTAGAATCTCATCGCCGTTTTCTAATATAATATTATATTTATACTATTCTTTCTATTGTTATATGTTAGCCTAATTTCATTTATAAATTGAACTAAACTTAGGAAAAAAGTTTAGGAATAAAATATGTATTTATGGGACTCATCTTCCATAATTGCAACCGCATCCATTTTAAGATTTTTTTTTAACGTATATAAAGCTGTAAAGAGAATATTATATTGAAAAAATTACAAGTCTTCAACTTCATTTTTCTAGTAGAGTCCTGAACGGTCTGCTATTGCTTTGATATCAGAACTTTTTATGAAATTTATTATTCAAATTGATTAAATATTGATGTTTGGGTCCAATCCAATCAAAAAAGAGTTCTGTTTTAAGTAAAAGTGTACTAAATTTTAATTAAATATACAAAATTTGAAAGTGTACATAATTGACCGTGTTTTCTCTCCACAAGTTGGAATTTCTTGTTTTATTTAACGTTGTTGCATAAATAGTCAATTAAAAATCACTATCAACATCATTTATCATTAACCTCGTGGGCAATCTTTTTTCTTTGGATCAATTATACCGGTGGGAAAAATACAAATTGACTGTAGGAGGGAAGTTATCTTTGTTTTTTTTGAAAAAAATAAAAGAAAAAAGAAAGATAATGTACTAGTCAATAAATAGTTCGATGAGTGACGTATTCAGAATTTTTATTGAGAAAGTTCAAAAAATTAAAATATAGTTTATGAAATTTAAACTTGGAATCTCAAGGTGAATTTTCAACTTTTAAATTATTAAAAAAACTACCTGTAAGTGTCTGCCTCTAGCTAGTTTTGTATTCAAATGATTCAAAATCTATAAAAAAAAATTACCTTCTTATATATATAATGTAATTTTTTGTCGAATGCTCACACTTGCATATTTCAAAACACGATGATAAACTATCTTGCTAAGACAACTAATATGTTATATGTATTCACAATACATAACTATACTTTAAAAGAATTATAGTCGATAGTTTTTGTTAGAATTTATAGCAAATTTCTCTCTCCTTTTTTGTTTGTCTCTCTACTTTCTCTGACTTTTTTCGCTCGCCTCTCTCTTCTCTTATCACCCTCTATCGCTCGCAGTGATACAAATACAAATGCTTAATTTTAGGGCAATAGATGGTAACATATACAAATATAAATAGGAACACACAAAGTAAGAAATACAAATACAAATAAAGATACACATGGTAACACATAAATACAAATACACAAAGCAATTGATGAATACAAATATACTTTGTTACGAAATACCACATTGGGTATATGTTGATACAAACTATATTCGTTAATACACTTGATACAATTGAATTGTATAAGAAAATACAATAGTTTTTGAAACAATTGTATTCATTGATACAAATCAATTGTATTCATGATACACCAACGTCAAATACAACATGTATTCAACCTCTCTCTCGTATCTCATTCGCTTCTCTCATACTTCTCAATCTTGTTCGCCTCTCTCTTCTTTCTAACATATATAGTTATGAATAATAATCAAGTAAACTATACTTATAATTAAATCTCTAAGTAAGCTCAAACTATAATCATTTTCGAAATTTCCTCTTTATATCTATTGGAATGACGTCCACTTAGCTATATTATTTCCAACACAATAATTTGATATATACTTTTTGAACTCAAATAATTAGCATGCCTTCCCTAGAGAAACTTCCATTTTGTTTTGGTCTCAAGTTGAGTTAGAGTAATCAAGTTCCCTAGTGAAACCTAAAATTCCACATGAGGCTGGCCGCATACAAGGTTTGACATGAGGGCCTCTCAAATTATTAAAAAAACAACTTAATTCAATTGTATAAATAGGTGACCAATTTATTTATTTTATATACAATAAACATAGCCAATTTCAGGTAAGATTAATTCTTTTGACTACACAATAGAAATGGAGCTAACTATTCTTGTTTGTGCTCTGTTTCTAGTTTTGCTAACTATACTTGTTACTAAATGGTATAAAGAGTGTAATAATAGTAAGAAAAAATTACCTCCAGGCCCTTGGAAACTCCCATTGATTGGAAACTTACATCATATTGTTGATTGGCAATCATCTGAGTTACTACCTCATCGCACTCTTGCTAAATTAGCATCAAAACATGGAGGTTTAATGCACATGAAACTCGGTGAACGCGAAGCCATTGTTGTATCATCACCTCAAATGGTTAGAGAAGTGATGAGAAAACATGATCTCATCTTCTCTAATCGACCAACGCTTTTGGTTGGAACCGAAATGTTTTATGACCATGCTGATATGGGATTTTGTGACTACAGTGATTTCTGGAGACAAATGCGTAAAATTTGTAATCAGGAATTACTTGGCCATAAATATATTCAATCATTTTATCCCCATATGATGAATGAGATAACTAATCTTGTTAGTTGTATTAAAAGTTGTGCTTCTGAGGGTGGAAGTTCAATCAACATGACGGAAACGTTGTCTTTGTACACAAATTCGATTATTTGCAAAGCAAGTGTAGGCAGGGCTTGTAAGAATCAGGGGTCTTTGATTGAGATTATGAGGATAGTGTCTGGTTCAGCTGGATTGTTTGATCTCGCGGATCTTTTTCCATCGATGAAGATGATTCATTTCATCAGTGGATTAAAATACAAATTGAGGAAAATGCATGATGAGGTTGATGTTCTTTTAGAAGAAATTATCAATGAACATGAATCCCAAAACAGTGAGACCTCAGAAAAAGATATTGTTGATGTTCTCTTAAGGCTTCAAAAGAGCCAAGATTTTTCAATTCCTATCACAAGAGATAATATCAAGGCTGTCGTCATGGTAAGTTGAATGACATATTATTTCACTGTCATAATTTTGCGCGGTACTAATTAGTCTTGTTTGGATATGCAGGATTTGTTTGCAGGAGGATCTACAACTTCATCATCAACAATGGAATGGGCTTTCTCAGAACTAATGAAAAATCCCAAAATAATGAAGAAAGCACAGGATGAAGTTAGAGATGTACTCAAAGGAAAGGAAACTACAATCGATCTAACCGATATTCAGAAACTCAAATACATAAAAATGATTATTAAGGAGACTTTAAGGTTTCACCCTTTAGCTCCATTATTAGCTCCAAGAGAATCCAGAGAAGAGTGTGAGATTGATGGCTATGTTATACCTAAAGGCACAATAGCTCTTGTCAATTTTTGGGCAATTGCGAGGGATCCAAACTATTGGCAAAATCCTGAAATATTTGATCCAGAGAGATTTAATGATAGTCACCTTGATTTTATTGGAGCACATTTCGAGTTTACGCCTTTTGGCACAGGAAGGAGAATTTGTCCAGGGTTATCATTTTCAATGGCTACTGTGGAACTTAGTATGGCACTATTACTATACCATTTTGATTGGAAACTTCCAAATGGAATGAACCCTCATGAACTAGACATGACTGAGAAATTTGGCAGTACTCTTGAAAGGAAAAACAACTTGTTCTTGATTCCTTCGCCCTATGTTCGTGCCTAATGCACCACACAAGAGCCCTACATATATATAATTCTACTTATAAGAATAAAGTTGTATCAAGATTCCATTTAGTCTTCCCTATTATAATGTAAAAGATACACATTTCTATCGTCTTAGTATATGCTACAAGAGTCTCATATCTTCTTAATTTTCTTTTATTTCAAAGTTTGATTCACTATTCACGCTCCTTTGAGTTTTTCAATAACACCACAAGGTGTGTGCCGGATCCTCCAAAAGTAATATATTTTTGCGACTGAGACTTCATTTTTGGAGAGTCCGAGCAACATAGGATAAAACTGTTAAAAGATAAATATGAAAGCAACAATACACACCTAGTCCATAACCAAAAAAGAGTCTATTGTCTTCCATTAGTTTTTTTCAAACAGGACATAACCATCTAAGTGTCAACTTTTTGTGCAAAACATCAACTAAAGCAGAACAAAAATCAACAAGACACATGAAAGACAATAAAAAACATAAGCAAGATAAGCAAATCCTTCAGCTGAGTCACCTGACTATACTCAACCATGAAGTTTCCTTCATTATTAATAAATCTCTGGAAGAACCGGCTACACCGGACCATAACATTGAATTTGAGCATCAAGTATAAGAAATAAGCAGCCATCATGACAATCAACCAGCCATAACCTTTAACTTCATTAGCCTCTCGTACTCGGTTTGTTATTACTGCACAATTCACCATCATAATAATCGAATCAACCCCGTTAATCGTCAACCTCGCCCACTCATTCCTGTTTAACACATACACACAAAAAACTAATAAGTACCATAATTTAGAAGAAAAGAAAAAACAGAACAAGCTAAACCATACATTGGTGCTGTAGTATTTTCAGAATCATCTTCCAGAAGATTTGGTGAAGGAATCAATGTGAAATTTTCTTTCTCAACCACAATCATGGAGTTCCTCTTCTTCTCCTCCTCCATTACTCTATGAAAACTCCAACTTTGAACACGCAGCCAAGGGCCAAATTTTTCATTCCCAGGTGGGAATTTACATGTTTTTTCATGATTTCCAATACGACCACATTTGTAACAAAACAATCCCAAATTTTCATATTTGAAAGGAATCCAAATATTTGGCATTACCCAAAATCCAGTAACCAATGGATTTTTAATATCCAATTTAACTCGAATCCTCATAAATTTTCCCCAAACAGTTTTATCAACACACAAATACTCTCCTAAAAAATGACCAATCATGAATGCATTTTGTTCAGTGAAAGAGAAAATTGGTAATCCATGGACATGAACCCAAAAATATAAGTAAAAGGGTAACTCTTTTCTGGCAAGCTCCATAGTGTTGAGAAAATGCAAAGAATTACTATTATATTGATTTCTTGGAAACCAACATATATATATATATATTCAAAATCTTCTTGTTTGTCATTTTAAAAGTTATGGGGAATGTGGCAGTATTGCAGGTCCTTCTTTGTCTGTCTGAGTGAGCAGGTATTGCTGTATTGGTGAAAGATGTACAAATTTGTCTTGTTTTGTGAACAGAACACTCACCAAGCCGCCATATTTGTACACTCCATGCTCGGAAATCCCTTTATATAGGCCAAGTTAATGGTATTTTCATGCTGTTAAAGAGTTAGAATAATGATTTTTTTTCGTTTTGTTAGAGATTTAAATAATGAAAATAGATGGATCGAATTGATTAGGTCATTTAAAAAGCGAATATTAAAACATATTGATTCAAAAATCTTTTTCAATTTATAAAGTTTTGTATTAAGTCAAATCAAACAAATAAATTGAAATGAGAAAATCAGAATCTCTGAATATGATATAGGACCTAATTTTTAGTTGTGGTCTGAAATTTGTGTTTTTTGTAAAATATAAGAATAAAATTAGCTGTAATTTGTTTTGAGTACACTTTATTCAAGTATACTTGTATTTATATGAAATACATAGATTAATTTCGCTCGTCACTCTTCTATGTATTCACTATTCCGGATATGTGTAATCTCACACATACATGTATCCGAGGTGTATATAAGTGATTCTCATGTATTTGAAACACAAAGACAAATCTCTCTCGCTTTTCTTCCTATTTCAGTATATCTAATAGGCAAAACATGTATTTAAGTGTATTTGGTAGTAAATTATTATAATAAATGATGTAACATAAACAGATCCCTAAACTTGTTGGCTTTTTCCCTTGAGGTACCTCATCTACGCCATTTTCCTATTGAATCATCAAACCACCCATAATTTGTTCCTTTTAAACGCTGGTGGCTGATTTAGATCGGCTTTTCTATTGTAAATGTCTTCAATTGTATTCGTATTTGTAATAATTTTTATTGAAAGAATAAAGACAAATTATGTGTTAGTCTCATTTGTTTTTTAATGTGTTCAAATGACTTGAAGTAAACCACAATTATTCTCGAACAGTTTCACTATCAATTGGACTAATGAGTTCTGGAACAACATATGTATCCTCTATCAACACCCCTCACAAAATCTGGTTCTGCATCATCCAACGGTATTTAAAAGGAACAAATTATGGGTGTTAAATAATTCAATAGGAAAATAACATAGTTGAGGTCCTGAGGGGAAAAACCTAACAAGCTTAGGTATCTGTTTATGTATTTGGCCTAATATATATATAAAAAAATATTAAGAATAGATATTTGTGTCTTTAGGTATTTTAAAGTGAAACTTGGGCCGATGGCCCATTTATATAGAGAAACCCCAATAGGTCCATTAAAGTCCAGCCTACTCTACCTGCATAAAAGAACAAAACAAAGACATAGAGTACTACTTTCGTACACTTTTATTTGTCATGTTATGCTTTTTAAAAGTTAGTTTGACTAATTTTTAAAGTTATATAAACTATATTAAAAGTACCATAAATTGCAATTTCTTGCATATCAATATGATGAAAAAATACATCGTAAAATGTTAGTCAAAGTTCTTATTGTTTGACTCTAAAAAGGAAAACCATGACAATTATAAATGAACAGAGGGAATAACATTGTATTTGTTTTAGACATAATCCAAAATAAACGATTTTCCATATAATGTATTTTGTGAAGTATATAAAAATGTGAGTGTGAAAGGTATTCTTCAATAGTCAAAGTGATCACAATTCATACTATTTTGATGAAAAACAAAAAAGAAGATTTAAGTTCTAACCCTACTGGCCTTCTGAAATTAGACCTTCCTCATTAAGAAAAAGAAAAAAAGAGGGTTACTTACTAGGGGACAAAGCTTACTACTTGTTCCTCAGTTCTAATTTTATGTATATGTTAGTTAAAATAAAATAAAATTATGTATATGAAGTTTAATTGAATGAAAGTTTTAAAATGTACTTTTTTTTAAATTCATAATGTAATATAAGTCATAAATATAAAAATAATTATAATTTTTTAGGAAATTTCACGATAATACGTAATTACATCATAATTTTTATCTTTCGGTTGAGCATTTTGTGTGTACTGAATAATAGTCTGCAAACTACAAACAAAATGAAAATCGCATTAGACAAGTATTATGTAACAAACTCAACTCAAAAGGTATTGAGGGGGATCGATCCTGAACAATCACATAAATGATCACCCTTCAACAGAGTCGTCCTAAAGGACTATTATTAAATAGTATTTTTTAAAAGTCAACCTATATTGAATTTTGACATTTAAGAGAACTGATATTTGACCTAGAGGTATTTTAGGAAATTATTTCTCAACTTTTCATATTTGGTGGGTGAAATTGTTTTGAAAAATATAT
This sequence comes from Solanum lycopersicoides, assembly GCA_022817965.1. NCBI lineage: Eukaryota > Viridiplantae > Streptophyta > Magnoliopsida > Solanales > Solanaceae > Solanum > Solanum lycopersicoides. The sequence goes on along the minus strand of CM040626.1, from coordinate 99,590,118 downwards.
TTTCTAGAAAAATGAATTTTTTTAAAAATAAAAAAAAATGATTTTCCGAAAGAAAATCAGGTTCTATATGAATATTTCAAATTCATGTCTTTTCCCGGTCCACCCTAACTCTATCACCCCCCAACCTTTGCCACCCACACTGGTTTCCACTGCTTCCCATCCTAATATTTTTGTCTAGATTACGTATAAATGAAGATACTCTCGAAATAATTTCTTTATATACTTAACAAATATTAGAAAACAAAGTAAAAATAACCATTTATATTTACCAAAGAAACATTTTGATGAAAAATAGTACTCCTAGCTCTTTTGCTAATCTGATCATATCTCAAAACTTTTTTATGGTCTGTAACATTGCAGACACACAACTTTTTGTACGGTCTTCACCAGAAATCCATCAGACCTAAGTGCTTTTCGTGTCTGGTAATAGGCTGCAATGCAACTTTTCTTCAAGTTTTGCCAAAATTGAGCTTATGCTAATTAATAATCAAGATTTAATGATAAACATTTAAGATAGATTTGTATATGTCACGTTGGACTATGAACGTGTGATATTTGTTCATGTTTATACAAATCTACAAGATCTATTTATGCATATCTAAAATTAAATTTCATATATATCAACTAATGTCAAATTAAAAAACACGATAATAGATAAACTCTTTTATCAAATATGCTCGAATATGACATGGAGACAGGGGCGGACCCACATGGGGCTGCCCGGGTGCTCGAGCACCCATTAAGCTCGTATCGAACAATGTATATTTATATCAAAATTAAGGTAATATCGTATAAAATAAAAGTCGAGCATCCAATAAACAAATGTATTGGTTGGCATTATGGTTGGAAATGGGTTCTTAAGGTCTTATATTGCTCAAAAATGTCCAGGTTCAATTCCCTGTAATTACATCCTTTTTATTTTAAAATCAACTCTTTTCTTTCTATCTTTTCTTTTTCCCCCTTTCACGAATTGTCCTATTTCTAATTTTTCTAAAACAAAATTCTTTTTTCAAGATTATTTTTATTTTTGATTTTTTTGGCTATCTTATATAAATATAATTATTTTTCTTTTCAAGATTATTTTTCTTTTTGATTTTTTTGGCTATCTTATATAAATATAATTATTTTTCTTTTGACAAGTATTAAATTTATTCATTTATATTTATGATCGATAGCTTAAAAATTAACCTCAATTTTAAAATCTTGAATCGTTTACTTCTCATGTCTATTATGTAACTTAATCTCCAAAAAAATATAACAGTCATGATCTTCCATTACTATTAATTTTTTCTTCTCATCAGTCTAATACTCTAATTAGGAAAAATAAAAGAGAAGGAAAAAAATGTGTTCTAGCGCCTTTATTTCAGTTTACCAATTTAAAAGCGAAAGAGTCTTCCTTCCGTTTGTTTACCTTTTTGGTAACTATATTGTATGTGAAAGTATATTGTTTCTCCTTTTTTTCTTGAACCAATCCAAATATTTTGATTGTCTATTGCATTGAAAAAATAACACCTATGTTGACGAATTTTAGCTCGCAGTTACGCTCTTTGGTTGATATAAGTTGAAAATAATGAACATTCATAGTTGTAAATTTCTGGATCCGCCACTGCGGAGATAAAATGAAGAGAATAATATTAAAAATTTAACATCTTCTACCTTAATCACATAAATTATAACTTTTAAAGACATCCTCTGTTTTCAATTTTAATCCTCCTCTTCTACTGTGTTTGCGTTTTCGATATAGTTTAAATTAAATCAATTGAAAGTCCATTATTATACTTTGTTTTTAAATTAATATCGAGACCATGTCAAATTCTAGGACATATTCAACATTTCTTGTAAAATGGACAATCTTCATCACGTCTACATTTAGATTTTATCAAAAACATAATTAGTTCTTTTGTCTGTAAAAAAGAACCATAAACTAATAAAGTCATCAATGAATTCACAAAAGCAGGCGAAAAAGAGGAATCTGAACTTTCACGTTGTTAGTGAGAGACGTTCGGCATTTTTCCTCTCTTAAAAAAACAATCAAACAAATGAAGTCCTAATTATATAAACAGAGCAAGCTGAGAAACATGCGAAAGAAATCACCAATTTGTGATACTTTCTGAAGAAATCAACAATTCCTCTAAATACTCAGCACCCAAATCTTCAAAAACCACAACATCTTTTCGTGCTCTGTTTTTTCTACTCAAACTCTTTCTCCTCATTGAATATCTCTTCTTTAATTCAATCACGGGCGAACAATTATTATCAAATCTACATTTCATTTCGCTTAACGACTCTTTAACTATCTCCACAGGAAAATTAAGTATAGCCATCGAACCTCTCATAGCAAATGCAGCTTGATCATACGCTAATGCAGCTTCTTCAGCATTATCAAATGTACCTAGCCATACACGAACACCATTCCTCGTAGAATCACGAATTTCAGCAGCATATTTACCCCATGGCCTCTTTCTAACACCTCTGTAATTCTTATCCTTTCCACGTTGTGTTTCTTCTTCGTATGAGGTCACTTCCTCTTCCTTTATTCCATAGCTAGACGACGAATTCACTGTTTCTTGCGATGATCCTTCAGCAACAAGATTAAAAAGTAACATGTCTTCTGTATCGTTAACATTAAATGGAAGTGAATTATACTGAAAAAGAAGATCATCCCATGATGAATAATCCATTTGTTCAATAGTTGAATTATATGATTGGACTATTCTTATTTGGTACTTTGAAGCTTAATCAATGACTAAAAGCCTTATATATACATGAGATTGAGGAAACTTCTTGCTTAACAGGGGATGATATTTTATTATTAATGGTATAGATTAGTTAAATTAATCCAAAATGATGACTTTAAATAAGTAATTAAAAAAAATCTCAAAAATACTTTAACTTTGGCCAAATTTGTTGTTACGATATCAAACTTTATTAAGGACATTTTATTCTTCTGCACTATTTAATAGTGTATTTTAAAGGTATATGTGTGTCCACATCGACACGTTGCTATTTATAATTATGCAATATTTATGATATCCACGTGGACACATATATACATTTAAAATACACTACTCCTTTTGTCCCATTATGTGATATTTTTTCGTTTTTCGAGAGTCAAACAATTTAACTTTGACCGGACATTTGTGTATGAAATCTACAATTTTTTTGAAATGAAATTTATATATTTGTAAACTACGTAAAGAGTACTATAAGTCACAATAATTGATAATTCAAAATGTTAAAAGGATCTATGAAAAACTTACGATCAAAGATAAATTTGTTAGAATCTCGAAATGCGAAAAGTGCAACATAAAATGAGACAGAGAGAGTATTAAATAGTGCAGAAGGATAAAAAATCATCTTCAAAAATTGATATCGTTACAATAATTTTAATCAAAATTCAAGTATATTTCAGACATTTTTCCTAATAAGTAATTAGGAAAAAATTTACGAGAAAAAGGAGTGTTTAAGCACGTGAGTCAAATGAAACAAGGCGGCATGGTCCAAGTCCTTTTTCTGTTCATCAATATTAGCATAATGTGAATGAGACTTGTTGTCTTGGGTTCGCTAATAATTTGTTGCCAATTTATTCGATACTAACTTAATCATAAGGTAGTAGGAACTAAAAAGTCGTATTTTCTATGTCTTAATTTATATGATATAATTTAAATTTTTCTAAATTAAACAATTTTAAATCGAAAGTATTTTTAGGCTTGCGTGTCCTATTCCGCAATAAAATCAATAAAGTATCCTAATTTCTAGACTTATGCAAAAGTTAGTGCAACATTATATATTGTTTGGATTGCGACATGCTTTAGTAATAGGTCTAAAATTGAAATTGAAGTAACATAAATTTATTTTAGTTCATTAGGTATTATTGAGTAGCCCCTTGATTTGTTACCTGGTATTTGTTTAAATTATTCATAAACTTTTGTTGCACTTTCCAACACGTCATTCTATCTAATTTTCAGTTAATGGCCGTGGTGAATGATGGTGATGATTAGCGGTAATTAATATTGATTAGTAGTGGTAATTATCGATAGTGATTAGTGGATGTAATAATGGTTGATGGTGATGATTGTAAATGATGGCTAATGATAATGACAATTGATTTTGGTGATTGACGGTGATGGTGGTTGTGAATAATAGATAATGATGATACTTGTGGCTGAAATGTAGGTGAAAGTAGATAGAGTATTCAATAGCTGATAAGTTCAAGTTATATACATTTTTTATTTCTTAAACTTCTAATCCAATCAGATTAAAATACTTAAATTGCGAGACGGGAGTAACATTTACCTTAAAACAAAAATAGTTCACTCTTATGTTCATTGTGAAGGCCCAAAAGTCATCCCATGAACTTCAAAGAATAAGCAGGGTATTTGTATAACAGCTTACATTCTTGAAAACTCTTTGACAATTTTCATATTTTCTACACTTCTAGACATACAGTTGATAGTACTTATTCATTATCTTTTGTTATTTTAGTATAGTTGTACTTTTAAATTGAGCACATGTTAGTATTCATAATGACTGCCCTCTAATTTTGAACAAGAAATTCATATATCGATAGAATATATAAATATATAGTCTAAAAGCCTAGGTATTCACTTGGTTTTGCCATTTGTGTACATTGTTTCTGAATTTTTGCTTATTAGTTTTATTATATACTTGTGTAATTTGTTGATAATAAACCACGATATTCTTATGGGAAGCTTGAGGGGTTGCATTATTGGGGAACAAGTGGAATAGTGTAAAATACTCAATACTTTCTCTGTTCTATTAAATTTATATGATTTATTTTCTTTTTTTAATCAGTTTTAAAAATAATGACACATATTTATAATGTCACTTTTATTTTAACTGAAATAACATATAACTGCACAAATATCTGCGACTTATTATATATCATATATTTTAAGAGTTTTTCTTTCTTGTTTAAATTTTGTATCAAATCAAATAACATTATATATCGTTTAAACCTAGTTTTATTAGTAGGTTAGGGACCATTCTAAGAGGATAAAGAAATGAAATGACTAGATTCAGGCCTTCAATCCTGTGTATGTTTGTTTGTACCAGTCAAATCCAAGTCCCATATATAAAATTCTATAATCAACTAGTAAATATATATAATCTTGAAAAAGAGTATAAAGCATAGACAGAGACAATTCGTCCATTTTGGCCAAATTTATTCGCACTTTATTTTGATGATATTTCGATTACTTTGTTGTAATGTGTCAATCTCTAAATTCACACATCCTAGATACATTCCTAATAAATTTGTGAGGAGTAACTTATCAATCAAATTAGAAAATTTTGATAATTTAGTGAATTGACTATCTGAATTTTCATCTTGTCAGTGAAGACCGAAGGGTTTAATTCTCATACTTTGTAATCTCCTCGATCTCCCGACCCATTTGTGATTTCCCATTTCCCTACCCCATTCTTTTATTTAAAAAAAAAAAGAATTAATCGATCAACTATGTTATTTAAAAGTAGAATGAAAATAGAAGTTGTTTTAGTAATTGGCTTCTCCCTATGAGCTTTAACACTTTTGCGTCATTGGTGATTCGAATCAAAAATCTCAAGGTTAGAGGTGGAGAGTACTTACCATCCGAACCCAATTTCAAATTGGTGATTTGAATAGAATACTTTAGGGTTAGAGGCAGTGAGTGCTTACCATTTAAATCCAATTCCAAATTTGTGAAAATAGTTTTCTATTTATCAATCAATATCTTTACTTTTTCTCGAAAAAACAAGAATATTTTATTAATAAATAGCGTAAATACAATTCTGTTTCTTCCATGATTTTTCTCTTTAATTTTTTTCTTTCTGAAATTAGAAAGCTCTTAGTAGCGTATTTCTTGAAAATCTTGACATTTTCTTAATCTCTACGTTAGGAGGATTACTTCAATTTCTTAGTTGAAATCAGTCATATAATTCCTCTATCAAAAGGGGTAGATGAATTATACTGTGGATTAATTAGTTAGTTAATATGACATACTCAAAAAAATTTACTTCTACCTTTTTAACCTCAGTTTGTCTTATTCACAAGAAAAATGTCTTGGTCCTCCATATTGACCTGTACAAAATTTAGTCTTAAAAAATAACATTCAAATTTAGTACTTTGTATACATTAGAGAACAAACAAATTGAACTATGGATAGGCCATAGGACCATATTCTATTTTTTTTTAAAAAAGTAAATAGTCAGTTGCCTCGTGTGCAAAATCCAAGTAGGCTAATATTATTATTATTGTATTTAATCAGTTACTTATCAAGAATGAGACATTATTGGCCATTTCATTGACCTTACTATTAGGTTCATGGTATTTGGTCACACAATTTAATTAAGTTTACTAATTCCTCAGATTAAATTTAAACACTAGTTGATTATTCTATTTATTACAACTTTGTATAACTAATTTTACTTCACTCTATTAGGGCCAATTCCAAAGGATAAAAACATAAGTTCTTGCTCCTACTTATCTCCTTTTGCCGCCGAATAATTCTATACCTTATACCTCGTATATTACAATCTTAGTTTCAATTTATATGAAATCATTTAGTTAGATATACAAAAAATATTCTAAAGCTTAACCCTCATATATAACGATCTTCATCTCAATTTATATGACACCATTTAATTAGATATAAAATTAAAAAAAAAAAAGAATTTTAGAAATTGTAATTTAAAACAAACCTTAGAAATCGTCATTTAATAGGAGTATAGATTGGTCATGTTGGTATACTTTTGTCATTTAATTGGACTATAGATTAGTCATGTATGTTGGTATACGTAAATAGTTCATCTCATGTTGGTATACTTGCACTATTCTTTAATTTTATTTATATTATTTATATGATATGAAATTCATGTTAATCGGTCATAAAAATTAATTTATTTTTCCATGACAAAATAAATTAATGGTAAATTTAGTGAGTGATTTTGAAAGATAAAAAATAAGTTGGGTGATTTTATTGATACAAAATAAAATTCGATAACTTTACTGAATAAACTTTGATAATTAAGTAGCCTTTTTAGATTTCTAATAGTTAAGAAACCTTTTGAAATATAAGCTCCATTGAGGGTGTGGGTATGGAGAGGGGGCGTTTGATCATGAAAGTTGTGAGTATTTGATAAAATATATATTTCAAAATAAGAAATGATATTTGAAAAAGAAAGAGGTCATTCCTTCCGGAATATATGAAAAAGAAGGGTCAGATAAACAAAAATAATGAAAGTACTTGGTAGGCATTTGTTCATAAATTTTAAATTTTAATTTTAAATTTGCGTTTGAATATGAAATTTGCACAAATATTTAATTCTAACTTTAAATGACATTTCAAATCTCGATTTCTCTCAAAAAGTGGGATTTGAAATTCCAAATTGTGATTTAATATTTTCTAAATATAATACATGACCGGTGAATTTTTATTTTTTTTAAAACACCATATTCTAAACTTTTTGCACACATCATAGAAATATTTATTATTTTTGCTCTGTATCTCCCTTTAAACATTTTACTAATCTATATAATAATATAAAATTGAATCTTGAATCGCTGATATGACACTCTCCAAAGGCCAACAATTGCAATTATATGTTTTCTCTTCTTTTTTAAAAAAAAATTATTTCTGATTTTCCCCAAAAAATATGGAGTTAAAACATCACAGTAAGTGAAGCCCAAAACTTACGTTAAAAACTCAGCCCACTACCCTCATCATTTATCATCTTTTCCTAAAACTTTCTCTATTCCTTCTTAAAGATTTTATTATATTACAATTAAGTAACTTAATACCAATATAAGTTACAATTTTATTTAGGGAAAAGGGTCAAAAATACCCTACAACTTTGATTTATTGTTTAAATTTATCCTCGCCGTTAAAATAAAGTTAATTTTATCCCTCGTCGTTAAAATAAAGTTAATTTTGCTCCTCGTTGTTAAAATAAAGTTAATTTTACCCCTCATGTTACTAATTTCACCAAATTTACCCCTCATTAGATGGATTGACTCAAATTGATCCAAATTTTAAAAAAAAAAACATATTCCTTATTTTAATCCATTAACCCGATCATTTAAAATAACCCGACCCCACTCTTTCAAATCTCCTATACCATTTATCCATTCTCCCAAATCTCCATTAAATATGTCAAAGAGGTAAATTCAGGTAAATTTGGGTCAATCCGTCTAATGAGGGGTAAATTTGGTGAATTAGTAAAAGGAGGGGTAAAATTAACGACGAGGGGTAAAATTAACTTTATTTAACGGCGAGGGTAAATTTAAACAATAAATCAAAGTAGAGGGATATTTTTGACCATTTTCCCTTTTATTTATTACTATTTTCTTTTTTAATTCATATTATTCAATTAAGTTACAAATTTATTGATTACTATAAATACTAAAGCATATCATCCTCACATATGGTAAGAATTTCTTTGTTTTCTTATTATATTTACACTTAATACATCACTTTATTATGCTTAATTTTATAATATATAGATCATTTGTGATTATCTTTTTCTGTTTACAGTATGAAAGATAATATGAACATCTATATTGTTTGTGAGAATTCAAATTCAAATTCAAACTTCATAGGTAATATTATTTATTTTGTTTTAGTTTAGTTGATGTTTCTTATTTATAGTGTTTTTCCTTCTATATTTTTCGTCTGTGTTATTTTCTTCATTATTATTGGTGATTTTTCCATACTTTTCCTTCTTCACATATTTTATGTGAATCATTTTTATTGTTAAGATATGATGAACATATTACAATATTTGTGAATTGAAGTTCAAATTTGATGAACACACTATCATTATTAGTATATACAAATTTTGTTACTATTCTCTTTTACTCTTTTAAGACGTTATAAAATTTATGGTTATAATATTAATTCAAATATACTAATATCACATTTATTTGTCAAAATAATATTCTAACTTTAATAGAAATAAGCATGATTTACTAAATAATATTTAATTTATAAATTGAAAAAATAAAAAGGAATTGACAAAGTATGATTATCTTCATGCTTTGAAAGGACATGACAAGTTAATAAAATTTGATATTTTCCTCATCTCAAAATAAATAATATAATTTGTATGCATATACTACAATAATAAACTTTTTGATATTAAAAAAAGGTATAAAAAAGGACTCAACTTTCTTACTATGGGGATTTTGATAAAGTTTATTTTAAAAAAAAATCTCAAATTTGTTATATGCAATTTGAAAAGTATAAAGAGATTGTTTCAAATAATTAATTTCTTCAAATACTTTATATTCTTTATATAATTGGTGTTATATATATCTCAGTCTATTTTTTATATGAATTTATAAGTATATTACATTTGTAGTAAAATTAGTGAAGATAGAAAGTTATTTACAAAATATTTTACAAGCTAAGATTAGTGAAAGGAGAAAGACAATTTATTCATCATTACTGAAGAAAGGAATAACAACTTTCGATATATGTGAACATTAAAAAAGAAAGTAGTAAAAGACTACAATATTTGAAGGAAAAGAGTAATTTTATAAAACTATAATTGATCTTATTTGAACCACAATAAATATTTAAAAATTATTTTGATTTGACGAAAGGATGATGATGGCATTTTGATAAAATTTACAAATTTATTTGATTTAAATTCTTTAATTTTGTGAGAAAGATACAAACAAAATAAAAAACATACAAAGAATAAAAGATAGATTTAAAAAAATTATATAAAATTATAAAAGCATGGGATACACATCCAATAAAATTATAGGAAGGATCATTGAAGGTAAACTCTTAGCTTAATCGATTTAAAATTACTACAAATATAAAAACTTAAAATAGTATATAAACTTGATTAAGACTTTACATATGATATATTTGGATTAAGCACAACAAAGAACCTTCACAAAACTTTTAGAAGTACTATTTTAATTCTTTTTTTGACAAAATCTAACGAGTTATTTATGATCGCAAAGCGCGACTAAGTTCACTAGTTATATATAATAAGTATTAAATTAATTTGAAGCCGGATATGTTGGAGAGTGTGAATGTGATTTTGCATAATGAAAAAAGAATATATTGTGTGAGATTTTTAGAATCGTATTTGATAGGATCAAGACATGACCTAAATTGTTTAATGAAATTTCCATTTCCCTAGTAATCATGATGGATGGATGAGTATTAAACTAATGCTTAAAAATTAGTTGGGCAATTGACTCTAATTAATGGAGTATACATAGAACAAAGTAGAAAGAGAGAATTAAGCAATACTCAAACTCTCTGTCAATTGTCATCAACCAAATGGCCAGGTTAGATATTGAAATTCAAACGAGGAAAAATCTTCGGAGACTAAAGCGTTTCTTGTTTGATTAGATGGCTCGTTCTGCATATGTACCAATTTTCTTCAACTAATTGAAATCACTCGTGTATATTATAAGTATTTTGGTGGTATCAAAAATGAAGAAATCACTATAACTACGACATCAAATTTGTCACGAAGTTATAAGTATTGTTTTCTGATCATGTCATTTTAATTCAATGGTTTATAATCATGAAAGAGTATGTTGTGTAGAAATGATAAATTGAAGATTATATAATTTACATATAAAGAATTATGTATAGTAAGTATTCAATTAATTTGAAGCCTCCGGATATGTTGGAGTTCCATGTGTTATGGAGTAGTACTTACTTAATAGATACTAATCAACATGTTGGGCAATTGAAACTAATGGCCTATATATAGGTATATAGTAAAAAGAGAGAATTAAACAATACCAACCAAATTAAATTGTAATGGCGAGGTTAGATATTGAAATTGAGATGAGGAAAATGTTGAAACCCTCATCTCCTACCCCAGATAATCTTCGAAGACTGAAGCTTTCCTTGTTTGATCAGCTGGCTCGTTCTACATATGTACCAGTTCTCATCAACTACTTGCCGAACAGCACTTCATCATTTAATCATGATGAGCTTGAAAAATCATTGGCGGAGACGCTAACCAAGTTTTACCCTTTTGCTGGAAGATTTGGAACAGATGAAGATCCATTCTCAATCGACTGCAATGATGAAGGTGTTGAGTATGTTCAAACCAAAGTCAACGCTCATGATCTTGGCGAATTTCTGGGTAAAGCTGCTGCTGATAATATTGAGTCGTCTTTGCTTCGTCTTCTTCCTATAATAGATGTTCAGCCATCATCGCCATCAAGTCCGTTACTTGGTGTCCAAGTGAATGTATTTAATAGTGGAGGAGTAAGCATAGGGATACAAATTTCACATATTGTAGCTGATGCTTTCACTTTGGCTACATTTGTAAATGAATGGGCGCACACTAACATGCCACAACAACATGATGATAATAATAATTACCTCCCCAACTTTGGTGAATTATCATCCCTCTTTCCAGCAAGAGTGATACAGTTGCCATCATTTGATCCCAATACTCTTACTAGTACTAGTACTACGAATGTCACAAAGAGGTTTGTCTTTGATGCTTTGGCAATAGAAAACCTCAAAAAAACAATTAAAGATGATGATTCAACTATGATCAGGCAGCCTACAAGACTGGTGGTAGTTATGTCCTTATTATGGAAGGTTCTGGCACGCATATCTTCAGCCAAAAATAATGGAAATTCAAGGGACTCGTCTTTTGGATTTGTTATGTGCTTAAGGGGGAGAGTGCCATCTTTAGAACATGTTGTAGGGACTTTTTCAATCCCAGAAATTGCTAATATGGAGGGGACCGATGAGTATGAGTTGAATAATTTTGTAAAGTTGGTAGGAAATAGAATAGGGGACACATGTGCAACCATTGGTAAGGCGTCAAAAGTTGAGGATATTTCCTCTTTAACTCTTAACAATTACACAAAAATTATAGAAAAGATTCTACAAAGAGACAAGATAGACGTTTATGGCACCACTAGTTGGTGCAAATATCCTTGGTATGAAGCTGACTTTGGTTGGGGAAAACCATTATGGGTGACCCCTCTTTCAGTCGGTATTCATGAACTAATTATTCTGATGGACACAAAATATGGTGATGGAATAGAAATAATAGTTACTATGAAGGAGAATGACATGATTCAATTCGAGAGAGACCCTAACATTTTGTCCTCCACTTCCAAACTACAATTCCATTCCTTTGGATAAATTAGCCTTGTTATAATATTTCTAAATGTTTTCTTTCATTCATTACAAATAAATGTTTTCTCATATTAATAACTATATATCTTTATATATGTTACTCCTTCTATTTATGACGTTTGATAAAGATTTTTCCTATTTCTTTAATAACTAGCTAGTTGAATAATAAGAACAAAAAAGAAGTAACTCTAATGATGACTCTTTATAGTTCTAATGTAAAAGGGTCAAAATTGCCTCTCAACTATGTGAAATAGATTATTTATACCATTTGTTATATTTTAGAATAAAAAATGCCCCTGTTGTTATCCTAAGAGACTACATATACCCTCAAGAATTAACACCCCATATTTTTATTGATTTGGCAAGCCAACCCTTGAACCACACTTAGTGGTGTCCCCCCTATCTTCAAATTCTGGGTTCGGCTCTGGATGCATTATATAGTAGGAGATGTAAATCGAGAAGTAATTTTCATGATTTTTCATAATAATATTGGGTGTTTTTAATATTGATATTGCAAGTTATTTATTTTAGAAAATTAGGTTGCAGTTGAAAATTAATTATCATATTTCTTTTGTTGAAAAAATAAGTTTAGTAGCGAATGGTTGTTGGAGCCTTAGTCGTCACTAAAAATCACTCATAACCTTTAGTGTCAATATTTTGAAATTTTGTGGCAATTTTATCGCTACTAAAAGTCAAGTTATTTTGCAGTCAATCTTAGTTGGTAACGCTTAGGTGGAGGGATTAGTCCCATGTGACATGCCACGTCACTAAAAAAATGGGGTGTTAACTCTTGAGGTATTTGTACGTAGTCTCCTAAATAACGACGGGGTATTTTTAATCCCAAAATATAATTAAGGGTATAAGTGGTCTATTTCGCATAATTCAGAGCAATTTTAACCTATTTTCGTTGTTCAAAACATCAATTATTTTGAACAAATTTAATTTTCAAAACAATCAAAATTTGAAATCAATCATAATCTCCTATATGACCAAAGAGGAAAGATAACAAAAAATCAATGTTCTCAATTATGTATATATGGTCCACAAATTTAACTTACGTTACAATGATAATAATAACTGCAAATAAGTTAAATGAAAAGTGGATAAAGGGCCATAGATTGTGAAATGAAATCGGATATGGTGCATGAACCACTACAATCATTTTCCTCCAAATTCAGATGACAAATATTCTTATTTTTTGTATGTAAAACATGTTAAATAAATCAGGAATACATCTAGAAACTTAATTAGAACAGGAATTCTCAAAGCTTCCTTTATTTTCTAAAATAAAGTATGTCTTGATAACTAATAAGTGTCTTAAAATAAAAAAACTAATATGAGCCAAACTATTAACGAAAGATATTGATAAATCATTTTGCATGATTAATGTCTACTTGAACCCATTTCAATCAACCAAAAAAAAAAAAAAAAAAAAACACTTAGGACATTGCTCAACTTAACTAAGGACTTCTTAGCAAAAGTGTCATCGTCTTAAAATCAAGAAACTAATTTGAAACAAACTATTAACGAGAAATATTGATGTATCACTTTGCACAATTGCGAACTTTATTTTAACCTTTATATTTATTGATGAATTACATTTTGTTAATAATAAATACCATTTCATTCTTCTTTTTATCTTTACTCAATTCTTTGTGTGTCTATTGTAAGCATAAGGTCCAACTCTGAGTTAGGACCCTTGTACAGTATGTAAGCATAGGTTCAATTCCGGTTTTAAAATATTGTGTGAGTTTAAAGATTCCGTTAGCAAAGTCATAAGTATAAGGGTTCCATTTACAAGCGGAACCAAATATAAAGGCCTCCCAAATCATAAGTTATTAATTAGCAACTTGGTGAAAAGGTGCAAAGTCAAGAAGTTGAACTTTTAAGTTGAAAGTTTACATTTTGATTTGCAATGTATGAGTCATTTAAGTTTGTATCTTTCAAATTTGTAATGTTATCAATTTAAAGTGAAGTTTTATTTTAAATTATTTATATAACAATGTATCACTCTATGGATTTTTAGAAATATATTTTTTAGGTTTGGTTTTTGGCATTTTCATTCCAAATTCCCTACAAGATAAAAACAAATATAGAAATAGATACGTACATCTAAATATTAAAATGTTACATTAAGATCTGAATATTAAATAATTTAGATTATGTTTTCTCAACATCTAATTACATATATATATAAAATTTGTTTAAAAAATAATACGACATTGATCTAATATTAATAAAATATTATAAAAGACAATAGTAGTTAATAGTAGTGAGTTATTAATTGTTGTTGATGACAATTGATAATTAATAGTGAAATGATAATGATAGCTAAAAACAATAAGTATTGATGATGGTGGTTAACGTTATATAATGATGATAATTATCAATAGTAATTAGTGGATATGTAATACTGATTAATGTTATGATTGCAAATGATAGCTAATGGTGATGACAATTGATTTTGACCATTGACGGTATTGATGGCTATGGTTAGGCAAATGATGGTGATTGTGGAAAGTAGGTGGTGATGGTGATTGATGATGATGATAGTTGAGGTTGATATGGTGATTGTAGAGAGTAGCGGTAAAATGTCATCTTATACAAATTCTTAATCATTTAAATATATTCGATGAAAAATAAATACACTTAATAATTACGATTCAGATCCCGAAAACAAATCAATTTAATGACTTAAAATTTGAATAATTAAAGCAAAGTGTATTGTTGGTTCTTGGAAGCTTCATATATTCTTCAAAATAATTTGTTATTTGGAACACTAATTGGCTTCAATCTCTGAAAAGAATATTGGGCTGTCATCCCACTGGTCGGACTACCAAATTGGACCTTGACAATCATCAAACTTGAAACTTTCATTTATTATTATTATTATTATATATTATTAATAACAAAAATTAATTATAATTTACTTTGTAAATATTAACTTCAATCAAACCATTATCTCATAAGGTTTCCCTTTGTATTCATTTTTAATTAAATATTTTTTTATACAAAGTTTATCAATTTAGAAAGTGCTCAACTTCTAAGAGTTGAAGCTCTTAATATATGATATGCTTTTTTTTTTGTCTCTATTATAATGTTGTTATTGAACTGGATAAGTATAATTGTGTAAAATAGTATGACGTTTATATTAATATATATATTTCACATAAAACAAATTGTTGTCAGATGTTTATATCGAGACAGAAAAATTCTAGAATAAAAATGAAACATGAAAAAATTCTCTTTGTTTTAGTTTGATTTGATTTGTTTTATAAATATAAAAAAGTGATATAATTAATTTAATTGAATAATAAAAAATTCAAATTAACTCAGTACATGTATATTTGTATAGCGAGAGAGAACCTTATGAATTAATGACTAAATCCTTTTTTTTATTTGAGACGCTTACGCAACATTGACTAATCTACATGTCATCATTATTGGATTTACCATAATACATATATTAATTAGTATATAATCTCAATGAACTTGAGGAAATGATTATTTAATATTAAAAGTAAACATAACTTTCTTTTTATCTTTATCTTAAAATATGCTAAAAGTGGATAATTAAATAAAAATAAAATATAGTAATATAATAAAGTGAATAGAGAAAGTAATTAAATTTGCAGTACAAATTCTAAACATTTCCCCCTTCAACTTTAATGTTTATGAGGTAATTGGTCTCAAGTATTGGAGTTGACAATTGGCAGGTTTGGTCAAATTTGATCGGATTAAAATGAATCAAAATTAAATCCAATCTAATCAAAATCTGCTTGGATCAAAACTAATCATAATTCAATCCATCCATTTTTTTTTACAAAATGTTACTTACTTTATTTATTTTTTCGTAAATTTTTAATATCTAATAATTTATTTTTTTAAAAAAATTATGATTAATATCATCATGTGAATCATTTTGAATTAGATATCAATCTGATTTTAAATAAGTAAAACAAATCAATAACTTATCAAAACTTAAACGAATTAAATTTGATTTTGTCTCTCCTTAAAATATAAACCCTCTTTATGACCAGTCAAATCATTCATGTAAATTTAGGAGAGCCACCATCAGCCTCGTTGCCACACATGACTCTAACCCCAACCTTTATTGGAAGAAGTCAAAATTGGTCAATGGTCAAATATGACTACGACATCTATCTATTTATATTGAAAATAAAAATAAATAATAGTCATATCCATGCATATATACACTTAAACATCCACACACACACACTCTATATCACGTTAGAAATTAACAAAAACTTAGAAATTAGTGTGAATGGAGAACGAAGATCAAAGAGGAAGAAGAGAGAACAAATATCGAGGCATACGAAGAAGACCATGGGGAAAATATGCAGCAGAGATACGTGATCCTAATAGGAATGGTGCACGTTTATGGTTAGGTACTTTTGAAACAGCTGAAGAGGCGGCTAGAGCTTATGATAGAGCCGCCTTTTCTCTAAGGGGTCATCAAGCCATTCTCAACTTCCCTAATGATGGACATTATCATATCAATAATAACACTAATGTACCTCTAGCTCCTGGACCAACCTATAACGCGCCATCTACAATGGAGAACATCTCATCTTCTTCTGCTTCTGCTTCTTCTGATCATCGACATGATCATGGAGAGAAGGTTGAGTTTGAGTATTTGGATAACAATCTTCTAGACGAACTTCTTGCTTCACAAGTTCATCGCCAGGATAATAAACGTCCTAAGTTTTAGATTGCTTCCAAATGCTTGAAATGTTCTTATGAATTTCTTACTTAATTACCATTTTATTGTCTTGTTATTTCCAATTTATTTAATTTTTTCCACTTAATTTTATGTCCAACTTGCTCTAATTAATTTGCTATATCTCATGTTATCATTTTCATATTCCTCATTTCTTTCTTTATATATATGTAATCACAATTTAAGAGGATAACCCCTAATTTAATGAAAAGGAAGTGGTTCTCTGTGTAAACGTATTGGCAACAACAAGAAATTAAAATCACAGATTTGTATAGGAAACCTTAATGTATTAGCCCAAATACTAAATTCTTACATAAGTTCTGCACAATTATAAACATTTAACCATCTCCAATGAAATTAAGTTGTATAGGTTTCAAGTGGAACATTTCAAATAAGGAATTTGAATATGCAAGAAATAACTTCAATTTCTAAAACAGGGTACATAGTAAACAGAATCTTGCATTTGGTATATTGTAAGATGAGAATGTGCCATCAAGCATAAGTTATATAAAGTGATAGTCAATCATCTATGTTGTATAGTATTGGATGGAGTGTTGGTCAAGAAATTACACGTCTGTTCAGAAGATGAAAGTAACGAAAATGAGGATGTTATGTCGAATGTGTGGTAATTAGGAGAGATAGGACTAGAAACAAAGACATCTTTGACAAGGTAATAGTGACTTCCGTGGAGAAAAAGAGGGAGACGAGATTGTGATATGATTCGAACATGTGAAAAAAAAGATGCATAGACGCACCAATGAGGAATAAGATATTAGTTGATATGAGGAGAGGTAAAGGTATATCGAAAAAGAAATTATACAACACATGAGTCATGACACATCTGTAATTTACTGAGGACATGACCCTAGATAAGAAGATTGAAGATTAGGATAGAAGGTTAGTATGTAATCGAGCGTTGTCTATTTCCTTTATCAATATTAGTTTTATGATTACTCTCTTACTATCTTATTGTTCAATTTAATTGTCTTTGTGGCTTCAATAATCATATTATTTGTTGTTGCTACTCTTCTTTTCTACACTATTGTTATATTCTAGATGTTTTGATGATCCTCACAAATGGGGGGACCTGGTCCCTGGCAGAGTTCTCTCGTCCAGATACAAATGGGGTACAGTCGTAAAAGCTGTCATGTCAGATGGTAGGTGAAAAGTGCAGTGTCCTACACCAATAAGAAGAGCGGACGAGATTGTATGTTTCAGTTTCTCACAAATGCAGGGACCTGGTCCCAGACAGAGTTCTCTCCATCAGATACATAATGGTGTACAACTGTAAAGTTGTCCTGTCAGTGGTAGGTAAGGCGCCAGCGTACTGAACCAATCAGAATGGAAGAGGTTGGCCTTTTCAAGAACTCACAAAGAAGTTTGCAAGGGACCTGGTACCCTCAAGCAAGGGACCTGGTCCCCGCAAGACTGCGATGTGAAAAGGACGAAAAGACAGCTGTCAAAAAGCTGCCAACTCTGAGGGGTTGGTGCACAACTTTTTATGACAGCAACTCTCAGCCAATAGCCTCGTCCCAAGAGTTTGTGTCCATTTGAATATAGTCTCTTCTCCAACAACACAAACACAAGTTTTGGCAAGCAAAGTTTTGGATTTCAGAAAATCCAAAAGATCAAAAACAAAGGCCATCTTCAAGAAGAATCATCCTAAGAGCAACAGGGACCTGATAGAGCTGCAAGCTACCTAGTTGTCTTAGGATTATTTCTTTCATGCTTACATTGTAAATCTGTTCCTAATCTATAAAGGATTCAGATATTTATTTCGAGTTTGGAGAAGTCTAAATCAGTTAAGGTTAACTGATTTAGTGGGCAACATTGTTTTGTTGCTTAGTCAAATTCTAAGTCATCTAGATTTAGGTGGTTTAGTGGGCGGTGTGGTATCCGCTTAGCAAAGTCTAAGTTATCTAGGGGTGATAGCTTAGTAGGCTCTTCAAGTAATAGGTAGATTACTTGATCGTGAGATTAATAATTTTTTCTCACATTGGTTGTAACCGGGTTTCACTTTTGCTTGAGAAGATTAGTGAAGACGGTTGAAAATCCTGTGTGACAGGTCGTGGTTTTACTCCCTTGAGCAAGGAGGTTTCCACGTAAACTGCTTTTGTTGTGTTCTTCATATTGTTTAATCTTCTGCACTGTTCTTGCTGTGTCAAGGGACCTGGTCCGTTGACTGGTAGTGGACGCACAGATTCTAACAATTGGTATCAGAGCGGGTGCTCTCTATCTGGTTAATACCAAGAGAGAAGTTCCTGCGAGAAATGGCGTCACTACTGAATAAGCAAAGAAATCAGTCTCCAACAAGACCTCCTCTGTTTGATAGTAGGCTCTATAAATATTGGAAGATTCGAATGAGAGACTATCTCATGGCTGAGGACAGTGAAGTCTGGGACATCATATGTAAAGGTCCTTATGTGCCAACTATGGAGGTTAAAGATGGAGAGTTCACAAGAGTCATTCCCAAAACTAAAAAACAATATAATGACTCTGACAGACTATTAGTCCAGAAAAATCACAAAGCAAGGAAGCTACTGATGTGTGGCCTTAGTATAAATGAATACGATCTGATTTCATCTTGTGAATCAGCCAAGGAAATCTGGGATCTGTTGAAAACAACTTATGAGGGCACTGAGGAAATAAGAAAATCTAAGCTAGATCTCTTTACTACTCAGTTTGAAGATTTCACCATGAATGATGGTGAACACAGTCATGAAGTGCGCACCAGATTCTCCAACATCACAGATGAGCTCATGTTCCTTGAAGAACTTGTTCCTATTGTCAAGACTGCAGAAGGTAAAGACAAAGAAGGGGACCAGGTCCGTCCCAAGATAAGCAGAAGAGAAGTCTTCTTCGAGGCAGTAAAAAGAGATATGTCTGCATGGGAAAAATCCTCAAGTGATTCAGATGATTCTGAAAACACAGATAATGGTTTCATGGCAAAGTCAGACGAGGAAGATACTGATGAAAATGTAAGTCTATCTTATTTTAAGAAATACTTGAATACCTTTTCTACTAGTAAGTTGAGAAAGCTGGTTGTTGTATTACTTGATTTGATAAGTGAGATGGCAGATGGGAAGGATCTCGTAAACAACAACCTAGATATCTTTCAAGATGGAAAAATTGCTTTAGTTGCCCAAATATCTGATATTGAAAGTCAAATGGTTGTTCTAGAAGCAGAAAATCTAGAACTGAAGGAAAAGATAAAAGGGGCGACTACTACAATTTTTAAAGGAAAGAATGAGACTAGAAGCTTGCAGCTAGACCTTGAAAATAAGCCGCATACTGCTGAAATGAAGATTAAAGTGGCTTTCGAGAGAAATCATGCATTGGAGAGGGACATGGTCCGTGTAAAAGAGGAACTTGAAAATTCCCTCAAATGGACTAATTCTTCTAAGATCCTTACAAATATACTCGGTCAAGAAAATAACAAAAAAAAAAAGATCTGGGCTGCAAAAGAGACTGTCCTATGTTTTAAGACTGTGGAGAAAGTTCATCAAACTATTCCAAACCACGGAATAGACTGAAGAAGGGACCTGGTCCTGTGTATGGCCAACAGAAGAATTTGCAGAAGAAAGGACCTGGTCGTGCTGTTCAACAGAAGAATCAACAGAAGAAGGGACCTGGTCTTGCTTCTGTTCCTAAGTTGAAAAATATCAATCTGCCTCACTGGACAAAGAATTCTCTTATCACTCCTTTATCCGCTTACTGGGAACTTCAACTGAAGTGGGTTCCCAAGGCTAACACGTGATATGACATTTTTGTGAGAGGAAGTGGCAACAACCAGTGTCGATTCATGAATGGTGGATGCTCAAAACACTGTACTTCCTCTCTCTCAAGGCACTTTAAAGTGGAGGTGTCTCATTTGGTGATGACAAGAAAATGTATGGATTTTTTTAAGACATGGTTTGAAAATCTATGGAATACACTATTGAAGTTTTGTACTATGTCAATGGTTGAAGTACAATCTTTCAAGTATTTCATAGATGTGTGATGAATAAAAATAAAGTGAAGCTGTTATAAATGGGTTGTCACAATCTTGCTCTCTCGGATGATCTTGATAGAAAAGAGATGCAAGAACATGTGTATTGCTGATCTGATTACTATTCATTGTGACACTCTCACTTGCATTGGTGCTGCTGAGGTATGAAAAGACAGACATGCTCTGGTGAACGTTTCTCTACTAAACAAACTTGTGTCAAGGGACCTGGCACTACACCATTTTAGGCCTACGGCCACCACACTAAAGTGTAGTCTAAACTAGCAAAAAATGTGGCCTTTGATAAAAGGCTACACTTTTGGACTTTAAGCAACACTTTTCCGGGGGTGCCCAAAAGAGGCG
Organism: Solanum lycopersicoides; assembly: GCA_022817965.1. Lineage (NCBI taxonomy): Eukaryota > Viridiplantae > Streptophyta > Magnoliopsida > Solanales > Solanaceae > Solanum > Solanum lycopersicoides. Next base: position 99,568,892 of record CM040626.1, on the reverse strand, counting down.
TAACCTTAGAGTTTAGGCAACACTTTTCAAGTGTTGCCTTATCAGCTACACTTAAAAGCGTAGCCTAAAAGGTAAAATGGCCACGCTTTTATGTACCTTATATAGCAACATTTCTATCTCATACAACTACACTTTTAAGCGTGGCCTTAGCTTCCTTATTGCCCACGATTTTAAAGTGTTGCCTTTTCTATCGAATGTATGACAACAATTTTAAAGTATTGCCTTTTCTATCTAATGTATGACAACACTTTGAAGTATAGTCCTTGCACATGTGCATACCACAATTTATAGACCTATGGCTACACTTTTAATTGTGCTAATACTATTTTGGCTATAAAATATTTATATGCCACAATTTATAATTAGAAAATATCGATATTCTTTTGCAATAAATAATCTCAAACATAAATTGACTAATAAGTAATTCAGATATATAAATTTGCAATAAATTTCAAAAGATAGTATGTCTTGTGTACATACACATCATACTTAATAAGCAATATTCTAAATATGTTTACACAATAGTTAAAAAAAGTACTCTTACAATAGTTCAATATATTTCACAAAATCAAACATAATGTATTCAAACTTTCACAATAGTTCAAAAACTCTTCACCATCCACTTAAATGAGATCAAATTGACTTGTGGCGACCCTTCAAGTTTGATCACCTCCATTTCCCTACACATTTAAAATGTACAACAAAATCAGATTTCAAGAGTTACTGAGGAGGCAAGAAGTTCCAGATTAGTTCCAGATTGCAGCAGTTCCAGATAAAAGATTGCAAACTTCGTACTTTTTTAGTTCAATTCACAGATTCTGAGGACAATTAAAACCAAACTAATGTTTTCAAATTACAGCTCAAGTTTCATATTATTTTTAGATTGCATATCACATATCACAGTTTCAGATTAATTCCAAATTGCATATTACAGTTCCAGTTCACAGATTTATTGAGTTCCAAATTGCAGACTACATTTTAGAAATACTAATACAGGATTAACTATAAAATAGAGAAGAGATTCCAGATTACATTCCAAGTCAATAGTACTTCTTCAATGTTTGCAACAAGACCACAATGTCCATACAGATACAAAAATATCTCAACACAATATGTTGTACACAGTCTGTTAGTCGAGAGACAACACCTACTTGATTAATAAGTTTTGTGTTCAATTTTCTTACCATGAAGTTATAACATTTTATTATGAGGCAAACTAACACCAAAAAGGTACCAGAAGAATCAACTTAGATCATATTTTTTTTTTAAAATCATGTATAACAGAGAAAAATAGTAACATGCAAAAATGAGTATTTATATTAGATAAATCAAAGTGAGCTACACAACAAAATCTTCATTAAAAATACCTTAATAATTGAATATATTATGACACCAACAACTGAGACATTAATACATTCAAGTCATTCAACTATTTAAGCTAACCTTGTTAAACCAGTGACCTAGTTCAAGTTTTGAAGTTTCAAATGGGAAAATGAAAGCTTTTAAATTAAATGACATATGGTTTAGAGCAAATCAGATAATGACAATGAAGCTTCTATACTTAAATTCCCCTCAATGCATCAAAATATATGGCTAAAGTGAGGTATTTCCTTCTTGGACCAATAAACCTACTCTATCTTCTATTCATAATAAAATGTCGTACAGACTTACACTGCCAAATAGTGTTTTTCTTCTACAAAAAAAAAGGTTAGTTCTATTGCCAGATTGCCATGAAATAATATAAATAACAGATAAAGTACCAAATCAGAATTATGATAAGAAACTAGATTCATTTCTTAATAGAAAAACTTTCCTTATCCTTAGGGGGGGGGTTGTGTTTTTGAGGCATGGGAGTCAAAACTTGAAGTTTCCAGGTGAAAACAAGGTGAAATCAACCTGGCGAGATAACTCTCAAATGGTGATCAGCCAATAGGCTATAGATATTCATTAGCTTATAGTATAATCCAAAATAAGACCTCTGCCAATTTTTCAACAACTCAGATTCTCTTTTCATAATCTCTTGCTTTACAAATGGTTGCATGACATAATTACAACCATAAAAGTGCCAAAATGATGTTATTCGACAATATGAAAGGGTGCAACAAGTTATCAGAAAGTAGAGGAAGTAGTTTGCAGCACAGTGCTTATACATAAACATTTTATGTGATAAAATATTGCTTAATATAGACAACATACAAGCTCCTAAAATAAGGTTTAGTAAAAAAAATCAATTAGATAATAATAAATGAAGAAAAACACTACTCTAACATAAGAATTCTAACAATGTTAAAAAATAAGAAAGTTGCCAGTACCCAATATAACATATATAAACCAACCTCTCCACTGACTAGATCTAATGTAATGTTTGCAAGCTTAGAATGCTAGATCTTAAAACACTTATATTTTGTTAAGCAAGATGAAGATCAGATGCACTTGGCAGCCGTTAAAACTTCTATCAAAAAGATTTTTGTTGATGATGGGACCACAATGGCTCAAGAAACTTCATGCAAGGGAAACTTTACGAATGATAAAACAAGAAGGAATTAGCGAGCATTTCTACTATCAGAAATCAAAGACAGCCCACAGAGAAGCCTTCTGGTACAACAAGATGTTGGTAACCTAGTAACCTTCTGACTTCGTTCATCAGTTTCTCAATTTTATTTCACGTCACACAATTTCTGTTATAGAAACATCCATTAACCTTCAATTTAACACCATAAATAAGCAGCTACAGCCAATAAACTAAATACATTGTACACAACACACATAACTCAATGTTTACTGCTACGTAAATAAAGAGAAGAGGATATGGAAGTACATATGGCGCCAGTTATGTGTAACGAACATTGTTTTCCTTTTCTTCCCCATCTTACACTCCTTCTTTCTTCTTCTACCTCTTGAGCTTCCTTTCGAGCCAGTGCTTCAAGAAAGAGCATATCTCTTTCCTCAAATACAAACTTTGACATAAATATTTCAATATTAGCTTGCTCCTTATGTACATGATACCTTAAACGAAAAATAACTTACTCATGCATAGTCATAGATAATTTGTAAACTTTGTATGGCTGAGTTTACAAATTTATACCTGTGGCTTCTTTGCATTACTAGAGTGTTGAACACTACGGAGCTGAATAATGTATTTCAAAATTTATAATATTAAGGAACACATAGATATATACTTACAGACTCAAATGCTTCCAGTAGTAATTCCCTCTTTCTCGTCTGCTCAAAATATCTAGGGCTAACTTTAACTTTCAGATTTTCGGCACTTTCTTCCTCAACTCTGGAATTTTACCTATAATAACCCACAAAGTAATCAATTCCTCTAAACACGAAACAAAACTTCAATCAATTGACAAAAATATTGTTTTTTTGCTAGATGATTAGTAGAGAATAAGAAGGAAACTCGATTGTACAAAATATGTACCTACACTTGAAGAAATCTATATCGGAGAAATCTTTTGCTCAGCTCTTCTGTTCTTCAGCTTCCGCTCTTCAGTTCTTCGATCTTCAATTCTTCAATCTTCAATTCTTCGATCCTCAATTCTTCGATCCTTAGTTCTTTAGCTTCAGCTTTTCAGCCCTCCGAGAAAATCATCTTCTGGAGAAGAGAATCTTCAGCGCAGATCTTGATCATTTGTTTAGCTCAGCTATGTTCTTCAGCTTCTTCTCTTCGATCTAAGTTCTCGAGAAAACCTAGTTCTAGTATATCGTGTTCTAGGAAAGAAGAGGAAGAGAGATGTTTTTATTGATGTTTTATTAATTATTTTTTTGACCAATAAATATGGGAGGGAGAGTTAAAAATTTTGGAGGGAATATAATATTTTAGTGAAAATTTTTAGGCCACACTTTTAATGTGTTGTTTTTACAATTATAAAAATAGGACACTTTAAAAGTGTGGTCATATGTAAATAGTTGTTGCCATTTATTTCATATTATGACAACGCTTATAAAGTGTAGCCAATACCATTAAAGAGTACGCTTTACAAGTGTTGTCAATATAATTGTTGCCAAAAGTTAAAAATTTAGGCTACATTTTAAAAGCGTTCCGAAAAATATTTTTGACAACACTTTACAAGCGTTGCTCAGATTTAGTGTGGTCGTAGGCCTAAAATGGTGTAGTGTGGTACCCAGTCTGCACAAAATAAAGTTTGCAGATGACAATGTTTGTGGTGTTGGTGTTAAAGAAAAGCAGATCAGACCATCCTTCAGGTAGAATAAACAGGCACTTAGTCTTCCAAAGAACTTTCGACAAAAGTGTTGAATACTACATGTTCTTTGACCAAAATGATGATATTGAGAAGTTTGATCTTAATATTGATGAAAGAATTATTGTGGTACACTCTTCCTCCAGCAAGGCTTATCAGGGATATACTAAAAATGGTTATGTATTTATTGATGAGTCTAGAAGAGTTTAGAAGTTTCAAAGAAAGATGTTTCTGAGATGGAAGACTACTTCAGAATAGAAAGATGGTCTAAATAGTGAGCTTGCTGAAGAACATTCTTTTCATGAATCCAGCAATCTCAAATTAGCTAATGCAGATTATGAACCTGATCAGGGACCCGGTCCTCTAGACAGCGTTGAACAAAGATGATGCAGTTCAAACTGTGATGTGAATTCTGAAGGTGAGAATGAAGTAGCTGATCAAACTCAGTTTGAAAGATGAAAAGTATAACAGTCGATTCCCAAACAAGTTGATCAGTTGTCCAAGTTGCTCCTCAACAATGGCTTCAAGAGAGGTACATATTATTGATGTTATCTTGAGGCAATTTTTGAGTAATACATCATTGAGCTACTCAAATGGCTTAACATACTTGAAGTCAAGACAATGAGAAAGAAGGGTGATGTCATCATGGAGTTTTGCAAAATGGAACATCAAGTGGCTGACATCTTCATCTCAGGCTTAAATAAGGACCAGCTTGTCAAGAATATGTATGTACTCATAGTGGCTTAGCTGAAGGGAAGAAGATAACACACATGATCAGGGCAATTGCTGTCTGAACATAGGAAGGGACCTGGTACTAGTTCAAAGAAACTGTTGAAAAGGTTTCATATTTTAGGTGTCTCGACAATTCATAATTTCTTGGGCATTAACTTGAAGCTAGATGCTAGTGAACCGGGCTAAAAGACTCTACTCATGTACAAAGAAATCACTTTTGAAGGCTGCTAGTAGAATCCGAAGATATTTGAAGAAGACAGGAGACCTAGTCCTATTCTGTCCATCAGCAGACTTTTTGATTTGGAGTACGTGGTGTTGATTGATTGTGCTGGATATCAAGTTGATGGAAAGAGTACCTCAAGAGTGGATTATACTGTAGGCTGATCTTTCACTCATGGAGAATTAAAATGCAATATTCAGTTGTTGTTTCATCAATTGAGGTAGATAATGTAGCAAGTGCAGCTTGATGTGTTTAACTCTTGTGGATCAAGCAATATCTTGAAGCTGTTAAAAAGACCTGATTGAGATAATCAATCTGATGTTGGGAATGCTGAAACATTCTTGAATGGATCCTGCCTGAAGCAATCAACTCTTTCATGATTATGAAAAGGGAGCAGGTGTCCTTGATTTTCAGTTATGTTTGTTTTAGCAAGTTCAGTTTCATACTTTTTGTAGGTATACACACATGGAAAGAGGAATGAAGGAAAAGAGAAGTCGGGACAGATCTAGGCAATGACATTCAAACTACAGAAAGGGACCTGGTCCTCTTTTGAAGGTTAGCACTCTTATCATTGCAATTTGAATTATGCATGAGAACCATTGCAATTGCCACATGTCTATCATTCAGGAATCTGAATCATCTTTTGAGTATCAAAATGATACTTCCTCTTTTTTTCTTGTACTCTATATTTCTTTCTATTTCCCCAGAAAAATCAATTTACCTTCAAATATCACAGTTCATTTTTAAATTCTCTTTTCTCCTCTCTCAAAACACACTTCAAGCTGTTAAACCCTTTGCTCTTACTGGATATTTCTCTTATGAAGATGTTTTAAGTGTGAAGAGGGACCAGGTACCCCATTAAATATGAAGAAGTGGAAAAGATGATGTCTGAAAAAAGGAGAAGTTGATACTCTGAGAACTCAAAGTATTCTGAATATGAAGGTGTCCGATTGGAAAAAAATAACTAAGAAAAAAAGATCTTCTTGGTTCCTAAACTAGTGTTCTATTCATCTTGAAGGCCTTGAGTGAGTTTGTGTTACAAATCGTTCTGTTATGAGAAACTCAGGCTGGTGTTGGAAGCTATGACAGTTTCTTGTGTTAACTGGAATACTGAAATGGGTTGTCTACAAGTATACAACCTTTATTTGGAAGAAGTCAAAATTGGTCAATGGTCAAATATGACTACGACATCTATCTATTTATATTGAAAATAAAAATAAATAATAGTCATATCCATGCATATATACACTTAAACATCCACACACACACACTCTATATCACGTTAGAAATTAACAAAAACTTAGAAATTAGTGTGAATGGAGAACGAAGATCAAAGAGGAAGAAGAGAGAACAAATATCGAGGCATACGAAGAAGACCATGGGGAAAATATGCAGCAGAGATACGTGATCCTAATAGGAATGGTGCACGTTTATGGTTAGGTACTTTTGAAACAGCTGAAGAGGCGGCTAGAGCTTATGATAGAGCCGCCTTTTCTCTAAGGGGTCATCAAGCCATTCTCAACTTCCCTAATGATGGACATTATCATATCAATAATAACACTAATGTACCTCTAGCTCCTGGACCAACCTATAACGCGCCATCTACAATGGAGAACATCTCATCTTCTTCTGCTTCTGCTTCTTCTGATCATCGACATGATCATGGAGAGAAGGTTGAGTTTGAGTATTTGGATAACAATCTTCTAGACGAACTTCTTGCTTCACAAGTTCATCGCCAGGATAATAAACGTCCTAAGTTTTAGATTGCTTCCAAATGCTTGAAATGTTCTTATGAATTTCTTACTTAATTACCATTTTATTGTCTTGTTATTTCCAATTTATTTAATTTTTTCCACTTAATTTTATGTCCAACTTGCTCTAATTAATTTGCTATATCTCATGTTATCATTTTCATATTCCTCATTTCTTTCTTTATATATATGTAATCACAATTTAAGAGGATAACCCCTAATTTAATGAAAAGGAAGTGGTTCTCTGTGTAAACGTATTGGCAACAACAAGAAATTAAAATCACAGATTTGTATAGGAAACCTTAATGTATTAGCCCAAATACTAAATTCTTACATAAGTTCTGCACAATTATAAACATTTAACCATCTCCAATGAAATTAAGTTGTATAGGTTTCAAGTGGAACATTTCAAATAAGGAATTTGAATATGCAAGAAATAACTTCAATTTCTAAAACAGGGTACATAGTAAACAGAATCTTGCATTTGGTATATTGTAAGATGAGAATGTGCCATCAAGCATAAGTTATATAAAGTGATAGTCAATCATCTATGTTGTATAGTATTGGATGGAGTGTTGGTCAAGAAATTACACGTCTGTTCAGAAGATGAAAGTAACGAAAATGAGGATGTTATGTCGAATGTGTGGTAATTAGGAGAGATAGGACTAGAAACAAAGACATCTTTGACAAGGTAATAGTGACTTCCGTGGAGAAAAAGAGGGAGACGAGATTGTGATATGATTCGAACATGTGAAAAAAAAGATGCATAGACGCACCAATGAGGAATAAGATATTAGTTGATATGAGGAGAGGTAAAGGTATATCGAAAAAGAAATTATACAACACATGAGTCATGACACATCTGTAATTTACTGAGGACATGACCCTAGATAAGAAGATTGAAGATTAGGATAGAAGGTTAGTATGTAATCGAGCGTTGTCTATTTCCTTTATCAATATTAGTTTTATGATTACTCTCTTACTATCTTATTGTTCAATTTAATTGTCTTTGTGGCTTCAATAATCATATTATTTGTTGTTGCTACTCTTCTTTTCTACACTATTGTTATATTCTAGATGTTTTGATGATCCTCACAAATGGGGGGACCTGGTCCCTGGCAGAGTTCTCTCGTCCAGATACAAATGGGGTACAGTCGTAAAAGCTGTCATGTCAGATGGTAGGTGAAAAGTGCAGTGTCCTACACCAATAAGAAGAGCGGACGAGATTGTATGTTTCAGTTTCTCACAAATGCAGGGACCTGGTCCCAGACAGAGTTCTCTCCATCAGATACATAATGGTGTACAACTGTAAAGTTGTCCTGTCAGTGGTAGGTAAGGCGCCAGCGTACTGAACCAATCAGAATGGAAGAGGTTGGCCTTTTCAAGAACTCACAAAGAAGTTTGCAAGGGACCTGGTACCCTCAAGCAAGGGACCTGGTCCCCGCAAGACTGCGATGTGAAAAGGACGAAAAGACAGCTGTCAAAAAGCTGCCAACTCTGAGGGGTTGGTGCACAACTTTTTATGACAGCAACTCTCAGCCAATAGCCTCGTCCCAAGAGTTTGTGTCCATTTGAATATAGTCTCTTCTCCAACAACACAAACACAAGTTTTGGCAAGCAAAGTTTTGGATTTCAGAAAATCCAAAAGATCAAAAAACAAAGGCCATCTTCAAGAAGAATCATCCTAAGAGCAACAGGGACCTGATAGAGCTGCAAGCTACCTAGTTGTCTTAGGATTATTTCTTTCATGCTTACATTGTAAATCTGTTCCTAATCTATAAAGGATTCAGATATTTATTTCGAGTTTGTAGAAGTCTAAATCAGTTAAGGTTAACTGATTTAGTGGGCAACATTGTTTTGTTGCTTAGTCAAATTCTAAGTCATCTAGATTTAGGTGGTTTAGTGGGCGGTGTGGTATCCGCTTAGCAAAGTCTAAGTTATCTAGGGGTGATAGCTTAGTAGGCTCTTCAAGTAATAGGTAGATTACTTGATCGTGAGATTAATAATTTTTTCTCACATTGGTTGTAACCGGGTTTCACTTTTGCTTGAGAAGATTAGTGAAGACGGTTGAAAATCCTGTGTGACAGGTCGTGGTTTTACTCCCTTGAGCAAGGAGGTTTCCACGTAAACTGCTTTTGTTGTGTTCTTCATATTGTTTAATCTTCTGCACTGTTCTTGCTGTGTCAAGGGACCTGGTCCGTTGACTGGTAGTGGACGCACAGATTCTAACAATTGGTATCAGAGCGGGTGCTCTCTATCTGGTTAATACCAAGAGAGAAGTTCCTGCGAGAAATGGCGTCACTACTGAATAAGCAAAGAAATCAGTCTCCAACAAGACCTCCTCTGTTTGATAGTAGGCTCTATAAATATTGGAAGATTCGAATGAGAGACTATCTCATGGCTGAGGACAGTGAAGTCTGGGACATCATATGTAAAGGTCCTTATGTGCCAACTATGGAGGTTAAAGATGGAGAGTTCACAAGAGTCATTCCCAAAACTAAAAAACAATATAATGACTCTGACAGACTATTAGTCCAGAAAAATCACAAAGCAAGGAAGCTACTGATGTGTGGCCTTAGTATAAATGAATACGATCTGATTTCATCTTGTGAATCAGCCAAGGAAATCTGGGATCTGTTGAAAACAACTTATGAGGGCACTGAGGAAATAAGAAAATCTAAGCTAGATCTCTTTACTACTCAGTTTGAAGATTTCACCATGAATGATGGTGAACACAGTCATGAAGTGCGCACCAGATTCTCCAACATCACAGATGAGCTCATGTTCCTTGAAGAACTTGTTCCTATTGTCAAGACTGCAGAAGGTAAAGACAAAGAAGGGGACCAGGTCCGTCCCAAGATAAGCAGAAGAGAAGTCTTCTTCGAGGCAGTAAAAAGAGATATGTCTGCATGGGAAAAATCCTCAAGTGATTCAGATGATTCTGAAAACACAGATAATGGTTTCATGGCAAAGTCAGACGAGGAAGATACTGATGAAAATGTAAGTCTATCTTATTTTAAGAAATACTTGAATACCTTTTCTACTAGTAAGTTGAGAAAGCTGGTTGTTGTATTACTTGATTTGATAAGTGAGATGGCAGATGGGAAGGATCTCGTAAACAACAACCTAGATATCTTTCAAGATGGAAAAATTGCTTTAGTTGCCCAAATATCTGATATTGAAAGTCAAATGGTTGTTCTAGAAGCAGAAAATCTAGAACTGAAGGAAAAGATAAAAGGGGCGACTACTACAATTTTTAAAGGAAAGAATGAGACTAGAAGCTTGCAGCTAGACCTTGAAAATAAGCCGCATACTGCTGAAATGAAGATTAAAGTGGCTTTCGAGAGAAATCATGCATTGGAGAGGGACATGGTCCGTGTAAAAGAGGAACTTGAAAATTCCCTCAAATGGACTAATTCTTCTAAGATCCTTACAAATATACTCGGTCAAGAAAATAACAAAAAAAAAAAGATCTGGGCTGCAAAAGAGACTGTCCTATGTTTAAAGACTGTGGAGAAAGTTCATCAAACTATTCCAAACCACGGAATAGACTGAAGAAGGGACCTGGTCCTGTGTATGGCCAACAGAAGAATTTGCAGAAGAAAGGACCTGGTCGTGCTGTTCAACAGAAGAATCAACAGAAGAAGGGACCTGGTCTTGCTTCTGTTCCTAAGTTGAAAAATATCAATCTGCCTCACTGGACAAAGAATTCTCTTATCACTCCTTTATCCGCTTACTGGGAACTTCAACTGAAGTGGGTTCCCAAGGCTAACACGTGATATGACATTTTTGTGAGAGGAAGTGGCAACAACCAGTGTCGATTCATGAATGGTGGATGCTCAAAACACTGTACTTCCTCTCTCTCAAGGCACTTTAAAGTGGAGGTGTCTCATTTGGTGATGACAAGAAAATGTATGGATTTTTTTAAGACATGGTTTGAAAATCTATGGAATACACTATTGAAGTTTTGTACTATGTCAATGGTTGAAGTACAATCTTTCAAGTATTTCATAGATGTGTGATGAATAAAAATAAAGTGAAGCTGTTATAAATGGGTTGTCACAATCTTGCTCTCTCGGATGATCTTGATAGAAAAGAGATGCAAGAACATGTGTATTGCTGATCTGATTACTATTCATTGTGACACTCTCACTTGCATTGGTGCTGCTGAGGTATGAAAAGACAGACATGCTCTGGTGAACGTTTCTCTACTAAACAAACTTGTGTCAAGGGACCTGGCACTACACCATTTTAGGCCTACGGCCACCACACTAAAGTGTAGTCTAAACTAGCAAAAAATGTGGCCTTTGATAAAAGGCTACACTTTTGGACTTTAAGCAACACTTTTCCGGGGGTGCCCAAAAGAGGCGTAACCTTAGAGTTTAGGCAACACTTTTCAAGTGTTGCCTTATCAGCTACACTTAAAAGCGTAGCCTAAAAGGTAAAATGGCCACGCTTTTATGTACCTTATATAGCAACATTTCTATCTCATACAACTACACTTTTAAGCGTGGCCTTAGCTTCCTTATTGCCCACGATTTTAAAGTGTTGCCTTTTCTATCGAATGTATGACAACAATTTTAAAGTATTGCCTTTTCTATCTAATGTATGACAACACTTTGAAGTATAGTCCTTGCACATGTGCATACCACAATTTATAGACCTATGGCTACACTTTTAATTGTGCTAATACTATTTTGGCTATAAAATATTTATATGCCACAATTTATAATTAGAAAATATCGATATTCTTTTGCAATAAATAATCTCAAACATAAATTGACTAATAAGTAATTCAGATATATAAATTTGCAATAAATTTCAAAAGATAGTATGTCTTGTGTACATACACATCATACTTAATAAGCAATATTCTAAATATGTTTACACAATAGTTAAAAAAAGTACTCTTACAATAGTTCAATATATTTCACAAAATCAAACATAATGTATTCAAACTTTCACAATAGTTCAAAAACTCTTCACCATCCACTTAAATGAGATCAAATTGACTTGTGGCGACCCTTCAAGTTTGATCACCTCCATTTCCCTACACATTTAAAATGTACAACAAAATCAGATTTCAAGAGTTACTGAGGAGGCAAGAAGTTCCAGATTAGTTCCAGATTGCAGCAGTTCCAGATAAAAGATTGCAAACTTCGTACTTTTTTAGTTCAATTCACAGATTCTGAGGACAATTAAAACCAAACTAATGTTTTCAAATTACAGCTCAAGTTTCATATTATTTTTAGATTGCATATCACATATCACAGTTTCAGATTAATTCCAAATTGCATATTACAGTTCCAGTTCACAGATTTATTGAGTTCCAAATTGCAGACTACATTTTAGAAATACTAATACAGGATTAACTATAAAATAGAGAAGAGATTCCAGATTACATTCCAAGTCAATAGTACTTCTTCAATGTTTGCAACAAGACCACAATGTCCATACAGATACAAAAATATCTCAACACAATATGTTGTACACAGTCTGTTAGTCGAGAGACAACACCTACTTGATTAATAAGTTTTGTGTTCAATTTTCTTACCATGAAGTTATAACATTTTATTATGAGGCAAACTAACACCAAAAAGGTACCAGAAGAATCAACTTAGATCATATTTTTTTTTTAAAATCATGTATAACAGAGAAAAATAGTAACATGCAAAAATGAGTATTTATATTAGATAAATCAAAGTGAGCTACACAACAAAATCTTCATTAAAAATACCTTAATAATTGAATATATTATGACACCAACAACTGAGACATTAATACATTCAAGTCATTCAACTATTTAAGCTAACCTTGTTAAACCAGTGACCTAGTTCAAGTTTTGAAGTTTCAAATGGGAAAATGAAAGCTTTTAAATTAAATGACATATGGTTTAGAGCAAATCAGATAATGACAATGAAGCTTCTATACTTAAATTCCCCTCAATGCATCAAAATATATGGCTAAAGTGAGGTATTTCCTTCTTGGACCAATAAACCTACTCTATCTTCTATTCATAATAAAATGTCGTACAGACTTACACTGCCAAATAGTGTTTTTCTTCTACAAAAAAAAAGGTTAGTTCTATTGCCAGATTGCCATGAAATAATATAAATAACAGATAAAGTACCAAATCAGAATTATGATAAGAAACTAGATTCATTTCTTAATAGAAAAACTTTCCTTATCCTTAGGGGGGGGGTTGTGTTTTTGAGGCATGGGAGTCAAAACTTGAAGTTTCCAGGTGAAAACAAGGTGAAATCAACCTGGCGAGATAACTCTCAAATGGTGATCAGCCAATAGGCTATAGATATTCATTAGCTTATAGTATAATCCAAAATAAGACCTCTGCCAATTTTTTCAACAACTCAGATTCTCTTTTCATAATCTCTTGCTTTACAAATGGTTGCATGACATAATTACAACCATAAAAGTGCCAAAATGATGTTATTCGACAATATGAAAGGGTGCAACAAGTTATCAGAAAGTAGAGGAAGTAGTTTGCAGCACAGTGCTTATACATAAACATTTTATGTGATAAAATATTGCTTAATATAGACAACATACAAGCTCCTAAAATAAGGTTTAGTAAAAAAAATCAATTAGATAATAATAAATGAAGAAAAACACTACTCTAACATAAGAATTCTAACAATGTTAAAAAATAAGAAAGTTGCCAGTACCCAATATAACATATATAAACCAACCTCTCCACTGACTAGATCTAATGTAATGTTTGCAAGCTTAGAATGCTAGATCTTAAAACACTTATATTTTGTTAAGCAAGATGAAGATCAGATGCACTTGGCAGCCGTTAAAACTTCTATCAAAAAGATTTTTGTTGATGATGGGACCACAATGGCTCAAGAAACTTCATGCAAGGGAAACTTTACGAATGATAAAACAAGAAGGAATTAGCGAGCATTTCTACTATCAGAAATCAAAGACAGCCCACAGAGAAGCCTTCTGGTACAACAAGATGTTGGTAACCTAGTAACCTTCTGACTTCGTTCATCAGTTTCTCAATTTTATTTCACGTCACACAATTTCTGTTATAGAAACATCCATTAACCTTCAATTTAACACCATAAATAAGCAGCTACAGCCAATAAACTAAATACATTGTACACAACACACATAACTCAATGTTTACTGCTACGTAAATAAAGAGAAGAGGATATGGAAGTACATATGGCGCCAGTTATGTGTAACGAACATTGTTTTCCTTTTCTTCCCCATCTTACACTCCTTCTTTCTTCTTCTACCTCTTGAGCTTCCTTTCGAGCCAGTGCTTCAAGAAAGAGCATATCTCTTTCCTCAAATACAAACTTTGACATAAATATTTCAATATTAGCTTGCTCCTTATGTACATGATACCTTAAACGAAAAATAACTTACTCATGCATAGTCATAGATAATTTGTAAACTTTGTATGGCTGAGTTTACAAATTTATACCTGTGGCTTCTTTGCATTACTAGAGTGTTGAACACTACGGAGCTGAATAATGTATTTCAAAATTTATAATATTAAGGAACACATAGATATATACTTACAGACTCAAATGCTTCCAGTAGTAATTCCCTCTTTCTCGTCTGCTCAAAATATCTAGGGCTAACTTTAACTTTCAGATTTTCGGCACTTTCTTCCTCAACTCTGGAATTTTACCTATAATAACCCACAAAGTAATCAATTCCTCTAAACACGAAACAAAACTTCAATCAATTGACAAAAATATTGTTTTTTTGCTAGATGATTAGTAGAGAATAAGAAGGAAACTCGATTGTACAAAATATGTACCTACACTTGAAGAAATCTATATCGGAGAAATCTTTTGCTCAGCTCTTCTGTTCTTCAGCTTCCGCTCTTCAGTTCTTCGATCTTCAATTCTTCAATCTTCAATTCTTCGATCCTCAATTCTTCGATCCTTAGTTCTTTAGCTTCAGCTTTTCAGCCCTCCGAGAAAATCATCTTCTGGAGAAGAGAATCTTCAGCGCAGATCTTGATCATTTGTTTAGCTCAGCTATGTTCTTCAGCTTCTTCTCTTCGATCTAAGTTCTCGAGAAAACCTAGTTCTAGTATATCGTGTTCTAGGAAAGAAGAGGAAGAGAGATGTTTTTATTGATGTTTTATTAATTATTTTTTTGACCAATAAATATGGGAGGGAGAGTTAAAAATTTTGGAGGGAATATAATATTTTAGTGAAAATTTTTAGGCCACACTTTTAATGTGTTGTTTTTACAATTATAAAAATAGGACACTTTAAAAGTGTGGTCATATGTAAATAGTTGTTGCCATTTATTTCATATTATGACAACGCTTATAAAGTGTAGCCAATACCATTAAAGAGTACGCTTTACAAGTGTTGTCAATATAATTGTTGCCAAAAGTTAAAAATTTAGGCTACATTTTAAAAGCGTTCCGAAAAATATTTTTGACAACACTTTACAAGCGTTGCTCAGATTTAGTGTGGTCGTAGGCCTAAAATGGTGTAGTGTGGTACCCAGTCTGCACAAAATAAAGTTTGCAGATGACAATGTTTGTGGTGTTGGTGTTAAAGAAAAGCAGATCAGACCATCCTTCAGGTAGAATAAACAGGCACTTAGTCTTCCAAAGAACTTTCGACAAAAGTGTTGAATACTACATGTTCTTTGACCAAAATGATGATATTGAGAAGTTTGATCTTAATATTGATGAAAGAATTATTGTGGTACACTCTTCCTCCAGCAAGGCTTATCAGGGATATACTAAAAATGGTTATGTATTTATTGATGAGTCTAGAAGAGTTTAGAAGTTTCAAAGAAAGATGTTTCTGAGATGGAAGACTACTTCAGAATAGAAAGATGGTCTAAATAGTGAGCTTGCTGAAGAACATTCTTTTCATGAATCCAGCAATCTCAAATTAGCTAATGCAGATTATGAACCTGATCAGGGACCCGGTCCTCTAGACAGCGTTGAACAAAGATGATGCAGTTCAAACTGTGATGTGAATTCTGAAGGTGAGAATGAAGTAGCTGATCAAACTCAGTTTGAAAGATGAAAAGTATAACAGTCGATTCCCAAACAAGTTGATCAGTTGTCCAAGTTGCTCCTCAACAATGGCTTCAAGAGAGGTACATATTATTGATGTTATCTTGAGGCAATTTTTGAGTAATACATCATTGAGCTACTCAAATGGCTTAACATACTTGAAGTCAAGACAATGAGAAAGAAGGGTGATGTCATCATGGAGTTTTGCAAAATGGAACATCAAGTGGCTGACATCTTCATCTCAGGCTTAAATAAGGACCAGCTTGTCAAGAATATGTATGTACTCATAGTGGCTTAGCTGAAGGGAAGAAGATAACACACATGATCAGGGCAATTGCTGTCTGAACATAGGAAGGGACCTGGTACTAGTTCAAAGAAACTGTTGAAAAGGTTTCATATTTTAGGTGTCTCGACAATTCATAATTTCTTGGGCATTAACTTGAAGCTAGATGCTAGTGAACCGGGCTAAAAGACTCTACTCATGTACAAAGAAATCACTTTTGAAGGCTGCTAGTAGAATCCGAAGATATTTGAAGAAGACAGGAGACCTAGTCCTATTCTGTCCATCAGCAGACTTTTTGATTTGGAGTACGTGGTGTTGATTGATTGTGCTGGATATCAAGTTGATGGAAAGAGTACCTCAAGAGTGGATTATACTGTAGGCTGATCTTTCACTCATGGAGAATTAAAATGCAATATTCAGTTGTTGTTTCATCAATTGAGGTAGATAATGTAGCAAGTGCAGCTTGATGTGTTTAACTCTTGTGGATCAAGCAATATCTTGAAGCTGTTAAAAAGACCTGATTGAGATAATCAATCTGATGTTGGGAATGCTGAAACATTCTTGAATGGATCCTGCCTGAAGCAATCAACTCTTTCATGATTATGAAAAGGGAGCAGGTGTCCTTGATTTTCAGTTATGTTTGTTTTAGCAAGTTCAGTTTCATACTTTTTGTAGGTATACACACATGGAAAGAGGAATGAAGGAAAAGAGAAGTCGGGACAGATCTAGGCAATGACATTCAAACTACAGAAAGGGACCTGGTCCTCTTTTGAAGGTTAGCACTCTTATCATTGCAATTTGAATTATGCATGAGAACCATTGCAATTGCCACATGTCTATCATTCAGGAATCTGAATCATCTTTTGAGTATCAAAATGATACTTCCTCTTTTTTTTCTTGTACTCTATATTTCTTTCTATTTCCCCAGAAAAATCAATTTACCTTCAAATATCACAGTTCATTTTTAAATTCTCTTTTCTCCTCTCTCAAAACACACTTCAAGCTGTTAAACCCTTTGCTCTTACTGGATATTTCTCTTATGAAGATGTTTTAAGTGTGAAGAGGGACCAGGTACCCCATTAAATATGAAGAAGTGGAAAAGATGATGTCTGAAAAAAGGAGAAGTTGATACTCTGAGAACTCAAAGTATTCTGAATATGAAGGTGTCCGATTGGAAAAAAAATAACTAAGAAAAAAAGATCTTCTTGGTTCCTAAACTAGTGTTCTATTCATCTTGAAGGCCTTGAGTGAGTTTGTGTTACAAATCGTTCTGTTATGAGAAACTCAGGCTGGTGTTGGAAGCTATGACAGTTTCTTGTGTTAACTGGAATACTGAAATGGGTTGTCTACAAGTATACAACCTTTATTTGGAAGAAGTCAAAATTGGTCAATGGTCAAATATGACTACGACATCTATCTATTTATATTGAAAATAAAAATAAATAATAGTCATATCCATGCATATATACACTTAAACATCCACACACACACACTCTATATCACGTTAGAAATTAACAAAAACTTAGAAATTAGTGTGAATGGAGAACGAAGATCAAAGAGGAAGAAGAGAGAACAAATATCGAGGCATACGAAGAAGACCATGGGGAAAATATGCAGCAGAGATACGTGATCCTAATAGGAATGGTGCACGTTTATGGTTAGGTACTTTTGAAACAGCTGAAGAGGCGGCTAGAGCTTATGATAGAGCCGCCTTTTCTCTAAGGGGTCATCAAGCCATTCTCAACTTCCCTAATGATGGACATTATCATATCAATAATAACACTAATGTACCTCTAGCTCCTGGACCAACCTATAACGCGCCATCTACAATGGAGAACATCTCATCTTCTTCTGCTTCTGCTTCTTCTGATCATCGACATGATCATGGAGAGAAGGTTGAGTTTGAGTATTTGGATAACAATCTTCTAGACGAACTTCTTGCTTCACAAGTTCATCGCCAGGATAATAAACGTCCTAAGTTTTAGATTGCTTCCAAATGCTTGAAATGTTCTTATGAATTTCTTACTTAATTACCATTTTATTGTCTTGTTATTTCCAATTTATTTAATTTTTTCCACTTAATTTTATGTCCAACTTGCTCTAATTTGCTATATCTCATGTTATTATTTTCATCATCCTCATTTCTTTCTTTATATAATATATGTGTAATCACAATTTAAGAGGATAACCCCTAATTTAATTAAAAGGAAGTGGTTCTCTGTGTAAACGTATTGGTAACAAGAAGAAATTAAAATGACAGATTTGTATAGGAAACCTTAATGTTAATGCTCAAATACTAAATTCTTACGTAAGTTCTGCACAATTATAAACATTTAACCATCTCCAATGAAATTAAGTTGTATAGGTCGCAAGTGAAACATTTTAAATAAGGAATTTGAATATAGCAAGAAATAACTTCAATTTCTAAAACAGGGTACATAGTAAAAAAAAAAAAAAAAAAGGGTACATAGTAAAAAAAATCTTGCATTTGGTATATTGTAAGATGAGAATGTGCCATCAAGCATAAGTTTTAAGAAGTAATGGTCAATCATCTATGTTGCATTGGATAAAGTGTTGATCAAGAACTTACACGTATGTTTAGAAGATGAAAGTAACGAAAGTGAGGACGTTATGTTGAATGTGTGGTAATCAGGAGAGATAGGGTTGGAAACAAAGATATCCTCGACAAGGTGACAGTGACTTCCGTGGACAAAACGAGGGAGATGAGATTGTGATATGATTCGAATATGTGAAAAAAAGATGCATAGATGCACCAGTGAGGAGATATTAAATATTAGTCGGTATGAGGAGAGGTAAAGGTAGAACGAAGAAATACCAAACAAAGAGGAATATACAACACATAACACATCTATAATTTACTGAGGACATGACCCTAGATAAGAAGATTGAAAATTAGGATAGAAGGTTAGTAGGTAATCGAGCGTTGTCTATTTTCCTTATCAATATTAGTTTTATGATTACTCTCTTACTATCTTATTCTTCAATTTAATTGTCTTTGTGGCTTTAATTATCATATTATTTATTGTTGCTACTGTTCTTTTCTACATTGTTTTCGATATAAATTTCTTACTATTGTGTTTGCTTTACATACTTGATTTTTTATATGCTTTGCTTGAGCCAATAACCTATAAAAACAACATCACTATCTTTTCAAAATAAGAGTAAAACTTTGTATATACCATATCTTCAGATTTCACTTATGAGATTATACCAAATATTTATTATCGTAAGGTGGAGAGATCACGAGCCGTTGTTCGAATCTTTTATTAATTCGGATTATTCCTGTAGAAGCTAGAATTGGGTGCAACTATAAATTTTGAATCAGCAACACATATTTAAGAATTTCAACACAGCTACTTTACATACTAAATTTGACATAGAAGAGTTAAAACTTTGGGTATGTATACCTTCAAATTATCCTCTAGATTATCAGTTTTTTCATTCTTAATTTTTCAAGAAGCTATAGAGTTTTACAATTGTGTCACTTATAGTGATGATATATATGTTTCTTATACAGTAGAATGCGGTAATATTTGGGACGAATTTTTATCTTGCAATTATGATCTATTATGCATGAATGAGTTGTTTAATTTAGCCTATTTCATATTTGCTTTTATGTCACCTTTGAGGATAGTATTAAATTTACTTTTGAGTAGTATAGATCGCCTCAATAGTTTAAGTGTGTAATTGATTTTTTGGTATAACTTTAAGGATGAATTTATGGATAAAAAAGAGGAACTTTCACATATAGCCACTTAAAAATAATTAATTACTCTCCATAGCTATAGTTTGATAATTACAATTTGTAGCCACATATTATATGGAGGAGAGAGGTGAGAGAGAGGGGGGAGAGAGAGGGAGAAAGGTGATATATATATGTATATTGGTTAGATAAGTGTATACATATGTATTTGTATATATGGCAAGAGAGATTGGGAGAGGGAGGAGAGAGGTGAGAGAGACTGGGAGAAGGAGGAGAGAGGCGAGCGAGATCGAGAGAGGGAGGAGAGCGGCGAGCGAGAGAGGGCAGAGAGTGGGAGAGAGGTGAATTGTATATGTATATAATGGTATATAATTATATATTCTACATGCACGTTTGTATATAGGGCAAGCGAGATTGGGAGAGGGAGGAGAGAGGTGAGCGAGATTGGGAGAGGGAGGAGAGAGGTGAGCGAGATTGGGAGAGGGAGGAGAGAGGCGAGTGAGAGAGGGGAGAGAGTGGGAGAGAGGTGAATTGTATATGTATATAGGTTAAATAACTGTATACTTACATATGTATTTGTATATTCTGGCGAACTATACATGTACAAACGTGACTAATTACACAAACTCGAAGGCAGCCCACGTAATTAATGTATAATGTTAGTCATGAGTGGTAATTATAGCAAACTATAGCTATGATGAGTAATTAAATAGTATTAAATTTGTTTTGTTACGTAATTTTCATTAAAAACAAAAGGGGACTTGATAATAGTGGGCTAATCATGACCCTAAAATGTAAAAGAATTGCGAAGGAGTTAGACTTGATTTTATATTTAAATATTTTTAGGAAAAATTAGTAAACTAGTCACAGTTCCTAACTTAATTAGTAAAAACATCTACACTTTAAAATAATCATTAAAATGTCATAATGTCAATACTTTAGAAAGTAATTTGTATTCAAATTTTACTTCTCAAAACAGTCCAACATTGAATCAAATTCTACATCTATTACCCATTTACACTTCTTCCTATGCTTTAATACCATTAAATTTATTTTTCATCTTTCACTTTTCACTTTTCAATTTTTTTTTTCTCTTTCATCAACTTTTCAGTTTTCAACATCCCCATCATTCACTTTTCTCTTCTTCTTTTTTCTTTCATCAAAATTTCACCATTATTCTTTCTCATTGTTGAAGAAGAACTATTTATTCAAGTTCATAACAATTTGTTCAGATCTATCAATTAATCAAGAAATCTCTCAATTGATAAAGGTATTTTTGAAGTTATCATTTATTTTGCGAGATTTTATTTTCAAAATCACACATTATGTTGAACTTTTATATTGTATGTATTGAGGATTTTCCGTCATTTTTTTAATTTTATGTGATTTTGTTAACATACTCATCAAATATTTATGTATTTCAGATTTTTAGTATTTTAAATAAAAATTTTCAATTTTTTTTATGATTTGTTTATATATTTCAGATTTAGTAGAAACTACATTAGCATTTAGGTATTGAGTTGTTTCGCAAAAGTATTTGAAAGTATTTTGAATGTTATGTAGTTTGTAGTCAAATTTGTTTTTACAAAGTGATAATCCAAATACAAATCTGTAGTTTGATTATTTAAAATTGTGAATGAATACGAAATCAAAAATAAACTAGTTGGTATAAACATATAATGAGAAATGAAATACAAAACTATTTGACTGATGCAATTAGGATAAATACACATATTATGAACACATAAATAAACTATATTTTGGCTATTTATAGTTGAGAATGAATACGAAATCAAAATATAAATACAAAACTTTATGGTATACATTACGACGAATACGAAATCAAATCTAAATACAAACTTTATGATATACATTACGACGAATACGAAATCAAATCTAAATACAGATTATTTGGTATACAAAGTGATATTGAAAATAAGCAAAATAAAATACATATGTAAGATGGATGAATACCTATACCATGAATATAGATGAGTATTGTATTCTGAATACTGAAAAATTTCTTAAAGGAGATATATAAACTTCATTACCTTAACATGATAGCCAAATAACTTCATAAAATTTAGACATTTTTAAAGATAAATTATAATTTCATAACGTCAAAATGATGCCTTAGTAGAATAAACAGCTTCAAATATGATAATGTATGGTAAATAAACGTGTTTACAAACAAAAAAAATTAAGAAAATTGAATATTGAATTTTTAGAACAATGGTGATAAGCGTGTTTTTTAGAACATGGTGAAAGAAGAAGAAGAAAGATATGGAAGTTGATGTATTTTAATAAATTGTCAATTAGTTTTTTGTTTTTGAATTTTTGTAACGGATAAGACTTTTAAGCAATTGTTTCTTTTTAATATTTTCTCTCCCCTTATTTCTCCTTTCTATTTTTAACAATTGTTTCTTTTTTGATATTTTTACTAAATATTGAAAGTATTGACTATGAGTCCTATTAAATATCAAAATATTGATATTTTAAAAATTTTCTCATATTTTTAAGATTCATAGTCCATGGGCTAGCCTCTAAGGTTCGCAGGTTGGACCTATGAGGCTAACAAGCCAAATGAGTCTAAGGTAAAAAATCTAGTTACTAAATGGAACAAAAAAAAAAGGTCAACCCACTTAATTCAAAAATTATGTTGAACCAACTTAACGGGCTAAATCCATTTTGATAGTTCAATCTTTAATTCCAATATTTCTAAATAATTGTCTTTATCCGTGATAACTAGTGAATTTTTTTTTTACTTTTGTCTCATATTTCAAAAGAACCTATCCCTCCGTTTAAAAAAGAATGATCTCATTTTCTTATGTTTCAAAAAAAATGATCCCTTTCTTTTTTTGGAAAAAAACATTAACGTTAACTTTCCACGTGACATGTTTTAAGACCACAAGATTAAAGGACAGTATAGTAAATTTGACATAACTTTAATTTAGAACCACAAGATTCAAAAGTCTTTTTTTTCTTCTTAAACTCCATTACAAGTCAAACTAGGACATTCTTTTTAAAACGGAGTGAGTATTAATTTTTTTGTCTATTGACTCGTATTTCAAAAGTACCTATTAAAATTTAAATTTTATGATAATATAAACAATTATTTATTCGGTCACATAAGTAAAAAGTTAATAAACATTTTTTATTTATTTTTAGGATACAAATTATTATATTAATTAGTAAAATACGATAAAATAATAAATATAACCAAATCGAACATATTTTTTTATACTACGTAACACTATGGTGAGTATGACATAAGTTCTTTCAAATGTTCTTTTGTCAATACTCAATTGAAGAACTTTGATATTTTCCTTTCTTTAAGTCGAATTTCAAAGTCAGCCAGATTAGAATTGTGAAAAGTCAAAGATAGGATAATTGTGTCAAACACAAATAGAAGAAAATTTTCTAATCTGGTTCTAAATTAAAGTTATGTCAAATATACCAAAGTGCTCTTTAATCTTGTGGTCTTAAACTTGTCACGTGGAAAATTAAAGTTAAATTGTTGTCAAAAAAAGGAAATGAGTCAATTATTTTAAACAAACTAAAAAAAAAATAGAAATAATATTTTTGAAACGGAAGGAGTAGTTTATGAACAAAACATAAGGGTTTAATTAAATTTATATATAGATTCTAGCTGTAAATAATTTTCTACAGTTACTTTATATTTTAATGGAGTATATTTTAAACAAGTAGCAATTTTATATATTAGGTTAATAATCTAATTTTTTATGATCAGTTATCTCTACAACAAAAATAACTAACAGCGACAAATATATACATTAATAGACAGTACTAAAGTTTTTATCAATATTGATTAATTGCTATAGGTTTTAGGAACATTTACAAATAATGCGGTTAATTATCGCTAAAAACATATATTTAGCAATAATTAAATTATAGTAATGAATTAATTATAGGTAGAAATTATTTTGATGTAGTATATGAACGGTACGTACTTATTCCTGTATATAGTATGATGAAAAGATTAATGAGTAATTAACTTTACTTGGACCTTTTCTTCTTAATGTTTTTTAGAAACTATGCTAGCTAGTACATTATTTATAGTGGTGGGGACCTCTTTAAAATAAAAAAACGGAAAAGGATCAAAATTGCCCCTGAACTATGTGAAATAGATCACTTATACCCTTCGTTACATTTTGGGATCAAAAATACCCCCGCTGTTATCCTAAGAGACTACAAATACCCTCAAGAGTTAACACCCCAATTTTTAGGTGACGTGGCATGCCACATAGGACTAATCCCTCCACCTAAGCGTTGCCAACTAGGATTCATTCAAAAGAACTAGACCTTTAGCGGCGACAATAGTTGTCACAAAAGCCCAAAAAATCGTCACTAAAAGTTTTTAACATTAAATTCTAATTTTGTATTTTTTTCTTCATTATTTTTTTAAAAAAACGCAAATAATATCGATTAAGTAGGAGTTTGAAGACATTGTTTTATTTTTATGTTGTATGAAAATGTATAAAATGTACAATGATGCATTATATAGTAGGAGATGTGAATCGAGAAGTAATTTTCGTGATTTTTCGTGATAATATTGGGTGCTTTTAATATTAATATCGCAAGTTATTTATTTTAGAAAATTAGGTTGCGATCGAAAATTAATTATCATATTATTTTTTTAAAAAAAATAGGTTTTACTATTAGTCGTCACTAAAAATCACTCATAACCTTTAGTGACGATTTTTTGGGCTTTTGTGGCAACTATTGTCGCCACTAAAGGTCTAGTTCTTTTGAATGAATCCTAGTTGGCAACGCTTAGGTGGAGGGATTAGTCCTATGTGGCATGCCACGTCACCTAAAAATTGGGGTGTTAACTCTTGAGGGTATTTGTGGTCTCTTAGGATAACAGCGGGGGTATTTTTGATCCCAAAATGTAACGAAGGGTATAAGTGATCTATTTCACATAGTTCAGGGACAATTTTGACCCTTTTCCGATAAAAAAAACTAACTATTAAAGATTATTGTTATTTAATTAGTACGTGATGGCTTTAATTAAGGGACCTTTTCTGTTTGTTTTTTCAAACATATATTCCTTTTCAGAATTTTTTTTTAATAAAAAAATCAACTATAGGAATTCATTAATAATCAGATTAATTGTATTTGTTTTCATGAGCAGCCCTTCGATTCTCCTGTATGTTTTGACAATATTCTATATCTACATGTTAATTAGTACTCCATTATAAAGTGATTAGCTAATTAATATGATTATAGAATCTAATAGAGCACTTAGGTATAGAGATGCATGAATCATGGCTATGATGTCGATATATTATATAGTGATGACGATCAAGAAATTGTCATGGTGATTAGGTATGTACTTAATTTGATAAGTATATTTAATTAGCCGCTTTTAAGGGTTAATTTAATATATTGGGGAGATAAATTCAGTGGTACAGGTAGGAGTTTGGCAAAAAAAAAAAGTATAAATTTTCTTTTCAATTGTGTTAATTAAATATATATACTCATATTAGCTAACATTTAAGAGTCCGGAGCCTAAAGGGTATAAAATATTAACAAAAATTCCAAAACGGTATATAAAATTTTATATTAACCAGAACGGCAAAATCGCTGCATCAGCAGCGATTTACTCCACCGGAAAAAGCAACAGCGATTTTGCAAAATGTCTTTTTTTTTTTAAAATCGCTGCCTAGGCAGCGATTTATATAAAAAAATTAATTTTTTTTTTTTTTACAAAATCGCTGCCTTGGCAGCGATTTACCAAAAAAAAAAATTTTTTTTTTGGTAAATCGCTGCCAAGGCAGCGATTTAAAATTTATTTTTTTTTTCGTAAATCGCTGCCTAGGCAGCGATTTACCCAAATTTTTTTTTTTTTTATTTTTTTTTTAAAAATTTTGTTTAAATTATTATTATTTTTAAATTTTATTTTTATTGTTTGCTTCTTTTTTTTAAAACAAAAAGTTTAAATAAAAAAATAATTATTTTTTTAAATCAAATCTTTGCCAAGGCAGCGATTTTTAATTAAATTATTTATTTATTTTTAAAATCAAATCGAAAAAAAAATTAATTTTAAATCGTTGCCTTGGCAGCGATTTGATTTTTTTAAAATTTTTTTAATTAATTAAAGGCAACTATTTTATTTAAAAAAGAAAAAAAATTGTTTTAAACTTTTTTAAATTTGTTTGTTTTTTTTTGCTTCTTTTTTTTTAAAAAAAAGTTTAAAACAACAATTTTTATTTTAAAAATAAAATAGCTACCTTTAATTAATTTATTTATTTTTAAAAAAATTAAATTGCTGCCAAGGCAATGATTTAAAATCAATTTTTTTTTCCGATTTAATTTTAAAAAATAAATAAAAAATTTAATTAAAAATCGCTGCCTTGGCAAAGGTTTAATTTTAAAAAATAATTATTTTTTTATTTAAATTTTTTGTTTAAAAAAAAAGAAGCAAAAAATAAAAAATAAAATTTAAAAATAATAATAATTTAAACAAAATTTAAATAAAAATTTAAAAAAAAAAAATTTGGGTAAATCGCTGCCTAGGCAGCGATTTACGAAAAAAAATTTTTTTTTTTTTTAAATCGCTGCCTTGGCAGCGATTTACCAAAAAAAATTTTTTGTTTTTTTGAAAGTCGCTGCTTAGGCAGCGATTTTGTAAAAAAAAAAAAAAAAAAATTTTTTTTAGATAAATCGCTGCGTAGGCAGCGATTGTAAAAAAAAAAGACATTTTGCAAAATCGCTGCACAGGCAGCGATTTTGCTTTTTCCGCTGGAGTAAATCGCTGCTGATGCAGCGATTTTGCCGTTTTGGTTAATATAAAATTTTATATACCGTTTTGGAATTTTTGTTAATATTTTGTACCTTTAGACTCCGGACTCTAACATTTAACCTATGTACATTATATAATTTTGTGGCTAATGATATGCACCAGATCACCCTTAGCCTCTACCCTTTTGAGAGAATAGAAAATAGTGTTAGGATACATAGGTAGATCCCCATATAAGATTCTTAAATTTTAATATATAAGAAAATTATATTGGTATACAAGTAGCTTTGTTAATTTAACATGCGTTGGTTGTACTTAAGTGAAAAGAATGAGATCACACGCGTGATGCATGCTTTACACATGGGGAAACTAACATCGTACGGGATGAGACGAGATGAGACAAGACGAGACGAGACGGGAGAAAGTTAAAGCAAGATGGTGGTGGGCCGGAATAATCGGGCCAAGATGAATCAGGACGAACCGATGGTCCCATCTCACTATAAAGCAGGATAGAACGGGTGAAATGAGATAATTGAAATTGTAGCTCTTATTTATTTATTTTTTAAACCACGAAGCTAAAAGCCTTTGAAATTTATTCAAATACCTTTTTAGCGTATTAGCCTTGAAATTTATTCAAATACCTTTTTAGTGTATTAGCCTTGAAATTTATTCAAATACCTTTTTAGTGTAATATTTTGAATTGCAATTTTAGAATTTGATGAGAAAAATGATATGAGACTTACCAAAATGGTTTATATAGAAAAATGCAATATTAACATAATAGTCGAACCTATTTCAAATAGAAGCATTCTTTTGAGTTATATACGTTAACAATCAAATTATTCTTATAATATCTCTGTAGATCATATTGAAATTTTATGGGACTCTGTCAATTCGAGTTGGAACTCTATAAATTGTGTCAACTTAAATTATGATTCTTGGAGGCTACTTAATTCTAAACCCTAGTTTATGCCTATATAAAGGATATTAAATTCCGTCAAAAGGCATATCGGAAATTTCATAAAGAGATTAAGATCTCGAATACTCCGCAAATTGATGGATTATTCATATAGAGATCAAATTTAAATCATCCTAGTTCGAGAAATACGCCACTAACTGCCCTCGGATCATGGATAAATCTTAGGAGAGGAAAATCAAAGGAGAAACAGAATTGTACCCGCAATATATCTTGATCAATAAAGTGATGTTTCTTCATATTTTATTGTGATTGTAATTTCTTTTCTGTCACTTTAAAATTTGTTGCAAACAATCTCATGAAATGCTATATCACTAATAAAAAAAATATTTTAATACAATTAATTACTAAATTTATAAGCTATTTCACTAAGGTATGGTTTATATCTATTTCCCTGAACTAGATTTTATTTGACTCTATCAAAAATTGTTTATTAAAAAATATTGTAATATAAATATAAAATCATTTTCCCTAACTTTAGCATATAAAAGTAAACTAAAAAATGAGACACATACTAATGATGAAACCTGATAAAGTCGCAATTTTCCCAAAAGCTAATTAATGACCATGTCAAAATCATTTGAATTTATTGAGTCAATAGACCTTTGACTTTTTCTCTTTCTCAAAATAACCTATTCAAAGTCAAAACCAACAAAACAGTAGGCGTTGAAAGTCAACCTTACATTTCCTTGTTTTTTCTTTTCCAGTATTGGAATCAAGAGACTGTTGTTCGATTTACGTGACATTATTTAAATTTATACGATTGAAAATAAATTTTAGATATTTGTGTAATTATAAATCATTTTATTAAGATTAAAAAGAAATCTTAAAATTAAGTTAATTTTTATTGAAGATAGATCACACACTTTTTACTATAGACAGTGTCATATAAATTGAAACACAAATTATATTAAAAGGAAAGCATAGATTAATAATTGTACAACTGTGTGTCTTTCTTTATTGGACATGCATATACATACAAAACAACTAAAATAACTCAAACTAGGCATATATAGCTACTTATACTGAGATTTGTCAGATTCTAAGCCAAGAAGTTCCTCTAATAAGTTATCATCCAAGTACTCAATTTCAATAACTTCTTTCACTGATGAACATGACGTTGACGAAGATGACATTGAAGACGAAGAATGATGATCAGATGAGAAAGACGGATACTCATGAGGAAAATTAAGTACCGCAAAACGACCTCTCATTTCAAATGCAGCTTTATCATAAGCTCGAGCAGCATCCTCCGCAGTAGCATAAGTTCCTAGCCATACCCTCGCTCCATTCTTATTAGTATCTCTTATCTCCGCCGCGTATTTTCCCCATGGCCTCTTTCTTACTCCTCTATATTTTACTTCTCCTACACATGATTCTTTGTTCTTAATATTTGAATTATCTTCATTCATATTGTATTTATTGAATGTTTGTGTATTTGAATATATGCTACGATTAATAATATGGTGTGCTATTTATACCAGAGGGAGAAAAACATTCAAGAATATATAGTACTAGAATCTTTAATGGGAGTATGTTTTTTTTTTCTTCAGATGGCTATGAAAAAGTCAAACCTTAGGTTTACTATTTATTTAAAACACAACTATGACTTAATTAAATATTAAAATATGATCTACAGTAATTAATCGATTAATTAGAATCTATAGATGTTAATTAATCAATTAATAGGTTGCTAGATACCAAGATGGTCCCTAGAGGTGATGTCCATAGGGATGACGTTCTTCAAGTGTCACGTTAAATACGTATTGAGTTAATAGGGATTTATATATATATATATATATATATATATATACTTTTTTCTCCAATATATATGTATATATAATAATACCCCCTAAATGATTGAATTCTAGTGACCATTAATTAACGGTGATAGTTTAATCAGCTGATCAATATGTTATTTTAGATACAGTTAACACTTTGTGTAAATCTATTATTGGAAAAAGTTATTTTTGTGATTGTTTAACTTTTATCACATGTAAATTGTAATTGTACCTAATTGAAAAGGATATTTTAGCATAGTCTAAAATATACTATTTGATTACATAAATGATGATGTAAGGCACAGTATGTATACATAGAATGAGGAAGTCATAGATGTTACGTTAATCTTAGATATCAATTGACGTAATATACAACTAAATAATTAAATTATAATCGTAATAGGTCCTACTCAGTCTTTAATATTATGATCGACAGTTAACATTATTTGTATAATGTATCTAACGTCTAGACATTATCAGATCTATTATCAAATAACTAATGTTGGTAAGAGCTTTTATGCGTCTAGTGCAAATGTTGCGTGTCTTCTTGAACTAGAAACACAGGTTGTATGAGAAGATCTCTCCAATAACGAATCTCTCCATTGATATATCGATTTCCATATCGAATAAATCCATCACATCATCCGTCAGTTTCTCAGATACTACTCCATGGTTTATGATCTATAAGTACGACCAAGGATATTTTTGTCAACCAAAAATAATTTCAAGCTTAGTTTAATTGTACCTTGTGCAATAAAATATTCAAATTTCCAGAAAAATCAATAACAATTTATGTAATTCCCAATGAATTCACCACTAAGTCAATAATTGTGGATTCTAATGGCCACACGCGTACCAATATATTTAGAGGAGAAAAAGAAAACATTGCAAAGTTATATGGACCCCATTTATTGATTTATTATTACTACTTCAAAAGCTTAAACATTCAAGTTGATACATTTTTTACAAAAATCTTTCTTATTTTTGAATGTATAATTTTTAATGAGATTTTTTATACCAAAAATTCAAATTTAAGGGCTTCTAATCATTTCCTTTTTAAGTGTGGTTGGTCATGAAAAAATACTGTTTATTTTATTAAAAAAATTTATAGTTGAAGTCATTAAAGTTTGTGCAAATAATATTTTGAATATAAATATAATTTTTGTAAAGGCATAATACATAAATATATCATTTATTTTGATTTCATCTAACATCTATGTCCTTTAATTTTAGATGTTTACAATTAGTGACATAATCTTGTATAAAATTGAACAAGTTGACACTTGTGTTCTACTTGACGTCCTACATGACAATATAATTCACGTCATATGCAACATTTTATGTCGATCCTACGTCTGTTATTCCTCGCAGGACGCGTGTATCTACTTCTTTAACTTTATAAAATTTCAAGTGCTTACTTGTGCACACCCTAAATTGAATGTCATAGATGTCAGACGAAGTCAAGTTAAAAGATATATTTATATATTATGTTTTTCTAAATATGGTTTATGTTCCTCAGTTTCTAAAAATTACTTGACTAATTTACATGAGACATACAACCAAAGTGCACTAAATAAAATAATATCTCAAATAGATAGTTGTATAACGTCATAGATCAGATCTCATATAAGAACTACCACATACTATTACAAAAAACAACACTTTTTTTTTAAAGTTGAACTTGTGTTAAGCTATTGATTTTGCAAATAATATTTGATTATTTGAATGTATTTTTTTAAAAAATGGGGTCAGTTTTATAAGAATAAATAATTTGTGATAAATTTTTTAGAATGATAATATAGTTAGGGGTCGTTTGGTTATTGGTTAGAGTTATGTAGATATTAGTTATGCATGATTTATTTATACAGAATTCAGTTATGTGGTATTAGTTATGTAGAGATTACAACAATACATAATTATTATTACTTAATATATTATTTACAATTAATAAGCAAGCAAATAGTATCATTTCACAAAAAAAAATCTGCTCTATATTTGAGTGGAATTTCTATTTTATTTCTCTAAAAACACAACTCTTTCTCTGTTTTAACATTATTACTCAAAAATCTCTCTTAAAAGAAATTGTACTCAAACTGCTCAAAACTCTTTTGGAAATCTTAGTTCCTCTCATCTTAAATGTAAATTTTTTTACTCTTGAGAATACTTAGTTCTAATATATTATTTTAAAGAAAATGAACTCAGTTCTACTCTTTCTCAACTCATATGCGCAAGTCTTAAAAAAAAAAAAAAAGTTTGCAAAAGACTTCTTAAAATAGGGTTTACGCCGAATTATGGACGTAAGTGACTCAATTCAAGGACTCGATAATACCTCTCATTAAAGATTGTTCGACTCATAGGGTTCATGCGGAATTATGGGCATGAACTGCTGAACTCAAGGACTTCATGGATAACATGTTGTAACCCCATGATTAGGAATATAATCGCTAAATGTTTAGAAACTCAATACTCAAGATTTAGAACTTGAAGATACTGCCGCTTTCAAAGATACTCAACTTATGAAGTTCATGTGGAATTTATGGACATGAACGACTCGACTCGAGTTTCTAAATAACAATATGGAATTCATGTATACGATTCTTTTCACTCTCATACTTACTTTCTCAAAACTTGGCTCAAATTAATAGTTGATCTCAAGGATTCACAATTGAACTCAAAGACTTTCTTGAACTCTACTGTTAGCTCTTTCTTGAATTAAAATTATGAATTCAAGAGTTATGATTCATTATATGAAGGATCTCGATGATAGTGTAGACCCATGAATACATTTTCATCATTCTCATACTCACTTACTCGAGTTTTGAAACAAGTTATTAGAAATTATAGAAGACTCCTCAAAAGACTCAAAGGGACTTTCTCAAAAGACTTGAAAGAACTCTCAAGACTTAACTCTTAGGTCTCTTGAATTTGAATTATGAATTCAAGGTTATTATTTTTGGTATGAAAGATATCGTAATGATTAAATGAGTTTTAGATAGTTAATCGTGATAAATGGTCAAGAAAATATTATTTGGAAGCAAGTCCGCGATCCAGAGATGCAATTTAGCATTTGATCGAGAAATAATATATTTAAGATTGTAATATTGGGCCCGTTAATGGGCCCTTTAATATCTAGTATATATATATACACACACTTTTTTTCTCCAATAAATATGTATATATAATAATACCCCTTAAATGATTGAATTCTAGTGATCATTAATTAACGGTGATAGTTTGATCAGCTGAATATGTTATTTTAGATACAGTTAACATTTTGTGTAAATCTATTATTGCACAAAGTTATTTTTGTGATGGTTTAACTTTCATCACATGTAAATTGTTATTGTACCTAATTGAAAAGGATATTTTAGCATAGTCTAAAATATGCTATTTGATTACATAAATGATGATGTAAGGCACAGTATGTATACATAGAATGAGGAAGTCATAGATGTTACGTTAATCTTAGATATCAATTGACGTAATATACAACTAAATAATTAAATTATAGTCGTAATTGGTCCTACTCATAGTCTTTAACATTATGATCAACAGTTAACATTATTTGTATAATATGTATCTAACGTCTAGACATTATCAGATCTATTGTCAAATAACTAATGTTGGTAAGAGCTTTTATGCGTCTAGTGCAAATGTTGCGTGTCTTCTTGAATTAGAAACACAGGTTGTATGAGAAGATCTCTCCAGTAACGAATCTCTCCATTGATATATCGATTTCCATATCGAATAAATCCATCACATCATCCATCAGTTTCTCAGATACTACTCCATGGTTTATGATCTATAAGTTCATAAATATTGAAACCAGAATTAATCTTCATTAGTACTCATTCATTTAATATAAAGGAAAAAAAGTGAATTAATTACTAATAGAAACTTTACTAACCTGAAATAAACCAAATTCATGACTACCTTTTAGTATTTCTTGTACTAAACTAGCATGATTAATTGGGCTTGATGATGCTTTTGCTAGATCAATTACTGGAATACTGTTACCAATTGAGACATGTTCATTAGGCCTTTTATCAGGTGGCATTACATAATTTTCAGGTAGGGTGACAATGTTTTTAGCCCAACTTGAAACAAAATATGACAATTTTGCTTTATAAGGTGTATGTTGTTATTGTACTTGGCAAACATTCTCTCTCTCTATATATATAGGAGTATTGATAGCTGGTTAGGAAGTAAGTTATTCTTAAATAAAAATTATAA
This sequence comes from Solanum lycopersicoides, assembly GCA_022817965.1. NCBI lineage: Eukaryota > Viridiplantae > Streptophyta > Magnoliopsida > Solanales > Solanaceae > Solanum > Solanum lycopersicoides. The sequence continues at coordinate 99,535,193 of CM040626.1, read as the reverse complement.
TATATATGGTTTGCAATTTAGAAAATTGCATAACTAATACTCCATCCGTTTAAAAAATAGTGATTTAGTTTGACTTGACACGAAATTAAAGAAAACAAAGAAGACTTTTGAGTCTTATAAACCTTAATTAAAGTTATGTTAAATGTACAAAATAGTCCTTTAATCTTGTGGGTGTGACCTTAAACATGATACATGCTGACATTAAAATGTTACCAAAAAAAGAAAAGTAGAGTCATTCTTTTTTAAACAGACCAAAAAAGAAAGGAGATCATTCTTTTTTTAAACAGAGAATATATAAGTTATAAGAAAATTTATGTATTATTTTATGTAGAATAGATAGAAGGTAGAATAACAATATATGAAGGTAGAATAACAATATATGAATAATTAGACCATGTATAAAATAATATATAAATTACCTCATAACTAATTTATGTGTTACTAATATCTCTCTAATCGGTTACCAAACAATCCTTAGATCATAGAGTGTGTTTGGTATGACAAAATCTTGGAAAATGTTTTTTCCAAATCAACTCATTTTCCTCAAAATTAAGAAAAATGACTTCCCTTCAAAAATTAAGGAAAACATTTTCCAAACTCTCCTCCAATTTCAAATTATATTTTTTGGGTGGAAAAACGTCAATTTTAAAAAGAAAAATTCAATTTCAAAATTTTATTTTTTTATCCGATCCCTGACCCCCCCCTCCAACCAACCAACCACCGGCCAGCCTCCCCAACCCCTCCCCCCTCCCCAAAAAATCAATTTTGCTTTTTAAAAATACTTTCAACTTCAAGTTTTTATTTTTAAACTCCTACCTCCCCCCCCCATCCCCCGGCCATCCCCCCCCCCACCCTCAACCCCCCAAAAAATTAATTAATTTTTTAAAAATACTATCAACTTCAAATTTTTATTTTTCACTCCTACCCTCTCCCCCTGCCCATCCACTACCCCCCACCCCACCCCACCCCACTACCACCCAAAAAAAATTATTTTTAAAAAATATTTTCAATTTCATAAATTATTTTTTACTCTAGTAAAAATAAAAGATGTCTCTCAAAAACATTTTTCATTCATAAATAAAACACTAAAAATCATTTCCGGAAAATATTTTCTACTCACCAACCAAACATGAGAAAATAAGTCCAAAATCTACTTGTTTTCCAGGAAAACATTTTCTAGGAAAAGATTTTCGATGGAAAATATTTTCCTCCATACCAAACACACCCATAATGAGTTAATTTTTTCCGATGATCACTTAATTAAATTTATAGTTACTTAGTTATCTTAGAATCCATCTTTTATTGAAAAAATTAAAATCAATAAAAATATAACTTTATAAGATAATAATTATTAGGGTGAATGCACTCAGAATCAACCCAAAAACTATGAGGGAATTATTGCTCAGAAATACTACAAACAACTGGAGGACAAATTTTAAAAGTCAACTTCTTTTTTAAAAAAAAATTAATTGAGTATTTGAACTAAATTTTTTAAAATAAAATTCACATGACAAATATTATAATTCATAAGGTAATAATCAATAATTTAATTGACATAGATTGTAATGCAATAGTAGAATTATATTATTGTTTTACTCTTAATCAGAGGTTTTGATTTCGAGTTTTGGGTATGGAGAAAATTCGATTGGAGTGTTACTCTCGTATGTGCTCTGCAATGTGAGATCGAAATTTAATTGGTGCTCCAATGCAGCTCCAGACATCGAATGAGAAACCAAAAAAATAAAATCAATAATATAAAATACCAATTCTCACCTCATTAGAATAAATAAGTAGGGGTGTACATGATCGGGTTGGTTTGGATTTTTCAAATATCAAACCAAACCATTTGTCTCGGATTTTGAACTTATAAACCAAACCAAACCAATAAAAACTCGGGTTTTTCAACTTCGTGTTTTTCGAGTTTATTCGGGGTTTTCAGGTTTTTTCGGATTTTCGGGTTTTTTCGATAAAGTATTCATACAAACATATAATATACTTGTACTTCAAATATTTCTTTAGTCCTACCAAAATGCAACTATCTAAGTTATTTCTCAAGAAAATAACAAAAAATATGATATGATTAATGACACTAAAATATCCAACAAAATAATAATAATAAAATCGCTTAAAACAAAATTGCAAATTAATAAGTTATAATGAAATTGATCATAATTTAAAGTACTAAATCATGCTAAAATAAGTTTAGTAAGTATTAGTTAATGACTAAATATTAAAAGAAAGTAAAATTAGATCATGTATTTTAATTATCTAAATCTATGTAAAACTAAAAAACAAATATTCAATATTATTGTCATTCTTAATGTTGAATTGATTTTCTTTTTGCATTAGTATTAATTTGATTTTTATTTAAACTTTATTATAATTATCAACATGTGGACTATAATCTTTATTAGATCATTAAGAATTCTAACTTCCAAACATGAAATAAATATATTAAAAGATAAAAATTATGAAAAAGTATAAGAGATATTTAAAAATTATATCAAAGTAAGTATTTTTACGTACAAAATAAAATTTTAAAATGATATATATAATGTCGGGTTGGTTTGATCTCGGGTTGGTTTTTTTTAGTTGAAACCAAACCAACCCAAATATAGTTGGTTTTTTTATCCAACACCAAACCAAGTCAAATCAAACCACTATTTGAGTTTTTTTCCGGTTTGACTCGATTTGCGGCTTGGTTCGATTTTGTACACCCCTACAAATAAGTATTAGAATCGATAAAGTAATGTCTAGCATGTTAAGAATTATCACCAACTTAATTATGTACTTAAGACAAGTCAAGAAAAATCTAGAATATTCCCGAGTTATGGAGAATTGAAGATCTGTAGAAAGAATATTCTAGAGAGAATAGTCTAGAACTGTTCTAGATAGGGTAGATCTAAAATTAAGTAGTTGAGGAATATTCTAGAATAGAGTAGAAAAATATACTTAGCTAGATTGTTCCATCACCTCCTATAAATAGAGGTGGTCTATTTGAGTCGTATGCAACTAAAGCAAGAAACAAAGTAACAAGCCAAGTAAGAAAGTAAGAGAACAAACAAGAGTGAGTGCTCAAGTAAAAAGTGTTGCTGAAACAAGCAACAAGTGTAGACACGTAATTTTTGACCGAATTCAAGTTTGATACCCTTTTTAGAGCTTACATATTTTTTATAAATATAAATTAAATATTTTATTTTAGTAAGTATATTTTTAAAAGATTTGAAAACAACAAAAAATAAAGTTACACTTTAAGGTATATTCTATTTTAATTTATTCAAATTTAGTAAATAAATTATTGATTTTAATATTTTCTTATTAATTAAAAATAATAATAATAATAATAACCTCCCATAACTCCATTTCATTTCACTCCACTCATCCACTACTCCTCATCACCCACAACACCACCATACATATATACTCCTTCATCACATTGCAAAAAAAAAAAGATAAGGAAAGAAGGAGAAAAAATCAGCAAAAGGAGAAGGAAGAAGAAAGAAAAAGGAAAAAAGAAAGATAGAGAGGAGAAGGAAAAAACTAAAATCAGAAAACAAAGAAAAAAAATTTCAAAATCCAAAACACACATATTATATATATTTTGCTCATAAACAAATTGAGGTTAAGGTTCACCTTCGTGGTTTCAAGTTCGCGGTTCTTTATTCGGATTATTTTCTTTTTGTGGAATTTTCGCAAGAGGTAGCATTTAATTTTATTGTATAATTTAATATCATGATTATATAAGCATTGGTTGTTATATAGTGAAGTTGTAAAATTTCACATGCGGTTAAATCATTATATTTTAATACGAAATACGTTTATTTTTTTTTATATATTCAAATTTATGTTTTGATCTTTTATACCGTTAGATTTAGAGCGAAATTGTTTTAGCAAAACTTATTAATTTCCTGCTTAAACAAATTGTATTTAATTCACATTATCTAACACTATTGTCCAAGTCTAATCTTATTTTCATATTTTTTTTATGATAATATGTGTAGTTATGTCTTAACAAATTGAAATGATGAGAATAATTAATGATAAAAATTCATAGTCTAAAGATGTTAATTTTAGTTAGTAGATTTCTCATTTTCATGGCGTAAAAAGGGATTTAAAAGATCTAAAAATAAAATAAATAAAGAAATGCAAAAAGTTGAAAGTACATCAAAATAACAATAAATAAAAATTAAAAGTTTGGAAAAGAAAAGAAAAGAAAAGAAGTAGTGGAGAAGGAACGTTCAAATTAAAAAAAGAATGATAGAAAAAAAAATAAAAAAAAAATAAAAAGAATGTAAAATTGTAAAGGAAAAAAGTAAAAAAATAAATATAATTAAAAAAAAACTTTAAAAATGAAAAGAAACAAAAAGTATAGTGTTAAAAATAAAATAAAATATTTTATTTTTTATCATTAAAAAACAGAACTATTAAAAAGGGTAAGAAAAGAAAAAGAAGAAAAATCAATGTAAAAAATATAAGGAAAGTTAAACCAAAAAAAAATGTGAAAAATTAGTACAAAAAAAATAAGAAAGAGGAACAAAAATACAATTAAAAAAAAAGAGAAATTAAGAAGCAAAAAAATGTGGAAAGAATAAAATAGATAAATAAATAAAATAAATAAATAATAATAATGTATAAAAACTTCACATGCTTATAAAAATAGGATAATATTAAATATGTTAAAGATAAATCAAAGAATGAGGATAAATACATTTGTTTTAATAATATAATATTCAAAAACTAGTATAAGTCATAGAGGTCAATAAAGCGACCGTGCTAGAACCACGGGACTCGAGGGATGCCTAATACCTTCCCCTCGATCAACAGAATTCCTTACACGAATTTCTGATTTGCAGACTAAATAAAGAGTCATTTCCTTTTGATTAGAGATTAAGCAAAAAGGTGACTTGGAACACCATAACTCAATTTGAAGTGGCGGCTCTGAGTATAGAATAATTTCTTTTCAAAATGTCACTTTAATTGAAAAAAACTCTTTTCTTTCAAAACAAGCTATTCAATTTTGAGAGAAAAATAGGAGTGTGACAACAAGTGTGATCAAGATTGTAAGACCGAAGCGGGTTCTTACTTTGATATAATAAAATTCAAATTGTGAGAAATTGAAAATGCCCGTCGTCTCCACATCCAAAAATACATAGCCCCCCTTAGCTTGCTTGTACTTAATTCTATTGAGGACATTCTAATATTATTTTATTAATAAAAGACCGCTACACACACTCCCTAGTGGTACAAATTCAGTAAAAATAATATATATATATATATATATATATATAGTGGTGTAGCCACATGATGGTCAAGGTGTCCAATTAAACACCCTTCGTCGAAAATAATACTGTATATAGAAATAAAATGATGCATGAAATGTTTAAATAACATTTGGACACCTTTAACACAACAAACTATTGTAGCCTAGTAGTTTCATCTCCTTAGATTGAGGTAGATCGATCTTGTGTGTTCTACTTTTTAAAAAGAGCTTTCATTGTGCTATTTTTAGATATTCTTTGCGAAATTTCTGACTCCACATATATATATAAAAACGTTTCATAATCTAACTATAAGAAGAGCAAAACCAACTCTATCTAACTATTTCTGAACAAGAAATTAAAGTAGAAAAAATATAAATATAACGTAATTTCTTCAAAAACTAAAGGCAAAAAGTGGCAAATTTTACCTATATATATAAAGTAGCAAGACCAACTCAATCTATATTCTAGTTATTTCTGAACAAAAAAATAAACAGAGAAAATATAAATATAACGTAATTTCTTCTCTTGGTTAAGCAGCGCAGTTACAAGTCCCTTTCCGAAGGAATGAATATTATGGCAGAAAAAAAAGTACTTCCTCCGTCCACTATTGTTTGTAGGTCAGACTCAGACAAAATTTGAACTAGGTGCGGTCTGGGGACATTCAGGAATGGATAGGGTATAATATTAACATCTAATTTCCTTCATTACAGAGTAGCGTGGCTGCGAGGCCTTAAGTTGAGGGTGGAGACTAGAAGCAGAACTATCACAATATTCCATAGTAGGCATTGAACTGATAAGAGTTTCCACTTTGTCTGCTTTCACTAGCTTTGAAACAGACAATGGCTGGACTTTCAAATATTTCGAAGCAGTTGCTTGTATATACTTATTGTGTTAGACCAAGAACAAGTTAAGACACTTCGAAAAGGAAAAATTCGAGTTCTTAGAGTTTTCAAGAAGCTTGATTTGATGTAGGCGATGAATATTTTTTTTTATTTATGTATATATGCATGTCTACTACTTATAGTATCATTGTACAATACATGTTATGAAAAACATAAAGAGACACATATGAAATGATATTTTGTTGATAATCTCATGCATGAACTGGTTATGTGACTTGTGCTTTAATTTCAAGTGTTATTGTTCATGTTTGCGATTGTGTATGATTGTCTGTGTTTGTTGATTAGATTGGGTACCACATCTAGTACAAGATATTTTCACGGTTGACTCAAATACTACGTTTTGTATATACTAACGATTGACTCAGATATCACGCCTAGTATGGAAATATACATAAATGATTGACTCGAATACCATGTCGCTTCACTAACTATGGATGGATCAAGTACCATACCGGTACACAAACAATTTGACTTTGGGTTCTATGAGAGGACTAGGTATGTGTTTATGGTTCCATGAAAGAACCGGCATGTATCTAGGTATTTGTTTTTTCATAATTGATATATGACTGGAAGTCGGTATTAATAATTGTTTATGTATTGTTCTAAGTTACTATACTATGATAAGTTGTTTACATTCATATCTTGGATTGTTTGTGTGGTCCTACCAGTATACTGTGGTTTGTGTACTGTTCTTTACTTGTTGAGTACAAGAAGGCATCTTTCAGCGGCTGATCCAATACATTAGTTAAGGGAAGTCTAATTTTAAATCCAAAAGTGAGTTATTGTTCCATGTTGCCGTGGATTCCTTTGTTCTTCTTGTCCATATTTCTGGGATTAGACATTCTCCATTTTGCTTAGTGTTTTAAGCTTGGGGATTGCATCCCCTTTACTTCAAGCGTTTAAGTCTTGATACCACATCTTTCAGTTCTTAGGGTATTATTTTCAAATAATTGTTTTATGGTTATTAGATTGAGCTTATGAGGACTTAATTCTTTAATTTGAATTATATTACTTTTAATTTGGTAATGGAAACTCAATATTTAGCTATTTAAATTAAAAATTGTTTTCGTGCTACTTATTTATGATGAACTGCTTTAAATAAATGATATTTTGGATTAGTTATCGTTTCTTACATCATGTAGTTTAGTGTAGATGTCACTCACTTGTAACATGAGTAGTTACCTCAAATTATCCTTTTAATCGATCTGATTATATAAATATTTTATGTTGCAAGTCTACATATTCTAAGATAGATAACATGAATCGTACCATATTAAAATATGAGTAACTTTTACATATAGCAAATATAAAAAATCATATTTGTATACTATAGTTATGTTTTGCATAATTGCGCTTCATATCAAACATAAATATGTATGATTCGCTATACATATACAAAGAAAGCAGTTGTATAATTCGATATACATATACAAAAGAAAGCAATTATATACAAAAGATCAATTGTATAATTTGTGTATGTATTAAGCGAGAAAGACAGAAAGACAAAAGAAAATTGGGCAGAGAAATATTTGTATTGTATAATTATAAGTGTATAGGACGAAGATATATGTATTTGCATGCGTATATACAATTTTCTCTCGCATTATACAAACAGAAAGACAATTTATACATTTCGTTTCTGTTTGTATAAGCGAGAGAGGCGAGGGTGGTGAGCGAGATCTGAGAGAGGAGAGAGAGGAGAACGAAAATATATGTATATATACAATTTTCTCACGCTTTATACAAACACAAACACATTTTATACATTTGTGTTTGTATAAAAGCGAGAGAGGCGAGCGAGACTGCCAGCAAACAAGAGTGGCGAGCGAGATCCCACCAGGGAGAGAGGCGAAATAACAATAATTTTGTTATAGGGTACAATTAAATCAAAGTATATTTATATTATTTAATTTGAATCAATAGTTTGCTATTATATATACAATTTTCCCTTAAAATATAGCTATAGTGTAAAATTATTGGCATGATAAGTGAATAAGAGTTAATCTTTCAAATTATGGAAATACAATGTATTAAACTCCTTAATTAAAAATATTTGTTGTCCAAAACTTGGGGCTTAAAAAGATGCTAATTGAAAGTGCCAGTTTTTATTCATTTATTTATGAAATCTATCCCTTTCAACTTTTCAAAGTGTGTTGTTTAGCGCAAATTAAGGTACGATGTCTGTGTATGCTTCAATTTTAATCATTTTATCGTTATCTTCTTTATATTTGTCATACTCATTAAAGGTCTATATCTCTTCTAATCCTACAAATCTAGCCCATCTTATCATCATCATCATCATTTATTTTTCATATTTTATTGTTTAGTCAATTTTTCCTTTTAATTTTACCATTCATCTTTTTTGAATTTTGTATCTATTTAGATCTTTGTTTATCTAAGGCCCTGAACGTAATGTGGAGAGTTGAAGAATAAATAAAAATCTCACATCGAATGATGATGATATATATATGTGATGGTCTTATAAAAATTGAACAATTCTATCTCTTTTGAGCTAATTTTTAGAATATAAATTAGATACAAATCTAAATTTACATTCACTTTTTATTAGAAAATCAATGTTAAACCATCAAAATTCGATTTAATTTGGGTCACAAAATAGGCAAATCAGTTGAGACCATCGATAATGTTGACCATAGTCAAACCGTATTCATCCAAAACTCCAAATCAACTAATAACTTATTAATGAAACAACCAGACTCCAATTTGAGTCTTGTTAATCCAAAATGTTAATTTTAGTTAAACTTTCGATTTTAAAATTCTTCTTTTCTAAAATTAGATATTCTTCCCCGACATATATCCTATCATCCCAAAAATCATGTCACCTATCTCCGCAAGTTAAAAATTACAATAAAAGCTACGAAGAGGATATTTCAAGGGATAGAGGGTCCAAATACCGAAAACGACTATATGGATCGTTGTAAATTTTTTCAACATAAAGAATTTTAATTTATATACATTGATAATATAATCTAATTTAAAACAATATGTACCGCAATATTACTTGTTATAGAAGATTGTTGTTTTATTTTTTAAAATAATAATCTTTCTATTTAACAAACACTATTTTGTAATTGTTCTCTAAATTTTAAATAAATTTATTTGTATTAAAAAAGTATATTGTGTGTATAAGTTGGTAGCCTTTTACTATCAATTGACCAGACAAGACAAATATTACAAGGAAAACAACAAGATAATGATTCTAATAGGAAAACGACAAGATAATGATGTTATTGGAAAAAGTTATCAAAGTAAATCATTTAGTAGAATCTAATAATAGAATTGGTTGATATATAATACAACTAATGCATTAATTTTTTCCTCTTCAAATTAAATGCATAGTCTTTTTAAAATGTCTGCATAATATGAAAATGAAAAGTAAAGAATGTTTTTCAACAATTATAAGAAAAATATATCACATACAAGAAAATCAAATTGTATATGTTTTTATGTTGTTCCACCTTATTTTTGTTCTTCAAAATGCATGATATAATTGTTAGTACTAATTGGTAGTCCGCCATTGGTGTTTGGTCATAAAATTAATATAAAACTAACTTAGAGAAAAAAAATACTTAAATATGATAATATTGATTAATTGACAATTATTCTTCTAGCACAATTTGAAATAAAAATAAAAATAAAAATTTTCAGGCCAAGATATTTCAAAATTGAGATAGTATGATAAATATATCAAGTTTCATCAACTACCCTAACACAAAGAGATTACTCCATTACTAAAAATTGATTTAACAAAAATTTAATAAAAGAAAAAGACTAGAAAAAGAGACCAAGATTAAGAGCCCGTTTGGATTGACTTAAAAAAATAGTTTTTTAGGTAAAAAAAAAAAATATCAAACTGAAATAACTTTTCAGTCAAAAATAAAAAATAAGGAGGGGGGACCTACTTTTGATTTTTGACTCATTTTCAGTGATTTTTGAGATTGTCAAACACTTTCTAACTTATTTTAAATCATTTTTTACTTATTTAAGGTACTTTTTATATTTGTCAAACACTTTAAAAAATTAAAACTGATTTTAAAATAGGTTTGATCAATTTTAAGCTAATCTAAATCCCCTCCAACTCTTTTCTTCTCCTTAGAGAACTTAAAAAACTAATAAGGAAGAATTAATAATAGATGAATGATAATTGGATTCTCTTCCTTTTACAAACATATGCCTATTTATAGAAAAAAATTTATCCAATCCTTTGATTGATACTCCCTCTATTTGTCCATTTTCTATTTTTAGTTGTTCCTAATTACTTATCTAATTTTCTTTTTTTAGTTGTTACTAATTACTTATCTAATTTTCTTTTTTTAGTTGTCCCTAATTACTTGACTATTTTGACAAATCAAGAAAGGACAATTTTTTTACTTATTATATATACCCTCAATTAATTATAATGAAAAAGGTAGAACTTTTTGAAAATCTTAAGTTTTTTTTAATTCATCCACTGCATAATTAACAGGGATAAATTTGTAAACTTACTATGTCAATTATTATCTTAATAGGTGTGTCAATTTAAAAATGGATAAGTCAATTTAAAAATGGATAAGCAATTAAGGATGGTGAGAGCATTTTGCAAGACATATCAATATATCAATGAGGTTTTGACATGATAATTTATCATGCAATCTTGATGAAGTTTTGGCATGACTATTATTATTATTATTATTATTATTATTATTATTATTATTATGCAATTTTGGGTAGAAATTCAAATTTCTGAGAAATTTTATGATTTTATCTTATTTTTACCTCTTCATTATGGGCTTGTATCCATTTCATGTTATATCTATGGGCTTATAATATTGTAGACTTGTTGAAGACCAGTAAGCCCGAATACACACTAGGTTAAAACATTTATGTCTATAAATATGAGATTAAGTCTTCTCTTCTGTCTTAATCTAGAACACACTTTATAAGGTGTCAGCCGTCATAAGCTTAAGGTGAAGAAGACTTAGCCTAGCTCATTTTTAGTTGTTCTTTGCTATGGCAGGTAAAGCTACACACCTCCTTTATGCCTAGTTTACTAGTATGTTTATTTTAATATTTCAATGCCAAAAATAATTAAAGTTGGAGTGATAGCATGATACGTAACTAAGAATGTAATGTTTGCAATAAAATAGTCATGGGATAGTTGATTAATTAAAGTATATATGTCTCTTCTTTTTTTTTTTTAAATTTAATCAATAAAGAATAATTAAATAACTATTTGCTTCAGCAGGCACATGTACTTAATTATTATTAATTATAGCATTAGATACACTGATCCATATTTAAATTTGCTTGATCATAGAAGAAGATTTGGAGGCAACTATGGAGAAGCATAACACAAAATGGTTCAATGTTGAATGTGTGCCTCAATGCTTTACATTTTCCAAAGAAGAAAGACCAGGTGATGCTCATATACCTATATGCACCAAAATCCCAGTCATTGATCTTGGAAAATCACAAAAAATTGAAACAATCAAGCAACTCTTGATAGCTGGTCAAGAATTTGGATTTTTCCAGGTATACTATTTTCCTTTTTTTCTCAAATGAGGAAATTACAACCTTTTTATCTCTTAAAGGTAGAGGTAATTAGGTCTGCATGCGTACATCCTTTCCTTCTTAGCTAGACTACCACTTATGAAATTGTATCAGATGTATGTTGTTGTATAAAAGAAAAAACAAGAAGGTTTTTAAAGATTCAATGTGGATCTATGTCTTTGACCTGAACCCCGATATATAAAAAATAAATAAATAAGTATAATATATGTAAGTATGTATATGTGTCTAAAATAATTAAATTGAACCTCATTTGAATATATGCATGGTTTTTAATCTTTAATCCACTTCTAGAGTCTTAGACTAAAAAAAGATTATATGTGATGAGAGACTGATGTGACCAGGTTTATTCGAATTTAGTAACTTTTATCTTAGACCTTGACGGCTTGACTATATATTAAAATATTCACTAAATATGAACAAATATTAATACGTTCTGAATCTAGTAAATTGTATGTGATGAGATAGAATCTCAACTCGGATCTGTATTCTTTAAATTCTGAATTTGTTTCTATAGGTGATCAACCATGAAATCCCAGAGAACGTGGCGAGTCAAGCATTATCTACCTTTGAAGAGTTTTTCAACAACATAACTGATGAAGAAAAAGTAAATGTAGCAAGCAGAAAAGGATGGATGTTCACAGGGAGTGAGGAAGAAGTTAAAAATGTTCATTTATGGAGGGATAATATAAAACACCCTTGTCACCCTCTTGACAAATGCATGCAAAGTTGGCCAGATAAACCAGCTAGCTACAAGTAATTAAACAATACTAATACCCAAATAATTTATGTTTTCACCCCACCCCACCCACCCCCACAAAAAAAAAAAAGAAGAAGTCAAACACCTCAAATCTCTCTTTATATATAAATATATACTTTTGACTTTTCAGAATCTTAGATGAACAGACTACTCACTACAATCAAGTAGATATTGAATTAAATTACTGACGAATTTTTATTATCAATTACAGAGAAGTAGTGGGAAGATATGTTGCGGAAATAAGGAAGCTGAGTTTTGACAATTTTGGAGCTAATAGGGCAAGGATTAGGAATTGAATCAGGCTACTTTGATGAACAAAGTGAAGTTCAATTGTTGTCAGCAAATAATTATCCACCATGTCCAAATCCAAGCTTGACTTTAGGCATACCAAAACATGTTGATCCAAGCCTTATAACAATAATATATCAAGGCAATGTGAGTGGGCTTCAAGTTTTGGTTGATGAAAAATGGATGTGTGTTGAGGCTGTGCCTAATGCTTTTGTTGTCAACATAGGCAATCAATTAGAGGTATGTACCAAACCTATTATATATTATGTATATATAACTTTATTAATCGCGGTTAAATTTAACATTATTTGATGTAATTTTAATGAATGAAATAGATAATCAGCAATGGGATGTTAAGAAGTGTGATGCATAGAGTAGTAACAAATTCAAAGGAAGCAAGAACATCAATAGCCCTATTTGTGAATCCAACTCCAAATAGCATTGTTGAGCCAGCAGAAGTCTTGTTGAATGAATCTAATCCACCTCTCTACAAATCAATTCTCTACAAAGATTTTATCAATGCTTCCAAAGCTTTTGGTGCTCATACTGATGTCATACAAAATGACGCGTAATCCAAGGCGCGTTTTGATATGATTTCAAATGTGTGATTTGAAATCAGGTTGATTTGAAATTTGGATCGCTTAAGTTATTTTTTTAGTTTGTGAAAACTATCAAAAAAAACTTTTATTCCAACTCTTTATTGTGTATAAATAATCCCTTCATGTTGTTGGAAGTATAACTTTCAGTATCTTTAAATGAATTATTGTTTTTTAATATCTAATTTACATTTGTGATATTTGATACTATTTTAATCTTCGTTGGATTATTTTTTTCATACAAGTGTTCTTGAATAAGGTATTTGCTATAAGATTTCCAATACATGTTGTGCATGAGTCTTTTTTTTTTTTTTTTAAATAGTGGGTTTTTTATATTTAAAATATACGTATGAGTTAAATTTGAAATTTCAAAAATATACTCTTTAAAGAATTTGATGTTTAAAGTTGAAACATTTTTTGTACTCGCTATTAAAAATTTACTATTTTCTACTAAAAAAATATTTACTAGCTATTAACATAAATATTCTGATTGAATTAATCAGTGAGAAAAGAAAAAATAGTACTGTTTTTATATGAAAAAAATTAGAAAGCTTCCTAGTGAGAAGTGAGTAGAAACTAAAATCATATTTTTATAACATAAATTTTTCATTGATTCGCGGTGTGAAAACCGTGACTCTCGTCCTTTCTATTTTGCTCCCTCAGATTCACTTAAAGCAGTATTGGTGAAAGCCATCTACTCTCACCTAAGTACAAGGTTAATTAGTCACTTAGAGCAGTATAGTTAAGTAATTATACTAGGAGTATATGTAGTTTTTTTTAAGAAATATAATGTTCAAATTTCTACGACTTACAACTTGTACTTGAATAATATGATTATTGGTATGAAAGAGAAAAAATATTGTTAAATAATATAATTTTGGTTATAGTTAAATAATAATTGTATGTGACATCTGACAAATATTATTTCAAGTGGTCTACATATAAAATAATGTCGTCATCATTGAACGATATATTTAATCATAATCTTAAGTTGAATTGCTAAAATCACTATAGAGATATTTAGAATCAATAACGAACCAATCCATATTTTTTTTGTCATCTTATTGATCAAATCTAAAGAATGGATCGGGTTTGGTATCTATCAATTCGATCAAATAGACTAAATATTTTTTCGAAATTATTTCTTTTCAAAGAAACTCCATAGCCGGCTACATTTAAAGAAAAAACAAAACAAAACGCAAGTTGTTCCATGTCAAAGAAATTAAAGTTGGAGTGATAACGTGAGACGTAACTAAGAAAATCCTTTTTGCAATAAAATAGTCATGTGAGTTATGGGCTAATTGATTAATTAAAAGTATATAATGTCTCTTTCTTTTAATTAATCAATAAAGAAACTATTTGCATAAGTAGCAAGCACATGTACTTAATTATTATAAATTATAGCATAAGATACACTATCCATGTTTAAGTTTGCTTGAATTGAAGAAGATTTGAGGACAATTATGGAGAAACATGACACAAAATGGTTCAGTGTTGAATGTGTGCCTCAATGCTTTACATTTTCCCAAGAAGAAAGACCAGGTGATGCTCATATACCAATATGCACCAAAATCCCAGTTATTGATGTTGGAAAATCACAAAAAATTGAAACAATCAAGCAACTCTTGCAAGCTGGTCAAGAATTTGGATTTTTCCAGGTATGTATAGATCAACTTTTCTATAGTACTAAAATTACTAGTATTTTTAAAGGATTCGATCCGATGTAAATCTTTGACCTGGACTCTGGGGAGAATTGATTTTGTTGTTCACTTACAATTTTATTAAATTTTTATGGCCTTTTTATAATAGGTCTTTATTTTTATATGTAACAGATCATTTTCTTCTATTTAATTTGTATGTGGCGTGAAAATCTCATTTCCTCTATTATATGTTATATGTATATAAAATTTATAATATGTGTATCTTGTATATATCTTGATCTCTAGACTAAAAAAAATTTCAGGTGGTCATAGTTAAACAAGTTCATTTGAATTCAGTAACTTTACCATAGACCTTGATTATATGTTAAAAAGTTTCACTTGATGTGAACAAATTACAAAGAATAATCTAGTAAATTGTATATGATCATGTGATATAGAATTTCAAACTCGAATCCATAATATTCAAATCCTGAATTAGGTGATCAACCATGGAATCCTAGAGAACGTGGCGAGTCAACTATTATCTACCTTTGAAGAGTTTTTCAACAACATAACTGATGAAGAAAAAGTAAATGTAGCAAGCAGAAAAGGATGGATGTTCACAGGGAGTGAAGAAGAAGTTAAAAATGGTGTTCATTTATGGAGGGATAATATAAAACACCCTTGTCACCCTCTTGACAAATGCATGCAAAGTTGGCCTGATAAACCAGCTACCTACAGGTAATTAAACAATACATACTAAAAATTCAAATCTTCTTACTTTTTGAAAAGTAACCATTTGTGTTTAGCTAATCAATTTTTAAAGTACTTTTAATAATATTAGAGCAACAATTTGTGCTTGACAAGTAGTTCTAGTACTTTTTAAAAAATAGCAGTTTGTGTTTAGTTGATCAATTTTAAAAGTGCTTTTAATAGTATTAGAAAGTGCTTGACTAAGGTTTTGAAGTCTTTAGAAGCTTGGCTAAACAGACTATGTGCTACAATAATCTAGTAGAAATTGAATTGAATTACATATGCATTTTGTTATTGATAACAGAGAAGTTGTGGGAAGATACGTAGCAGAAATAAGGATGTTGAGTTTGACAATTTTGGAGCTAATAGGGCAAGGATTAGGAATTGAATCAGGCCACTTTGATGAACAAAGCCAAGTTCAATTGTTGTCAGCAAATAATTATCCACCACGTCCAGATCCAACCTTGACTTTAGGCATACTAAAACATGTTGATCCAAGCCTCATAACAATAATATATCAAGGCAATGTGAGTGGGCTTCAAGTTTTGGTTGATGGAAAGTGGATGTATGTTGAGGCTGTGCCTAATGCTTTTGTTGTTAACATAGGCAATCAATTAGAGGTATGTACCTATTCATATACTTTTTAAACTGATAATACAAGTCATATGTATATACATAAGATTATAATAATAACAATATTATTCATTTTTATTTAGATCAATACATAAACATATATATCCCTTAACTTGGTTTTATCAGATAATTATGTCCTTCAACTTTAAGTGTATAGCCACTTAAATTTGCAAAAAATTGAACAACTAGATACATTCATTCTAGGTGGCATCCTACATGACAATTTTGTGTTCTATATAGCTTCCTACGTGTATTATGTCACGTAACGAACAACTACATGATTTCTCTCACATTAATTTTACAATTTTTTTATGTAATTTTAATGAATGAAATAGATTATCAGCAATGGGATGCTAAGAAGTATGGAGCATAGAGCAGTAACAAATTCAAAGGAAGCAAGAACATCAATAGCTCTATTTGTGAATCCAACTCCAAACAGCATTATTGAGCCAGCAAAAGTCTTGTTGAATGAATCCAATCCACCTCTCTACAAATCAATTCTCTACAAAGATTTTATCAATGCTTCCAAGGCTTTTGGTGCTCATACTGATGTCATACAAAATGACGCGTAATCCAAGGCGCGTTTGGATATGATTTCAAATATATAATTTGATCAGATTAGATTGATTTAAAGTTGGAATTTTGTATGGCATGCAATTTGAATCTCTTAAGTTGTATTTAATTTTAGAAGACTATCAAAAAAATATTTATACTCTCACTCAACCTTATCAAATGAGCAAATACACACATGTTCGTTTTATAATGAATAGTTGTGACACTACATAAAAAATGAGCTTTAGCGGCAATTAATTAGCAATTGCCGATAAATATGTACTTTTAGCGGCAATTAGCATTCTTTGTATATGTCCCTAAAGGCTTTAGCGACATTGGATCTAATGGCACTTAACTAATGCCGATAAAGACTTTAACACTTTTTATTCATGTGTCATTTTATTGCCGCTAAACGTTGTTTTTGTTGTAGTGTGATTAGATGTTGTTACAAAACACATATATACAATTTTATATAGAATAATCGTTGGTTCAATTATCAAGTAACTGGCTCTTCTATGATAAAATTCTTTTATAAATAAATATGGATTAACATATCTTAATTAATTGTGTAATCATTTTGTGTATCAAGTGTTTTTACTCCTTGTGTATACTTTGTCTCAATATATTTGAGTGTAACTGCAATTGAATATAGATTTTTATCAATGTATTAAACTTTATTTTGTCCTTATTATACATTTGTATTATGTGTTGTATACTCTTTCAGAATATAATTGATACAATATTATATCTCTCCCTTATTTAATTATACTGAGAGTGAATATGAAAATCGAAGAGGAAGAAGAGAGATCTAGTCCACCGTCTCTTGCTTGATACGATCTCTCGCCTATATTTCACATAATACAAATATACACACACAAAGTAAAATATATATTTGTTTTGCAATCTAGAACATTGTATTAGGTGGGAAATACAGGGTGAAGGTAAGGAATTCATATGAAATTCTAACTATAGCTATGAACTGTAATTCGATGTGTAATAAATTAAATAGATAGCCAGTGTTTGTCAAATTATGTAATTCTTAAAATTTTGGTCTATAACAATATGCAAAACATACATCCGGTGTATAATAATATACAAAACTTTCATGTATCTTTTTACAACAATATTTAAGAATTTGATATACAATATATACACTCAATATACCACAATATCTAAATTTGATATACAATACTATACACCCAATATACAAATTAAATAAATTATTAACATCGTAAAGAAAAAAAACCTACAGATGTCTTTTCATTTGAAGCAATTAGTCTTGAGGAGTAAAAACTAAATATATATGTATGTTTAACTCAAATATTCAGCTGATGTAATAGTTCGTTTGGTCATGAAATGTTTGACATTATTTCTTTTAAATAATTATGGTGAATGATTTCATTTAGTTCTCAAATTTACTTGGAATGATATGATAGCAATGTTATATAAGTTTCATGTATTTTAGCAATCGAAATCGGTGCACACTGAAACTGTTAAAATAAGTAGTTCATATTCAAAAGAAAACAAATTTTTTATACAACAAATAAGTAGTTCATATTATTCACAGGTTCAAGTTAGATCCAATCATCTTGACTTCAACAAATAAGTTATCATATGATAATTTACATTAATCATTCATAACAACTTATAATTCACATTAAATCTTGAATTCACCTCTCAGCTATTAGATGCTCGAAAGAAAGTAGTAGTAGTTGATTCCCTTATTAGTTGAAGTGTGAAGATTGAAAGCCCTAATGAGGTCACCCACGCCTAGAGTTGCATGGACCATTTGGTCGGTATTGATGTTGATGTTAGGGTCCATTTCTCTCTTTTTTTCACTTCAAATTAGGAATCGTGCAACATACTTCAAGTACTAATTTTTGTGTCTTGTGAATCATTATAGGATTAGGCACCCATATTTTCTACATTTATGACTCATCACTCATCCCATTCCCCTATCTACACTAAGAAAATAATGTGACATTTTAATGTTTTTTATACTTCCATACCATTGTTTTTTTTGCCTAAGTTTCAATGTACTTGTGCTATATCTGACTAGTTGTTTACTATTCTATTTTGGAATGTTAATGAGACGCTAATTAATTTTGTTCAGTAATAGTTGTTCACTATTGATTTTGTACATTTCTTAAGAAATTATAAATAGAAGAGTAATTTTATGACTCTATCTGTCCCAATTTATATGACACCTTTTATTTTTTTAGAGCTAAACAATTTAAGTTTGACCGGAAATTTGAGCATAAAATCTTCAATTTTTTTGAAATGAAATTTATAGATTTGTAAATTACGTAAAAAGCAGTATGAGTCACAATAATTAATAAATTCAAAAGTTTAACAGATCTATAAAAATTTACGGTCAAAGATAGAATTTTTTTAATCTTGAAATCCGAAAGGTGACATATAAAATGGGACGGAGGGAATATATCACTCTTTGCATATAATAAATACAATGTCTTGAAAAATATGTAATTGGTAATGACTACAGTGAATCATAAGGGTAAGTTAGAAACTAAACGTATAATTATCCATTAATTTCATAAAGTAACTAATATTGTTAAACATTTCATAATGAAAAACTACTATTACGAGAAAGGAGTATTAATTTTCTATATGAACTTTTAGAATAACATATAATTTGAGTCACGGGAATAGCAATTTAAACCCAGGGCTTGTCACTGTATAAATCGATTTCTTGAAATACACAGAGGGAAAAGGACTCCACAGAGCTAGAGAAACATTTTTAAGAGAAAAAAACATATAGGAACTTGATTTTTTTTGTAATTTTATGCATCTTTTTGGCTTATGTGGCATTCAAATATCTCCCATGCGCTTCAATTGTGTGGAGTCACGAGATGTGCCACGTAAGACAAAAGGTGCACAAAATAATAAAAAAAGAAAAAAGTTCTGGGAAATAATAGGAACTTAGTTTAGTTAAAGTGTATCTCTGAAATTTCGATTATAGTTCAAAAGAATATTTGTGCATTTTCCCTAAAAATAAAAAATTATTTTTAAAATAATGAACAACTAAACGTAAACCGAAATGAAATGCCAAAAAAGAAATGGAGCACAAGCCAAGTGGAAATGTGAAGTCTGTTTCATACTCTATTACTCTTTTATTAGTTTAATAATATAGTCAACTTGCATTTTTTGTTCACTCCATCTCCCAACTACATGTCTCAGCATTTTCAAACACTTTATGTTATATTTTTATCAATCTTGAACATCAATTATTACACATAATTAATTGCATGTGTTCCTCAAAACTCTCCACACTTCATTCAATGCTCATATTTCTTTTTCACATTTGACTTTCCGAATTTTCACTTCTTCATAAAAACTAAAAACATTCACTCCAGCTTGAATCTCGTTCGATTCATAAAACGCATACAACTTCAATTAATCAAGCTCATCATATTCTTTATTCGTTACCATATCGATGGATGCAGCATCATCGCATAAACATATGTTCATTCATGTATCCCAGTTTCTTGTTTCATTCAAAAACCAGCAGAACAACAACATTAGTGTAACTCCAATGGGTGCAGTTTCTGAAAACGGCTTCCCTATAATTGGCGTTGCGATGTTAGGAATCATGGCAATAGGATTCTTGCTAGTGAGTTACTACATCTTTGTAACAAAATGCTGCATCAACTGGCAACAATTTGATCCATTAAGACGCTTCTTCAATACGCGTCCACGTCAATATGAAGATCCTTTAATGGCTTATACACCATCAAGAGAAAGTAGAGGACTTGATGAATTGGTAATAAGAGAAATTCCAACTTTTCCATACAGTAAAAACAGAGTTGGTGATAGAAGTTTTAGAAGATGTGTTGTTTGTTTGAATGAATTTAAAGAAGATGAAATGCTTAGACTTCTTCCAAAATGTAGTCATGCTTTCCATTTAGATTGCATTGATATTTGGCTTCAAAATAATGCTAGTTGTCCTCTTTGTAGAACTAGCATTTCAGGTACAACAACTAAAAATCCGATTGATATGATTATTGCGCCAAATTCATCACCTCAAGATCCTCATATTCCACTTCTGAGAAGAAGAAGTGAGGAAGATTTCGTAGTGATTGAATTGAGCGGTGAACTTGGAACAGAGGCGCAAAACTCTATTAGCAGAAGTACTGACTTTGATCAGAGGATTGATAAGTTGGATAAAGGACAAACAAGGAAGTATTCAATGATGGGAGATGAATGTATAAATGTAAGAGATAAAGATGCTCTGTTTTCATTTGAACCAATAAGGAGATCGTTTTCGATGGATTCAGCAGCAGATCGACATGTTTATTTGTCAGTGCAACAGATGATACGTCATAATAGGCAGATGAGAAACAATGGTGAAAGCAGTAGCAGATCGATTCGAAAATCCATCTTTTCATTTGGACATAGAAGATCCAAGACATCAGTTTTACCTTTTGAATCTTAAAATTTTGATATTTGAATTTGTTTGTTCATTCTTTGTTGCAACTTTACACAAATATTAACATGGTGTTAGACTTAGGTATAGAATCAATATTTGATAGTTTACTGACTGTCACGTCCACAAAGTTCAATTCATCGCAACATAAATTCACCAAGTTTTACTATTTTCTTTTACCTTATGATAAAAATGTTGTATTTGTTATTTTTGTAATAGAATAGGATAGGATTGGATAGAAGATATATGAAGCATAGCATTATTGAGAAAAATTAAAATCATTGTAAAGTCACTATAGTATGGCTAGGTAGCAAAAATATTTATTTATAAAAAAAAAAATCATGAGTGAAAATGATTGTGTTGAGAAAATCAGAAAGAATGGCTAAGAAATGATATAAGGGTCCAATCATGGCAAGGAGCCCATTACACCACGTTCCTTTGGAACCTATCATAAAATTGAAACGATAAAAAAAAAAAGCAATGAATATTTCTCTAGTATTAATAATAATATAACAAAATATTGCGTTTTTATATTTATTGAGAGTAAATATTTACATAATGTAGCACAATTGCCACTATATGAATTGGTCAAACTTGGAGAGCATAGTACATTTTTCTAGGCAGAAACTCATGTGAAGCTGTCTTTACAGTTACTCACTTCAATCTATTAGAATTATAAATGAATTTAATATTGACCATCAAAAAAAAAATTATTACTCACATTTCAATTAATTATGTTGACTAATATAACTATTCTTAAGTTGTTTAGTTAAACAACTTCTGTAAAAATGATAAAAGTGGACCTTAATTTGATTAGGAAGTTTTTTTTATTTTTAATATGTGTGAACGCACTAATAAAGTATTAATTAACAAAATAAGTCAAACATCAAGATTCACAATATACGAAAAGAGTACAGTAATTTCAAAATCTCTTTGTCCAGTACAATATTTTTTTATGCAAGATTCTGCGTGTTGCAAATATTTATGTCACAAATTGCAGAGACAACAAACGAAAATGTAGCATGGTCAAATTCCTTGTTTCCATGCCATGTGAGGAAAAAAAAAATCAACCATATGAATACTCATTGTCTGTGTCGTTCCATTCAAGCTCATCTTTCTTCGTCTAATATTAGCAACACCAAAAAGGATACAAAAACTTGCTATTAAAACGAAATATTCAAACACATCAAAGTGGTTTTCAGAACCAAACCATGACAGAGACCTCAATGTAGATGAGTCGCAGACTGATTGATCTCGTAGCTTTGATATCCTTAGTGAAGCTTTATAAGAATAGGTTTGAGAGAAAATGATACATCAAACTAACAAAAGGTATAGTTTTATTCCTAAAAGGGAAAGAGAAGATTAATAAACTTACGGAGAACATCATTGATTCAGCATTTTAGTTGCATTTCTTTGCCTTTCAATGGCTGAAACTACAACTTGTTCACTAGAACTAGCCAAAGGCAAGGCCTTCATCATGTTCCCATCGGATACACCAGAAGCTTTCTTCTTCAGTTGTTCAAGAAGTCGATGAGCTTCTTTAAGTTCATCTACTGCGCTTGGACCATGGCCTTCCCAAGCCTCAATTGCTTTCTCCTGGAAGTTTATAGCAAGCTGATAGCTGAAAAATACGAAGTAACATGTTAAGACATATTTTTAACGCTCAACTAAGAACATCATAAAACTGTAATAAACCGTTCAATTGTACTTTTCTAAAGATAAAGGACTTCTAGATTCAAGCCTCTATAGGAGCTTGATAAAGGTATAAATAAGGAAACTAACTAGCAACGGTCATTTACGCTTAGTTCTCAACAAATATGATTTCTATAACTAAGGTTTTAGGATAACATAATGCAGGTTTAGGTAATTATGTGGTTGAATATGGAAGCATATTTTACAACAACTGAACCTCTGGAAGCATAATTGGTCCTGACGCTCCTGAAGTTGCGTGAATAATCACAGTACCCATTTTTTACAGGATACTCAAATTGCATTTCCCAGAGCTTTCTCCAGATTTTGTCTATTTGCTTGTAACAATTTTATTTTTTTAAAATGACAGTCTGTGAAAACATTATGATGACAATTAATCTTGTCCTCAAATTTAGAAGTGTACAGAGAATACGCTATGTTGCACATCAAGTTTCCACCTAAGAGTCTAAGACAGATGCAATAGCAGAAAGCACGGAGAAGAATGACAACTATGAATCTAGCCGACAGAATTAATTATAAAGCAATATTACAAAGACAGTCAATATCAGGATCTATCTGTCAATATGTCATCCAAAGTTGTTTATGAGCGCATAGTGGCCCCTCAAAGCCATTATCTAAATCCAGAAAATTAAAAAATAGAAGTAACATGATGTTTAAACTTCTAGTGTAATGGTGATTGAACAGCTGCAATCCTTTTAACTAATAATCTAATGTACGATAAAAGCTAAGGAATAAAGAAAGATGCTTTTGTGTTATAATTCAGTAACAAGTGGCAATTAAATTTAGCGCAAGGAGGACCAGTGACCCCAAATGGTATTGAGTGGGACGGTTGACTCCAATTAAACTATTAAAGTCTTAATGCCAATTTACTACAGATGGAAATACGTCTACCTAGATACCAGTAGGAAAAGCTCAAAACAGAGGTGGGAATGATTGGTGCAGCCTATCAACACCAATTAGATGTTGGACGCCATTACACAATACTCAAGGAATACTTTTGAATAAACTTCCTCCACTGATCAAATTTCCTGGACAGAAAAGGTTTTGTTTGAATTTTCCATTTTTCTCTAGTTTATTTTTCCATTGCAGGCGTATAGACCTCCATTGACAAAAAAGAGAAATCCAAATGTAGGGAAAATAAAATAAGGCATTTTACATGCATAACATCTTTTTCGAAAATACATGCATAACATCTTTCTTCAATCAAAGTAACTTATATAACATAGTTTGTTTATCTAACCAATACATGGGTATCCTTTATGTGGTATACAAATATAAATAACTTCACTTGATGTTAGTCTATTGTCCTAAGATCAATCAGTAAATAATCATGTGTGCATTCCGGTTTAATCAGAATTATTTCTTTCCAATACCAGTACAGGATTGGTTAGGAAAAATAGGAGTTCCCTAAAAGACTAAAAACGGAGGTTCTTTAGTTTATGCTGCTAATGCTCTTACTATATATGGTGCAGAAGTGAAAAAATTACAACACTTTAAGAGTCATTTTGATTTCATTTGAGGATTTGGGCTACATATAAATGTTAGAAAGAGTTCTTTGTTTAAAACGAACAAGTTAAGAAACAAACAGGAATTAGCACACTTTGGGTTGTAGGGTAATAGAAATACCAAAAGTATGCTTGGACCTTCCTTTGGGAGGAAAATATCAGGTGGAACCTCATATGCAAGAAAAGTTCGAAAAGGGACTTTCAATTTTAAAGAAATAATATGTATCCGTAGCAATCATGCTAGTCCTAATATTATCTTGGATAGCATTCATACATTTATAGTGTCCATGTTCCCTATGACTGCATACGGTGAGAAAGATTGAACAGAATAAGGAGCAGTTTCCTAAGGGAAGGAAATTATGATCCACTTGGTGAAAGTATCTAATGTAACAGCAACCACAAAAGAGGGGAACTTAAAAGTAATTTAAAAAAATAAAAACTAGAGTCTTCGGAACAAATGCATGTTGTTCAAACGGTTATGAAGATTCAGAAGAGAAGAAGCCCTCAGGAGAAAGGTACTCAGTGCAAAATATGGGATGCACAGCCCTTGGTGTACCAGGGCAATAACCCTAACATATCACTTTGCTCTTTGAAAGAGCATAAGGAGCTTATGGCATGAATTTCAAATACTAGTAAAACTGAAGGTTGCTGATAAAAAGAAGATCAAAAATGTGGAGAGAAACATGGTTAGAAGAAGTCCATCAAGGAAGCATTTCCTGACCGGTATTGCATTGCCATGGAGCAAAAAATTCTCCTGAAGGCTGACGATTAAATGACAGGTGAACTATAATCCTGAATGAACTTATCAGGATCTGGAAATAAAAAGAGTGGCCCAAAATGCCAAACTCTCTGGAGAATGCCCCAAGCCTAGGCTCACAAGATTCGCTTACATGGAAAGCAGGTAAGAGCAGCTCATTATCGGTTAAGTATTGCTATACCCTGCTGTTACAAGTGCCAGAGGAAGCAACTAGCCCTGAAAGGTTGTCGAAGAACAAGACACCCCTAAAAGTAATGTGCTCCACATGGATAGATGCAAAAAGCCTGCTTCACCCTAAAGAAAAAGGTGCGGAGGGGATACATATCTTGTTGCAGAGTCTACCTGTGTAATAATCACTAATAGTGCAGAAGAAGACTCGGAACACATATTTTTTCATTGTACCTATGCCCATCTATGGAGAACGCTTTGAACGATGTTGGGAGTTAGATGGATGATAACAGCAAAGTAAGGGATGTAATCAGTTGCTGGAGAGGAAGAGTACTGCAACGCAACTGAAGACAATATGGAATAGCATACCCCTGTGCATTATATGGACAATAAGGAAGGAAAGAAGTTCCAGACTATTGAAAGGATTATTGAATTCATTGTATAATATTTACTTGTCTCAAATTTTCTTCTTTGTTGGTGTAAGATGAAAGATGTACATCATGTTGACACACCTTTTAATCTGTTTGACACTCCGTTTTACTTCAAGACTCCATATATTTTGATAGGAGACTAAGTCATACATCATGTACAGTTTCCAGCACTCTCTTGGTGCTGTTAATCTGAATGACCTTTTACTTATCAGAAGGAAAAGAACAACCATTTCCTCAGCCTCAAATGTTATTGCTGAGTTTAATTCCTTATCCTAATCTACTAATTTAAATTATTCACCACTAAGGTGCATATATCTTGTATTTTGATACCGGTAGTGTCCGGCCCAACTTCCTACCTTGAGTCCTTGATATTCCATTCGGGTATTACATATAGCTACTGGAAACTCTATCCACCAAGATTTAAGCAAATGGTAAGAAATCACCTAATTCTTTTGACCTCTGTTCGGATTTGAACCCTTGTCTCCATTGATTTTTATTCCCAACTTCTTCAACCACTAAGGTGCATGTTTGGGTGCAAATTTCTACGAATGTAAAGTTGTCTACTTACTACTTAGATAGATAAGCTTTTGAGTTTATTAGATCTACTATGGTTCATATGTGTGAATCAAACTCGGACAACTAATTGTTCAATTAAAGCTTCTCAGTATTCCTACGTCAAGTCACTTGTCAAGATGGATAAGTTCACGCTTTGGTGTTGTTTCCATCTACTATCCTCCTTAACATATCTCAGTCTGATAAAATATTCGGAATTCATACCAACCATGAATGATCATCTGGATAATTGGTCAAATCTATTGGCAGTAAGCTGTCTCAACATGATCAAACTGAGGAGATGTTCTGTCACTGTCACAGCATAGCAGCAGACAAATAATCTCTACGAAGAAAAGAGAGACTCCAAAAGTTGGTATTGATATACTTCCAACGTGGCAGAATATGAGGCAGTGCAAACACCCAGTCCATACTACATTTATATAACTGGAACACTAGTTTTCGACAACACATGTGAGAACACAAGGGAACATGTAGAGCATGCAGAAGCTTGGCATATGAAATAAAATGTCAGATAAACAACAGATACTGAAGGCTACTAAGAGGAGTATCTATTCCCTTGAAATATTAATAAGATTTATATGAGGAATACATAGAAACAAAAATTAACCATATAAGATACACATTAACAAATTCAAGAGGCGAGATGAAATAAGAACGGCAGAAAGGAATTTAAAGATTCAACTTAAAAAGTTAAACTTCTTGTTGCATGGGCACATTTAAACGTACATGATACAGGGGTGTGCAAGTATTGGATATGAATACGTGCAGTTTGTGCTAATTTTTACTATATTTGGCATGATGTACCTATACCTGCCTCGCAATCCCACTTTAACCGGTACATTAAAGACAAATGAAGGATTCATACAACACATATTTAAATTGCTCATATGGTGTACTTGGTAAAGGTACATGCATTCAAAGAGAAAAATGCACACTCACAAGTGCCAATATAACTTAAAGAAAAGATTGAACTTCTTACCTCCCCATGGCAGCATATGCTTTTGAAAGGTTTTGGCATGCTTCAATTGTATCTGTATGATGAGGACCAAGAGAAACATCCATGATATCCTTTGCATATGCAAAAACCTGGGCAGCAGATTGTGGTCTATCTAATTCCAAATATGCTGCACCCAAATTATTGTATACATAACCAACTGCATAATGTTTTGATCCAAAGCTTTCTTTCAGCCTCTCCGCTGCATCCTCCAAGAAAGGAATAGCATGCTGCACTCCACCAGTTAAGAGAAGTAACCAGCCAACTCGTGCTGAAACACTTCCAACTGAATGTTGTTCCTGAGGTAGCTTTTCAAGCATTGCCAGTGTTCTCTTTAATAGTAATATAGCAGCTTCAAACTTATCCATTGTCTCATACAGC
This sequence comes from Solanum lycopersicoides, assembly GCA_022817965.1. Taxonomy (NCBI): domain Eukaryota; kingdom Viridiplantae; phylum Streptophyta; class Magnoliopsida; order Solanales; family Solanaceae; genus Solanum; species Solanum lycopersicoides. Next base: position 99,507,277 of record CM040626.1, on the reverse strand, counting down.
ATAGAAATTTCCATGTATGCCTCCGAAACTTCAACAGGGGAGGTTTTTTCTTTCTTTCCTAGGATTCCAGATGCAATTTCAAGGCATTTCTCTGCATCCGTGAACTTCTCCTGATTGCATAATGCTTTTGCCATGGAGATAAAGACCATAGCTCTATCCTCACTCTCTCTTCCAGTCTGCTGAACAATAACCTTCAAAGTATTAATGGCCTCATCATATCTCCCCAAGGCTATTTGCATGTTGGCTGCATCAATCTCCGCACGAAGCAAATCAGTATCAAGACCCCAGTTCTTCAAAACTTTCTGTGATAATTGATTTTGTTCCAATGCCTTCTCATGTTCTTCTAATCCAGTATAAATAACTCCTAGAAGCCTACGATCATGTGCAACCTCTACAGAGTTTTGCCCTAGTTGTGCCTTGTGTATGTCCAATGCCTTCAAACAAAACGGTAGAGCCTCTTTAAAATGCAATATGGCGACATAAGCCTCCGCGACATCCCTATTAGCTTTTCCAAGTTCTTTACTATCTTTTTCCAAAGTCATCTCTTTCAACTCCAAAGACTTCCTAAGATTAGCAAGGGCCTCTTCTCTCCTCCCCATAGCCGTTTTCGTATTACACAATTCAAGCTGAACAGCATGAAGAATAGGCCTAACATCCTCAACACTACAAGAACCATCCTTAACTAATTTATCCAAAACCCTATTAGCCCTATTAAGATACCCCAAACTATCATTAAATCTTTTCAAACTATAACAAGTAGAACCCAACAATTGTAAAGTCATAGCAAGAGGCAAAGACAATTTATCATCTATATCCAATACATTCAAAGCCCTATTAGCAAAAGACAGAGCCTTTTCAGGATCCTCACCTTCTTGGTCAAGTTTTAGACCTATTCTTAAACATGGCAAACCAAGTTCCCTCTCATCAAAACTTACCTCCATTTCTTGAAAAACCTGAAGCATTTCTTGAATAGTCTTTGCTGACTCAAAAGCCTCTTCAAGTTGTGATCTTTCTTTAATCTTTCTCTGTCTTGAAGACAACTGAGATGGGTTTTGCTCCACAAGTGTGTTGAAATCTTGGGATTGCTGGATTTTGACATTGGAGAAATGTAAAAATTGAGTCTTTCTGCAAGATTTGAGATGGGTATTTGATAATTGAGGGGAAATTTGTTGATTTCCATTGATGGGGTTGGTACTGGTGGTAGGGAGAGAAGAAAAGTGGGAGATTAAGTCTTTAGAAATGAGATAGAATGAAGTTTTGGTATACTCCTGGAGATGTGGAACAGCAAAAGATGAAACTTTTCTCATGATAATAATCTTCAAGATTGGAACCTCGTATTTTGTTTCTGTTAAACCCTGCAAAAACCCTTGGCTCTAAGGTTGTTCAATCCCTCATCACTTCATTTTTAATAAAGAAGATGTTTTTTTTGCCCTTTTTTTCATTCGGGTAAAAGGTCAAAAATGTCCCTGGAAATAGAAGACTAGTTTAGATTTATTGTTCAACTGTGAAGAAAAAAATCAAAGTAATATAATACTATGTTCTCGGGAGAAAATAGTGATGATTATTACGAATGTTAGCCTTCAAAGACGTGTACAAGGAGGTCTTTGTCAGTTTCTATCACCATAATGCATCTTTTATTAGAAGGGAGGGGCATGAAAAATAAAGATTTTGACGGTTGAAATCATTTCACAGACATTTTTTTTTTTTAGGAAGAGAATTCAGGATGAATATTTTTTTATCGCTACGTGTTGATTAGATACGTAATCATGTGATTAATTGATGAACGGAAAAATTATAAGTCTTAGGGCTCAATAGGTGCTAGGATAAAGAATAACTAGTCTCGAAATATTTTTAATGAATCCATTCCATGTTTGATTGGATACTTATCCAGAAATTAATTATTTGGACGTAGAACTTGTGTTTGGTACAGTTGAATTTATCAATTAACTAGACTTAAGTTTGCTAGCAAAGTAAGGCTAATGAGTATTAATTTTGTAAGATTTGGACCTAGAGTTCTTGTTAGAGTACCCGGGTCAGAGGTAGATTCAAGATTTATATTTAATGCGTTCAATTTTCTGTTAAATTATGGGTTCAAATCTAATATTTCTTGATATTCTAGTACGTTTTTACCTCTATATTTATACTTTATGTCGAAAGTTATGAGTTCAGATGAACCTATAGTTAAAAAGTTATATTTGTCCCTCATTGAGCTTCGTCGGTACCACTTTTGTATTTAACCGTGTTTTTGCCTTTATATTTATATTTTTTATCGAAAGTTATGAGTTAAATGAATACATAGTCAAAAGGCTATATATGTCCCTCTTTGAGCTTCGTCAATAGTCCTTGTACATGGATGAGCCTAGAGTCATTTCTTGCTGAGTTATGTATGAAATTTTTGCTATTTTCTTTGACAATAGCTTATAGAAAGAATGTGCAAAATTAAAGATATAATAAGATCCTTTAATAAATTATCAATGTTGTCATCTTCATTTATAAAATTCATCATTCTAGTTAAAAGAAAGCATCTTTCTAGGTACACACACAGCTTTGTTAGGAAGTACCAATTGGTTGTCATTTTGCAGAATCTAAGTTCCTCTGTCTTGCATTGTTTTTCACAAGGCTTTTCTTGAGTTTTTTACCCACATTTCCATCTTAATCAAATCCATTTGGTGCCAAAGTAGATTGAATATGACCATATACGACCCGTCATCCAGACGTAGTAAGAATTTTCATTAAGGGTTCAAAATATTAAAATATAAACACGCAAAGAAGTCAAAGGGCACAACATGCATCTATTGTGTATATTTATAAATAAACATAATTTTAAACCATTTATAAACAGTATAATTTTTCACAAATGAAATTCAAATGAACCCTTAATCTTACCTAGCTCATAATAAGTTATGGCCTACTACTACAACCAATCATATGAGCTGGATCTTGGAATAAATCATTTTTTAATAGCACCACAGAAAAGATTTTTGGACAGAGGTTAATTATAGTGACATCAAATTTGGATTATAAAGTGATTATATATGTAGAGATAAAAAGAGATTGAAAAGTGAATTAGAGATGAGGCAAAGGGATTTACAAGAGTTTAGGACACCTCAACATCCATGTTTAGGTAGAAATAATTGGGGTGGTGCTTCTCCTTTATTGGCAAGAATGTACTAAAGAGTCTCTTGAGCAAAGGTATGTTAGACTGAATAATATAAGGACTAGAGATGAAGTTTTTCTGGAGATGGAAAATGACAACTTTTTTAAACATGTTGAATGTTGAGGCTTCGAAATACGAGTCCCCTTGTTTCGTAGAGGTAAGTTTTGGAAGCTAATATGGAGACCACGACACAAGTTCAATATAGTACGACCATCATCTTCTAGCTCGAGCTCGTCTCTAGGTAGTAGTTCCAAGAAAAAGAAAGTATTTAAAGATTAGACCCAAAGAATAGATGGCCTAATGGCTGGTGTTGATATATGGTGAAGTACCTACTTGTTGCTTCCATATTGAATAATAATAACACTCTATATGTGATGGTTTTGTCATTGTTATGGCTTTTATTTGTTTTAATTTTTACCTTTTGTTACGCTGAGGAGCGTCACGTGACACTGCTTCGTTTGAGGCACAATCAATGGACACCAAAAAATTGTATGATCAATCTTAGTTTTCCTTAGTCATGACTTGTAAACGAGCAACAAATTATGGAAAAAGTTTGTTGAAACTTGAAAGTCTACGAAGGTAATTAAGTTTGAGTAGATTTATTAATACAATGTAAGGATCGAATGTAAATAGGATGAGTCATAGAGGGGTGGGGCAGGACAAGAGCTTTAAATATTTGTAGATCAAAGTATTGAATGTAAGAGTTTTTTTTTTTTATCAAACTATTGATAGATAATATTTTTATTTAATTTCACATAGTTTAAAAATATTTTTTATTATTTTCTATATACATAAAATTAAATATCCAAAAAATAAAATCTCATGTTATATAATTCGTTCATAACTATATTTTGCATAATTTATCTTCACCCTTAACAATAACAACATGAGATCTCATCATTTAAAGCCGATGAATAAGCTTAATTTAAAGTAAATAATATCATACCATATTAATTAAATTGTTTTAATCCAATAATATTATTAAAAATCTCAAAAAGTAAAACAAAAGAAGAAGAAGAAGAAATTAAAGAAACACGTAGTATAGCTAGTTATAAATAAAAATGTACTACAAAAGTGCATGTCATGATCAAAATTAAACATTGGTCCACATGTTGGTACTGTTCCTTTTCTAGGTTGTAATTATAATAATTGTCACTTTGCTTGTAAAGTAAAATTAAATTAAATTAAATTAAAATCCTAATCAATCATAAGCTTCCTATGATCAACATATATACTACTTTGAAGATCCACATGAAAAATTAAAAAAACTTTTCGAAAAAAAATAATTAAAAAACCGCAGGATGCCCTACTGTTCTGTTCATATTAAGATTTAAGGGTATGTTTACTGATGAATATTTTCTTAATTATTTTTTATATTTAGTTGGTTGAATTTTTCTAAATTTATTTTAAAAAGAAGTTAAAGTTACTTCTAATTGAGAAAAATGATTTTGTCATGGAAGTACAGAAAACAAATTCCTCAGCAAATGACATTTTACATAGATTGTGTTATTTCTACTTGTCAATACATTATTTTTATTTTCACTCGCTATATATTTTAATTATATATAAATATTTTTAGAATATTTATTTGTAGCGATATTGTTTTAAATGGAAGATTCTTATGACAAAAAAATAACTACTCTATCCGTCCATTTTTATTTATCATGTTGCACTTCCGAAAGTCACTTTGACTAATTTTTAAAGTTAAATTAGATTATATTAATTCGATAATTTAAGCAAAAATTTAGATATTCAAAAACTATACGAATTTCAATTTTTTTTTGCATGAAAAAATACATCGTGAAATGTTAGTTAAAGTTTTTTTAATTTGACTCTAAAAAAGAAACTATGACAATTAAAAGTAGATGGAGGTAGTAATCGATTTTCAATTTATTACTCCTTCCATTACATATTAGTTGACCATCTTACTTTTTAGTTAACCATATCAATTAATTGTTCAACTTACTAAATGAACAAAGCATTAATTAAATTAGAGAAAATACACAATTACACCCATCAAACTTATACATGCTTTTCAAGTAGACACTTTTGCCAGGGTCCTATTACACCACAAAATCATTTTCAACCATTATAAATATAACATTTTGAATTATCCTTGCAATTAATTTTTTTTAAAAGTGTTCAAGTTTATTTTTAAAATTCTCCAAAAAGTTTTTTTTAAGGGGGTGAACTAGTTAAATTATTTTCTTATTTATAAATTCTTAATATATGTAAAAAAAAAATCAACTAATATGAAACGAAGGAAGTATTATTTAATCAAAACATACCACCTTAATTTATTAATAGGCTCGACATTTCTATCTAAACACGTAATTATTTATTTAAAAAATCAATGTCACACTTAAAAGTATGATTCAACATTTATTAACTATTTTCAATTAATCCAAATGGTCTCTAAATCCAAAAATGTAAAATTTTCAAAACAAGTGGTAACACAACATGATTCAAAATCTCGAACTTAATTATCCTTTACTAATATAATAGCAACAATATAATTTCTTAAGAATTGAGATTAACTAACATATATAAAAGTGAAAGGGAAAAAAACCGCATGACAAAATTGACTTGAAAAACACAAAAATCAAAGAATAACTCATGACAGAGATGACTAAATAGTCATTGTCTAAGATTTCATGCTATTAAAAAGCATAGCTTCAAAATCTAGTTGGGATAATTTTGGTTCCCAATTTACTAATATAATTGAGTGCATGAGAAATAATAGAAAGCAAAATAATTGCAAGAATGATCAAAATATAAGATGGCCTACCAAATCTAAGTGCAAAAATGACATTAAAAAACTAGCCACACCAACCCTAAATTTGTTAGTTTATTATCATGTGCACCGTTACGTAATGCTTATCTCATTTATGGACAATTGATGAGAGACCACATCATGAATTTAAGACATAAGAAATTGAATAATATTGGGGCAAAGGGGTATCATTCTTCTTTGTCTTTTTGTACTCATTTATCTCTATAAGTGTTTGTATCAGCACGGATACAATATATGTTACTCTCGTATTTTAGTTTGTATGATATAAGTGAAGTTTAGAGACTAATCAATTTTTTTTTATTGAATTTAAATTATATATTTGACAATCGAAAATTTTCTTTGTACGATTAGTGTAACTTAATTTGATATTATTGTATGTTAATTACTACTTAGTATATTTCTAGGCTATCAATTAATAGTGTTCACCATAGTCATTTACTTGATTTAATTTTACAAAATATTGTTTACACTATGAGGATCGATAATATAGATTCATATGCATTCTCCCGATTAAGAGTGATTTTATACTATTATTATATTTCTTATAGTTATAGGTAAATGTGGAGTTAGAATTTTAAAATTATGAGTTCTGAATTATCAGAAAAAGATATCTTATTAATTCTTTTAATTTTTTGTTATATATATATATATATATATATATATATATATATATAAAATAATTTTTTATATATAAATATAAAATAATTTTTTATATATAAATATAAAATTTTAATCGAGGTTATTGAATTATATTTTTTCATTAATTAAGTTCAAAATTTAGTATATATATGTATGAAAAATATTTTTTGACTTATATATACTTTGTATAATTTCCTGGTACATAGTAATAATCCTTTATTTTAAAAAAGAATGACATACTTTCATTTTTAGTCTGTTTCAAAAGAACGATCTTTTTTCTTTTCTGGCTACACTTTTATTTCAACATCTACATAACATGTTTAAGACTCACGATTAAAAAGTATTTTGGTACGATTGACATATATAATTTTAATTTAGGAGCACAAGATTGAAAAACTTCTTTTATTTTCATGCACTCCATATCAAGTCATTCAAACTATACTTTTCTTTATAAAACGATTTTTTTTTATAGTTTTTCGATAAAAAATATTCGACTAGCCCAACTTGATAATTGACTAGAATATACCTTAGTAGGTTTGAAGTTCAAGTCCAATAATCTGAGTATAGTGGAGCATTCATGCCTATCAACGATAGCATTGACTAAGAACAATATCATATATTTAATTGCGTATATATAATATTTGTGCCCTATAAATGATTTTGAAGTCCTATGATATATATCTTATATTAAAAATAATATATCTTACATAGTGGAGAATTCATGCCTAGTACTCTATATATAAGGTAGTTCAGAATTTTTTTGACAAAAGAACAATGATTTCATGCATTAAAGGAATACCATTGCTAATAATATAATAGTAACCCCAAGATTAAAGTTTTTTTATAAAAGTTACCTCAATATTCTTTTCTTTTTATTTATTTATTTTTAGGCTTTTGCACACCTATTGAAAAAAAAGCTATTTTGGAATTTGAATTAAAAATGCTATTGTCTATATTAAATTTATGTCTTCTCAAATTATAAAGGGAAAAAAATTAATACCTTCTTTGGTTACTTTAAAACACACTTATTTTATCTAGCAAAAGGATACACAGGAAGTTTTACACTAGAAGCTTAATGATAGTATCAATTTTTTTATTAATCAATTAATAAAATTTACCCCTAATAATTTAGTACTCTCTTCGCTGCTATAAAAATAACTTTTAGCGGTAATAAATATACACATTAATAAAGAATGATAACACTTTTAATTATCAACATTAGTTAATTGTCATTAGATACAATATCGTTATAGGCTTTAGAGACATTTACAAAGATTGTGAATTGCCTTTAAAAATTATATATTTAGCAAAAATAAAACTAGTGTATTAATTAATTGCTGCTAAATCAATTTTGTAAAGTTTTTCGTCCTTATTTATGTGGTACATGAATTTGACTTGACACAAAATTTAAGAGAAAAAATTTTGAATCGAGTGATTTAGTAAATCTAAAATATTCGTGTGGCTATAAATCATTTCATTGATAATAATTCTTTTTTAAAAAATAAATTATTTTTAATCATGAAAAAACTTGCCCCATAATTTATAAAAACTTCCAAATATTATAACTTTAGAGCTAGCACATCATTTGAACTAAATTACATACATCTTGTATTGGGGTTGTTGAAAAACACAATTGAATGAAACTTTCAAATTTATATTTTTTGACAAATAATTATAGCAGCCCTTTGCTAATTAGAAGTGATGGTTATGCATGTAATCATTTCTAAACTTTATTTAATTCCTAAGCATGTTTTGTCATTTATCTCTGCACCTATTTTCACTCTTCTAAATTATGTACACACAAAAAAAAGTTGATAAAAAGATAGTAATAATGATTAGAAATTGATGATAATTATCTCCTTTCGATTACATTGCTAAAGGAATCTTGTTATAGTGTTTAGTTGGTGTGGTACAACTATAATAAGCTTAATCAAATATGTTTTGTTTTATTGTTGAACTGTGTCATAAAAAAATAGAGACACATGAGTTGACAATATAACAATAAATGTGTTTTTAATTTCAAATAAGTTAGAGGTTAATTATGGTCAATTATATAGAACTAGGTAATTTTACTAATATTCATACATTAAAAATAATGAGAAAATGAATTTTTTAAAAAATATTAGCAATATTTCAACATGAATTTGATTATTTGTTATTATCACATGACTCAAAAACCTCTAATGAATGAATTATTCACAAAATAATAAATCATTTGTTCTTTAATCAACATTAAAAGGAAAATAAAGAAGAAAATAAGAATATATCTACAAAGACATTCTGTAATATAAAGAAACATTTAAGTTACATAGATTATGTGAGAATTTTATATCTATGTAAAAATAGACAATATGTTAACTTATGTATAGTACTTTAAAGTTATAAAATTTAATATAGAATATCAAAACATAAATTCTTGGAACTGAATACAATAATTATTTTCAACACAATGAATATACGTACTATATACGTACATGTTCACTATAACCAGAGACAATAACTTTGCTAAAACATAAAAGCAGAGTTTAAAACATGTACTCAAGAACAACAATTAATATCACAAGCATAAATTAATGAGTGTAAAAAATATACCAGGATATGTAAAAATATGATGAAATGGAAAGGTAAAAATTGAGTTCATTGAATGCACAATGTCCCTTAAGAAAATTATTTCCCTCCAATACCAGAGGTTTAAAGAATTACATCCTCTCAGGTGTCAGTATGTCACTCAACAACAGGAGCAAAGTCCACAGATATTTAATTTTACAAAAGTAAAAGAAGAAAATCAGAATTGTTGTGTTTTTAAAATGAGAGGAAATCCCTCTATTTATATATCACAAAGGATAGTATGAACTATGAACAACTGTTTATTGTGTCTTATCAGAAAGATTACAACTATTTGGTAAAGTTGCAACCTTTCATAAAAGTCACAATCTTTCATAAAAGTCACAACTTTTCATAAGTCAAAAGTTTTCATAAAAGTCGCAACTCTTCATTAAAGTTACAATTTTTTATAAAAGTCGCAACTCTTTATTAAAGTCACAACTTTTCATAAAAGTCACACCTTTTCATGAAAGACGAAGGCTAATTTTGAAAATAAATAAATTTAAAAGGAAATTCTTTCTTGTGATGGCGCCACATAGATGGGCCTAGAGTTCTCTTTTATAAAAATATATAATTCTATTAATAATTTTTTGCTTCATTTAAATTCATCTCAAGCTAATATTATATAAAATTAAAATAAAAAATATTAGATTTTTTAAATATTTTCTACTAACATATAAATCTCTAAGCAAATACATAGAGAATTTATTTATGGGAGTCTGAAAGTATAAAGCATTATGAAGTTGATGCCACCATTCACATGAACTGTTTATTGGTTGATAGAAAGTTCTAAAAAAATGTATACTTCATGATCAATTGGAATGTTGCTTGCAAGAATAAAAGAAAACATGATTTGTGTACTAGAAAATGTAAGAAAATTAATATTGCAATACTCACAAAGTATGACTTCAAACTAGAGTTGTACTATCAATATATAAATCAACCTAGCTCAAATTTAATAGAGTAGGATATAATAAGTCAATCCTCTATTTGAAAGGAACTCAAATTGATTAGTCTAACACAATTGTAAAAATTAAAGGTCGAGGTCTAAGGAGGAATATCCCTTATTTTTTCTAATATTTTTTAAAAATATTTAAAGTAAAGAAACACTAAGTTCTTTCATACTCAAATAAAAGAAAAAGATTTATATTGAAGATCAACAAAAAAATTAATATTTTGTTCGTGTAGCTTGGTCCTCTGACAAGGATATCTCTTTCTCTACTTTAGTCCAAAAATCAATTAGATCACGACATTTGGTTAATTCGACTATGATAAAGATGAGTATAACTAGAGGATAAAGAAGACACAATAAAAAAGGTACTAATTAGTTTTTTCCTGAAACAGTTTACAAAAGTTGAAAAACCAATAGATTTTCAACTTCTACAAGAATTAGATAGAAACTTAAAGTTTTAGGCCTAGAATTCTTAAATTAATATCATTATGCGTGGGTCGAATAACTGTTCATTTCACTTTATAATTATTTGCTCAACTAATGAGTGCAATACATGTATCTCTTATACACATATATATCACTTAACTATAACTAAATAATATGTATTGTTACTTTGATTTTTTACCATATACATACATATATATATATATATATATATATATATATATATATATATATATATATAAATTTAAGCTATTTGTGTGAGTTGAAAGAGGTTAGATTGGCTAGTAATTAACAGCTAAACTTCCACTAGGATAAATAGATAGAAAAATAGAGGAAGAGATTTAATTAAGAATAGGGAGACAATGTAAATGGGAGGTGAGTAGATGTCACAACTTTTAGCAGTATAAATCATTTTAGAAAAGGGGTGTTGGAGGGTAAGTTCAAAGGTATATCTTGTGGATAGATTGATGGCAAGATAAGTAGCATTTTCATAGGCATTGGCATCATATTGTTTGCCATATAAGTAGACTATCTCATTAACCCTTTTCACTTATTCTTTTTCAATCATCACTTCTACAAATAAATAAATAAAAGGCTAAAAGCTATTGGAATTAGAAAAAGAACAAAAAAAACTTTGAAGGAGTAGTCTCTTAAAAATAATTATCTTAAATTATTTATCGTAAAATTCAAGACATCATTTATTATTCTTGAAAATTATGAACATATTAAGGACAATACTTCTTTTATTTCTATTTATATATCATTATTTTAAATTTTACGTTCTTTAAGAAACTAGATAAGTTTATCATTGTACCATTATTCAATATTTTCTGGAACTCAAGTTTTCAATAAATGAACATAAATTAATTTATTTTGATTAGTTAAATTGAGCAATGAATATGAATTAATCATTTATTTTTCTATATTGACCAAATTTGTACTTTCAAGACTAATAACTTTCAAATGATAAAATAGGAAGAATCGTGTCATTTATGCTATTTTTACTACTATTATTGTTGATTTATTGAATCAATAGATCTTTATAAACACACACATTTAGTTATAAAAAAACATGAAAGTATATGATTTATTAATACAACATCTTGTGATATTTTGATACCTTGTCTATGGATTATAATTTGCTCATTTGGTATAAAAAAAAGTTTCAATAATTATTACAAATTATGAGATTTTCACATTTAAAAAAAAAAAAACTTTTAAGATTCAAATTACGTCTCCAAATTAAATTTGTAACTTCTAATTTGTACTACCTTCTTTAACTAAAAAACCAATTTATGTAGGGGAGTGATATTCTAGTCCCTAAAAGTGAATTTTGGATCCAAAAGCATTGCACTTTTAAGACTAGTAGTATTATTAGTTGTTTTTTTTATATAAAGAGAAGATCAAAATCAGAATCACTAGTCCATTAGCTCAGCTGTACACTTTTTTCTCCTACTAGTATTATATACATATTGCTTTTCAACTTAAAACAAAGAAGCAGTATATTCAAAATCTTGAAATAGTAGTAATGGAGGTGAATGTTGCAATTCACAAGTTAACTCTAAAACGCCGTTTCTACTCTTCCCAGAAAGCTTACTGTTGATAAATTAGCTAAAGATTCTTCCTTTTTTAAGTTTCTGAGTCATTTTGTAGAAAAATTTAGAATTACTTTGTTAGTTTTCTTGTTCTTGGTCTTTATAGGGTAATAAAGATTTGATTTTTATTACCAAGTTGATACTGTAGTTCAAGATTATTGTTGTTTGGTATGGAAATATGCATGGATAGTACAATTCTGTTTGTGGGTATTGCTTTTCTTGGATTCTTGGTTTCATTTTGTGTTGCTGATTACTGAATAGGGTTAGTTGGTTGTGTTGGTTCAATCAAAGATTTTGACTTTTTCTTTTCTGGTGTGGGGTTTGGTTTTTTGAGCTCTGGGAAGAGGGAGAATGGGAAAAGATGATGGTATGCTGCTTCTTTCAACAGTAGGACCGCCAATAAAGCGGCGAGCAGGGTTGAGAAGGAAGCAGGCAGGCAGAGGATCATATAGAGGAAGTTAGGTATTGGGATAAGGGAACAAAATTGGGGATTGTTAGGGTTATTTGGGGTTTAGGACTGGGTTTTGTTTTGAGAGTTGGTGGGGGGATTTGTGTGTTAAATTTTTTGGTGACTAGGGAAAGAATATGGCAAGCCAACTGCAACAAGCACTGAGGAGCCTTTGTTGCAATACTCCTTGGAAGTATGCTGTGTTCTGGAAGCTCACACATCGAGCTCGAATGTGAGTTATTTTGCCTCATTCATCAAGTTTTTAGATATTGTTTCTTTTAGTATTGCTATAAACTGAGTAAAGTGAAACAAACTACAATATTATTCTATGACATGCTTTGCTTTCTGGATTTCCATTAGCTTAGCCAGAAAATGAAAAGGTGTTATCTTTCAGATTTATTGCTAGACTAGAATTATCCAACTTGTGTTTTCATATTCATTTAAAGAAAAAAAAATCTAATCATGTATTGAAACTCCAAAATGCACATAAGGAATTTAGATGCAAATCTATTTTTCTCACTTAGCAGGAGGTTCAGGATATAAAGCTACAAATAGCTTCCCCTTCAACTGAGAAATAAGTGATTGCATACACTAGAAACTACCTTTGCAGGAAATGTTTGGCCATACCATAGAGAAACATTATTTGTGGTTTTTGAATTCTGTCTCCTACAAGTCAAGTGCATTTGTAAAGAGTAAAAACACATGAAGACAGCCTCTTTAGAAAATTCTGGTATCCCTCTTTTACAGATATAGCACCATCTGATTAGGCCTTCATGAGACTTATATAAGACTGGACCTTGATTGTGAAGCTTATTAGAAGATTGATTTTATAATATAATTGCTGAAACTTGATTTTATCAAGTATGAGGTCCATTTGAGATGAACAGATTTCTTAGTTGTGGTTGGTAATCCGGCATAACTTGGCCTTTATTTAGTACCTTTGACTATAAAAGAACAACATTCCTCTCTTATCTGTTGTCCATCATGTGGATGTCATTGTAGGATGTTGACTTGGGAGGACGCTTACTATGATAACGATGGGTTTCCAGAGAAAAAATCTCCTGGTAGTACAGCAGGCAACCTTTATGATGGACATTATTCCAACAATCATCTTGGAGTAGCTGTTGCAAAGATGTCTTATCATGTTTATTCTCTTGGAGAAGGGTATGATATCTAGATGACCAGAAGCAAGTTTATGATTTATCTCATGCTGTCAATTCTAATGATGTTAAAGCTTCAGCAAATAAATATGTCCGTTGAAGAAATTGCATTTTATTCTCTTATCTGTTTCTGCTTGAGATTAATTCATTTCAGCATGCAAGCTTTAGTAGAAAGCTTGAGAGTATAGTCAGTCCGTCTCACAGTAATTCTTTGTAGACAATATGCTCCAGTTAGATTGGTACAATTATAATTTCTCTCTGAAATGAACGAATAGGGCTTATGGATTATGGTAATTAAATGTCTAACTATCCCATTGGACAGTATTGTTGGGCAGGTTGCAATTACTGGAAAACATCTATGGCTTTCAGCAGACAAAGTTGCATCTATCACCAGCTTGGCGCCTGAGGTGAGCCATTTTTTCTTAATATGTACAATTAGCATGCTTCTGATGAATTTAGGTATTAAAATGCAACAATATACTTCCTTCTATGCAAACCTGAATGTTACGGATAGAAAGATTTTCAGTTTCTAATAATAAGTACATTGACTTGGAGAGATCCATTATACTCGAATTCTCAATATGAACTACTTTGTGACAATTACCTTCAAAACTGTGTAATGGACTTACTTCTTGAACTGTTTGGATGGTGGATAGACTAAAAATATGTTCCATTAGATTTCTTATTGATTTTAACTTGAAAGGTATTCCTTTAGAGAAAGTACTTACACAGCTTAAAATTGAAAATGTGATAGTAAATTTGAGGGTAGATTGTAGATTGTGTACATGGTTAATCATTATGAGTTTTTCATTTTCAGCACTGTGATGGGTGGCAAGCTCAATTTTCTGCTGGGATTAAGGTAAAGCTAACTATCTTAATCTCTCAGTTGTTATTTTTTTCATGGTGATATAGTATGCCATACATGTGCATCATATATATGGATATGGAGATGGTCAGGAAGTTTAAGATTTTGGCATCACTTCTGTTTTCTAATAGAGCACCAATGAACGTCTATTTTTAATTAGAATCTTTCATTCTATTTTTCAAGTAGAATTTCTTTCATTTATAATATTTTGGTGTTTGATGTATTCTTCACCTCTGATGCATATATCTCACACCATATTATTTTATTTACAACAGCTTCTGATCTTTCCGTTATTTTTCTTGGCATAGCACTTTATGGGAAAAGTTAAAAGTTTTTCACTATAATATTGCGATGTCAATAACATTTTTGATTTGAGAGTCCATCACCCATTGTCCAGCAAGGGTTAGAAGTGCAAAAATTCTTGATGTGGGACTAACATGCTTGGCGTATAAAGAAACTAAGCAACTAAAAATGTGTGAGATTTGATACTTATCATTTCGAAGAATATGTGAGTATTCCGGGGCATTTTGATATTTCTAAAGATGATTGACAACCACCAAGAATGACAAAGCTTACTTCCTACACAAGTAGAATAAGCATACAAGTTGAATTAAAATTTTACTCCCATTGAGTGATGCCTGTTCCTTCTGTCATAACTCCTTTGAAATATTGCAGTTACTGTTCCAACTAACTATTCAACCTTTCCTCTAAATCTGTCAGCTGAATAATCTTAGGTCAATACAGTGAGATGGAGGGGATGAAATGGTTGTGCAT
Source organism: Solanum lycopersicoides (assembly GCA_022817965.1). Classification (NCBI taxonomy): domain Eukaryota; kingdom Viridiplantae; phylum Streptophyta; class Magnoliopsida; order Solanales; family Solanaceae; genus Solanum; species Solanum lycopersicoides. The sequence goes on along the minus strand of CM040626.1, from coordinate 99,491,845 downwards.
TACTATGATGTGTAGATGATCTGTTACATTTAAATTAAGGTGTATAGAGGCGCTCCTAACATTCTAGCATTGACAGAGTGATGTGACTGAAGCCGAAGAACTGTGTTTTTTGTATTAAAACTGTCAAATTAAAGAAAAGAAGTACCTCCTAATTTTTTATCCTACTTGAATCAGTAAACCATGTTTTTGTGTGTTCTAAGGAAGGTCATTGCGTTTCTTCCACAAAATTCTTGTGAAATGCATGTGACAACTGACAAGTAGATCGTTTTCACATTGCTGCTAGTCCTTCAAGCCAATACAGTCATTGCATGAGATGACAAGGCTAGCATCAACTGACTTCTTGATGCTAACCTGCACATGTGAAGTTCATGAAGATAGTTTAACTTTCAATCTTAACTGTAATTTTATCCGTCTCCTATCGTATGAATTTTATCATGAACTTTATTGGCTACATAATATGGGGCCTCAAAGAAATATTTTTTCTTGAATGCAGACCATTGTTGTTGCTGCTGTTGCTCCACATGGAGTTGTACAACTTGGATCCTTGGATAGTGTAAGATGATCAACCTCATTGTTTAAGATCTGTAAATGGTTAAAGTGCATGACAAATAGAATTTTATTTCAAACCACCTTCAGTTTTTTCTTTTATAATGTTTATGAGAATTTTGTGACTGATCTCTTCTTGACCTGTATTTGTTTAATTTCACATGTCTCACTATATATTGGACTGCTTCCAATGTGTCATTTAGTTCCATTTAAAATTCATCACCTTGTGAAATGAATTTCCAACTGGTTTTATCATTTCTTGTAACATCATATGTTACCATTGATCTCTACAGCAGCTATCAGTAACTAGATATGCCTTGTCTGCAAATCTTATTTTCTTTCTATTAGATCCCTGAGGATTTGAGGGCGATCAAGCATATTAGAGATGTCTTTTCTGAGCTCCAGGAGTTGATGACAAGTTGCTTGCGAGTTCGATGCAGCACAGTATGGAAAATTCTTGCTTGGTAAATTGACTATTGCTCACCGAATTCCTGTTATCACAGATCATTTACGCCTTTATCTGATGCTGTTACATTTTCCAGTCAGAGATATCGACAAGAACCTCAGGTTCAGAGGTTTTCAAGACTGCGTAAATAATCTAGGTAGAAGTGTTTGTGAAGATGGGAGAAATATGTGGTCTCCTCTATATACATCTTTTGAAAAATCTGTTGATCATTCTTGTATCTTCTTGCAACCTGGAGGTTACCCAAATAAAATACTTGAAGTGGTTAATAACCAAGGACTTCACAGGACTTCAGTTCAAGGATGTGATGACTCTGAGAATTTGCTTCCGGCAAGCTGTGAAAGTTCCATTATAAAACACCAAGAGGAAGGGCAGATGTGGGAAGAAACTGATCCGAAGTTTGAAGGGCGAACTAGCAACTGGAGAGTCTTGGGGAAGGGCTTGGTAGATAAAAGTGAGCCGACTTTTAGAAGTGATGCAAGTATTGGAAGTGTTTCATATGAGGCTGGACAAGTCACTGAATGCCCTCTGCCAAATAGAAACAATCTTGCTTCTGAAGCTTACAATGATCGAAATGGAATGTTGGGTTTGTCGGATCTTCCCAATGCATATGCAGATAAATGTGCGGAGACAAATTTAGGTTTTGGGACCGAGTGTAATGACACAATGCACACTCCTTTCAGGTTTTGTGCTGGCTATGAGCTATACGAAGCATTAGGGCCAGTTTTCCAGAAAGGGAATTCTTCCAAGGACTGGGAGGCAGGGAAACGGGAAGAAATGGCTGTTGACACGCTTGAGGGAATTGGCACCAGCAGTCTAGTAATGAGCAACACTGGCAATGAGCATCTTCTGGAAGCAGTAATAGCTAATGTTAACTGCCATGACAATGATTGTAGCAGTGTGAAGTCATTCTGTAAATCTGTTGATTCCCTCTTGACCACTGAAATAACTGCCGAACCTTGTAGCAGTGATATCGGCACAATCAGTTCCACAGGCTATTCATTTGATCGGGAAACATTGAACAGCTTCAACTCATCAGGTACATGTAGTATTCGTTCTTCTAGGGGTCTTTCATCAACCAGTTGTAGCAGAGGTAGCGGACATGTTGAGAGGCCACTTGAACCCGTTAAAATGCATAAAAAGAGAGCTAGACCTGGTGAAAGTTGCCGACCTAGACCCAGGGATAGACAATTGATCCAAGATCGCATCAAGGAGCTTCGTGATCTTGTTCCAAATGGTTCCAAGGTAACCTAATAGGCTAATTTCCTCTTTCTGAAGTTGCTTAGTTTTTTATTCAGATGTGCTGAAACTTTTGGATAATACCACAGTGCAGTATAGACTCACTTCTAGAACGAACAATCAAACACATGCTCTTCATGCAAAGTGTAACCAAGCATGCTGACAAGCTAAGTAAGTGCTCTGCATCAAAGGTGAGCTTCTCTTGCAAGTTGGTTATTTATTTCAATTGACATTGTTTAAGTTGTTATGCTAAGTCAAAGTCTGGTAATTCAAAATGATGCCCAAAGACCTTTCCCTTGAGAAAAGGAAAGGCATAACCTGAAAACGGATCGTTTATTCTTTGTAACTAACGTACTTCTATTTATTTTCTTCTGTTTTATATATCCTAAGTGGAAGTTGGGGAAGGGCTAAGATAATAAAATACAGATATTTGCTGATGGATATCTTCTTCCGTTCTTTGTTTTGTGGCAATTTCACCAAGGTGGCTTACATGGTTTGAAGTATAGCTCAAGGAAAATCAATATTTTCTGACATTTTATACATGGGGATGGGAAAGGGTGGAGCAAATACTGTTGAAATAATATGATCATTTTTAAAATGCGGGTCCTTGGACTTCTGTAAGGCTGACTTCTTAGTTTTATTTTCTATTTGACCTCACCTGGGGAGTAATTGCTATAGAAATAATTAGCAGAGAAAAACTGTGCTCAGTGTGATAACGTCTGAAAGTGCATCCCTGTGAAAGACCCAAATTATTGGATGTGAAGTGCTTTAATGTATTTCTTAGTTTAAGCTTCTGTTGCGTGGTTCTATTGAGGCTATAATCGGCTGAGGAAGTAGCTAGTTTTATTGATTATGGTTATCAAATTCTTTCCACTAATTTATTTTGCGTTGAACATGTTACAGCTGGTTGACAAAGAATCAGGTATCTGTGGATCTTCCTCCCATGAGGTTGGTTCAAGCTGGGCAGTGGAAGTTGGAAATAACCAAAAAGTTTGTCCGATGAGGGTTGAAAACTTAGGCATGAATGGTCAAATGCTTGTCGAAGTAAGTAATGATAATTTTGATTGTGAATTCTAGCACATTTTAATTTTAGTTAGACTATTTGGTTAAACAGTAAGGGATGAAACATTCTTATGTGAGTCCGATGCAGATCTTCGAAGATGGAAGCCATTTCCTTGACATAGCAGAAGCCATCCGGAGCTTGGGTCTTACAATTTTAAAAGGTCTGACTGAGGCTTATGGTGAGAGGACACGCATGTGTTTTGTGGTTGAGGTACAATCCTGACTATTGATATGATGTTCTCTCAACCGTAAGTAGAAATTAATCTTGGTGCTCAGCTAGATATCGTATCAACTAATGGTGTACATACGAAAGAAAAATGAAAAGAATTACTATGTTTATACAATATTTCCAGTAATCTTTTGACATTAATGTATACATCATTATCTTTAAGAGAATGTTAGGTATTTCATAAATATATCTTTTAATAAACACGTGTAGCTTATAAGACAATTATGGAATAAAAGGAAGAAATCCAAATTGAAAGACGATTAGGACTTAGGAGATAACGTTGTCCGCAATATGATGGAAGCAACCAAAAGAAAGGTTGCAGATTGTTATGCCAATATCAAGAATTAGCATATTCCTTTTTTTCCTTTCCCCTTTGGTTCCATCTGATTTAACTTATGGACTAATTCATTTTTGATTTTGCGCGACTCTTGATTCTTATCTATATAATTACCTTTTCTTTAGGGGCAGAATGACAGAACCCTGCATCGCATGGATGTATTGTGGTCTCTTATGCAGCTACTGCAAGCAAAGATCAACGTGTAGAGCTGGAAGGTCAGATTAGACATACATTTCACTAGTCAGACCGAGGTCTTGAAATCTTCAGAGTCAGGATACTGATTTTTCAAAGGTTTTCTGTTCAACAAACAAGTTGCTCATTTTATTTATTTCAGCAGTGTGTGAAGACGATAAATTCTTTGTTTCCGGTTTGTTTGTTTATATGTTCTTGTATTTTACGTGTAAAATGCTCTCATGCGAGAAGCATTATGCTCTTGACGAGGTGAGGCTTTTTCGTAGAGATCCTCCACGTCAAACCAGTAGATTAGAGGTTCGAGATACAACGAGGGTAAGTGGTGAATCAGTATTGATCCCTCAAGATGATGGAGAGTAAAAAAAAACAAAAAGGGTTATGCTCTTCATCGTATAACTTTTTTTAGAGTGTGATTGTTTTCCAGATTTTAGCTTGTACATCATTGATTGATCTTCTACATAAATGACTTATTAGTTATTTCTGAGATGTTTGGTGATAATGCATTTCAAATTTTGCTTCATTGGGATGAAGAATTTTTTTTCTTTTGGGTTGGTAATGTATAATGCAAATGTGTTTTTTTTTCTTTTTGAAAATGAAAGTTTGTCTATGTGTAGGCGTTTGACCATAGGATTTGGGGCTCAAATTTAAAGTTCTGATTTGAAATTAGCATTTGTTTATGAAATGAGAACAAAACTTCAACTTCAGTATCAAAATGTGATTTGAAATCCCAAATTTCCAAAAGAAAAAGAAAAGATGTCAAATTCCATTTAAATTTGTTCTAAATTTGAATTTATCGAATTCAAAACGATTGCAACTTAGTAGTATTGATACCATGAAATAGTAGGGACAATTTGTCTAGTTAAAGAAAAGGAAAAATTATTGAAATATACGTTTCCCTTATTTACAATATACCCTTCTATTTTAAAAATCTTTAATATTTCTTATTTTTTTAATGTATCCGAGCTACATATTATGTATCGAATTTATTTTATAATGTATTCGAGTTAGTTTTTAATGTATCGAGCTAAATATTATATATTCGATTTATGTTATAATGTATTCGAGATACTCTTTAATGTATCCGAGCTACATATTATGGATCCGGTTTGTCTTACTTTTTAAAGGACTAATGTAATTACAAACTAAAAAGGGATAGATTGTAATTTCATATTAAAACTATGAGATTTGCGCAAGTCATCCTGCAAATGAAAGACTTGGTAGTTGCAATGTATCCTTGGCATTGCTACAAGTCTAGAACGTACATTCATAATATTTTGTTATAAATTTCAAGAAAATTGGAAATGAATTACAGAAGTCAATTTGATAGTTTACTCTGTTAATAAACAAAGCAATGCAGTCTAACAAGGCCAAATCAAGGATTTTGGACTTCTTATTATGCTACTTTATACCCTCATACATATCCGTGTATATCATTGTATATCTTATCATGTATATCCACAACAAAATACTAGTATGATATACATGATATATAATGTGATATACATATATAGCAGTGGCACTTTCCCAAGTGTGAGATTTGACTTCAATCTTGTTAAAAGCACCTCTAATCTTCTTCCTTAACTTTTTGGAAAAACTACCTAATTAGTCAAATATTCTTATCATATTTTTTAATTCCTTCTATAATTTGAAATAATTAAACACTGTCTCACTAATTAATAATTTCATATCAGATTTCAAGTCAGATATACTTAGATAGTAGGTACATGCATTTTTGCTACTATACTCACTCAAATGGGGAGAGAAGCAAGCGAGACAGGAGGATGACGAGCAAAATTTTTAGATATACGTGAATCACACTAGATACATGTATTTTATGGAGAGAGGCAGGAGAGATAAGGAGTGGTAATTGTGATAAGAGAGAGACAAGTAAGAGAGTCATATACATGTGGGCCCACTTAAATATAATGTATCTATGATAAATTACACCTATTTTGACCCCATGCATCTAAGATACATGTATCTGGGCACGCTATGTACTTGTATCCGAAGTCCAAAATCTAATAAGATTTATTATATTCCATACTAATATGAATCTTAGTAATTAGCTCCTAAACTAATGAAATTTATGTAAGTTACCCTAATTTTTTGGGAAAATTGTATATAATGGCAAACTGATAATTCAAATTAAATGTTATAACCACACTTTGATTTAATTGTTCCCTGTAGCAAACTGTTTGTCAGTCGCTTCTCTCCCTCAAACTCTCGCTCGCCACTCTCCCTGTCTCGCTCGCTCCCTTTCGCTTTTATAAACCACAAACGTATAAAATGCATTTGTGTTAGTATAAAGCGAGAGAAAATTGTATATATACATATATTTTCATTTCCCTCTCTCACCTCTCCCAGATCTCGCTCACCATTCTCCCAAATATCGCTCAACACCCTCGCCTCCCTTGCTTATACAAACAGAAAAGAAATGTATAAATTGCATTTCTGTTTGTACAAAGCGAGAAAAAATTGTATATACACATGTAAATACATATAGTTTTGTCCTATACACTTATAATTATACAATACAAATATTTCCCTGCTCAATTTTCTTTTGTCTTTCTCTCTTTCTCATTTTATACATACATAAATTATACAATTGATCTTTGTATACATCTGTTTTCTTTTGTATATGTATAGCGAATTATACAATTGGTTTCTTTGTATATATATAGCGAATTAAACAACTGTTTTTCTTGCAAGGAGTGCAAAGTATAGCTATAACATATAAATATAATTTTTATGTTTGCTTATGTGGAAGTTACTCAAACTTTTTTTTTTTTAGCATTTGACTATTGGGCTAAGGGAAGAATGGACCTCCACGTAAACTAACTTGGGCTAGCAACCAAGACCACGGAAGCCCAACCCATATTTTATTCTAATATATTTGTACCATGTAAAAGTAGAAATCATTAAGAGTTTAGTTTATTAACAAAAAATAATGGACCTGTCTGGAATCATATCTAGCTTTTGCTTGACAAAAATATTATACAAAACACTTATTCTTAGTGCTATAAATAATGCATATATCCATTCGTGTGGGATGGACATATATATATATATATAGTTTATATATTAAACTACAAGTACAATGAACAAGACAAGACAAGACAGGTTGGGCCATAAAAAAAGAAATAATCCAAAAATGAAAGCATTTAAATGTACTTTTGCCGGCCCATTAAACAATCCTGTTCACCCTTTTCTATTCATGTTTGGATGTCAAATAAATTTGATATACATTTCCTTAAACAAAAATATAATTTTCTTTTTTTATTTCTATCAGACATATTTATTAAAAGTTAAACAAAGCAAAGAAAGAAGAATCTAGCAAGAAGAATAAGAAATCTTCTATTACTTCTTTAAATTAAAATTTGGGTCGGCATGGCCAAGGGGTATATTAGGAATTTCAAGAAATTATTTTGTGAGTTTTACTTATTTCTTGTGACAATTTCATATAATTTCGTAAGTCATATCGATCTTTAATGACTTGTGTTGTTTCCTTTTCTTACTTATAACTTTGAAATGATGATCATGATTTATGAAGTATAATTTTTTTTTCCTCATCTTTGTTGGTAGCTTAGAGATCAATTATGACTATAATTTAGGATCATTAAGTATATAATATGTGTATATCAATAACTCCAAACTTTCAAGTTGATTACTGGTGTTACACATTGGGCCACCCCAAAATTCATTAGAAAAGAAATTTTAAAAAAGAAAGATATTTGAAATATGTACTTTTAAGCATAGACTAATAAACTTTAAAATAAATTAATTTCAAGATTAATTTTTTTTTTTTTATAGTGTTAACATAAATTAAAAGAAGAGAATATATAAAAGAACAGTTACATGTCGTAAGGTACAAAATTTAATATCTTTGCATTATATACATTGTTAATTTGTTATGACGTAATGCAAAAGCAGTCTAATAGTGTTATTATTAATTAATTTATTTTCCTGCCTGGTATCTAGTATCCGATTAAATTTGAATTTACATAGAAAATTCTATTGTTACGTGATTCCGTATACCAGGAAACTTTGAACTCGAATTTTTTTTATTAAGAATAAAAGAGTACTTACCACTTTAACTCGATGGTACAATCATTATTGGTCAACAATATTATTAATTAATATAATTACTAATACATTATTATATTATTATTATTATTTATTATTATTATTATTATTATTATTATTATTATTATTATTGTTGTTGTTGATTGTCATATCATATCCACCTGTAACTCTATTAAAAATATAACATCTCCAATTTCTTATACCAGTTTAATCTATCCATAAACATTTTATTTTATTTTTTAAAAAAGAATCGTAACTAGACAATAAATAAATATACACCACCTTAAGGTTGAAATGACCCCTTTTGTTTATATAAGCATAAATTACGCAAGTCATTAATTTTAATTTTTGTTAAAAATAAAGTCCTTATATTAAGGATTTGGACTTTGAATAACTGCCTGCTGTTCAAACTACACCTTAACGTAAACATATTAATATTAGTGAATTTGACATTATATATACTTTATAATTAATTGTTTTTATGAAAATGAAGTTCCTTAATTTTGTCTCTTAATCATTAGGCACTCTATATTTTTCCTAACAATTCATAAATTTTTTCCCCTTGTCGGTGTGACCCATCGAAAACTTCCATAATATTTCTAAACTAATTAGTTTTTCAAGATTATTCACGAGCGGCACTTTTACATCATATTTTTAATATATTTGAACTCTCGACGTCTTTTAAAAATATATGTGTACCTTTTGTATTAATTGTTGTTTGGGAGTATTCTGTATTGGAAAATAATCTGAAAAAGAAATAATTAATGTTAAGAGTAAAAATATTTTTAAAAAAATCTTGGTATATTAAATGCATGACAAATAAATTTGAAAATCTATTTTTAAAATGATGAACAAGTAAAACGGAACAGAGAAAATGTATTGTTAATAGAGGGTATATTAAAATACACACGCAATATTTGAACTCAAAACACCATGATTTAAATTGTGATCACAATTTCAAGTGAAATATATACACAAATATATAACCCAACAAACTATATTTCACTCATGTAGTGATATTTTTTTATTAATTTACATCAAGAAATGCTAATAGTTTTTATTTGTAACAATGTTCACACGTTTTTGTATATTATTATACAGTATTTATACAAATAGATATATAAGCAATTTATTTATCTTGTATAAACGTGTATAAAGTATGTATAAGAAGTCTTCGCCAAAATGACTTTAAATATTTGTAGACAACCAAACTCGACTATATATCTCCAACAAGTCTAGAAAACACTAGCTCCAATTTTTTTATAAAAGTCATATTCGAATTTCAAACTCACCTCTTTCAATTATTGAATTGTTAAAAAAAATGTGAATAAATTAATTATGGAAAATGAAAGAGCAACTAGCATCTAATTAATTAAATACTAGATTGAGATCTAGAAGAAAAAACTTAATTATGTAGGGTTCAATAATATCTTCTTCTTTTTTTCTTGATAAAAAAAATATACTAGATTGAGATGTTGAAATAAATAGGAAAATTTAAAAATTCTTGTAGAATATATTGTACACGTGCGATGGTCCCACGTGCAAGTTCTGTGTCTCCTTGACCAGTCTTGGAATAAGACATAAGTCAGCATCATTCTCCAACACTTAATTTATTTATTTATTTTTGTCGAAAATAAATTTGCCTAAAATATGATATATCCTTAAAAAAAACTATTAATAAACACCAAAAATTGTATCTACGTAACCTTAAGGAAACATGTTGGGTCAAGTCCCTCTCATTAATAATTTCTTTCATATTTACAAAGAAAATATTTTCTCTATCAAAATTGTAAGAGTGACATATGTTGCAGAGTATAGCCGTGTGACAACGCTATAAAAAAAGTAACACTTTCGTATCGTATGCTATGGTCTCAATGCTTTTATGAAATAGTAATAAATTTCACACATTTTAAGTCTGATTCGTTTGCCATTAGAAAGATTGGCCGCAGAATCCTATTCTACCATTTGAATGTGAATATATATCTTTAGACGATTTTTCTTTTAATCGATTATGAGAACCATTTTAAACATTAGCTTATGAAATGAAGATTATCCGAAGTAAAAGACTAGTTACAAAATTGATGTGGGATATCTAAACATTCCACATGCCAAAGTCATAGCCGGCCGAAGAGTAAAGCTTTGGAGGCCCCAAATTATATTATTAGGTATACTATAAGTAAAAAATAATTTAATATAAAGAAGCTTTGAAATTTTTTAAAAATAAATTTATATATTAAAAAAATATGTAAAAGAAATGTCATAAATTCCAAAAAAATACAAAAAATTCACTCTAAAATCAATGATGTCACATAAATTGTAACAGAACAAGTGTTCAAATAAATTATAACTGACTCTCTAAAATCAGTGATATTATATAAATTGAAACGGAAAAAAATATTCAGTGTATATAGACTTGCAAAAGAAATAGATAAAAAGAATTAAAAGAGGAAAAACGAACACTAATTTGTCATTTTGGGGTGCCGATAACGTAGTTGGGCCCAAGTGGACTATAAAGTAGTGTTTTGTGAATTCTTGATAAGATGGTGGAGTCCTCTAATCACTAAATTTGGATCTCCAACTTCTTCTTTTTTGTAATTATTTTTTAATAATTGTATTATTTCTCATCGTGTTTTAAAAGACAATTTTGGATTCGTCCTAGGGTGGGGATATTGACAAAATGCTTTGAAATTCATGTGTAAAACTTATGAGACTTACACTCTATGCATCAAATTGCACAACGTAGACCTCTAACGCTTCTTATATAAATAATAATTGTGTCAGATGTCTTTGTTAAAGTTATAATCCAAAAGGTCAAATTCATCGATAGCCCGCTGAGTTATCACCAAGTTTCACATAGACATCTCAACTGTGTGATATTCATTTTAGATACCTCATGTAGGGTCCTGTTATATTCTTTCGACACTTTTTTTACAAAAAGAAAAAAAGCTAAAGTAGTGTGTAATACGCTCATTGATGACGTGACAAACGACGAATTAAATAATTACATGTGTTATTTTAAGTTAAAAATTATATTAAAATCTATTTAGTAAATAAAATAAAAATATTCTTCTAAAAAAAATCAATTTAACCTCTCCTCTCCCCACCCCCGCCCCCGCCCCCAGGGTAGTTATCTTCTCTACTATACCCAACAATTTTCTTATTTTGCTCTTTAAAATTGTTTTAGATTCTTTTTTTCTTTCTATCTTAGTGTTGTTTTGAGAAAAAAGAGAGGAGGAGGAGGGAGACAAGGAGAGGAAGAAAGAAAAATTGTAAAATATGAGTGTTCATATTCATTTTTTCCAGCGAATAAGGTGGAATCGGAAATCGTCTTTTTTAATACACTCTATATCTCTTTTGTGCTTTTTTCTTTTTTTTACTATTTTTCTTTCTTTTTAGTGTTGTTGTGTGGGAAGAGAAGAAGGAGAGATCAAATATGAAATATGATTGTTGGTATCTATTGATCCGACAAAAAAGGTAGTGGGAGGTGATGGTAAATTTAGAAAAGTAATACAATGAAGAAGAAAAAATGCCTTAAAAATGGATTTGAATAAAAAAAATTGACCTCCATTGAAGAAGTTTAAGCTTGAAAAAATGGTGGAGGTGGTGACTTGAAAATTGGAGAAGAAGAATAGAAAATAAAATAAAAAATTAGCTAAATTAAGCCTTTCACGCGCTACTATTGGGTGTATCACACTCACTTTGACATGTCACCAAAAAATGTCTAAATGACACAACTGGACCCTACATGAGGTGTCTGAAATGAACATCGCTCCGTTAAGGTGTCTAAGTGAAATTTGATGCCAATTTTAAGGGGTCATCCATTGGTTTGGCCTAATAAAAAAGATATTCAGTGATGATAAAATTAACATGAGATTATTGTTATTTAAGTATGACATTTTTTATTTATACTAGTTTCTTCTTTTCTACTCCCTCCCTCCATTTATATTTGTCATGTTGCGTTTTTCCAAAGTCAATTTGACTAGTTTTTAAAGTTAAATTAGATTACATTAATTTAATTTTTTTAAAAAAGATAGTTATTCAAAAACTATACCAAAAGTATTATAAATTGCAATTTTTGCATATCAATATGATGAAAAAATACATCGTAAAATATTGATCAAAATTTTTACAGTTTGACTCTAAAAAATGAAATCATGACAATTAAAAGTGGACGGAAGAATATTAACGTTGCTAAATTTAGAATTAGTTCTACATGTTCATCTTCAAATTGGTGGTTTCAAGAATCAATTATTGATTAATTAATTATAGGAAAAAAAAAATTCTTTCTTATCGAAAACCTTTGGGATCATAAAACATTGATTTTTTTTCTAATATGTTAATGACATTTTAAACCTAAATTCATAGGAGGAGGATACTTAAAAGCCAAACTTTGCAAATGTCAAAAAATTCCAGAGTATGGAGAGTCCCACTTTTGTTGTTTTCCTCCTTGTTTTCATGGAAGACGCAGAGTTCAATGTTTTCTAAGGTGTACAATTTCTCAACTCAAACAACGTCCATGTCTAATTTAATGTACGCAGCAAGGTAGTGCAGTGAATGAGGTTGTTTCTCTTTTAATTAGACGTTTCGAGTTCATGTTTTGAATACAAAACTATCTTGGGGAATTTTCACATGTACTCACTAAAAAATAGCTTAATTATGTTTCATAACTATAGTTTGCTAGTTACTATTCTTAGCAACACGTTATAGAGAGGAGAGTGGCGAACGAGACTGAAAGAGGAAGAAGAGCGACGAATGAGAGAGGGCAGAGAGTGGAGAGAGACGAATTGTGTATGTATATCTGTCAAAATAATTGTATATATTTAACTGGTATACATATGTATTTGTACATTTGAAGAGCGAGACTTGGAGAGGGAGGGAGGAGAAAGCTAGGCGAGCAAGATAGATCAATAATTTGTATAATTCACTGGTACATTTATATAATTCGTGTATTTTTGTATATGAGTAATACGAAGTCATGGATTATACAAATATGATAAAAGTCGAAATAACGATTTGATACAAACATAAATATATGAACTTTAATAAATTATATTATATAAAATTTGAAAACTATACATTTATACAAACTTTAAAAAGTTATAAAAAAGATTGAATGTATTAAATACTTAGTTTCGAAATTATTTTTCAAGATCTAATATATGTTCTTATAATGACCTGGTCAAGAGAGTAAAACATCAATTAATAAGAAAATTGTGGTAAAAATAACCATGTCAATTATCATTTTCTTAATAGGTATGTCAAGTATAAATACAACCGTTAAAGAGCGGATGAAAGGAGTACCTTCTAAAGTTTGTCCTCGTCAATTATATTTCAAAATACACCCAATCAAAAATAAAAATAAAAAAAATCCATCAACAAAGCCACTGACACTAATGATTTTCACCAAATTATTGGATTTTATTGTGTAGTTAATAAATATAGAGAGACAAGTTAGTGTGGGAAAGAGAATAAATGATTATATATGGTGTAGTTACTAGTTAATGAATTATTATATAAAGACAATTTAGCGTGGGAAAGAGAATAATAGTAATTATTATTATATTATAGTATATAATAATAATTATTATATTATAGTATATAATTAAAATAAAGAAATTAGAAGCATCTTTAGATATGAAGAATCTCCAGGGAGTTTGAAAAAGGTTGAAGAAATATTTAAACACCTGGAGGTGATTAGTGTGGAAATTAAAAAGAGATTAAAGATGAAAGACCAAATGAATTTATATTTGATTCGAATGTCTTTCTGTCCTCTATAACATACATATATTGTATGAGTTGGTGACTGTACGGAATTTGAACATGTAAACCACTTAAATTTACAATTATTTTTCTAACCATCACCTATATAAAAAATCTAAGAAGACTATGGGTGTGTTTGGTAGAAAAAAAAAACATTTTCTACGGAAAATGTTTTGCAAGGATATATTATTCTAGATTTTTTTTTTGTTATGTTTGATTAGTAAGGAGAAAATATTTAGATATAATTTAGGCAAATATTATGAATCTGAATTAATCTCCAACTGGCGACCTTTACCATGAAGCTGAATTTCTGTCGGCGATGCAGGACAGGACCCCGATTAGAATTTGGCCCTCGATCCGACCTGATACTTGAAATATGACCTTGATTCAAGTCTCGACCCGACACCCATGACCAATAAAAGACTAAAAGAGATCCAATCCTGGCCTTGAACTTGATCTCTTGACCTGACCCAAACCTAGGACCCGACCGCTCCTTGATCCTAACTCGAGATCGAGATAATAACCCCAACTTCATAACCTAATTTAGCCTTGACCGAACAAGACAAAACCCCAAAACCTGATTGGAGACTAGAACCCAAGCTAGAACCTAACCTTGACCTCGACTTGGGATCCGACTTTGACCCGAGACTTGACCTTGACTCGGGGTCGTGTTGACGAGTTCTATGTTTTGTCAGAGTGGGGGTAGAGTTAGGGTTTGACGGGGGTTAGGTCCTTCTCGAGGTGAGGTCCTACATTAGGATCGACGTTGGATCTTGCATTAGGGTCAGGGTCGAGGTCGAATCTCGAGTTAGAGAGAGCGTTATGATTAGAACTGGGACCCATATTAGAGTTAGGGTCGTGGGTGACTCCCGAGTTGGGGTAGGGTCGAGGTTAGTTCAGGTATTGGTTCGAGATGAGAGTCAAGTCCTGGATCAGGGTTCGATCCTGGTATGAGGTCATGGTCGAGTTTTGAATTATGGTGCAAGGTCAACTCTTCTATTAGGATCGTATCAACATTGTATCCTGAGTTAGGTGGTGGTCAAGGCCAAAGACTTGTGGACCTGAGCAGAAGGTGGGAGTGGGGTGGGGTATCGAGGGCAGGGCAGGTCTAGTGACAAGGTGGTAAGTCAAGGGTTTGGATTCGAGGGCCATGTGATGGTGAAGTTGAATAAAAGTTTTGAAAAATATCATTTTTCTTAAATTAGAGAATAATAAATCTATTACAATACTTTTCATACTACTTAAGCCAATCAAATATGAATATAATATCCTTTATATCATCCTATAAGATAAGTGACACAATCACTCAGTCACATGGCAAAGGAATAATTAAAGAATCATATTATATAGAACAAAATGAATGGGATCAGACTCTGTTCCTAGTAAGTAAATGATTGAATCTATTATTTTCGGGGAGATTGATGAATGTGGCACTTGTTTATGTTTTCATCCTCTCAATATATTCTTCTCCTCGTGCGTCCTTCTCATCCATACCTCTTAAAATTACTCCGAATTAATTTATGTAATATTATTTGAATGTAACACAAAATACGAAGTATATTAAGAATATACGAGAAAATTAAATTAGTATAAATATAAAAAGTTATATTGTTTTTACAGACTAAAAAGGATTCTTTTTTAAAAACATAATTAGTACACATGGAAAACTATGAACCTGTGTATTCATGTGAGATAAAATCGTATGAGATATAATTGAAATTTTATTTGAACATGTAATTTAATTTTTTATTTTTGCTCATATTCATAAAAAAAAACATAAATAGAAGTTCATAACAAAAGTATAATACACTATCATAAAGTCATTCTAAAAAATAATACATCTTTTAATGATCAAATTTTAGCTTAGTAAAATGGTAAGATTAAACATGAGTGGGTAGTGTACCACTCTATACTATCATGTTCATATTCCGCGAATATTTCATCATTTCTTTGATATTCTCGCAAAAAATTATGTAGATATAAAATAATGGACTTTTTTTTACTAAATGTAAATTTATGAATCAATATTTGTATCATGATATGAAAATTCCCAAACAATCATTTTGAATTGAAATCATAAGATGAAATCGCATAATTTTTTACTGATTTCATCTCAAAAAAAATTCAAATCACAAAATAAAATCGCATGTCCATGAACACAAATGCACTCACTCAAGTTTATTTGACTCAATGAAATTTGTTAGTTAATTATTAAGGTGTTTATAATCCAAATGGTACTTCCACATTGAAATGGTCTAATTCAGAAAGTGCCTTTGGAATGCCTAAAGGACAACATACGTGTATTTATTTTATATTTATGTAATAAATATGGAAGATATGTACTACGTACTCCAATTAAAACTCTGTACAGGATAGATAAATGTGTAATATTGGTTGTGAAGTTGTGATTAGTTGAATGAATCCTGCATTATTGCTTAAAAAGAATGAATTAAATAATTTATTATCTTAGCCATTGGTTAACATGTCTTCTTGTCTGCAAAAATCACTCTTCCTCTTCATGCTTAATTATACAAGTGGCCAACAAGTACACAAACTATATATAATGAAATAAAGTAAGCCGTTCATATAAGCAATTAGATAATGCCAGCCAGAAAGGCCACTCCATACACAAGTTCGGTATTATCAGATCACTTAAAAAATAATACTAAGTAACTTTATTATTTACTACGATAAATATAGATTGGTCATTTTAAATGACGATAAAAATAAATAATTTTTTACCAAAATATATGTTGGGATTAGTTTTTTTTTTTTTTTTACTAATAATGTATATAGAACAAATCTCACCCAAAAAACACCCAACCATAGATTAGCCTACTCATCAATCTTATATTAAATTAAGTTTTGCTTTTAAACTTGATGTCAAGTCGATTGCTTTAGGTGTGACATGCACTTTTTTGGGTTCTTCAAGTAGTGTAGTGTTATACTTTGTGGGGAAAAAAATTAGTGCTATATTTGGAATTAAACTATAGCATGTCGTTAAGAAAATATAATATTGAAAAACTAATGTTTGGCGTGAACATCTATAACTTCTATCACTTCTTTGCAAGTTCTTTAGTATTTTAATTGTGACTTTGGTTAATCAAAAAATTCGTTATTTTAAACAATATGTAAATTGGTAAAAATAAAGTTACAAAACATAAGTAAATTATAATCAATCATAATCCTTTTTACTTGGCTGAATTGACCAAGTATGAATGAAATAAATGTAAGTAGCGCAAAGCAAAAAATAATACTTAGAAAAGAGTGGATAGGGTGTTTTTCATTATAAGAACTCAATAATAGTGTGATGATATTACAAAAGAGAATGAAAATACTCTCGACCCATTTTGAAAAGCTTTCAATACTCCAAGTGGGCGTACAAGTAAATCAATACACATATTTAAAATGTAAAAGTATGGATCAAAATCAGGTTTAAAAAGTCGACCCTAATTTTCAAAATCGAAACTAGAGTTTTACTCAAAATCAATGTATATCCATATATAAGTGAAGAAATTCAAATCTAAAATTTCGTCAAAAAATGTGGTTTGAACCGACCCTCAAAACAACACATTATGATTTCTTAACTTAAAGAGGAAAATCCTTAAATTTTATTACAATACGCGATTAAACAATAAAATAATCGATAAATCAACCAAAAAAAAATGCCATGTAGAAAGTTGGAATGTTAATTCCATGAAAAAAATAATCTCTAAACTGCTTCAACAATTTCAAAACAGAGTTCTCTAGCTCCCAAAATCAAAATAAAAAGTCTAATATCTGAGATTTAATTCTATCCATATATACAAACTCTTTATCAACACGATGAAGGAGACATTGGCACCATAACACAACAAAATCATCAAAATCAAACATAAAAAAATTCTCAAAATAAACCCTAAAAATTTGTTCAGAACTTTTCGAACACAAATTAATAATTTAAATCGATCAGAAAACACATTTCAAAAATCATTATTTTGAGGTTTTCTTGACCAAAAGTTAGTGGTGGTCAAACCTAACTTTTCACAATGCTAAAATTCCACTTAATGACTCAAATCACCCTTGAGTGCCTCTGTATCTGTCCAAATCACTCAATTAATAAGTAAAAAAAAATTACCTTTCAGACTTCGTAAATAATTAAAATTCAAATCTAAGCTCGTTAACAAAAATATTAACTTTGATCAAATTTTTCAAAATTAAAAATATTTCTTAAAACACATCCAATCACCTCGATAATTGAGTCATTCATCCCCCAAGTCACAAATGACAATATACCAAAACTATGGAAAAGATCAAAACAAGAAAAAACAACTGATAATACAAAATGATCATATGAAGATAATCATACAATACTTGATAAAATATGAACAATATAAGAAGAAGAGAAAAGTGGCATTGCCAACATATTAAAGTCCATATTGTTGGTGCTAAATATTGAAAATCAAATGAAAATTGCTTTCATGGCTAGCTCTAGACCTCAATATATTCGGAATTTACTTTCTCCGTTCATTTTACTTGTTACTTAAGTATAAAATAAATTCATTTATTTATTGTCACTTCTGACATATAAAAAAGGGATAATTATTTTTTTCTATGTTTTACCTTTAACATTAAATATTTATTTTTGAAATTATTTTCTAAGACATCATTTAATGGGAATAATTTGGTAAAATACTTATATCAAAAAAATATTCTTAATGAATGTGTCAAGTCAAACAATAACATGTAAATAGATTTCTCAAATAATATTTGGGGAAAAACTTGGCAAATAGTGTTTGTCCATACACTTTGTCATTATTTGGCAAATATTTTTGGCAAATATTTTTGGCAAATATCGTAAATTTTCAAATACTAGTTTTTTCTTGTATTTGGCCAAATCTCATTATTTGGGATCTCTTAAAAATTGAAATTTTACCCTAAATTTTTATCTTTTACAAAAACACCCTCTCTAGTTGTTGCTTACGTTGTATTACATAATTTTTTACATTAATTCTAAAGTAGTGATGAAATATTTTGTGAATGTTAAATGATAATATGGTTATTGATGAAAATAATGAAAAATCAGCTCAAGATAACAAAGTCATGTGTTTTGTCTACTTCACGATGTATAAAATGATGTTTGTTGCACTCACTCCAAATTACCACATTGCTCTAGTGTCATGGACACTATTTGTTATTGTTGTAACTTATAACAAAGATCCAATTGACTTGTATAATACAAACTTATGGTTAGTTTTGATATTTTTAAAACTTATGGGTATAAATTATATTTTTCTAAAAAAGTGAAATATATTTCCCAAATATTATGGCCAAACACATGATGAAATTTCATCTAAATAATATTTGCCAAGAATATTTAAAAATCTATGGTTAAACGCTAATTAAAAGTGATTGGAGGAACTATATACTATTGTGTGCTCGATACTTTAATCACTTTATGATGGTAATAAAGCTAATCATATTTTTTTTTCCAATTCCACATATGTTACTTATATATATCTTATAGTAACAATTTAAGTGTGCCTTTCGGCATTTGGTTAATAAAACAATTAGTAGTTGCTAAAGATGAAGAATGATGGAAATAAATATTAAAAGTAGAGGCCTAGTGAGATAGACCAAAATCCCTTTCACTCATATATAATTTTTTTAAAAAAAAATTACTTTTCACTTTTTCTAATTAGTATACATAGATTATATATTAATTATATAATTACACATATATTATATAATTTACTGAATAATTTTTAGTTTAAACAATTAGATGAATGACTATTTAATTAATACTTAACTCAACTCGTTCAAAGTAATCAAGCTAGTAAATTTTAAGAATCAAACAATTATATATACTCCCCTTCTTTTAATTTATATATAACTACCCTTATCAATCTGTTCGAAAATGAAATATAAATTTTTATATTTAACAACTATTTAACTTTAAAATATTCATTTTATCCTTAATATAATGATTTATAGCCACACAAATATTCACCACTTATTTTAGATTACACATTTTCAAAAGATTTTCTTCCTATCTTAAACGTTGTAAACTACGTCATATAAAATGAGACGGAGAAAATATATGTGTATATATATAGTAATAAAATTCAATTTTTTTTTCTTAAATTAGTATAAATCAAACTACAACAATATAATTATTTTTTTATATGTATGTTTATCAAAAAAAATTAAAAAAAAAAGGTGGAGTGAGGGGTCATAATTAGGTGTTGTAAAGAGTGGGTCCAAAATACACATTTGGGGTAAGGTCTACATGTTGGTGGCTAGGAGTGACACAAGATAGTGATTGAAAGTGATTAATGATTAAACAATAAGATTAGTTAATCATAACAATTACACTATTGCTCGACAAGCTGTGACCTCCTTAATTGCCTTAAACAAATTAACAGAATTACAAAAAGCCTCTCTTCTTTATCCCTTTCCCATACCTTATTATCAAAATTATATCAGATTAAAGTCATAATTTAAAATTTATGAGTTTTAAATTCTAATATTTTCATATTTTACTATGTTCTAAATTAATAATTAATATATTATTTAATAATTTTGTATGACAATTACAGAATCTATATGATTCGGCCTAATCCACAACGATACACCCTAGCTAAGTCCGTCCTTAATTCAAGTTGTGTGTACAATCGTACAACATTAGTATAAATATTTTCTTATACTATCATATTATTTTAGATAATACCTACAAATATTTAAAATATGAAATTTATCATTTTAAACTAAATAATAAGCAAAAGTACTTGATAATGATGTAAGAAATTTTATTATAATTTTAACTCAAAGTTTATACGTGCTTCCCCACGTTGGATGGTTCTATTCCACTGTCCTCATATATATATATATATATTTTTTCTTTCTCCATTTTATATAATTAGCATATACTCCTTTTTATTTTTTATTTTTTTGCCTTGTACCATGAAAAAGGGAAAAAGACAAACACTAAAATTTAGCTAGTTATTATTTCTCTTTACAATTTTATTTTCAAGGGATTAATTATGTAGGCTACAAAATCTAGCTAGTACTTTAACAAATTGAAATATCAATAAAATTAACCTAATAACTTCTTCTATACATGTATATACAAATTGTAATTGATTCTTTTTTTCTTCTTCTTAAGAACCACTAAAAAAGTTTTCTTAATTTAGAGATATTTTTGAAAAAAAGTTCCCTGGGGAAAAAGATGTTTCCTAAAAGCTACTATTTGGATAATATTTTTCTTTTATAAAATTAGTTGTCTTCCCAAAATAATTTCTTGGAAAGTGTGATTAATTATACTTTTAAATAAAAATGTGCCAAACGAACATATCCTTGCAAAAATGTTAGCAGGGAGTAGAATAGATTAGGTTTGTTTTAATTATTCTATTAGAGAGAAATTTAAATCAAATACATAGATTAGCGTGTAAGCAATAATTTAATTTCTTGCTAAGAAAATACACCGTACATAGATGTCATATATCACAATTAGAGATAGGATTTGCAGCCTATAATTTAGTAAAATATCCTATGATGTCTTTTCTCCTATTGTAAACACGATTTAATTTATAAGATACTCCATCCGTTTCACAAAGAATGGCCTAATTTGACTTGACACGTAGTTTAAAGTATAAAGAAGTCTTTTGAATCTTGTGGTCCTAAATTAAAGTTAGGTTAAATGTACAAAATTGTCTTTTGATCTTGTGGTCTTAAACATGCCACGTGAAAAGTTGTTACAAAAAAAGAAAGAAGTCATTCTTTTTGAAATATATTAAAAAGGAAAGGAGGTCATTCTTTTTTAAACGGAGAGAGTAATAATTATGAAATTCATGTTTAGTTCTAAACTTTTGATCACGTAGTCGAGTGACCTTCTGAGCTAATTATAGTCCACTCATATTTACAAACACTAAACTACGTTATTTCAAAATATTTGAAAAATTACTTATGTAGTTTATTTATTTCCATCTTTTGCCTGATCAAAATGTTTCTTCAAGTAGTACCATTAATTAAACAGGATGTGAGAAAGTTTGTCCAGATATATATGTAGGTGACTTTCACATCTGTCAAAGAATAAACCTTTTAGGAAAAACACAAAACTATAATACAAAATTACAAATATTGGTAGCTACACTGATCACTAATTAAGTACTTCATTTAAAAGCTACTTTCTCTTGTTCCCAAACATATTCTAATAACTTGTATAAACAATCAAAAATGAACAATGCTTTATCTTTTCTTTTTTTTTTCATTTTCTTAATTAATTCCACGACGAAGCTAGAAATTTTACTCAGAATATTCAAAACTTCAATACATATTTTTAAAACAATCTTTTAATTTGTATACATAATATTTCTTTTATATGTACAATATAATTTTTCGATAAATAAAGGACATGGTCAATATTGCTATGCAACTAACTGCCCCAACCCCACCTCACCAGAGGCAGAGCTATGTAGGGCTCGTGGGTTCATGAGTTCGGACGAATCCAGTAACTTTTTCGTAATTATGTATTTGTACTAGAAAATTAAATAAATATATATGTATATTAACTTGTGAATCCTTAACAAAATTGATTGACAGTTTAATGTAAAAAAACTATTATAGTAATAATTTTCACACTAGAATTATGGGTTTTGAACCCCATCTCTTTTTTTTTTTTAAAAAGAAATCTAAAACTCACAAATTCTTAAGTCTGACTCTGCCTCTCCACCCACGCACCAAACACCCTCACACACACCAAAAAAAAAGGTCATTTCAAAAAATAAAATTATGGCTTAGTCAATACTCGTTTGCTTCTTGCCTTATAGGAGTCTTTGAGCTGTTGAGCATTTTAGTTTTCTTTGGTCTTTGACCTTTAATATTTGTTTGCTATCTCTCATTTTCAATAGAAACTCTAGTTTCATCTCAAAAAATAGATTTTTATGATTAGAATCATTAGTAAAAATAAGAAAATAATCATGATACATTAGCATAATTAAACGTTTAAAAAATACAAAAATAAAAAAAGATAATTTCGTTTAACAAACATCCAGGTTTGAAACATCTCTATATATATTGTGTTGCAAAACAAACCATTTTCATGAGAAAAAAATTAACAATAATTTACTCAAACTTTACCATACTCCAAGTGTCCAATAATTTTTTAACAACTAATAATTGATTATTGTAGTTAGTAGGTTACCTTCCTAGAATAATTATCCTATAACAGTACAAGCCACTTTCACACGTTTGATTAGACCATATATACAAACATTTCATTTAATATACTTCATCACTCAAATTTACTTGACATCGTCTGATTATCCACAAAGTTTAAGAAAGAAATAGAGTTTTATATATTTTTGTGGCTTTAAATTATTTCATTAGAGGTAAAATAAAAAAAAATAAAAAAATTAATTATATTTAATTAAGAACACATTAAAAAATTATATTACAGAAATTAGGACAAAAAGAATTTAGCTTCTGACATAATCATAAAAGAACAGTTACTCTCTCCGTTTCACAAAGAATGACTTAGTTTGACTTGACACGAATTTAAGAGTATAAAGAAGACTTTTGAATCATGTGGTCCTAAATTAAAGTTAGGTCAAATGTACAAAATTAACCTTTGATCTTGTGGCCTTAAACATGCCACGTGGAAAGTAGTTACCAAAAAATGAAAGAGGTCATTTTTTTTAAACATACTAAAAAGGAAAGGAGATCATTCTTTTTTAAACGGAGGGGTATATTGTTAGGTTACATGAAAAATACTTCCCCTGTCTCATTTTAAGTTTTATTATGTAAAATAAAGATTCTATTCAGGTTTGATATTAGTTAAATTCATCTGCACTAACAAGTAAAATTAATTGTGTAAA
The DNA here is from genome assembly GCA_022817965.1 of Solanum lycopersicoides. Classification (NCBI taxonomy): domain Eukaryota; kingdom Viridiplantae; phylum Streptophyta; class Magnoliopsida; order Solanales; family Solanaceae; genus Solanum; species Solanum lycopersicoides. The sequence continues at coordinate 99,468,080 of CM040626.1, read as the reverse complement.
AACTCTTTACATTATCAATATACGTAAATTAAGTCCTCAAAATCGAAAAAACTCTCAAAGATTTTAATTTTTAACCATGATACGGATGAAGGCTTTCAAATGTTAAAGCTAGCAACCGGATAAGATTTATGAAGAAAATAAGTGAACGTAGTTTGGTTATGTTTCATTGTAAAATCTGAAAGAAAAAAAAAACTTTTGCTTTCAAAATAAAAAATAATGTTTGAAACTTAGAGTTTGTTTGGTAATGAATATAAATTGGAGTAATTTTTGACTTTTTATAATTAATTTGGAGTGAAAATACATTTTGTTATTTTTTAAATTCTTGAAAATTCTGAAATTCAACTTCAAATATTGAATTTCAAAATTTTATGACAGAATGTGTTTTTCAAAATTCAATTTTTTTAAAAGAGAAGTGAAAAATTTTCATGATCAAAACGTCTCCCAAATATAAATGTTGTTATCAATTGAAAAAATGAGGTGAATAATAAGTTCAGTCATGAAGCAGCAAGCATAGATGTATGGGTTTGGTTTTTGCTACCTCTTTTGTCCTTTAAGGATGTTAATTTGAGAATGTAAGGGGGGTAAAGAGAATTTTATATTACAAAAAACAAATAAAATGTAGCCCAATAAGGGAACCACTATCAATTAAGTTAATTTAGTATTCAATATTTTATGATCCACCTCTCTCTTCCTCTAGTGTTTATAAACATGGTGATAATGCTAGCAATTAAAGCTAAGAACTCACAAAATAATTAGCTTGATTAATTATCATCACCATCAAATTAACTATTATTAAGATGACAGGCACTGGTTCCCCTTGTGGTGCTTGCAAATTTTTGAGAAGAAAATGTATTAAAGGATGTGTATTTGCTCCTTATTTTTGCTATGAACAAGGTGCTACACATTTTTCAGCTATTCATAAGGTGTTTGGGGCTAGCAATGTCTCTAAACTCTTAGCTCATATACCTGTGAGTGATCGAGGAGAAGCCGCGTCACCATAGCTTATGAAGCTCAAGCTAGACTTCAAGATCCAATTTATGGGTGTGTTTCACATATATTCGCTCTTCAGCAACAGGTACATGATAGTTAATTATAATTTCATAATCACAAATCTTAAAAAAAGATTGGATTGTTAATTACTTGATCTACGAATTTATAAGATTTTTTTTTTTGTTGTTGTTGATGTTATAGGTTGTTAATTTACAAGCACAACTTGCTTCACTCAAGGAACAAGCTGCAGCTCAAAACATACACAATGGTTCCAATTATATTACAAACCCTAATTATGACAAATTTCAAGATGTTCAAAGTTGGTTTCATCATCAATCTGAAAATCAAAACACTATGCCTCAATTTGATCATTCTAGTTTGACAAGTAACAATAATATTGGATCATCAATCCCATATTATGATGAAAACAATTACAACAACAACAACAACATGACATCAAATGATCATAATTACCATATGGGGAATAATTATGAGAATATTAATTTTGTGGTTCCAATTAAGGAAAATATGTCAAGTTTTGAAGAAGGTGGATCTTGCTCAGTAGATTCATCATTTGACAACAACAAGCAATGGACATTTCAAGATCATGATGTTGTTGATGACCTTCAATCAGTTGCCTTCAGATATCTTCAACATTCTTGAGTACTACTACTACTACTACTAAGTTGAGATGATTAATTACTCTTGTCAATTTTGTATTGCTAAAAAGAGCCTTTTTATGACTTGACATGATATATTTGCTAGAAACCCTAGAAAAAATGTTCAAAAAAAACATCATAAGCCTATTAGCTATGGTTCTGCCTACAATTGTTGCTCTATTAGATCATGTGTAACCTTGAATATAAGTAGAATATTATTAGTATATTTTAATAAAATTAATGATTTGTGTCTTTTATTAATTAGTACTCCTTAATTTGGCTTTTCAGAGGATCTTTCAAGATTAGACCTAGTAAATCATAGACCTTATTATCATACAGGAACCTAATTGTTTCTGTTTATGCTTTCCCAATTTGTAGGTTTTTAGCTTAAATTACAATATTGTAAATGACTTGCTACCCTAACCTTTCTTAACAATTTTTAGGTCATTTGATTGATTTATCTTATGTTATGTTGTTCAAACTCTTCAAAAATGTCATCAGGTGTGTAAGTAGTATATGTTTGAAGGATATATCCAACACAAGTGCGGCCGCAATTTTGGAGAGTCCAAGTGTATGTTGCTCGGACTCTCCAATAATATTGTCGCACCTATGCCGGATTCTTCAAAAATACACTACTTTTATGAATCTAACACACACATTTCAATATTTCTGAAGAGTCCATGCAGTATAATTCTTATGTGCTAATAAGCTGGATTATTGATCTTAGATCATTAATATAAATGTTTATTACTTGTAGTAGAGTGCATGCATATGCATAAATATATTGTTATTAGTGTTCCTAATTAGAGAGATGAGTTAAATATGTTGTTATATCCCCTGCAATGCCAATCCCTATGAAATTATAGATTAAAAAAGTGTTTCCATACTTGTTGTTGGAGATACTTAATTAATGATTGAAACTAGAGCTTGTAATTAATGTTTAACCTTAAGTTAGATGAACTTTGTTAGGTGTAAAGTACATACATCACCTATTATACTGACAATGAGAACTTAGAGACAAGTTCTAAGTAATATTCTAGTGATAGGTCAGTCAACAATAGACTGTAAATGTCAGGTTCTGCTTCTTAGAAACCTGTAAGCCGCAAAGGGAGAATCTTGCACAAAAAGGCCATGATGATGAGTAGAATTTATCAATATTTTGTGTAAACAATGGCAAGGCGGATTCATGATTTTTTATGTATTTTCATTAGGTTCAAGATATGTGTGTATATCTTATTTAATTTGTTTCGCATGTTCGAATTAAAATATAGGATTCAGTTGAATTCACAGAACCTACTCTAAATCCGTCTCTGAATGTTGAGACTTGTTGTAGTCTTCTATTACCACACTTTGGTATTGTTATGGTTGTGTAGGGTTAATTGACCTCTACCACATATTGAAAGTTGAAAGTTGCATTGAAGGATGTTGTACAAAGGAATCTGCTGATTTTATTTGCTTTTCTTGTTAAGACATTTGTCATTTCTGGTCACATAAGTTTGCCTGTATTAAGGCAAAATTATAAGTTAATTAGTATTCATGTTATGACTTTGCATACCAGTTATTAGCATTGAGGAGTTTCAATTGAACTTCAATAAATACTAGTTGGGTGAGAAGTTGATAATTTCAAAGTCATTTGTTTGTTGATCCTTAGCTGGTACTCATTATACTTTTTTTAGGGAGAAACCTATTATTCTAGGGTTTCTTTAAAACGGTGAGTAAAGAAAAACTAGTAATGTTTTTATACAGAAAAAATTAGGATGTTTTTCATAATTCAAAGTCACGGGAATATGTTTTTTATCGTGCATTTTGGTACTGAGTTGGTTTGATTGAAAATGAGTAAAAACATCATGTTCTATATATAGCACAACTTTCACACCGATTCGTAGTGAGAAAAATCTTTATTTTTGTAGTAGTGAAGTGATATTATACTTGAGTTAAGAGGAAATGAGATCTCTTACTCTATTATAATTTAAATAGAAGAAATGAATATCTTTTATATGTGTAAAGCACATAAAACTTTTTTTTTAAAAAAAGTTTTGTAAAGAGCAAGAAAACTATTACTTATGTTACTTGATAGTTTATCTTTGGGGACCATGTATCCTTTTGATTTGTATTTTATGCTCAGAGAAGTCTCCTTATGTTTGTTTTCATGAAATAAGAAGACGTTTTTGTATACTTCTCATCCATCCAATAATTATACAAGATGTACTACCAAGGGGAGTAGCTATAGTACTTCTTCTATTTTACGGGTGATTAGTCGAACATCTTTCTCTAAAAAGATCATATTCTATGTATATATATTCAGTAGTGGATCTGAAAATTTATTATAAAGTTCGAAGTACGAAGAATTTAATACACGAAAAGGTCGAAGGAGATTGAACATCTACTCTATCGAAGGGGTTCCATTACGAGCTTCGATCCGGTATATGTTAATGAAGACTCAAATATTTTTGGTAAAATACCTTGACTTCGCAATTAGAAGCGGATGCAGAGTAATGGTAACTGGTTTATATGAATCTCCTAACTTTTAATATATAACAGGCTCAATATAAAAAATCGTACAAATAGAACTCAAAAAATTAAATTCTGAATTCGCTTCTTTTCGCGATTATGATCAACTGTTGCATCAAGGTACTTATAACTTTTAGCTCTTAACTAAGGTCCGTTGAAATTGCAAATTACTACACTCTGTGAAAGTATATCTACTTTTATTGAAAATCATAAATCCATTTACTATAAACATAAAAAGGAAAAATTCTCATTTTCACTTCTCAAAATTAATATACGAATTACAACATAAATTAGAAATAGTAAATAAATAGGACTTTTAATTTCTTAAATAATTTGTATTTGATTGAATAAAGTGGCTAGACTTTTTCTGCATCTACAAGCCAATATGGGCCCAAGCCATTCTAAAAGCCCATTTGGATCGTACGCTGCATTGAGTCGTACGATAACGATAGATACGTTTGTTATACAACATTGTAAGGTATGAGACTTGAATTTCGTATTAATATTTCAAATTGTTGATATGCGTTTTATATAATTTTTGAACTTTCCAACCTTTATAACTAGCTTTTGAAATGTGATTTTTCTTAGATTGTATCACAATTTTATCTTGAAATGTTGGAAACGATCTTAATGAATACAAAAATTATTTTCCAAGTATATTAACGTTAATTTTCTTTAAAATGAAAGTAGGTACTAGTACTCCTTCATTTCAAATTATTCGTCCTGACTTTAAACTGACTTATAGTTTAAGAAAGGTAAAAAAAACTTTTTATTACAGTTTTAAATTAAAGATATGTAAAATATATTAAAATAGTTCTTTATTTGTTGTCTTAAAAATGACATATGAAAAGTTGAAATGACATACTTAGGTCTTAGGATGAGATTTTGAAAGAATAACCACGATATTAGAATTATTTCTTCCTTGATTCATTTCCATTAACATGAGATTACTACTTGTTTAAAAAATTGTCAAGAAAAAATATTTTTTTTCTTGTAACATTTTTGAAAAATTGAATTAACAAATTAAAACGAAAAAACTTTGACTTAATAGAGATATTTCTCACGTGTGCACTCCACCAATCTTCAAATTTAATGATAGGTGAATTTCCGTAGTGTTAGGCCTTCACTTTTTTAGTAGCCAACTCTAGCTGAATTTTTGGTGAAAACTCAACGCTACAATTTTATTTTATTTTAAGTACTACTTTTTTTTTTTTTACACTAAAATAGCCACGAATTTTATTATTTTTTATTTATAGCCACAGATTCTAGAAGGAATTTTTTAGAGAAAGGAATATAATTATCCACAAAAATCAAATTAATCATCTTTATCTACTCCTTTATTTTTCTAACTATTGAAGTTTAAACTAATTACTTTTGCCTACCCATTATAGCTCTTATACATAATTATCTCTTTTTAAAAAAATCTACTTCTTTTTATTTATAATTAATTCAAAAAAGAAAAGTATCAAAAACATCTTTAAATTTGGCGTAAATTATTAGTTTTATCTCCTCATTAATGAGAGCCTTAAAAACATCTCTTTACTTGACTAACTGAAGCTAAATACACCCCGATTTTGCGACATTAATGAAATGCACCCCTAAATTCTCGTCAAATTTAGAGGTGTTTTCAAGACTTCTCTCGAATTTAATTAAAAACTCCATGCTTCTACCACTACAACAAAAATAATTTTTAGCAGCATTAAATAGACAAATTAATAAAGGGAGCTAAAGTCTTTACTGACACTAGTTAAGTATCATTAGATCTAAAGTCGTTAAAGCATTTAGGGACATATACAAAGAGTGTTAATTGCCGATAAAAGTACATATTTAGCGGCAATTGCTAATTAATTACCGCTAAAGCTCATTTTTGGTGTAGTGTACAAGAGTTTGAGACCATTTATTGTGTCGTGTTACATTCTGAAGTATATAAGAGGTGTGTCTAAGTTTAGTTAGTTAAGTAAAAGAATATTTTTAAGGCAATTAAACATTCAAAAAAGCTAATAATTCACGCAAAATTATCCTTATTTATTATAGCATATAACAAACAATAAAATAAAAACCTTAATTATCCTAGAATTGAAGAGAGATTATTAACTTTTCACTAGATGTCCCGTTAAATAGTGTCTTTAACTTTTGACTCTTTATAACCTAAAGTTTATCACACGTCTTTTTCTTTTCTTTTTTTCATTTTTTCCCCTCTATTCCTTTGTTTGACTCGAAAATAAAATGGTGCGTTGAACACTTTATACTTTATAGTATATGTTAATTTCAATATCAGTTAAATAGCATAACAGATTCCTCTCTTTCAACTTGAAAGGGCATTCATTGACCCAAAAAGAAGCAAAAGGAAGGAGTTAAAGAATTTGTTTCACCATAGATTTTGCTTCAAAATGAGTAATTGTTTGTGTATCAAATTAGATTAGTATTTATTTTAATTTTAAATTTGAAGTTTTAAAAGAATAATAGGGGTTACATATATTAGTTATGAGGTTTTAAATATTTTTAGCCAGATATACTAAAAAAAATTACTTTGCATAGCTATAACAAATTATCGATGTATAACCCTTCGAGATGACCAATGTCTCAAATTCAAAACTCTTTTTGCTCGGTTTGTCTTTCGAGCTCATCGTATAACGGCTGCAGGGAAAATAAATAAATATAATAAGTATGTAATATATACACATCGATTATACCTAGGTTATTCTATCATTAAACATTGCATATTAGCTAAAATATTTATAATAATAATAATAATAATAATAATAATAATAATAATAGGGAAAACGGCCATTTTTGTCTCTGTATTAAGGCTATATTTTTATTTTAGTCCTTGTATAATCTAACTTAGCATTATTAACCTTCAATTATATCAAATGAGTGATTTTGATCCTTCAACTAACAGATTAAAAAAAATTAACAGAAAGTTCACTTCTAAAAGGGATAGTTCGGATATTTCATTTTAATTCTCTCTTATTGAAAAACAAGTTAAGTCTTCCATGTCTCTATCTTGAAGAACAAGCTCATCAATCTGAGCTACAATTTCAACAAAACCAACTTGATAGGCATTAATCCTACCTCTTACATCGACGAACGATAGATTTGTAGCGAAAATTCTCTTTAAAAGTTATATATTTTCTCGAGCAATAACTATAAAAATACTCAAATTACTCCTTTTAGCAGTGAACTCTCTGTTAACTTTTTTGGATCTGTTAGTTAAAAGATTAAAATCACTCATTTGATATAATTGAAGATCAATAGTGCTAAGTTTGATAACATAAGGACAAAATAAGAAATTAACCTTAATTTAGGGACTAAAAATACTTTTTTTCCATAATAATAATAATACCAATTATAATGAGTTGGATTACTTTATTTGGTCGTCTTTCTTTTTCTTGGTCATTGTTACAACTTATTACAACTTTTAGAAAAGAACTTTTTCTTGTTTAACATGAAATTAGAAATATAATCAACTAAAGAGCCCCCACCCATCGTGTACTTAATTAACTAATAGTATCAACGAATAATTACTTTTCTAAATGCAATTAATGCAGTCTACTATAGAGATTGAACATATATTATAAGTAACTTTATTTTATTTATTTAAAGAAACCCTTTTTATCTTATTTCAATTATTTAACGCCGAAATGAAGTTTGAAAATTGTGTTACGTGCAGCTTGACTAATAAATTGTCTCTCTATATTTTTTATTTATTTTAAAGACTTTTGGTCATGGGCTCGAAGTATACCTGATATGATTGATCTGATTAATTTAATTAAATTTAATTAAACTAAACTCAATTCTTGTTCTTTCTGTTTTTGTCTTTGGAAAGTTGGTCATCACTAGATCCATCACATTTATTAGAATCGAAATCAATATTTTAGTTTTATCGATTCTAAATTTTATAACAATAATGTTAAGTATTTAATATATATTGAATTCGACCAAATTCGTAATTTAGCTTTATGATTTTATTTTTTTCTTCAGCATTTAATATAATTTTAATTTCTTTTTTCGTTGATGGTAATACTATAGTACACATCATTTTCGATAAATTGGAAGAGTTTTTGAACCTTATTTTGTCTACTTACGATAATGTTTTAGGAAAAAAACTTCATATACTCCAAAATGTTATTAGTAGTAATTAAATTCACAATGTGATGTTTCAACTAAATGATTTTTAAAGAGAATTAGTTTGATTTAAATTGCTATTAGAACGTAATTTGGTGACGATGCAGACAAAATGCAATTAATTAAGGGGACAAGTTGTCTAAAAATTCGAATACAGGTGCATATAATCATGGGTATTAAAATTGTAAAAATATTACTTAATGTTAGGTAAACCAACTTAATTAAACATCAATTAAAGGCAAGAGGGACCCTTTAATTAAGTAGATATACTTTTAATCTCAAACGTGTGACCTTTCAGAATAAATGAATCATGATTTTTTGTACCCTCAATTCATATTATATACTAATATTTTTAGTTTTTATATTTAATTCAAATTCAAAAGAAAATTAGTATTACTTTTTCACATAATCAAAAAAGTATCAATGGTCAATTTTTCATATATACACTCATTTAGATATGTAGATGAATAAATTTCTTAAGGAGTTTGTTTAAGGTAAAATCATCAAATTATATGAATCGGAAAAAAGTAGATTTTGCCCATACGCATTGCAAGTTCAAAAATATACTCACCAAAGGGGGACCTATTAGGTAAACAAAAATCAAATCAAAGTAAATAACAATGTCGAATCAGGTCAAAAGAGTTATCGCTATACTTAAGTAGTTTCGATCAACTTCATATTTTTAATATAGATTTAATTGAACTCACCTATTTTGACTTGTATCCTAACATACATAAGTTTTGAATTCGTAATTTCAAAGAAATCAGCCCTTAAAACTATTAAATTTAAAATTTAAAATTCATCTTTAAATTTTTGTCACTAAGGTTTTATGCAAATGAATCGTAAAAAATTAAAAAAAAATGATTTCCTCATATATTATTTGCACAATCGTGGCAAGATAATACTAGTGTCATCTCGTTGTTAACATTGTCAACTTTTCATTCGTTTTTGCCATATTTAATCAAAGAATTCAACTTATTAAGAAACAATATATATATATATATATATATATATATATATATATATATATATTACTCAAAATATTTAATTAAAACATATCATAATTTAAATGTCTAACAACAAAAAAAAGTTATTGTCAAACTTAAAAGGAGTATCAATGTATTCAGTCAATCCAATTTTATTACTCCATCAATGTACCTTAGAGGGTCTATTCTTCGGTTTGCATTAATGCTGGCAAATTAGCGGGTTGAGTCAAATTTAAGCGGGTTAAAAATGGGTAACGCATAAAATGAATAATCATTCAACCTATTCATATTTGATATGGGTAAAAATTGACTGGTTAGTAATGAATTGAGTAAAATACTAGTTTACCCATATTTTATCCATATTTTTATGAATAACTAGTACTTTACTTAAGAATTCAATATATAGAGAATATTTTAATTTTTTTTAGATGAAATATGTTGAAAATGCTTTAATTGGTTTTATTATATTATAAAAGTAAAAAGAAAAACATAAAAAAAAAAATCGGGGGTGGGGTGGGGGGACCATCGCGGGGGTCCAAGATAGGGTGAAAAATAAAATTTTGAAGTTGAAAATATTTTTTAAAAACAAACTTAATATTTTTAGGAGGGGTTGGGGGTTGGAAGGGTAGGGGATTGATGGGTGGGTGGGGAAGACGATGTTAGGGATGAAAAAAAATGAAATTTTCAAGTTGAAAATATTTTCTAAAAGTAAACTTAATTTTTTTTTTTTTTTTTTTTGTGTGTGTGGTGGTGGTGGTGGGGGGGGCTGGTAAGGTGAGAGGGATGGGGGTCGAGGGTTGAAATATTAATAGAGACCCATATATGAAAGTTTTGAGAATCGCTTCTAAAACTTGGCTACATACGATTCTTTGAAAAATTGGAGAAAACTTGCAATATTCATCTATGACCCGTAGTTTACCCATAAAATACCTATATTTTAATGGTTAAATTATGGGTATAACCCCAAATATTATTCATATTCTATTTAAAATCACTCTGTCATCCATATTTAATAGGCTATTTGAGCAGGCCAGTAAAAACTAGCTTAAATTGCCAGCTGGTTTGCATCATATTGTCACGCTAAATTTTTTGGAGCTGTTTGATACCTGAGATAAATATAATAATTTTGGAATAAAACTTATAACTAATTTTATTCTATATTTGATTTGAGATATTAATAAACTTTATAAAATATTTTTATTTCTCTCACTCTCGCATACTAAAAGACTCTGAGCGTAATAATTCTATCAAAGGACATGCAAACAGATTAATTTATGTATGGTACAAATGACAATATATAATTAAACTATCGTAAATGATAACACAAATATATCTATCGTCATACTTTTGGGATATTAGTGTCTCTGCCGTCTAAAAACTAGAACATATATACCCTTAGCTTCACTCTAAGAAAAAACTAAACAGGGATATGATGTAATGCAATCTCATCCTTCGTGTCGACAAATAAAATTATGATACGTGCATATCCATTTGTATAAAGAATATATATATATATATATATATATATATATATACTCTATTTCTTAAACGATAAAGAAATTAATATCTCAAAAATATAATAAAAATATCTAAATACTATTTATAATAGTTCGAGATATATTTATTATACATATAACATAGATCACAATTCTGAATTTAATTATTTCTGGCAAAGGAATAAGCAGGAAGGTAGACTTTTAGCTTGTTTAATTTATTAAATTGTTGATCTCTTCGAGAAACGAATGAAATTGAAGTCTTCTTATCCTTGTCGATGCAAATAAAGAGCAGTGAGTATAAAATTTATTAAATTAAATAAGGATATCATAATCAGTACAGCTCAAATTCCTAGACCTCTTCCAAAAATGTCAAAGGGATAAATTACCTTCTTTCATTAGTCAAAGAACACCTCGTATAAATCATGTATTTTATAATTTTCAATATTTAATTATTTGTTCACTTTTTTTTTTATTAGTTATCATTAATTATTATCTATTTTGATAAATCAAGAAATGAAAATTCTTTTACCTATCACACACTCTATTAATTACTTTGAAAATAATAGAACTTTTTTTTAATCCATCCATTTTATAATTAATAAAGAGTAAAATCGTAAACTTATCACAATGTCAATTATTATTTTCTTAATAGAAATGTCAATTCAAACGTAAACAAGTAATTAGGGACATTGGTATTGCAGATTTATAATGACCATGTTTTTAAAAACAATATTTTCGTAAAAAAAAATCGTTTGATATATCTTTTAACTTTACGCAATATCCCTATTATGATACAGATAATAATTCTGATATACACTTTTCACCTAACGAAAATAAAAAATTAATTTAAAAAGATACATGTAGTAAACTTCAAAACAAAATTAGGAGCTAACTTGGAGCGAATCTTAATAAAGTTTTCATAAGTTTAACTAATCTATTGTGTATACATAGAAAAACAAAATAAATTGTATATACATATATAATATAATAAGCTCACATTCATTCTATCAAATAAAATTAAGAACAAAGAAAATAAAAGTTCATATTTGCAATAATATAATTATATATCTCCTTTGGAAAAAAAAAAGCCTCCTTTGTAGGCTCTTGATTAACATAATATGGATCAAAAGTTTCTTGTCTCTCTCATAGTCTATGTACACATGATTTAAGATTAAACAAAGAAATTAAACTACTAATTATTATTAATTAGTTTTTCATCATCCTAAGAGCCAATGCTTGAAGTTCACCCAACTCAGTTTGAGAAGGCCTCTTCCTACTATTACTATTACTATTACTACTACTATTACTAGTGTAGGCCGCTTGATGATAAAACACTTGATCTAGTCGGCTTTGAATCTCTGGCATATTATTATTTATTCCATCGCTATAATGATCAATCGATTCAAGTGAACTTTGTGGTGATGAATTTGAATTCATAGTATATGTTGGATTATTATTATTGTTATTACTAGGTTGGAAAGATGATGTCATATTGTTGTTGGACCATTGATGAGGATAAAAATTTTCTGAATTTCTTGAATTGTTGAGTAAACTTTGTGCCAGTTGAGTCTTCACTTGCATAAGTTGAGCTTGAAGATATGCTACCTAACAAATATAACCAAATTCAATTCAATATACGTACCAAGAAAAAAAAAGATTGATATTGAGGGTGTGTAATATGTTAGCTAGGTAGTAAGGAAAATACTTTATGAAAAAAAAAAGAAATTATGTTCCACTATGCAACACTTTATAAAATTAAATTTATTTTTAATTATTACCCTTCAAATCATTCCCAAAGTACTATATATATATTCTCCTAGAAATTGTATAACACCCGATAAATACGAAAAGATAAAAAAAACTCAACAATTTTCTTGAATTTTAATAAATTTACATTTTAAACTAGAGACAATATTTGACAATTTCACGGAAATAAAACATGCATAAACATATAATTCAATTTATGTACTATTAATATCCAATAAAACACCATGATTATATATGAATAACTAAATCTGCTAACTAGAAGTATATTTTGTTAAAGAATGACAAAAGCTCCACATCGGTGGTTAATGAAATTGGTGGACTCCTTATAAGGCTTGGGCAATCCTCCTCCTTTTGAGCGCTTTTGGGGTGTGAGTTAGGCATGAGACCTAATTTCACATGATATCAGAGCAGGGCACATCTAGCCCGATGTTGTGAACCCCAAAATCAAAATTGTCCACGCACCAGGTGCTAAGCACTAAGCGTGAGGTGGGGTGTTAAAGAATGACAAAAATCCCGCATCGGTGGTTAATGAGATAGGTGGACTTCTTATAAGACTTGGACAAATTCTAATCCCTTTGAGCTAACTTTTGGGGTCTGACACCTAATCTCACATATTTTAACATAAAATTTTTGCATGTATAACTCTAACCAGCAACGAAAATTCAGTATCAGAGTTAGTATTAGAGTTACCTGTTGTTGTAAGGAGTAAATATGTGCAACACAACCATAGACAGGATCTTTGATCCTAGCTTGAGCTTCATAAGCAATAGTAAAAACAGCCTCACATCGATCGGGGACAGGAACGTGTAACAACAATTTCGAAACGTTACTAGCCCCAAACACCTTATGTATGGCTGCAAATCTAGCAGGACCTTGTTCTGAACAAAAATATGGAGCAAAAATACAATCAACAGCACACTTGCGGCGCAAAAATTTACATGCGCCGCAAGGTGATGAACCTGTCCCAGTACTAGACATAATATTATTAGATGAAGATGAAGATGAAGAAAAAGCACACGAACAGACTAGGAAATGGTGCAAATGTGAATTAAGGTGGGGCTAATAGTGGACTTTGTAGGGAGTTTTTATAAGGAGTGTCAAATGTAAGGGGACAATATAAGGTATGTGTGTAGGGTTATTAGGGGACATTTTGTAATGGCTTACGAGATTTTTGAAATTTATGATCTTAGATATTTTAAATAGAAATTATTGAGTTTTTATGATTTTATAAGGAATGTAGATTGTTTTAAAAAGATAAAATAAAATGTAATAAGTTATAAAAGAGTGTAGACATTAATTTGAGTGTTGTAAATCACAAATTATATTATTCTTAAGTTTATGTGCATATAAAAGCTTTTCAATAAGAAATATAAAAATATATTTGTTTTCTTTAAGAGTTTAACTTATATACACTGATAGTGGACAAGAAAAATTCTACCTTCAGCTCATTTTTAGAAATACTTATTTCTTTTAATTTAATTATCATATCTTCATATTTAAAGATTAATGATTCTTTTAGCTTCTCTTTTTCTTTTCTTTTTTAAAGACCATCGATAAATTTAAGATTGCTTTGAATTAATGTTCAAATATTTTTATACTATTTACTTTGAGTATTACTTAAATAAATTGGTCTGAGTATTACTTAAATAAATTAGAATACATATGAAGGTATATGGATCAAAGTTTATTTTCAATTAATTTTTGTATTGTCGATAAAATGAACTAAGAAGAGAAAAGTTGAAGCAATGGAAGCATCCATCCAAAACTTTTTTATGTTAAAAAGAAGACTTAATAAGTTATGAATAATTTTCTTATGAAATCAATTAGTCTAGATTTTAAAGAGAAAAAAAAAAGTAAAAAGTTACTATTGATGATTGTCTTAAATTGCTTCAATGAATCAATGGTGTTGATGGGAAATGAGGTAAAAATAATGAGTACAAAAAAACACTGGAAAATATCTTCTTATCTTTGGCAATCAACATAATCCTAAAAAAACTCATATAATTAATTTAGAGTTCAAGTTATCATATAATACTTTTTTATTATTATTTAAATATTAATAATAAATAATATATTTTAAAAAATAAATATTTAAAAAAAAAAGCTAATGATGTAATTTTTCTTATCCACTGTCAGTGGATATAAGTTAATCTCGAGTTCTCTTTCTTTAACATTTAAATGTTAGTAAAAATCTATCATTATTGTTGAGCAAACCGGAATAGAAGGAGGACTACTAAGAAAGAGTTCTAAATTTTATGCCAAAAGTAAAAAGATATTGTTGAAAATATATTATAAGCATAGTTTATTTGCCAAGTCTTTTGTTTTAATTTTGGGTAAAGGCTTTCTCTTTTTATGCATAGTGGTGGAGTCCAAAAAAATTAATAAGGAGATTATAAAAATATCTAGAAATACCACATCTTTTTATTTTAGTGGGTAATTTGGTATGGAGATTAAATTAGTGTGGAATTATAATTTTTGAATTAATTTATTTTATCTAAGACATAGTATAAGATAATTTTAAGTTAAAAATATGATAGAAATAATATATTAAATATGTTTTTTTAACTAGGTCTCAACTTATATTTATGTCCTTCAATTTTGATAGTGCACAATTGTAGACACTTAAACTCGTATAAAGTTGAACAAATAGACTCACACATCCTATGTGATATCGTAAATGGCAATTTGTGTCTTACATGGTGTCCTAAGTGTGTTATGTCATGTATGATTCATGTGTCCACTTGTTTAACTTTATACAAATTTATGTTTATATTTGTGCACATCCAAAATGAAAAGACGTACATATAAAATTAGATCAAGTTAAAGAGTATATTTATGTATTACGTCAATATGACATCTCATAATTAAGTTTGGTATTCGATTTATACCATGTTTGGTTTATCCATACCATTAACCAAACATGGCGCTAAACTCTTATATCAAATTAAATCAATAATATCTAACCTTATTCTACGTACCAAATGATTAAATAATTTTTTTTTTTTATATATTATAGCTTGAGTGTGTATATATTATTGATTTGTTAAGTTTCTTATTTGCATTATTATATTAGTTCCAATTGATGTAGAAAAGCCCAAATCTTTTTTTATTTTAGTGTTTGTTTACCAGCTTTAATTTTGCTAGTCGTGGTGACAAAGAAGAGGGGCCACTATAATTTGTCATGTTGTTAAATGTTAATATCGAACGTTACGTTTTAATTATTTAAAAGTAGATTAAAATAATTTTTCCATCTTTATAATTTTTTAAATAATTTCCCGCCGAACGCCGCATCTGGGAACTGCTGCTTCTAAATAATTTTTGTTGCTTTCTCATATATAAAAAAAATTAGTTTTTCTTTGATTTTATCTAATGACACGTGGTGGTGATGCTTTTTTACTTTGACTTTCAAACTGGGCTTTGTTTCATTTTCATTCTTTTTCGAAATTTATTTTTCTGACGAGTTATTATATTAAATAAATTTGAGGTAATTTGATGGGAGATGTGTGGGACATGAAAATAATAATAAAAATGATTTCACATGGCATAATGAGCTCATGGTAATTTAGAGCTTTTTAAAAAAAAATAAAATTTAGGTATGAAATTCATGAAATAATGAAATATTTAGAGCGGTGTTAATCACTTGCGATAAATCCATGTGTGGTTAGACTTGAAATCCCTTGCAGGAGATTCTGGAGTGCGATATAAATGTAGTATTAGGGGTGGAGTTATGATGGTATCAGGTGTACCGTTCATTGAAAACTTACATTATATATAGGGGAAATGGTCAAAAATATTTTTCAACTTTGTTTTATTGGTTAATTATATCCTTACTGTTAAAATAAAGTTAATTTTGCTTCTACCATTACTATATATTTATATATATATATATCCCTCATTTAACAGAAAGCCCCAAATCAACTCAAATTAATCCGATTTCAATTGAAATTATCCAATTTTCTCTTTTCAATATACATCCGCCCCACTAAACTAATTGAGTCAATACCAAATTAAAACTCAAACCCATCTTTCTAATATTCTTTCATCTCCTTTATCTTCTTCATTTCTAATCCAGGATTTAGTTTACCTCAACACTTCGATTCTATAGAACTAATGAATGTGAATGAGAGAGGCCAAACAAGAAATCATTGACTCCATGAATAAATTATGTAAACATCAAGACTCAATTTTTTAAGCAACAGGAAAGTTGTCTCCATGAATAAATCATGTAACGAAGGTTGTTCGTACATAATAAGACACGATAGTGACAATGAGAATAAATTTTTGAACCCATTGTTCATAATTGACAAGGAGGTAACCTAAATCCTGGATATTTTGACTTTAAATTAAAAAATCTTAAAGATTCACTATTTATAGCCCCAAATCAACTCAAATTAGAGATGAAGAAGATGAATGAGATGAAAGAATATCAGAGAGATAGGTTTGAGTTTTAATTTGATAATGAATAATTTGGTTTAGTGGGTCGGGTTTGGATTGAAAAGAGAAAATCGGATAATTTCATATAAAATTGGATTAATTTGAGTTGATTTGGGACTTTCCGTCAAATATGGGGTATATATGGTGAAATTAGTAATGGTAGGGTAAAATTAACTTTACTTTAACGATAAGGACATAGTTAACCAATAAAACAAAGTTGAGGGTATTTTTTACCTATATATATATATATATATATATATATATATATAAAGTTAACCACTTAAAATAGACTTGCAGCGCAATGGCAATGACATGCACGAAATTTACATGATGCTTAGGTTTAATTCCTTGCGTCCACATTTTGTTTTTCTTTATTGTGGTCTACTTAAAATCTGAAAGATATTAAAAAACGCACAAATTTTAACGTGGACTATTAAGTAATATCTCTGTGGCAATTGTTGGATATCCATAATAAAATTTCTAGCTAAGCTAATATCAGTAGCATTCATATTTCTTCATCAAAGAGTATTTTAATATGAGTTTATGGTCAGAAGCAAAACGAGAATTTATATTTTATGGATTCAAATTTATAATTCTACCATTCAAATCTACAGGATCAAAGAAAATTATATTTGTGCATATTTAACGAAATCTTTTTATCATATAACATAATCTAAGTCAAAATCTATGGGTTCATATGAACACATTGCCGATACATTGGATATGCCCTTGGATACAACTAGCGTTATCATGGTTATGGTTAAAAATTAAATTGAACCGCAGTTCAAATTAATCGATATTTGGTAGGTTAGATTTTAAATTTTAAAAATCAATTCTATTTTGATTTGGTTTTAATTTTTTATTAAAAAAATCTCAAGCATAATCAAATCAAATCAAATCGAAAAATTATATGTAAAAATTTAATAATTATTTATATATTATTCATTAAATTTTTAATATATTTTAACTTTAAGGAAAAGAACACTTAATTAGGTTTCAATTAAATAAAATGTCATGTTTTGCTTTATTTGATTTTATCAAGTTATGCCTCATTAATTAGGTCCAAGATCACTTTTTCTCCTAACGGAATATCAACGTCTTGGTATTATACATTCAATAAAGACCTTGGGAATTTGATGTTTTCTGATTTATGAATTCCCAAATGCTCATTAAATCTGTGCAAACATAAATATGACCTCGGATTAACTAAAAAGTGAATTAAGGGTGTGGAAAATATATTTTTAGAAATAAGTGATTTTGTTATTAATATTAAAATGATATGGTATTTGGTTAGTAAGATGAAAATATTATGAGATCACTCCTATACTCCCTTGTTTTTCATTTTTGATTGCCGCACTCCTGTCGAATTTATCAAAAATACATTAATTTTGAAAAATTCGACATATACCTATTGATATTTTTGAAAAGACCGGACAACACAACTATAATGCTCGTACATACAGAGTAAGGGAGGAAAACAAGTGGCAGTATAGTCAAATGGAAATATTTATAAGAGATTCGTCATCGTAACAAAAGAAAATGGCATTTTGCAGAAAAAAGATAGCATGTTATGTTATGTTATGTTATGTTACGTTCGTTGCACAATACACCTTTGTCATTTATGAAATGCAGCAAACATGCAAACCTTTCAACACTCCTATATGTCATAAGGAAAGCTCGGATAAGGTATGATCATGTCTTGATCATTGGTATGTAGCTATTTTTTAGGATAAACAAATAGACGAGTTGAATTAAATATTTAAATGTATCAAAATAAGCTACGTTTATAAATGAACACGTCATGTATGTGCAAATAAAAATACTTAAACTGAAAAAAATTGAGCTAAAATCATAACTCAACTCACCTAGTTCTTACAAAAATTTAATTAATATCTTTTTTTTTTCCTTCAATAAAAAAATTTAACTAGCTATAGCATGAAAAAGAAATTATTTATTTTATGTCTATATATAAATATTGACAATTCCTCATTGATAAATTTAAGCAACATATATGAGTCTCATTTGCAGATGGATTGGATTGGACAAGTCAAAATATGTTTGAACTAATAATTGAAGGTATTGTTTTTTCATAAGCTAATTTTGTTATCCCTAGCTTTGTTAAAGTTGATAAACAAAACAGAAATTATTTTTTAGTTGCTTCTATAAATTTTACACATTTTCTATAAAATTTCTAGCTCGGTCAGTGTAGGTGACCTTGACTTGGAAATGTGAAATAATCGAACTATTACTCTCTGTATTTTGTGAACATAAGAATTTTATGCTAACGACATAAAGCATGGAAGCGTTCTAAACAATGGCGTGACTGATCTTCATGCCGGGAAGTCTTGCTGTAGGGGTAAAGTGCTCCCTATCAAAGATGACTCTCTTCCTCTGCAAATACATATGACCTCGGAAAAGGGCTCAAAATGTGTAATTAGGTGGCATAGAGTTGATTTTATCTTATTCAGATATTATGAAAACTTTATGAGTGATGTCAAAAATGACTTAGATAAAAAATAAAATTAAATTGTTTTGCACCAGCCGGGAATCGAACCCGGGTCTGTACCGTGGCAGGGTACTATTCTACCACTAGACCACTGGTGCTTCTTGTTCTTCATTGTATAATATTAACATACATATAAAATTGGAAAAATTGTATATAATGGCGACCTATTAATTTAAATTAAATGTTATAACTATAGTTCGATTTAATTGTACCCCATAGCAAACTGTTGCTATATCAGGTCTCTCCTGGTGAATCTCGCTCGCGACTCTCATTCTCTCACTCGCCTCTTTCGCTTTTTTTTTGTTTTTTTTTCGAACAAACACATTTTATATTAGGGAAATTTTTCAAAATATCAATATTTTAACATCTAATAGGGCTCATTAGCAATACTTTTAATATTTAGTAAAAATGTCAAAATTTTAATTTGTTGTGTATCTTATTTATATTTTTATTATTTGTTTTTATTTAAAAAATACATTATTTAATAACAACGGGAGAAAATCAAGGGAGAGAATATTTTAAAAAAGGTAAAGATCACTTAATTTTCTCATCAGTTACATTTTCAAATAAAACTCAAACTTTGTTCTTTTTTTTCTCTCCATAATCTTAACCTTTTTTTATTAGTTTGTATTCATTTCAATAGGTATGTCAAATGAATCTATAATTATTTAAGAAATATTTTTGTATTCATATATTTTTTTTATGTGTATTTATTTGGTTTTTTAAAAATCTTGTATTTCGTATTCATTTCAATATGTATTTTATTTTTATTTCTATTTATTCTAGTTTTTATTTAGAATATTGTATAATATATAAAATACAAAAAAATAGTATGATAAAAAAGTGAGATAATATTTTTTAGAAAAAGGAACATATCACTTAAAATTCTCATCATTTACAATTTCAAAAAAAAATCCTTTTTCATTCTATTAGATCAACTTTCCTTTGTTATGTTTTCATTATAATTGTATACCAATATTTTTTACATTTTATGTGCTCACTTTACCATTCAAATTAAAATTGATTTTTTTTCCTTTCAAACTACAAATTGTATTTCGGTGATCAAAATTGTATTACTTGATTGCCATATATATATACACGTATCTCAATATATATGAATATGATTTATGAAAGGGTACAATTTTTTAGTGGAAAATTAGCATACTTGGTGGAAATAATAAATTTGTTGAGGAAGGATATAATATTCTAAAAAAATAAATACAAATTTACTATGAAAGAAATAAGAATACAAGATTCTGGAAAACAGATAGCATACATAGTAAAATAATATAATCAGGATACAATATTCTACAAAAAAATACAAATTAACTGTTGAAAAACAGGATACATATATGTTTAAGAAATACAAATTCATATGAGATAGTATACATAGTGAAAATGATATAATCAGAATACAATATTTCAAAAAAATACAAATTGACTGTTAAAAAATAGGATACATCTATGCTTAAGAAATACAAATTCATATGAGATACGTATTTGAATGACTACAAATAAAAAAAAATACAATGTTCTTAATAAAAATACAAATGATGAGTAAAAGAAAAATAATTGACAAATAAAAATTAATATGAATATTATTCTGATATGAATACAATTTCGCAACCTTCTTCTTTAATTCTCTCTTTCTTCTTCGTCTGCTATGTTCCTTTTTTCCAATTATTTTCACCAAATTCAAATCTGAATCTGTGTTTATTTGTGAATTAATAACCGTATAAGCAAAATTTGAAATTATTAAATATGAATATACAAAAAAAAATCAATCAATATATTATGTATGAATGCTTATGTGGATTACTACAAATTACAATCTACTAAATCTCAAATATGAAAATAAAATCATAAAAATAGTGTTTCAAATACTAAAATTTCGAAATGCATAAATATTTGATGAGTATGTTAACAAACTCATATAAAAATCGAAAAAATGATGAAAAATCTGTAATACATACAATCCAAAATTCAACATAATTTTTTATTTCGAAAACAAAATCTCATGAAATCTCGCAAAATAAATGATGATTTTGAAAATACCTTTATGTATTGAGAGATTTCTTGAATTAATCGATAGATAGATCTGAACAAATTGATATGAACTTGAATAACTAGTTCTTCTTCAACAATGAGAGAGAATAATGGTGAAAATTATAAAAGAGAAAAGAATTGAAAATCTTAAGGATGAAAATAAATTTACTAGTATTAAAGTCTAGAAGAAGTCTAAATGGGTAGTGAATATATTTAATTTTGGACTGTTTTGAGAAATAAAAGGAAAGACAAATAATAGTATTTGGATACAAATTATTTTTAAAATATTAACATTTTGACATTTTAAATAAATATTTTAAAGTATAGATATTTTTACTAATTAAGTTAAAAATTGTGACTAATTTACTGATTTTTCCTTTATATTATATAAGAAGCCCAAGCTCCATCCATTACAACCTGAGCCCTCTATACTCCTACTTATCTAATGACAAGAAACAAAAAATGACAAAAAACATAATAAACTAAACTTATCCTAATGCTATTTTCCCCCGATCACAATCTCCTTCCTATATATCTCTTCTATCCACTTTTTTCCCTTTATAATATGTGTTTGTATTTATATAAAGCGAGAGAAATTTTTATATATACATATATTTTTATTCCCCTCTCTCAGATCTCGCTCGCTTACTCGCCTCTCTCACTTTATACAAACACAAATGTATACATTGTGTTTGTGTTTGTATAAATTGAGAGAAAATTGTATATACAAATACAAATACATATATTTTCGTCCAATAACTTATGATTATACAAATACGATCTTCCCTGCCCAGTTTTCTTTTGTCTTTCTCTCTTTCTCGCTGTATACAAACACAGATTATACAGTTGATCTTTTGTATATGTATACCAAAACAAATTATACAACTGTTTTCTTTTGTATATATATGTATAGCAAAATTATACAACTGCTTTCTTTTGTATATGTATAGCGAAATATACATATTTATGTTTGCTATGGAGCGCAATTATGCAAACTATAGCTATAGCATACAAATATGATTTTTATGTTTGATATATGTAAAAATTACTCTAGAAAATTCTTGTAGTTTTATGATATATGACACACAACTAAGCCGACCCTTGAGTTCTTGTTCTTCTATAGTTTAGGGTACTCTTTATTTCAGTGTTTTTAGTTGGTCATAGGTATGTTGGGGGCGTTATCCTAGTCAAACAGTTTATTCATTACATATTAAAGGCTTCATAGATTAAACGAGTTTAGTATATTCATAAATGTAAAGTTGACAAGACTTTCTATTTTATTGGTTATTACATTTTTGCTTTACATGAAAGCTTACAAATGAAATTCTTTCTTTCTAAAAAACTTTTCTTATGATATTATATATTTGTCTTAACTCAAACAAATTAAAACACGGAGTGTCGATTTCGTCTAAACCTAGGATCGGGGCATGACAATTACATATCTTAAGAAGGTGATATGAGAAATATAATTTGTTTCTTAGTTGAGTCTCTTTATTTTTATTAGCAAATTTTCGTTTGAAGATTGACTTCAAACTATTATTTATTGTTTTGCTTATTGAAGATAAAGTGATGTTAAATCTCTTATAGTATATACACAATATTAGCTCACAACTTATTGGTGATGAGTTAATTTATAATTTTTTTAGTCAATGTTAACAATAAAGTACGTTGCAATTACAAGAGCACTATTTTGGAACTATATAATTGTCACCTCCAAGTAACAACATGTATATTAATTCCTCTAGTGTGACATAGAACATGATCTATAGGATATACAATTAACCACATATTTTGTGATTATACTAGTACGAGTATATGAGTACGACAGTTGCCAAATTCCAATAGTTTACATACAATATAATTGTCCATAACATCATCATGTCCCATATTATTGTTCAAATATCCAATTCAAGACTAACTTGGTAGAGTGAGAACAAGAATATACATATTTTGAGGAACAATTAAATTATCTTAGTATAGGCAATTCTTTCAAAGTTTCTTCACATAAATGAGACCAACATTGATTTAGGCACTACTAAGTTTAAAAGATTTTCTATGCTATAAGGTCAAAGAATTTCTACAGACACACCTGTTGAAGAAGAAGGAAACTGACGATTGGAACATGTCAAAGGAAACTGACGATTGGAACATGTCAAAGAACAGGTCCAACGCAGTTGACTGACTTGTCTACAACAAGTGTTGACGAAGAAGGAAGTTGAGGATTGGAACATGTCGAAGGAACAGGTCCAACGAAGCTGACTGACGAGTTACAACACTGCTGAAGAATTAGAGTCACGCTACGATTAGACTACCTATGTTAATTAGGTTATATTTAGTCTATAATTATATTATTATTAAAATTAGATTACTATTAGAATTATAGTACCATTAGGATTTTATTATTATTATTATTATTATATTAGTAATAAGTATTGTAGTAGGACTCTAAATATAGTTAACTTAGGACTCTACAATTCTCTCCTAGAGTATGTACTTAACATTATTATTTATCAATTCATCAATAATTGATCACCTATCAATAAAATCATTATTGATCAATATGATCAATACAACAATATTGATCAACATATCAATATTATCAATACATCAATAAATCCTTAATTTCTTTATTGATCAATATTATCAATACAACAATATTGATCAACATATCAATATTATCAATACATCAATAAATCCTTAATTTCTCTACGTGAGATATCTACATGGATTTCTTCAACACCTTCATAAAAGTGATATTTATATTCTTAAAAATTGGTTGGTACCAACACCGATTAATAGTTAATATATATCGGTGAATTCATCATTTATACACCTGCTATGAAAGTTAATTGTGCCGCCCAGAACTCGAATACATGCAGCAGGTGAACGACACAAACAAGATTTCATATAGAATGCCTCTATCCTTAATCAATGAAATGGATAAGAGCTATTTAATAAGACTTACTCAATGCAAATTCAAATCCATCGAAACTTCAAAGCATTTACCAAGAATCATAAAAGAAAAATAATAATAATAATAAAATAAGTTACCTACTCCAATATTATGTATGTGCGTGTATAATTTTCTTTACACTAACATTATAGATACTTTAACAAAATTTAATAGGATAATCACTTACTTATTATAAGTGATCAACATTGACTGTTTAATTAAAGACTTATCCTGATCTCTTTTCTCCTTTCTTTACAGAAGCAGTTAGAAAGCACATAATTAAAAGTAGCAATCAAAAGATTGAACTATTTGGATCTTGTAGTCATAGTAGAATATACCAAACTACCTTAAATCTTGCGGTTTTAAATGTATTGGGATGTTACCGTTAAAGAGCTGTCAAATAAGAAAAAACACGTTATTTTTTAATCGACTAAAAAAACTAAGACAATAAATTAAAACGGAATTAATACATCTTTTGTAGCCAAAAAAAGAAATAAGAAGAAAAGAACAGGAGAATGAAGTATGTCTAGGCTAAGCATTTCCAAGACACATTCCCTATATTTAAGATCTTATACCATCTATATGTATAAGCAAATTTTAATTAGTTGAATGCAAAATGTAGCATTCTTGAATGTGAGAACACTTCCATGGGTTGTCATGCATTGGTCAAGTCTCGGGTTCGAGTTTTGGGTATGTAGAAACTCCGATAGGGAGTATCACCCCAAATGGATCATGTAGTATGTGATTCATATTTAATCGGAGCTTCAATACAGGCTGTCAGGCTCCAAACATCGAGTGGGAAAAAAAAAAGTGAGAACACAAGAAGCTAGATAGCTAAATCCCTTAGATAAATATTTGATTAGGAAAACACAAACAACAAAAACATAAAATTGAATTCTTATTTATTAGTAATACGTAGTAAAAAAATAGGGAACTGACGGATAATACCGTACTACCTAATCACACAAAAACCCTAATATATAATTTGGGCTAATTTTCAGATAAACGAACATATACTTCTAGTACAATATATATATATACTACTACTTACCAATATCTGCACCATTAATGATGAACGTACTTACTAATTAGTACAATTAATTAAGGATCATGGCCTAATCGAAGCTCCAAATCCAAATCATCTTCTAATATCCCCTTATTCTTTTCCATATTTTCACCAAATTGAAATATACGCCAATCATCTCCTAACAAATTAAGACACTGCAGCCTATTATCTTCGGATCCACTATCAGGCCCGTTCATCACAAACGGGCCTGTAGTGGTCGTAGATGTATGGCCCGGAAAATATGTCAGGTAAGGCCCGTTGGTTTGACTTGATCTGCTTATTTTGATTCTATCTTTTCTGTGAATATTCATGTGTCCGCCTAAAGCTTGAGCCGTATTGAATCCTCTTTTGCAAAAAACACACTCATAAGATCGACCGATACCGTTTTCTTGATGTTTTTGTTGAAGGTCAACTTCTTGATGAGTTGACGAGTTCTTCATAATATTGGAGTTTTCCTTAATTTGTTTGGTTAATTTGATTTGATCTGATTGATTGTTATATAATCATGAAATTAATGAGTAATTAACGTATAATGGAAGATGAGACAATTTATAAGCTTTCTATTTTGAAAAATGTGGGGCAGGGTTTGGATAATTTATGTAGCTTTATTTGTTAATACAGGCCGGCTGTTTACATGTATCTTACTTTTAAAAAAATAAAATAGTATGTTTTCTCGGTTTATGTGTCTTTAGTTTCTATTTATATGTAGTTTTTAATAAAATATTTATTATTTTACAAAATTAATAAATAATATTATCATTTTTATGTTATTCTTAAGAGTTATCAGCTTTGAAAGTATAACCGAAAGTGAGGAGGTGGGAGACTTTCCAAAACCAAACATTTTTAATACTACAACTAGCTTTAATTTGTAGGGAAAAAGAACATATAAACCTCGTATTGTTGCTTCCTCATAAATTCCTCTGACATATTCCCAATTTTAAATTTTATTATACATACTTAGACCAAATCTAATAATGTATATATTATTTTCCACTTTTAAATCTATATTATGAACTTACCAACAGAACAAATAAAATATTATTTTATTATTACACTTGTATATATGGTGAAAATTATTTACACTTTTAAGTGACTTTATAAATAAGATTTATTTATTCTGTAATTAAATAAATTCACAACATAGATTAAAAAGCGAAAGAATATGTAATATATATATATATATATATATATCTTCTAAAATATCATATCTCGATTTTTTAGTTGCATGTTTGAATTATTAGGTGTGTAAATTTTCTACATGAACTATCAATTATTATTTATTAAAATATTTTGCAATTATCAATTGTTCACTTTTTCCTATTAGAAATATCATTATAGTTCAGATAGGAAAACTTTTGAACAAATAATAGTTGATATATGTTTGATAAATAATTTATGATATTTTAGTTTTAATAAAAATTGCATACTTAATAATTTAAATATAAAATTAGAAAAAATTAAAATACTTTAAATGTGTTTTTAATCATTCGCTTTTTTTAATTACAGAGAGCTGAGGAAAGACAAAGGATGCTTCCCCATGACAATGATAATGATAGGATGTAAAAATTAAAAATGATCCATCAACATTACAGTTTTTGTTGTTTCTTTTTGTTTGTTCATTAAACAATATTGAGTCGATTTTTTTTCTTTAATTATACTTTTTAAGGCTTAATTAAATTGACACACGTTCACTATCTCTGTGTCATTACAATCTCCATCATCATGCAATTATATCACCCAATTTAATTAATTATTCCAAAAAATCTTTAATGAAAATAACTTCTTGTTTAACTATGTATATACTGGCTGCTTCTTTGAAACAAAAATAAAATGCCAAAGGTTTTGGTATTGATGATTCAAGCTATGACCTCAGATGCATCAAAATCAAGTCTCATTCCAATTAATATGCAAATATAGTAATTTAATTAAATCTATGTGGGCATGTGTGTTGTTGAAAAAATATAAAAGAAAATATATAGAAGGCACTCGTGTATGTGAATGAACTATTTATACTAATTTATGAAATATGTAAATCTATCATATTTGACGTGCTTCTACAAAAAATATTTTTTTATTTGATATATCCAAATTTAAAATTAAATTACATATCATCTAATTAAATCATAAGAAAACATAAATAATTATATAACTATTAACCGTATAAATCAAAACTAACAGAGAGAAGTCAAGAAAAACAATTTTAGCTACTAGTTGAGTACACTCCATCTAATTCATATTAAGTGAATTATTGGGACTCTTTTCGTAATATAAAAAAATTAATTATTTTTTTTATAGTTCAAGACAATTATTGAAACTTTTTCTCCATATTTCTCATCTTTTTAATTGAGTTTCTTAAGTATTTTACGTTTTCTAAAAGAATAATAATGAAAAGTGACTTTTAAGTTTATCTTTAAATGTAATTTCATAGGATGACATTAATTTAATAATTTACTTAATGTAGATCGAAAATATTAAAAAACCATAAAATCTTAATTCTTAGGTTAATAAAGTCACTAAATGGAGTTGACGGCTAGAAATAGAAAGATACTCGACAACTAGTTTTGTTTCTTTTTTTGAATAAAAAGAAAATTTTGTTAAATGAGCACACTTATCATTGAACTCCAGACTTTTATTGTGTTTAAGTGTTTATTTATTCATATATATTTTATCAACATACACGATCTAATTTTTTGATAAAATGTTCGGCTAATCATCTTTTGCGGGTTATGCTCCACCCCGTTGGGAGGTGGAGTGGAGTAGGGATTTCAGGTAGCGAGGATGAGGACTACAAGAATTGTATGAATATAAAATATGTTGGAGTGTGACGAGGATACAATCAAATATAAAATGTCAATACTTGTGTAAGTTATTTTCCCTTTCTTATGAAGATAGTCATTTTTCTCATTTTTTTAAGAAATTTATTTTCTTATAAAAAAGTATTTTTCGAAAACATTGACCAATTAAACAATAATTTTTTTTTGAAAAACATAAAATGTTTTCCTTCCTACCAAACCCAGAGAAAGACTTAGTAGTCTTGGTTGGGTACACAATATTTCTCCATTTTCCATATTTCTACTTCCCCTTTTCCATAGACTTGGTTGCATGAATATGACAATTCATTTGTTATCTTATAATTAAAAATAAATAAAAGCTTGTTATACAAAGACTATTTCATGGTCTTAATTAATCAGGCACTCATTTGAATATATGCTCCTATTGCAGGCCAGCTGATTTATTTATAAAGACACTTTTGTGTATATATTATTATTAAATACTAGGCAAGTGCCCTTACATTATTCTAAAATTCATCGCATTCTTTTTGGGTAATTGTATAAACTATAAATTAAAGTTTTGTTGGAAAATCTATTAATAGGACTCATTATCAGAATTTTGTACTTTAATTTGACAAAGTAATTCTGATCAGGGCTTCTCATTTTAATCCTATAATTACAAAGCTTAAAAACTTTTGAGGTCATTGAGAATATACTAATAAAAAATTACTTTGTGTTGCTTTTAACACGTATGTTTTCCATTGCCAAATATGTAGCAAAATCTTTTTGATAATAAATGATATTGAAACTTAAATTCAAGATCTCTACCTAATAATATGATATAATTGTCATGATATGAAATTGTGCGCCTATTTCATCTAATATTATAAGCCACTAGAGAGAGCAAATTTGGTTTACTCCTATTTAATTATACTTTACACATCTCTACCCTATATATTGATAATAATATCCAAATTTACAACGGTTTGATTTTTAATTGAATAAAAAAAGACAATTCAGTACACTAAAGATCTCGTTATATATAGAGTTTAGGGAAGGATCCAATCACCAGGGTGTATTATATATAACCTTGACTATTTTCAAAACATAAACTCGTAACTTCCTGATCCCGTGATCTCCTCATGAAATGTTGCCAAACAATATTTATTTTGTCCTTCACTTTGATGAGGAGACAAAAAGGATTGAAGTGGTTCAAAAAGAAATGAGAAGACAAAACGCAAAAACATAAAACGAAAGAGCTGTGGTCTTGTCATCCTTTTGTTAACTTGTCTCTCTAATTCCAATCCTTATTTTAATGTTGAACAAATTAAAATCAATCCTCTCACAACAAACCAATAATCAAACAAATTAATAATACTAAAAAAAAAAAATAGTAGAAATTGTCTAGAGACCATAACGTCACGTTATAACATGATATGGACATAGATTTGATCTTTTTTGACAAAGTCTTTACCAGCTCAAGTGTTGATTAGTCATAAGTTAAAAACAAAAGAAGATTATTTTTGATAACTACGTGACTGATCTTAACTACTACTGCACTCAACCATTAACAAATCATCCTGGCATTTAGTATACAAACAATGTTTTCATTCATCTATTCTCAATTAGTTTAGCCTAAGCCTGCATCCTCCTCCTGTAAAGTTGATTCATTTATGATGTGGCATGGTGGCATTATATGATTTAGAAGGGTATGTTTTTTTGTTTTTTTTAAAAAATGAAATATAATAAAGGGTAACTTACTTAAATATCAGTAATTAGGAATTCATTACACAAATGCATGTTAGTTTATAATATTACAAATCTAACTAAATTTTGGTGCGTCCAAATTTATTTAGATACATATATCTCGGGATACATGAGATCAACATTAGGTAATTTGTTCTGCATATATATAGGGATATATAGACAAATATTGTCTGCCTCCCTGCCATCTCGCTCATCACTCTCTTATCTTGCTCGGGTATTTGGTATCACAGATACATGCAAATCGCACTAGATTAATGATATACATAGACAAATCTCACTCGCCTTCCTCCCGTTCTCACTCACCTCTTTATCCATTTCAGTGTAATGGTAGCAAAAAATAAGTATTTAGGTGTATTTGACTTGAAATCTGGTATGAAATTATTAATAAGTAAGATAAAATATAATTATCTCAAATTATAGGGAAAAAAATAGTAAATATGATAGAAATATTTGTGTAATTAGGTGGACTTTCCAAAAAAAGAAGATGATTATGGGTAGAACTGTCAAAATGGGTTGACCCAACCTAACCCAACCCTAACGGGCTAGAGGGTTAAAATAGGTTGGGACGGGCTGACCCTTTTAATTAAAGGGAAAAGGGTCATAAATGCCCTTAAACTATGAGAAAGGAACAAAAATGCCCTCAATTTATAGTTTGCTCAAAATTGCCCTTGTCGTCACTACTATGATAAAAAATGCCCTTACAGTTACTAAATGGGTCAAAAATGCCCTTTTCAGAATAACTATATTATTTTTTTCTTTTAAAACACATTTTCTTCTTAATTAAATTATTATAAAAGAACCATGTTCTTATTTTCTTTCTTTTAAAATCACTTTAAAAAATGTAGGAAATATTTTTTTTTCTTAATCTCATCTTATCAATTAAAATCGAATAACTTCATGAACCCTTTCAACATATAATATATGTCATATATACAAGATCATTGTATATCTATCATTAATTTATATTTATATAATGATAAAATATAATTATAATATAATAATAAATATTTTTTATTTTTTATTTTTTTCTGAATTGAAATAAGATAAACATTTGCTAATTTAAAAAAAGGCGAAATAGTCTGGTGGACCCTTATACTTGTATCAGTTTGTATTCTGAACCCTTCTACTTAGCCCTTTGTCATCTAGACCCTTAAACTCAATTAAAACGAGACTTTTAAGCCCCTCCAATCATGTGTGTAGCTCACTCTCTTTTATATAATTGACATGTCATATCCACGTCAGATATATTAATGCCACATCATAATTATTTCATACTATTTTTAAAAACTATTAACCAAAATTATTTATAAAATGTAAAATAATAACATTTTAATTTATCGGCATTTCTAATTCTCTCTATCTTCACGATCAAAAGAAAGCCATCACCGGCGTCGTCACCATCTTTGCCGGCGTCATCGCCATTTTTGCCGGCGTCATCGCCATTTTTACCGGCGAAATCACATATACTTTCTCCCTCACCCGTCTTCATCTCCGCCGCACACGATCACTATTTTTCTTTCCTCCTCCAACTTTCACAGAAACAACAACCTAAGCCACCTAACAATCAGATTTGGCCAATCTTTTCATAATCCAACGCTGACTATTATTTAAGCACCCAAAATTGCTTACAAATACAATTTAAAACCAACCTCTGACGTGAAGCTCGTCGAATCGACCAAAATTCGCCTGAAATTTTCTTGGGTTATTGAAATCGGTTGAAAAAGACAAGTATAAGGGATTAGAAGAACACGATTGATGTGCAAGATTGAAGACGGAGATCTGCAAACTCCCCTCACCATCCTCTCCGGCGTTCCTGTAAACTCCCTCGCCGCCGTCGCCGCCGCCTCATCGCTCCCATTCTAGCGAAAAAGGGACTAGAGCCCCTCTCTTCCTCTTACACCATCGCGAATCGCCGAGTACCGCAATGAAACCAACACGATTCTCTCTCATAATTGATAATAGCTCTTTTGGAATGATGTCACCAAAGTGTCAATCCAAGATAGACTAAATAAGATGACTATGGTGTGGAGAAAAAAAAGAGGTTAAGGCAGTGATGGTGGGAGAAAAAAAGGGTTTGGCAGCGATGGTGGGAGAAAAGAAATGTTTGGCAGTGATGATGGTGGGTTCCTGGAAAAGTGGGTGGGGAAGAATTAGGTTCTTTTCTTTTTTTAGTTTTTTTATTATATTATTTTAATAATTTATAATTTAAAGTTTAAAATATGATGTTCACTCGCCTTAAATGCGTGTAGTCACACTCTCTCGTCAGCTCAATTACTTTAATGCCACATAAGCATGGTCAATGGTCAAAGGGGTTTAATATATTGTGTTTTATTTAGTTTAGGGGTTCAGATGACAAAGAGCTAAGTAGAAGGGTTCAGAATACAAACTGATACAAGTATAAGGGTCCACCAGAATATTTTGCCTTAAAAAAAATATTATTAGAGATAGAATGTGTTAAAAAGAAAATAAATAATATATTTATTTGAAAAAATGAGCATCTTTTATCCAAAATAACAATAAGGACATTTTGGACCAAAGTATTAACGGGAAGGGCATTTTTGGACCAAACTATAAACGGAGGGCAGTTTTGTTCCTTTCTCATAGTATAAGGGCATTTTGAACCTTTTCCCTTAATTAAAGGACCTATAAAATAGCAGCTCAACCCAGCCCTAAGCGGGTCACAGATTGGGACGGGTTGACCCTTCAACCAAAAAAATGAACAATATTACGCTCTTAAAAAGAGTATCTAAGAGTATCGAACGTTAACGTCTATGAACACGACATCAATACATACAAATTTTCATTTATGAATCACACACTTCGGTGAATACTTACAAAATACATTTACGAATCACACACTTTAGTGAATACTTACAAATATACATAATAGTCAACATAGGATTTAGCGGGAAAAATTGATCATTCCACCATTTCTCCCACAAAAACTAGCTAGTTTAAAAGAGTTGATTTTTATTTTTTAAAATATATATTGATAAAAAACATTACAAATAAATCACTACTAAAAAGATATATATAAAATATTTTTAATATTCATAGGCCACGGGCTGACCTCTGAGGCTTGCGGGTTGGACCTACGAGGTTATCAGACTAAATGAGGTTGGATTAAAAAGCCTCATTCCTAAATGAGCCAAAAAAATTAGGCCAACCTCACTTAATTAAAGGTTGGGAAACTTTCATATATAACCACTTAAAAATAATTAATTACTCTTCATAGCTATAGTTTGATAATTACAATTTGTAGCTACATGTTATATGGAGGAGAGAGGTGAGCGAGACTGGAGAGAGAGGAGAGAGGAGAGAGATAGAGAGGGAGAAAAGAGTGGGAGAAAGGTCAATTGTATTTGTATATATGACAAGAGAGATTGGGAGAGGGTGGAGAGAGGCGAGCGATAGAGGGTAGAGAGTGTGAGAGAGGTGAATTGTATATGTATAAAATTGTATATTATACATATGCATTTATATATATGGCAAGCGAGATTGGGAGAGAGAGGAGAGAGGCGGGCGAGATTGAGAGAGGGAGGAGAGAGGTGAGCGAGAGAGGGCAAAGAGGGAGGAGAGGCGAGCGAGAGAGGGTAGAGAGTGAGAGAGAGGTGAATTGTATATGTATATAGGTTAAATAATTGTATATTATACATATGTATTTGTATATCCTGACGAATTATACATATATAAACGTGACTAATTATACAAACTCGAAGTCAGCCCACATAATTATTGTATAATGTTAGTCGCGAGTGGTAATTATAGCAAACTAGCTATATCTATGATGAGTAATTAAATAGTATAAATTTATTTAACCACATAATTTTTCCTTAAAGGTTTAGGTTGAACCTGCCTAGCGCCTAGCGGGCCAAGCCCATTTTGATAGGTGTAGTTATGGGCCAATTCCCCCAATGCATTGAATTTGAAAGATTTGTGAAACCTTGATATACTAGACATGATTTATGTCGTAACTTAGATCTTTGTGTTTTGCTGAAATTTTGTTGCCTAAAAGATTTAGAGGTAGTATTATTTGTGCTCTCACTGTGGTTATTCAAGACTTCTTTATGACTATAACTTTTTGGATGCCTCTTTGTGCTAGCTAATATTAGAAAATGATTAAAATCGAAACCTCTTTGTGCTAGCTAATATTAGAAAATGATTAAATTAAAAAAATGAGTCTTTTATTAAATTGGGATGTCGATGCGATTATAACTTAAATGATTTGAATCATGATGTTTGATCATCAATGAATAAATCTTCGGTCTTCTTCCTTTCAAGGTTATGCTCAACCTATTCCTAATATAAACACAATACGTATAATTCTGGCTCCCAACAATAATCGAACAATACATATAATCTCAACCAGATTATCATTTGATTCAATAAGAAAACTGTGAACGGTGAACATTGCTATACATGATATACATAATGGTGATACAATCCTAATGTTCTACTTTTTATTTATTTTTATTTTTTACCATCTAATTTTAAAATATTAACATAAATGATATTGTTGGACATAATGTTTCTGTAATACTAAATAACTTATGACATGAAAACACTTAGAATCAAATAAAGATATTTACAAGCAAATTAAATAGTTAATGAGTAATAATATAACTAGCTATATATAGTTAACTAAACTATGTGTTTGAGCTTCTCCTCTTATTTACTTATTTTTCATATTTTACATTATTAATGGTATTTTTTTTTTTAAATCATCCCTGAAGTATAACCAAAATTTAAAGTACATCCTTGTGTTATATAAGTGAACAAAAAATATTTTTGAACTATTCAAAAGTTGCAAAATTCATCCTTTTGTCTATTTTTTTTAAGAAACTCACGCCCCAATAAAAAATGTGTCAAGTCGAATGAATATATGTACGCATGATTAAGTTGATCAAGTTAGGTGATTTTTTTAATTTTTTGAAATTGAGGGTCTAAATTATATTCATACAAAATATATTCAAATTCTATATTTTCTTTGGAAAAAACAAATACTACTCCAACTTCAAAAATTTCAAATAAAGTAATTATTTTTTATTTTAATAACTAGACACCTATATAATTTCACTAAATCTCCCGCATTTCTGTACATTGTATAAAATGTGAACATTGTATAAGTAGTATATACCCTCAATATTTTACTAACGAAAATATCTAAAGAGTTGGATGTAATATATTTGAAATGATTTTTTCACATAATCTTTCTAACCGTCGGAACGTACTGTATGAATATTTCAAAACTTATGTATTGGTGCAAGTCAATTTACTTGATGATGAAAAAACATACTCCATAAACTAGCAACACA
This sequence comes from Solanum lycopersicoides, assembly GCA_022817965.1. Lineage (NCBI taxonomy): Eukaryota > Viridiplantae > Streptophyta > Magnoliopsida > Solanales > Solanaceae > Solanum > Solanum lycopersicoides. The sequence continues at coordinate 99,432,685 of CM040626.1, read as the reverse complement.
CGAAATTTAAATTCAAGATTTATTTTCTATCCATATCCTTATTTTTGTCGTGGCCAAGACGTGGCCAAATTTAAAAAAAAAATTAAAAATTTATTGGTTCAATCAGTTTCTTAATAAAAATAGGTTGAATGATGATTTTTGTTGTTTTTTGGATAGTATAAGGATGTTTTTTGCTCACCTAGATAATATAAGGATGCACATAAATTTGAGTCATAGTTAAGAGATGATTTTAGCCAAATACTCAATAATATAACTAGCTATATTTAGTTAAATAAACTATGTGTTTGAGCTTCTCCTCTTATTTACTTATTTTTCGTATTCTATATTATTACTTCTAAAAATTATTTTTTATTTGGTTAAGAAAGAAGCATCAAGAAGTCAGTGCACTTCGCACAGAGAAAATTAGATAAAGTGGCAAAGTGCACTTTGCATTATATTGGTTTATATAAATCACATACACATAGTGATACTTCATCTAATTTTTTCTTTTCTTATCTGCTGACTATTAAAATTTAATAAATTAGCGATGAATTCTATAATTAATTTTATTTTAAAAGTTAGGGAAATATATCCCTTAAATTTATGATATTGGGTGGATATATTTTTTAAAAAAAATGGTGAACATGTATTATCTAACAAATATTACATATTTTTCACTGCTACTAAAGAGGAGATAAATCAGATTAGACATTTCAGTTGAAGATAACAAAGTTTGTCTATATGGAGAAATCAATCAATAGACTCAAGTACATTTAATTATAGTGTACCTAAACAATAAAAATGAAAAAAGAACGAGAGATAGATCAAATATTAAAATACAAAGAAGAAATATGACACAATGCCTAAAATGTATAAAAGGAAGACACTAGAAGCAATATAAGAAGTCAATCGCTATATGGGAGATCAAATTCACCAAAGTTGAAGAGCAAGAAATTGGAAATTATGCAAAGAAATAATAATAAATACGGAGATTACAATCACATAAATAAAGAAAAAATAATAAAAAGAGTGAATTACTTGAAGGATAATAGGAAAGCAAAGTAAATGTAGATACTTTGGTTCAAAAATTTTGTAACTAAATTTGTGTATGTTTGAGGCTTTAGAGGAAGGTGACTCATCTACCATAAGTGCTATATAGGTCTAAATATTTGGATATCCATAATTATTTTTTTTACTATATATCAATTTTTTTTTTAAAAAAAAATATACGTCATCCGTCAAATGGTGAATATATTTTTTTAAAGAAAATATATATTTTTTCATACGTTAAACCACAATTACTTACTAAATTTTTTGTCTACTTTAATTTGTTTATGCTTATTCCTTTTTTGGAAAATTCTCTAATTTAACTTTACCTCTAAAATAACAAGTTTAATGATTTTTCCGATAACTGTTTAGTTTCAATTTAAAAAAAACATATTAAATGTGTATAATTTATTGTTTTTTTCTCAAAGTCAGACGTTTATGTTGTGTGTGTGGTATATTTTTTGTTTTTCTTTTTACAAGTCAAAAAGTTGTTGAAGAAGCAAACTCGACAAGCAGCCCTCTCTCATAGTGAGTCACCCAGTATCTCTGTTTCTTCAATTGTCTCAACCGCCATTGATGACATACCACAAAAACTCTGTTGATTGAACAGGGGGAAGATTCATCTCCTCTAGGTTTAAATCTCCACAAAAAAAAAATGGTTTTTTTTTCCATATAGAAGCAAAATTGTTACGTGGGGTTCATTCAGATTAACCCATGGCTCCTCCTTCTTCAACAACTGTTACAAATCAAGAATCGCAACTGCAAACCCTAAACCCAACTATAATCCCTGGTCTTCCAAACGATTTAGCTGCGATTATACTTGTATTCGTTCCTTACTCTCATCATTCACGTCTTAAATCCATTTGTAAATCATGGAAGCAATTTTTCTCTTCCAAAATCATCATTTCTCTGCGGCAAAAGCATCTACCACCATCTACTCTCTCTCCCCTTCTCTGTATATTCCCACAAGATCCTTTAATTGCTTCGCCATACCTGTTTGACCCTAGAAATCTTGCGTGGTCTCCACTTCCACCTATGCCTTGTAACCCTCATGTATATGGGCTTTGTAATTTTACATCGATTTGTATCGGCTCTCATTTGTATGTGTTAGGTGGGTCGCTTTTTGATACACGATCTTACCCTCTTGATTACCCATGTCCTTCATCCTCTGTGTTTAGGTTTGATTTTGGGAGTTTTTCATGGGAGACGTTGGCGCCTATGATTAACCCTAGGGGGAGTTTTGCCTGTGCTGCGGCACCTAATTTGGATAAGATTTTGGTGGCGGGTGGTGGGTCTCGGCATACGATGTTTGGGGCGGCTGGTAGTAGGATGAGTTCAGTGGAGATGTATGATATTAGGAAAGATGAGTGGGTTCCATTGGATGGGTTACCTAGGTTTAGAGCAGGGTGTGTTGGGTTCTTTGTTGGGAATGGAGAGGAGAGGGAATTTTGGGTGATGGGTGGATATGGTGAGTCGAGGACGGTCTCCGGTGTGTTTCCTGTGGATCAATATTATAGGGATGTTTTAGTGATGGAAATGAAGAATGGCGGGAAGTGGAGGGAGCTTGGGGATATGTGGGAAGAAGGGGAAAGGTGGAAGCTTGGAAAGATTGTGGTGCTTGAGGATGTGCCTTCGGAAGCTCCTGCAGTATTCATGCTCGACCAAGGCGATATTTTCAGGTATAGTTATGGAATAGCTTTATGAAACTGTTAGTTTCAGATTATCCTTTATTAAGCTTTAAGCATGAATTGATTTATAGTATTGAAATCGTGTGCACCCGAAAATTATGGAATTGACATAGAAGATTCAAACTACTTACACCGACTAGTTTGCATTGAGGTTTGTTTGATTCATTGACTGATACTCAGTAAATTAAGGAACAACACATCTAGCGTAGTTATTGCAATATCACTATGACAAACTCTAATACATTGTGCATCTAAGAGTCGATTTTGGTGAAATATCCTACCTTGGTATTGTGTCTTTTTCCCGGGAAAGGGGTGGATAACCTAGTAAGGCAACGAATTAAGCACTAGGTGACAATTTGGTATGTTTATTTGATGCCCTGATTTGTGATTTATGTTTTCTTCTTTTGATTAGTTGAAATATTATTACTAGAGTTAGTCAGTAGAGTGACGTTTGGTTTAATTTTTTTGGATAATGGTGGTGTCCAAGCCAGTTTGGCGCGCACTTTACTAAACCGGTTTGCTACTACCTCCTGTGAGAACTGAAGAGAGATATTGGGTGACTTATTAATGTATAGACAGATGCGTACAAATCACTTTTCACCTTTTTATCTATACTTACATTTGACCCAGTTTTGTCGAAAATTCGGAAGAGTTCTACCAAATTATTTTCCTTTTCTTTGGATTGACTTTCTAGGCTCATTACTCAATTCACGGGACAGAATCTTCTCGATGCTGATCTTTAATGTACAACTTCTAACAAAAAAAGAACTTTTTATTTTTCATTTTGTTGCAAACTGTTTTCAACCAAAAGCCAAGAATAAAAGCTCGTTAGGTTTTTTTGTTTTCTTATCCAGATGCCTTCCGTAGACTCATTGAGATGATTGTTCGCAATGTTTCCTGGAGACTTTTGTAGTTCTGTAATTTTTCATTTTGCATTATCTCCTTGGCACTTGCTTCAATCAAGTTTACTTACCTCATCCAAGACTGGAAAAGAAATTAGAAATCCAAATGCCACTGAGAACACCCAAATGGGTATCACTCATGGGCAACATTAATGAATAAAAGATCAACCAAATCCATTGTACGTTACTCCCATAAATGATCTTTTCCCTTTATTGCCATTGTTATTGTGACTCTGTGCCCCCTTGGCTAACCTCTCAACGCTAATCACCGCCATTTATGGCTGGAAACAAGTGCCGAAGCTTCCCTAAAAATCTCAAGTTATTTCTATCTCTTATGGTTTTGCAAAGGGAAGTAAATTATTTGAAAATAATTAAGCAATAACCATACTTATCCTTTTATGAAGATAATATCATCTGGAACCTAAGCTAATCATCAATGAAGAATATACTAACATTTAGAATGCCACTGTTTTTGCGTAATCTTTAAACTATAAGATTTTTAGCCATCTCTGAAACTAATTTGGTGACCTCTCGCCTTCCTCTTCTATTTTTCTTTCTTCTGTTCCTCTCCAAAATTTAAAGCACCACTCATAGAGAGTTTCTGAGCTTCTTAGATTGTGGGTCTTCAGTTGGAGGAGGCTAAAAATGGTAGTGAAAAGATGGAACGGTGGAGTAGTGTGCAGTTGAGGATTACCATGTATTTTTTTCTTTCTTTCTTGTTGCTTCAATGTTTTAAAAAATATAATTACCATGTGACATCTTTTTAGAAAAAATTACATCTGTCATTAGTTAATTTGCTCATTTAATATTCGACACTATTATAGATACAAATGTTCACAAGACACTTTTGTCAAGTAAAAGTGTCTATCTGGTCACTAGTTAACTTGGAGTGTCTTATCTTACAAAACTCGCCGAGTTTAAGGGGCTATCCGGGTATTTAGCCTTTTCCCCCTTATTGTGATTACAGCAATCTGTCTGGTTCCTCTATTGAACACCATATTAGTCAATGGAACTAAATGTAAGTGGATGTAGTTTGTGACTCTTCTTTAGACCGTTGTTTAACTGATGGCCACATTGGTGGGTTTTAAAAGTTTTTGATGCCAACAGATAAATCATTCCTCGACATCATATGGATTTCGTTGGGTATGGGCAAAAAAAGGATTGGCTGAAATTGTACGTCATTAATTTCTTAGTGAAGTAGGTTCAGTTCACTTCTTTTACATGGAATAAACATTTCTCGCCTATCTACCTGAAACACAGTTAGCAAGTGGTATATATATGTGTATGTGTGTGTGTATCTTTCTGAAATGTAAGAATGCTCACTTGTCCTGTTTTTGAAAATTTATTCAACTTTTATGGTATACGAACAGTGGACATAGTGGTGGAACATTATGTTGAGTTCTGTTGTATAGGTGAAGAACAGCTCATTGTTCATACTATAATATGAACTTGAAGACTCAATTTTTTTTGTATGAGTCATAATATTTATGCAGGAATATGTCTACATTTGTTTTTGTTTATAAGGAGTATGATATGCGTAAGTGGTTGATCTGACTGTAGCTTGTTTATTCTGAGGTTTCTCAAATTAATGTTTCTTGGGTGCATCATTGGTCTCTGTTTCATGGAAGATACCAACAGATCCTGTAATGTCAGACGGGTATAGCAAACCGGAAAAAGATAACTTTTTGAGTATATTTTTGGGTGTATTACAAATGTGCACTTTAAAATTTTATTTGTTTTGTGGCTGTGTTGGTTCACCTCTTATCATATGAAGTCTTTAAAGTATAAAGCTTTTAGAAGAAGTGTATCCATGGATTTTCTGTTAAACCTCATGATAGAACTTGAAACTTTGGGTTATTTGATGTTGAATTTCAGCTTTCAGGATTTTTTCTTTGAAAGAAAACTTTTAGAGTTCTTGGTAATATGCATATACATCTCTGATTCATCAAATTTATATTCAACCCTAATTTAGCTAGAACAGTTTCTAAGGGTCTGATTGCCTATTATATGACTACCGCCTATACAGTTAGTTGCACAATACTTGGAAATTTCGTCAATTTGTCAGTGTCTACATGGAGTTAGTGTTTCGTATCTTACATTTTTCTTGTCCTTTGCTGCATTTGTAGCTATACAATGGCTTCCAATAGTTGGGTAAAGGAAACAAGTCTGCCAAGAAAAACATCTGATGAATCCTCTGTTGGTTTTGTTGCATTGGATGGGGAGCTGCATGTGATGACTCATTTAAACGTGGTTAAATCAAAGGAGTGCCAAAGATTAAGGCAGCAGAAAAGGTCCGCAACTATGCTTGTACAAATATACCATCCTAAGACGAAGTCATGGAGGTCTGTCACTACAAGGTCACCTTTTCATCACCCTTTGGATTTCAAAACTGCAGTTATGTGCACCATTTGTCTGTAGATCTATATTGTTGCATTGGTGTGCCTGTGAAGCAGTTGTTTGGTTTAGTGGATCCTCCTTCGTTACCTATTGTGAATGACATTGTATATATCTTTCATTGAACATGTTCTTATTGTCAGAGTTAGTACTGTAAATGCAATTGTAATAAATGTAACTCTTCTCATCTCTGTCTCTTTATTTTTATCAACTGCTTCTACGAAACACCTCCATATTTTGCTCTCCCTCCAGTTGGAAACTTTTTGTGCTTTGCTTTGAGTTTGTGTTCTAGTCCATCACCCCCTCCCCTCCCTTCCCCTCGAAAAAAGGTAGTTGAATTCTGGTTTGTGCCTGTAGAGAGTATAGATTATATGTATAAATATAATGATACAGCCAGCTTGAAAGATAACTAAGGCTCTTCCACACGGGGAGGGACAGCGGGAATAAATTTGCAGCTCATCGTCACTTGTTGATCGTGCTTCCATATGCATTTAGCCATTTGCACTTGTCGTTTCATCCCATTTTCTTTCTGCATCAAAGAATGTGCTGCAATATATGAGTGTTCTTTCGAGTTTAAATGCATACCACACCTAGGTTGTGACTTGTGCCTGGTTAGAGAGGGATGATGAATCTGGTCATTTAGCTTTTCCCCCTTTTTCTGTTTTTGTTTTTTGGGGATATCAGTACCTTGCTTGTCACTCTCGTCTTAGCTAGGAACTATTGTTGACGTTCACATCGTATTGTATCTTTGAAATTCTTCTTTGAAATTCGAGTTTTTGCTCTGTATACAGATGAGGTTCATACATTACTAGTAGATCATATTTTTTCCCTCTTAAATTGGAGACACCAGTCACTTGAATTGAATAGTCACAAATCATAAAGAAAAGTAAGAGTATTTGGTATTATTTATGTAAGGTGTATCAGCATTGGGTTGACTGAATCAATGGGAAACTTGGTACAAATTTGAAGCCAAGTGTAGTAATAAAGAAAAAGCCTCTGCTTAATGGCTGCGCTATCGAAGTAGGTTCCAGGAAACAGAAATTAGTGGGGATCAACCCACTCCATATCAATTTATATGATGTACTTTGACTTAGGCACGGAGTTTAAGAAAGAAAGACTTGAAATTTGTGGTTTAAATTAAGTCACAGATGTTTGTCAGTTTGTGTGATTATAAATCATTTCGTTACGAGTAAAATAATTTAATATTAAGTATAATAATATGTCGTGTAGTGTATCCTATAAATTGAGAGTACACACCTTCCCTAGTCTGCGGACTTCAATTCTTGGCTGCTGTATAGAATTCAAATGCCGCTATTTTTCTTCATTGCCTAAAAACACATGCATAATATACTAAAGTTGTTTTGTTCAAACATTCCAATTGTCCAATTAATGCCAGCCACCATTTTCAGTTGCATTAATATCAAATACGAATTATTATCTTTATATGATTTCAAACGACGATAATATAAACTAATATATGAATTTTAATAGATCAACGTAATTTTCAAAGACACTGCTAAAATTTTGGACTCAGTTTCGCTAATTTAAGCTTTATTAGTTTGGATTAAATTTGTTAATAACAATTCATAATCCGAGATATATAATGCTAAATCGTGATTTGACACATTTCAAATGACAAATGTAGGATGTCAAATTTATCCGCTTGTTTTAACTCAAGCAAATTCTGAACATATTATGATTTAATTGAGCCGTTTTAATTCATTGAGATTTAACCCATTGCGCTCATTTGACACCCCTTAGATGAATGAGACATTTTTTGTCTAATGAACCCAACACAATTAAAACTACAGCAGAACCTCTCTAAATTAATACTCTACTTCCAAAGATAAAAAAATTTCTTTGATTCCGATCTGGGCAGTGAAAAAAGTCACTGATTTCGATAAGATAATAAACTTTTGGAAGACCCCTATATAATTATATGATTCCCTTAATATTATTGCGATAAACGAAACGAAATCATTAATTATTTATTTCTTGTATTAATTCAATAATTATGATATATAGATTAGTACGAAATAATGATTTTAATATAATTAAAATTAACCTCCATTGAATAATAAAAAAACACTCTTTAAATGAATATTAATTTATTAATTAAATAAATCTTGTACATAAAATAATAATATTTTATGATCAAAATTAGATCGTAATTACGTCTATTGCCCGTCATTAGATAGTCATTTTCCTCCATGATAGGCCTGACCCATTCAATTTCCAATTTTTTTTAATTAAAACTCTTCTCGTCAACAGTCAATAAAAAGAAAAAAGACTTGAAACATTGTCTATTTTAATATTTCATGCATATAAATAGAACCCTGTTAGAAACTTTTATTTTGTATAATCATAAACATGAGATCCCAAAATAGGAATATTATAATAACAATAACATTTGTTATTCTATTAAGCAGCTGTAATCATTTAAAATTTATTAAATATAAATTTATAAAATGATTCGGATTATATTAAATTCATAAATATATTAATCCAAATAAATATTATGGATTGATATACTTGAGTTAAATATTTAAGTCCAACAAATATGGACTTAATTCAAATCCAAATTAATTGGATTTGGACTACAATTTGTTGAGCCCAATTCCATCTCATTCTAGAGGCCCATCTTGGCGCCACGTGTGCAAATGATGTGGCATGCCAAGTCAAATAAGAAACCAATAGAATCATGACATGTGTCAAAGATGACAAGTCCGCTCCATAAAGCCCATATGCCATGTCACATAAATCTGATTGGCCGAACGGAATCCTATTCCAATCGCAACTTCTCTATTCTAAAACTATAAATAGGGGTCCTCATAATTCAGAAAAGAGACAGAAAATAAAAAACAAGAAGCTAGAGAAAATCCGTGGTACAAACGCCATTTAATTCTCTATAAAGCTACAAGTTTAAGAATTCAAGCATTCAAGTTCAAGAACGATCAAGATCAACACCATCAGATTCAAGAACAAGCTCGAAGCCCTTGAATTCAAATAAAAGTCAGTATCAAGATAAAGTTAAAGTTCAAGTTCGTTAGAGATTCAAGAACAAGCTTTAAAGTCCTTGAATTTATATATTGAAAAGGCGAATTCAGAGGAATTATAGAGATTGTAACACTCGCACTTGAAATAATAAAACGATTGTTGCTATAATTTTCCGTTCTTGATTATTGTTTTCTCGACGCGAATTTTATTGTCTACAAATTCTGGCACGCCCAGTGGGACAATCTCTACCTCTCATCTCAACTTTTCAAGCATCAAAGAATATCGAGATGACTTCCATGAACAACAACTCTCGATCAACTGCCTCTAAGGCTACTAACTCCAAGTTCTCTACCGAAGTTGAAGGCATCCTTGGTGTTACCTTTGGAAGCTTCGGAGTTGTTACGAGAAGCAAGGCTGCTACACTAGGACAACAAACACTCCAAGTGTCATCTGCATCAACTCCTGTTTTTGGGTCTTCGACTCCAAAAGGAGCAAGTTTCTCCACAAATGCTCTAGAAGGAGGAAGCAGTGTTGCTCAAAAGATCAAGAAAACATTGGCTCTCCTTGAGCAATCTGGTTCCACGAGCTCTATCGCAAGGGAGAACTGTGATTCAACTTATGAATCATCTCCACGTACATCGCGTAACGTGAGTCCGTTGAAGATTAACTTACGTGACAATCCGTGCTACTCTCCTGCATCTCCAATGGTCATGCAAACGATGGTGACTGCTGCTTCCTCTCCTGAGGAACAACTCGCAAATCTGACGAAGTTGGTTGAAGGATTGACAAAGCATGTACAAAACCAAGAGTCTCGAATTGATAAGTTGATGGATAGAATGGAAGGACTTTTAGATGGAGATGCTAGTCATGCGCCTGGAAAGGGTATCGAAGTTCAAGAAATCGAAGATCCTGCCAAGAAAGTCCCGTTTGTTAAAGAGATGCCAGTTTCTTCTGAAGGAATGATCCCACTCGATCGCTTGAAGGAGTTTATTGAAGGCACTATCAAGGATAAGTATGAAGTCTCCACCAAATCTTCTCATATGTATGCTAAGCCATACACTGCTAGGATTGATAACTTTAAAATGCCTGCTGGTTATCAACCTCCCAAATTTCAACAATTTGAGGGAAAAGGAAATCCGAAACAACATGTCGCGCACTTCGTGGAGACATGTAATAATGCTGGAACCTATGGAGACCATCTTGTCAAACAGTTTGTTCGCTCTCTAAAAGGAAATGCCTTTGATTGGTACACGGATCTCGAACCTAACTCTATTGACAGTTGGGAGCAATTAGAGCACGAGTTTCTCAATCGCTTCTATAGCACAAGGCGTACAGTGAGCATGGTAGAACTCACGAATACTCGCCAAAGGAAGGATGAACCGGTTATAGATTTCATAAATCGATGGAGGAACGCTAGCCTAAATTGCAAGGATAGGCTTAGTGAAGCTTCTGCAATCGAAATGTGTATTCAAGGAATGCACTGGGAGCTTCTTTACATCTTGCAAGGAATAAAACCAAAATCCTTTGAGGATTTAGCTACTCGCGCTCATGATATGGAGTTGAGCATGTCATCTGCCGGAAAAGATATGACTATTGTCCATGATCCTCGCAAAGGAAGGGACAAGCAGGAACCCAAAAGATGGAGCAAGTTTCTGCCCAGAAATGACAACAAAGAATCCATGAGTGTAAATGTGTCGCCCGCAAAGTTCACTACGAATGAGGGCGTAAAACAAAATGTGCGAACGACTTTCCAAGCACGTTCAAATCAAAAGTCGACGCTGAGGGAGATGCAAGAAAAAAAGTATCCCTTCTTGGATTCTGACGTTTCTGAAATTTTTGATGAATTGCTTGAGTTAAAGCTCATTGACTTGCCAGAGATGAAGCGACCCGATGAAGCTGGAAAAACTGATGACCCAAATTATTGCAAGTATCACAGACTTGTGAGTCATCCTCTTGAAAAATGTTTTGTCTTTAAGGATAGAGTGATGCGATTGGTTAACGAAAATAAAATTATCCTTGATGATGAGAAGGCTAGTTCTAACCAGATCTCTATCACGTTTGGGTCACTTGATCCGGTCCAAATATATATCTCTGAAAAGCATGAAGAAGAGCCAGTAGACCAGGACGTTGACATAGATGGTGATGAGGGTTGGATTCTTGTAACTAGGCGAAGACGTAACAAGTCAAGCTTACAAAAAAAAAAATTATCCGAGAAACCGGTTAGAGAAAAAATGGTGAAGAAATCAGAGAAGCAAAAATCAATCAAGCACCCCAAAAGGGCAAAGGCTGAAGTGCATCACAACCAAAAACCTCGACGTCTTGTGACTCTAGAGGAATTTTTGCCAAGCTCGTTCGACACAAAGTCTACTCAAGGCAATGTCGAGGCATCATGTTTCAATGCGGATAAAGAAGAAACAATGAAGGTGCCTCCTACTGTAAAAGAAGGAACAACGAGTGAATCCTCATCAAAAGTGTCTCCTAGGGAAGAAGAAAAAGATAGAAGGGAAATCTCAGAAATGATGTCTCTTTCATCTTCTGAAAAATCTAGTGAACTTTCTTCCCAAGAAGCACATGTCTGTGATACTAAAATCACATTTACAGATAACGATCTTCTATTTGGTGAAACACTACACAATCGTCCTTTGTATATGGTGGGTCATGTGCTAGAGAAGAAGATAAATAGAATCTTAATAGATGAAGGATCTGGAGTCAACATTTTGCCTATCCACACATTGAAGGAACTTGGCATCACGACTGGGGAACTTAGTGAAAGTCGTCTGTTGATACAAGGATTTAATCAAGGCGGGCAGAGGTCCATAGGCTCTATTAAATTAGAGATCCACATGGAAGATTTGCGATCAAGCGCATGGATGCATGTGATCGACGCAAAGACATCATACAATATATTACTTGGCAGGCCTTGGGTACATGAGAATAGAATTGTCTCATCTTCGTACTATCAATGTTTGAAATATCTTGAAGGTGGAATTGAAAGAAAGATAGTTGCAGATGATAATCCTTTCACCGAAGTTGAGACACACTTTGCGGATGCGAAATTCTATTTGAGAAATTATGTTGTTAAAGGGGTCAAATCCAATGACGTCAAATCAATCAAGATTGATAAGATCATAAGCAAAAGAATTAATGCGGCTATCGAAAAGGTGAAAATTGACACTAAAGACTCTTGTCCCATTCTTAATGAAGGGAAGATCCTGTCTTCAAAGAAGAAGTTGACTTCTAGGCTTTGCTATGTTCCAAAAGTGAAGAAAGAACAAGATCAACCATCTAGCCTTAAAGAAAATGCATTGAGAGGGCTAACTCTTCCTATCAGACGGATTGATGCAATAAACTTGTCTTTAAAGTTGCCAGAAAAGTCAGTCGCTCAAGATCAAGTGCGAGATATGACTCTCCCTACAAAACGCACAAAAGAAGGTTTTGATCCCAATGCTTACAAGTTATTTGTGAAGGCAGGATACAACCCTAGTGAGCCATCAGCGCTAGGGAAACTCACATCAGAAGATACAACTAGGAAAGCGCGTGAAGGCCTAGGTTATAGCCAACCGCCGCCAATTCGCATTTCCATAAGAAGGGCCAGCAATAATCATATAACTTTTGAAGATGACGTCACTGCTCCCAACAAAAGGCCTTCAGTCTTTGATCGACTTGGTAAAGCGACTGCAAGAATTTCTGTGTTTGAGAGGTTAGGTCCTTTGAAGAAGAATAACAAAACCTGAGAAGTTATTTAAAAGTTACAACGCCTACTTCACATTTGATTCGAAAGGATTTCAGAAGTTGATTCCTTCTAGGATGAGCGACGAGTGGAACTTGTGGTTTCCTGTAAAGAGGAACTCAAGGCAAAGGTTCATACTGTGGTTTACACCAAAGAGCGCGAGGAAGATGAAGAAAGTGTAGGTTCCTCAAATCATGTAACAATCCAAAATGAGTACGATTCTTTGCCTCAAAAGAAGATTGAGGAAGAGGTAGAAGATATTGTCTCGTGTTGTCATATATCTGTCAATGACAATGATCTGTGGAAGAGGAAGATGCTAAAGATGCCCACCAGAACTTGAAGAAGGAGTAAAGATCACAATAGACCTTTGAAGGAAGTTAACCTTGGCACTGATGAAGACCCAAAGCCAACTTACTTAAGTGCGTTTCTAGAAATTGATGAAGAAGTCGCTTACATGAATAACTCAAAGAATATAGAGATGTCTTTGCTTGGAGTTATAAAGAAATGCCTGGATTGAATCCAGAGTAGCGGTCCATCAATTGGCAGTCAAAATGGTTCTCGTCCTGTTAAACAAGCTCAAAGACGTTTTATGACCAGACTTGATTCCGTGTTGATAGAAAATGAAGTTAACAAACTTATTGAGGCAGGCTTTATTCGTGAGGTCAAATATCCTACATGGATTTCAAGTATTGTTCCTGTGAGGAAAGAAGAATGGTCAAATTCGAGTTTGCGTTGACTTTAGAGATCTCAATAATGCATGCCCTAAAGATGAGTTTCCTGTTAAGGCAATAACCATTACTTTCCTTTTATGAAGATAATCATTCTGGACCTAGCTAATCAATCAATGAAGAATATACTAACATTCTAGAATGCCACTGTTTTTGCGTAATCTTTAAACTATAAGATTTTTAGCCATCTTCTGAAACAATTTGGTGACCTCTCGCCTTCGCTCTTCTATTTTTCTTCTTCTGTTCCTCTCCAAAATTTAAGCACCACTCATAGAGAGTCTGAGCTTCTTAGATTGTGCGGTCTTCAGTTGGAGGAGGCTAAAAAGGTAGTGAAAAGATGAAACGGTGGAGTAGTGTGCAGTTGAGGATTACCATGTATTTTTTTCTTTCTTTCTGTTGCCTTCAATGTTTTAAAATATTAATTACCATGTGACATCTTTTTTAGAAAAAATTACATCTGTCATTAGTGAATTTTGCTCATTTAATATCGACACTATTATAGATACCAAAATTTCACAAGACACTTTGTCAAGTAAAAGTGTCTATCTGGTCACTAGTTAACTTGGAGTGTCTATCTTACAAAACTCGCCGATTAAGGGCTATCCGGGTATTTAGCCTTTTCCCCCTTATGTGATTACAGCAATCTGTCTGGTTCTCTATTTGAACCATATTAGTCAAGTGAACTAATGTAAGTGGATGTAGTTTGTGACTCTTCTTTAGACCGTTGTTTAACTGATGGCCACATTGGTGGGTTTAAAAGTTTTTGATGCAACAGATAAATCTCTCGACATCATATGGATTTCGTTGGGTATGGGCAAAAAAGGATTGGCTGAATTGTACTCATTAATTTCTTAGTGAAGTAGGTTCAGTTCACTTCTTTTACAGGAATAAACATTTCTCGCCTATCTACCTGAAACACAGTTAGCAAGTGGTATAATATGTGTATGTTGTGTGGTATCTTTCTGAAATGTAAGAATGCTCACTTGTCCTGTTTTTGAAAATTTATTCAACTTTTATGGTATACGAACAGTGGACATAGTGTGGAACATTATGTTGAGTTCTGTTGTATAGGTGAAGAACAGCTCATGTTCATACTATAATATGAACTTGAAGACTCAATTTTTTTGTATGAGTCATAATATTATGCAGGAATATGTCTAATTTGTTTTTGTTATAAGGAGTATGATATGCGTAAGTGGTTGATCTGACTGTAGCTTGTTTATTCTGAGGTTTCTCAAATTAATGTTTCTTGGGTGCATCATGGTCTCTGTTTCATGAAGATACCAACAGATCCTGTAATGTCAGACGGGTATAGCAAACCGGAAAAGATAACTTTTTGAGTATATTTTTGGGTGTATTACAAATGTGCACTTTAAAATTTATTTGTTTTGTGGCTGTGTTGTTCACCTCTTATCATATGAAGTCTTAAAGTATAAAGCTTTTAGAAGAAGTGTATCCATGGATTTCTGTTAAACCTCATGATAGAACTTGAAACTTTGGGTTATTTGATGTTGAATTTCAGCTTTCAGGATTTTTCTTTGAAAGAAACTTTTAGAGTTCTTGGTAATATGCATATACATCTCTGATTCATCAAATTTATATTCAACCCTAATTTAGCTAGAACAGTTTCTAAGGGTCTGATTGCCTATTATATGACTACCGCCTATACAGTTAGTTGCACAATACTTGGAAATTTCGTCAATTTGTCAGTGTCTACATGGAGTTAGTGTTTGTATCTTACATTTTTCTTGTCCTTTGCTGCATTTGTAGCTATACAATGGCTTCCATAGTTGGGTTAAAGGAAACAAGTCTGCCAAGAAAACATCTGATGAATCCTCTTGGTTTTGTTGCATTGGATGGGGAGCTGCATGTGATGACTCATTTAAACGTGGTTAAATCAAAGGAGTGCCAAGATTAAGGCAGCAGAAAAGGTCCGCAACTATGCTTTACAAATATACCATCCTAAGACGAAGTCATGGAGTCTGTCACTACAAGGTCACCTTTTCATCACCCTTTGGATTTCAAAACTGCAGTTATGTGCACCATTTGTCTGTAGATCTATATGTTGCATTGGTGTGCTGTGAAGCAGTTGTTTGGTTTAGTGGATCCTCCTTCTTACCTATTGTGAATGACATTTATATTCTTTCATTGAACATGTTCTTATTGTCAGAGTTAGTACTGTAAATGCAATTGTAATAAATGTAACTCTTCTCATCTCTGTCTCTTTATTTTATATCAACTGCTTCTACGAAACACCTCCATATTTGCTCTTCCTCCAGTTGGAAACTTTTTGTGCTTTGCTGAGTTTGTGTTCTAGTCCATCACCCCTCCCCTCCCTTCCCCTCGAAAAAAGGTAGTTGAATTTCTGGTTTGTGCTGTAGAGAGTATAGATTATATGTATAAATATAATTGATAAGCCAGCTTGAAAGATAACTAAGGCTCTTCACAACGGAGGGACAGCGGGAATAATTTGCAGCTCATCGTCACTTGTTGATCGTGCTTCCATATGCATTTAGCCATTTGCACTTGTCGTTCATCCCATTTTCTTTCTGCATCAAAGATGTGCTGCAATATATGAGTGTTCTTTCGAGTTTAAATGCATACCACACCTAGGTTGTGACTTGTGCCTGGTTAGAGAGGGATGATGAATCTGTCATTTACTTTTCCCCCTTTTTCTGTTTTTGTTTTTGCGGATATCAGTACCTTGCTTGTCACTCTCGTCTTAGCTAGGAACTATTGTTGACGTTCACATCGTATTGTATCTTGAAATCTTCTTTGAAATTCGAGTTTTGCTCTGTATACAGATGAGGTTCATACATTAACTAGTAGATCATATTTTTCCCTCTTAAATTGGAGACACCAGTCACTTGAATTGAATAGTCACAATCATAAAGAAAAGTAAGAGTATTGGTATTATTATGTAAGGTGTATCAGCATTGGGTTGACTGAATTCAATGGGAACTTGGTACAAATTTGAAGCCAAGTGTAGTAATAAAGAGAAAAGCCTCTTGCTAATGGCTGCGCTATCGAAGTAGGTTCCAGGAAACAGAAATTAGTGGGATCAACCCACTCCATATCAATTATATGATGTACTTTGACTTAGGCACGGAGTTTAAGAAAGAAAGACTTGAAATTGTGTGTTTAAATTAAGTCACAGATGTTTGTCAGTTTGTGTGATTATAAATCATTTCGTTACGAGTAAAATAATTTAATATTAAGTATAATAATATGTCGGTAGTGTATCCTATAAATTGAGAGTACACAACCTTCCCTAGTCTGCGGACTTCAATCTTGGCTGCTGTATAGAATTCAAATGCCGCTATTTTCTTCATTGCCTAAAAACACATGCATAATACTAAAGTTTTTTGTTCAAACATTCCAAATTGTCCAATTAATGCCAGCCACCATTTTCAGTTGCATTAATATCAAATACGAATTATTATCTTTATATGATTTCAAACGACGATAATATAAACTAATATATGAATTTTAATAGATCAACGTAATTTTCAAAGACACTGCTAAAATTTTGGACTCAGTTTCGCTAATTTAGCTTTATTAGTTTGGATTAATTTGTTAATAACATTCATAATCCGAGATATATAATGCTAATCGTGATTTGACACATTTCAATGACAAATGTAGGATGTCAAATTATCCGCTTGTTAACTCAAGCAAATTCTGAACATTATGATTTAATTGAGCCGTTTTAATTCATTGAGATTTAACCCATTGCGCTCATTTGCACCCCTTAGATGAATGAGACATTTTTTGTCTAATGAACCCAACACATTAAAACTACAGCAGAACCTCTCTAAATTAATACTCTACTTCCAAAGATAAAAAATTTCTTTGATTCCGATCTGGGCAGTGAAAAAAGTCACTGATTTCGATAAGATAATAAACTTTGGAAGACCCTATATAATTATATGATTCCCTTAATATTATTGCGATAAACGAAACGAAATCATTAATTATTATTTCTTGTATTAATTCAATAATTATGATAATAGATTAGTACGAAATAATGATTTTAATATAATTAAAATTAACCTCCATTGAATAATAAAAAACACTCTTTAAATGAATATTAATTTATAATTAAATAAATCTTGTACATAAAATAATAATATTTTATGATCAAAATTAGATCGTAATTACGTCTATTGCCCGTCATTAGATAGTCATTTTCCTCCATGATAGGCCTGACCCATTCAATTTCAATTTTTTTTAATTAAAACTCTTCTCGTCAACAGTCAATAAAAAGAAAAAGACTTGAAACATTGTCTTATTAATATTTCATGCATATAAATAGAACCCTGTTAGAAACTTTTATTTGTATAATCATAAACATGAGATCCCAAAATAGGAATATAAATAACAATAACATTTGTTATTCTATTAAGCAGCTGTAATCATTTAAAATTTATTTAAATAAATTTATAAAATGATTCGGATTATATTAAATTCATAAATATATTAATCAATAAATATTATGGATTGATATACTTGAGTTAAATATTTAAGTCCAACAAATATGGACTTAATTCAAACCAAATTAATTGGATTTGACTACAATTTGTTGAGCCCAATTCATCTCATTCTAGAGGCCCATCTTGGGCCACGTGTGCAAATGATGTGGCATGCCAAGTCAAATAAGAAACCAATAGAATCATGACATGTGTCAAAGATGACAAGTCCGCTCCATAAAGCCCATATGCCATGTCACATAAATCTGATTGGCCGAACGGAATCCTATTCCAATCGCAACTTCTCTATTCTAAAACTATAAATAGGGGTCTCATAATTCAGAAAAGAGACAGAAAATAAAAAAACAGAAGCTAGAGAAAATCCGTGTACAAACGCCATTTAAATTCTCTATAAAAGCTACAAGTTTAAGAATTCAAGCATTCAGATCAAACGATCAAGATAACACCATCAGATTCAAGAACAAGCTCGAAGCCCTTGAATTCAAATAAAAGTCAGTATCAAGATAAAGTTAAAGTTCAAGTCGTTAGAGATTCAAGAACAAGCTTTAAAGTCCTTGAATTTATATATTGAAAAGGCGAATTCAGAGAATTATAGAGATTGTAACACTCGCACTTGAAATAATAAAACGATTGTTGCTATAATTTTCCGTTCTTGATTATTGTTTTCTCGACGCGAATTTATTGTCTACAAATTCTGGCACGCCCAGTGGGACAATCTCTACCTCTCATCTCAACTTTCAAGCATCAAAGAATATCGAGATGACTTCCATGAACAACAACTCTCGATCAACTGCCTCTAAGGCTACAACTCCAAGTTCTCTACCGAAGTTGAAGGCATCCTTGTGTTACCTTTGGAAGCTCTCGGAGTTGTTACGAGAAGCAAGGCTGCTACACTAGGACAACAAACACTCCAAGTGTCATCGCAATCAACTCCTGTTTTTGGGTCTTCGACTCCAAAAGGAGCAAGTTTCTCCACAAATGCTCTAGAAGGAGGAAGCAGTGTTGCTCAAAAGATCAAGAAAAAACTTGGCTCTCTTGAGCAATCTGTTCCACGAGCTCTATCGCAGGGAGAACTGTGATTCAACTTATGAATCATCTCCACGTACATCGCGTAACGTGAGTCCGTTGAAGATTAACTTACGTGACAATCCGTGCTACTCTCCTGCATCTCCAATGGTCATGCAAACGATTGGTGACTGCTGCTTCCTCTCCTGAGGAACAACTCGCAAATCTGACGAATTGGTTGAAGGATGACAAAGCATGTACAAAACCAAGAGTCTCGAATTGATAAGTTGATGGATAGAATGGAAGGACTTTAGATGGAGATGCTAGTCATGCGCCTGGAAAGGTATCGAAGTTCAAGAAATCGAAGATCTGCCAAGAAAGTCCGTTTGTTAGAGATGCCAGTTTCTTCTGAAGGAATGATCCCACTCGATCGCTTGAAGGAGTTTATTGAAGCACTATCAAGGATAAGTATGAAGTCTCCACCAAATCTTCTCATATGTATGCTAAGCCATACACTGCTAGGATTGATAACTTAAAATGCCTGCTGGTTATCAACCTCCCAAATTTCAACAATTGAGGGAAAAGGAAATCCGAAACAACATGTCGCGCACTTCGTGGAGACATGTAATAATGCTGGAACCTATGGAGACCATCTGTCAAACAGTTTGTTCGCTCTCTAAAAGGAAATGCCTTGATTGGTACACGGATCTCGAACCTAACTCTATTGACAGTTGGGAGCAATTAGAGCACGGTTTCTCATCGCTTCTATAGCACAAGCGTACAGTGAGCATGGTAGAACTCACGAATACTCGCCAAAGGAAGGATGAACCGTTATAGATTCATAAATCGATGGAGGAACGCTAGCCTAATTGCAAGGATAGCTTAGTGAAGCTTCTGCAATCGAAATGTGTATTCAAGGAATGCACTGGAGCTTCTTTACATCTTGCAAGGAATAAAACCAAAATCCTTTGAGGATTTAGCTACTCGCGCTCATGATATGGGAGTTGAGCATGTCATCTGCCGAAAAGATATGACTATTGTCCATGATCCTCGCAAAGGAAGGGACAAGCAGGAACCCAAAAGATGGAGCAAGTTTCTGCCAGAAATGACAACAAAGAATCCATGAGTGTAAATGTGTCGCCCGCAAAGTTCACTACGAATGAGGGCGTAAAACAAAATGTGCGAACGACTTTCCAAGCACGTTCAAATCAAAAGTCGACGCTGAGGGAGATGCAAGAAAAAAAGTATCCCTTCTTGGATTCTGACGTTTCTGAAATTTTTGATGAATTGCTTGAGTTAAAGCTCATTGACTTGCCAAGATGAAGCGACCCGATGAAGCTGGAAAAACTGATGACCCAATTATTGCAAGTATCACAGACTTGTGAGTCATCCTCTTGAAAAATGTTTTGTCTTTAAGGATAGAGTGTGCGATTGGTTAACGAAAATAAAATTTTGTTTTGTTTTTACAAGTCAAAAAGTTGTTGAAGAAGCAAACTCGACAAGCAGCCCTCTCTCATAGTGAGTCACCCAGTATCTCTGTTTCTTCAATTGTCTCAACCGCCATTGATGACATACCACAAAAACGCTGTTGATTGAACAGGGGGAAGATTCATCCCCTCTAGGTTTAAATCTCCACAAAAAAAAATGGTTTTTTTTTCCATATAGAAGCAAAATTGTTACGTGGGGTTCATTCAGATTAACCCATGGCTCCTCCTTCTTCAACAACTGTTACAAATCAAGAATCGCAACTGCAAACCCTAAACCCAACTATAATCCCTGGTCTTCCAAACGATTTAGCTGCGATTATACTTGTATTCGTTCCTTACTCTCATCATTCACGTCTTAAATCCATTTGTAAATCATGGAAGCAATTTTTCTCTTCCAAAATCATCATTTCTCTGCGGCAAAAGCATCTACCACCATCTACTCTCTCTCCCCTTCTCTGTATATTCCCACAAGATCCTTTAATTGCTTCGCCATACCTGTTTGACCCTAGAAATCTTGCGTGGTCTCCACTTCCACCTATGCCTTGTAACCCTCATGTATATGGGCTTTGTAATTTTACATCGATTTGTATCGGCTCTCATTTGTATGTGTTAGGTGGGTCGCTTTTTGATACACGATCTTACCCTCTTGATTACCCATGTCCTTCATCCTCTGTGTTTAGGTTTGATTTTGGGAGTTTTTCATGGGAGACGTTGGCGCCTATGATTAACCCTAGGGGGAGTTTTGCCTGTGCTGCGGCACCTAATTTGGATAAGATTTGGTGGCGGGTGGTGGGTCTCGGCATACGATGTTTGGGGCGGCTGGTAGTAGGATGAGTTCAGTGGAGATGTATGATATTAGGAAAGATGAGTGGGTTCCATTGGATGGGTTACCTAGGTTTAGAGCAGGGTGTGTTGGGTTCTTTGTTGGGAATGGAGAGGAGAGGGAATTTTGGGTGATGGGTGGATATGGTGAGTCGAGGACGGTCTCCGGTGTGTTTCCTGTGGATCAATATTATAGGGATGTTTTAGTGATGGAAATGAAGAATGGCGGGAAGTGGAGGGAGCTTGGGGATATGTGGGAAGAAGGGGAAAGGTGGAAGCTTGGAAAGATTGTGGTGCTTGAGGACGTGCCTTCGGAAGCTCCTGCAGTATTCATGCTCGACCAAGGCGATATTTTCAGGTATAGTTATGGAATAGCTTTATGAAACTGTTAGTTTCAGATTATCCTTTATTAAGCTTTAAGCATGAATTGATTTATAGTATTGAAATCGTGTGCACCCGAAAATTATGGAATTGACATAGAAGATTCAAACTACTTACACCGACTAGTTTGCATTGAGGTTTGTTTGATTCATTGACTGATACTCAGTAAATTAAGGAACAACACATCTAGCGTAGTTATTGCAATATCACTATGACAAACTCTAATACATTGTGCATCTAAGAGTCGATTTTGGTGAAATATCCTACCTTGGTATTGTGTCTTTTTCCCGGGAAAGGGGTGGATAACCTAGTAAGGCAACGAATTAAGCACTAGGTGACAATTTGGTATGTTTATTTGATGCCCTGATTTGTGATTTATGTTTTCTTCTTTTGATTAGTTGAAATATTATTACTAGAGTTAGTCAGTAGAGTGACGTTTGGTTTAATTTTTTTGGATAATGGTGGTGTCCAAGCCAGTTTGGCGCGCACTTTACTAAACCGGTTTGCTACTACCTCCTGTGAGAACTGAAGAGAGATATTGGGTGACTTATTAATGTATAGACAGATGCGTACAAATCACTTTTCACCTTTTTATCTATACTTACATTTGACCCAGTTTTGTCGAAAATTCGGAAGAGTTCTACCAAATTATTTTCCTTTTCTTTGGATTGACTTTCTAGGCTCATTACTCAATTCACGGGACAGAATCTTCTCGATGCTGATCTTTAATGTACAACTTCTAACAAAAAAAGAACTTTTTATTTTTCATTTTGTTGCAAACTGTTTTCAACCAAAAGCCAAGAATAAAAGCTCGTTAGGTTTTTTTGTTTTCTTATCCAGATGCCTTCCGTAGACTCATTGAGATGATTGTTCGCAATGTTTCCTGGAGACTTTTGTAGTTCTGTAATTTTTCATTTTGCATTATCTCCTTGGCACTTGCTTCAATCAAGTTTACTTACCTCATCCAAGACTGGAAAAGAAATTAGAAATCCAAATGCCACTGAGAACACCCAAATGGGTATCACTCATGGGCAACATTAATGAATAAAAGATCAACCAAATCCATTGTACGTTACTCCCATAAATGATCTTTTCCCTTTATTGCCATTGTTATTGTGACTCTGTGCCCCCTTGGCTAACCTCTCAACGCTAATCACCGCCATTTATGGCTGGAAACAAGTGCCGAAGCTTCCCTAAAAATCTCAAGTTATTTCTATCTCTTATGGTTTTGCAAAGGGAAGTAAATTATTTGAAAATAATTAAGCAATAACCATACTTATCCTTTTATGAAGATAATATCATCTGGAACCTAAGCTAATCATCAATGAAGAATATACTAACATTTAGAATGCCACTGTTTTTGCGTAATCTTTAAACTATAAGATTTTTAGCCATCTCTGAAACTAATTTGGTGACCTCTCGCCTTCCTCTTCTATTTTTCTTTCTTCTGTTCCTCTCCAAAATTTAAAGCACCACTCATAGAGAGTTTCTGAGCTTCTTAGATTGTGGGTCTTCAGTTGGAGGAGGCTAAAAATGGTAGTGAAAAGATGGAACGGTGGAGTAGTGTGCAGTTGAGGATTACCATGTATTTTTTTCTTTCTTTCTTGTTGCTTCAATGTTTTAAAAAATATAATTACCATGTGACATCTTTTTAGAAAAAATTACATCTGTCATTAGTTAATTTGCTCATTTAATATTCGACACTATTATAGATACAAATGTTCACAAGACACTTTTGTCAAGTAAAAGTGTCTATCTGGTCACTAGTTAACTTGGAGTGTCTTATCTTACAAAACTCGCCGAGTTTAAGGGGCTATCCGGGTATTTAGCCTTTTCCCCCTTATTGTGATTACAGCAATCTGTCTGGTTCCTCTATTGAACACCATATTAGTCAATGGAACTAAATGTAAGTGGATGTAGTTTGTGACTCTTCTTTAGACCGTTGTTTAACTGATGGCCACATTGGTGGGTTTTAAAAGTTTTTGATGCCAACAGATCAATCATTTCTCGACATCATATGGATTTCGTTGGGTATGGGCAAAAAAAGGATTGGCTGAAATTGTACGTCATTAATTTCTTAGTGAAGTAGGTTCAGTTCACTTCTTTTACATGGAATAAACATTTCTCGCCTATCTACCTGAAACACAGTTAGCAAGTGGTATATATATGTGTATGTGTGTATGTATCTTTCTGAAATGTAAGAATGCTCACTTGTCCTGTTTTTGAAAATTTATTCAACTTTTATGGTATACGAATAGTGGACATAGTGGTGGAACATTATGTTGAGTTCTGTTGTATAGGTGAAGAACAGCTCATTGTTCATACTATAATATGAACTTGAAGACTCAATTTTTTTTGTATGAGTCATAATATTTATGCAGGAATATGTCTACATTTGTTTTTGTTTATAAGGAGTATGATATGAGTAAGTGGTTGATCTGACTGTAGCTTGTTTGTTCTGAGGTTTCTCAAATTAATGTTTCTTGGGTGCATCATTGGTCTCTGTTTCATGGAAGATACCAACAGATCCTGTAATGTCAGACGGGTATAGCAAACCGGAAAAAGATAACTTTTTGAGTATATTTTTGGGTGTATTACAAATGTGCACTTTAAAATTTTATTTGTTTTGTGGCTGTGTTGGTTCACCTCTATCATATGAAGTCTTTAAAGTATAAAGCTTTTAGAAGAAGTGTATCCATGGATTTTCTGTTAAACCTCATGATAGAACTTGAAACTTTGGGTTATTTGATGTTGAATTTCAGCTTTCAGGATTTTTTCTTTGAAAGAAAACTTTTAGAGTTCTTGGTAATATGCATATACATCTCTGATTCATCAAATTTATATTCAACCCTAATTTAGCTAGAACAGTTTCTAAGGGTCTGATTGCCTATTATATGACTACCGCCTATACAGTTAGTTGCACAATACTTGGAAATTTCTTCAATTTGTCAGTGTCTACATGGAGTTAGTGTTTCGTATCTTACATTTTTCTTGTCCTTTGCTGCATTTGTAGCTATACAATGGCTTCCAATAGTTGGGTAAAGGAAACAAGTCTGCCAAGAAAAACATCTGATGAATCCTCTGTTGGTTTTGTTGCATTGGATGGGGAGCTGCATGTGATGACTCATTTAAACGTGGTTAAATCAAAGGAGTGCCAAAGATTAAGGCAGCAGAAAAGGTCCGCAACTATGCTTGTACAAATATACCATCCTAAGACGAAGTCATGGAGGTCTGTCACTACAAGGTCACCTTTTCATCACCCTTTGGATTTCAAAACTGCAGTTATGTGCACCATTCGTCTGTAGATCTATATTGTTGCATTGGTGTGCCTGTGAAGTAGTTGTTTGGTTTAGTGGATCCTCCTTTGTTACCTATTGTGAATGGCATTGTATATATCTTTCATTGAACATGTTCTTATTGTCAGAGTTAGTAATGTAAATGCAATTGTAATAAATGTAACTCTTCTCATCTCTGTCTCTTTATTTTTATCAACTGCTTCTACGAAACACCTCCATATTTTGCTCTCCCTCCAGTTGGAAACTTTTTGTGCTTTGCTTTGAGTTTGTGTTCTAGTCCATCACCCCCTCCCCTCCCTTCCCCTCGAAAAAAGTAGTTGAATTCTGGTTTGAGCCTGTAGAGAGTATAGATTATGAGTGTGTGTTTTCCAATTTTCTCATGTTTGGTTGGGACAAAATCTTGAAAAATGTTTTCCAAATCAACTCATTTTCCTCAAAATTAAGGAAAATGACTTCCCTTAAAAAATTAAGGAAAACATTTTCCAAAACTTTCCTCCAATTTCAAATTACATTTTATTGGGGGAAAATCAATTTAAAAAAAAATATATTTTCAATTTCAAAAATTTATTTTTTCATTTGATCTCTAACCCCGCTACCCCACCACCACCGGTCAGCTCCCCCCAACCCCACCCCTTCCCAAAAAAACTAATTTTGTTTTTTAAAATATTTTCAACTTCAAATTTTTATTTTTAAACTCCTACCCCCCCTCCCTCCCCCGTCCAGACCCCCACCCGCCCCAAATCCCCAAAAAATTAATTTTATTTTTAAAAATACTTTCAACTTCAAATTTTTATTTTTTCACTCCTACCCCTCCCCCTGCCCCCATCCACCCCACCACCACCCCTAAAAAAAATTTTGTTTTTAAAAAATATTTTCAATTTTATAAATTATTTTTTACTCTAGTAAAAATAAAAGATGTTTCTCAAAAATATTTTCCATTTATAAATTAAACACTAAAAATCATTTCCGGAAAATATTTTCTACTGACCAACCAAACATGAGAAAATAAGTCCAAAACTACTTGTTTTCTAGGAAAACATTTTCCAAGGAAAACATTTTCCTCCATACCAAACACACCCTATATGTATAAATATAATGATACAGCCAGCTTGAAAGATAACTAAGGCTTCCACACGGGGAGGGACAGAGGGAATAAATTTGCAGCTCATCGTCACTTGTTGATCGTGCTTCCATATGCATTTAGCCATTTGCACTTGTCGTTTCATCCCATTTTCTTTCTGCATCAAAGAATGTGCTGCAATATATGAGTGTTCTTTCGAGTTTAAATGCATACCACACCTAGGTTGTGATTTGTGCCTGGTTAGAGAGGGATGATGAATCTGGTCACTTAGCTTTTCCCCCTTTTTCTGTTTTTGTTTTTGGGAATATCAGTACCTTGCTTGTCACTCTCTTCTTAGCTAGGAACTATTGTTGACGTTCACATTGTATTGTATCTTTGAGATTCTTCTTTTTGCTCTTAAATTAAATGGTTTGTGGCCACCCAAATGTATAACTTCTGTTTCCGATGATAAATAAACGTTTCCCTTTTTTTTTTTTTCTTCTTTAGTTTTGTGTTAAGTCAAATGGTTAATATTAAGGGAGTATAAGTTTGAGCTCTGTATACGGATGAGGTTCATACATTACTAGTAGATCATATTTTTCCCCTCTTAAATTGGAGACACCAGTCACTTGAATTGAATAGTCACAAATCATAAAGAAAAGTAAGAGTATTTGGTATTATTTATGTAAGGTGTATCAGCATTGGGTTGACTGGGAAACTTAGTACAAATTTGAAGCCAAGTGTAGTAATAAAGAAAAAGCCTCTGCTTAATGGCTGCGCTATCGAAGTAGGTTCCAGGAAACAGAAATTAGTGGGGATCAACCCACTCCATATCAATTTATATGATGTACTTTGATTTAGGCACGGAGTTTAAGAAAGAAAGACTTGAAATTTGTGGTTTAAATTAAGTCACAGATGTTTGTCAGTTTGTGTGACTATAAATCATTTCGTTACGAGTAAAATGATTTGATACTAAGTATAATAATATGTCGTGTAGTGTATCCTATAAATTGAGAGTACACACCTTCCCTAGTCTGCGGACTTCAATTCTTGGCTGCTGTATAGAATTCAAATGCCGCTATTTTTCTTAATTGCCTAAAAACACATGCATAATATACTAAAGTTGTTTTTTTCAAACATTCCAATTGTCCAATTAATGCCAGCCACCATTTTCAGTTGCATTAATATCAAATACGAATTATTATCTTTATATGATTTCAAAAGACGATAATATAAACTAATATATGAATTTTAATAAATCAACGTAATTTTCAAAGACACTGCTAAAATTTTGGACTCAGTTTCGCTAATTTAAGCTTTATTAGTTTGGATTAAATTTGTTAATAACAATTCATAATCCGAGATATATAATGCTAAATCGTGATTTGACACATTTCAAATGACAAATGTAGGATGTCAAATTTATCCGCTTGTTTTAACTCAAGCAAATTCTGAACATATTATGATTTAATTTAGCCGTTATAATTCATTGAGATTTAACCCATTGCGCTCATTTGACACCCCTTAGATGAATGAGACAATTTTTGTCTAATGAACCTAACACAATTAAAACTACAGCAGAACCTCTCTAAATTAATACTCTACTTCCAAAGATAAAAAAATTTCTTTGATTCCGATCTGGGCAGTGAAAAAAGTCACTGATTTCGATAAGATAATAAACTTTTGGAAGACCCCTATATAATTATATGATTCCCTTAATATTATTGCGATAAACGAAACGAAATCATTAATTATTTATTTCTTGTATTAATTCAATAATTATGATATATAGATTAGTACGAAATAATGATTTTAATATAATCAAAATTAACCTCCATTGAATAATAAAAAAACACCCTTTAAATGAATATTAATTTATTAATTAAATAAATCTTGTACATAAAATAATAATATTTTATGATCAAAATTAGATCGTAATTACGTCTATTGCCCGTCATTAGATAGTCATTTTCCTCCATGATAGGCCTGACCCATTCAATTTCCATTTTTTTTTAATTAAAACTCTTCTCGTCAACAGTCAATAAAAAGAAAAAAGACTTGAAACATTGTCTATTTTAATATTTCATGCATATAAATAGAACCCTGTTAGAAACTTTTATTTTGTATAATCATAAACATGAGATCCCAAAATAGGAATATTATAATAACAATAACATTTGTTATTCTATTAAGCAGCATACCTCATGAAGCTACATCTAGGATTCTAAAGGAAGAAGGATGGAGAAATAGAAATAAACATCTTTTGTTACCATCTTTCTACAATCCCGTTCGTACTCCTACTCCTAATCCTGGCACTGAAGGCAAATCGTTCAGTGCCAGGACTATCGAGCAGAAGAACTTTTCTGCTCGAGGAAGGAGGGTGGTTGTTCATCCTCCTCCTTCTTCCTGTGATAGAAGTTTTAGCGAAAGAGACTCCAGGGTTTCTTAACCGGTTTAGTACTCGATCTATAACTCATTAGACTTGAGTCTTGTACAGCAGAATACCCGTTTTTAAAAAAACAATTATGGTGTCAAGTTCAACTTGGGCGTACCTTGACTAACTTTAAGGGGTATTTGTCATATTTTATCCGTAACACAGGTATGAAATAACTCTGTCCGACAAAGTTAAGAAAGATGAGAAGAAATTACTTAATATTTTTGTCTCTATTGAGATTTGAACCTAAAATTCCATGGTTCTCAACTCATAATTTCTTTTCGTATTTTTTTTTTTAATTTTGTTTGATCATTCTTTCATTTGTAATATTTAAAAAAATCCTAATGCATTCCTCTATGGGGCTTAAGGATTATTTGTGCTTGTTATAGGTCGAGAAAAGTCTCAAAATAGTCCTTTATTTTTGGACATAGACTTAAATTCATTCGTATTCTTTTACCCGGAGTACTAATAGAGTTGATTGTTTATGAAAAAAAATTTTACTAACCCCTTCATACGAATACTGCGTGCGCCACTGGATGGATGGATAGGCGGGGGACAAAAAATATTGAATAAAGTTTTTAAAAAGGGAACAAAATTGAGTATGAAATCAGAATGACAACAATTTGAATGAAGCTGTTAATGGTGTTAAATTGTATGTAGGGGTGTACATAGGTCGATTCGGTTTGATTTTTTATTTTAAAAAATCTAAAGCAATTATGTCGGTTTATCAAATCTAAAACCAAATCAAATCATATAAAGTCGGTTTTTTCGGTTTCGGTTTTAGTCGGTTCTTTCGGGGATTTTCGTTTTTTTACAACTTTATCGTATCCGAAAAGCGATAAACATTTTTTCACTTACGTGTGTGATAAACTAAACTTAAAAAATGTTAAGTGAATAGAAATTTTTGAAAAGACTGTCAAATTCACATGAGTACAAAAAATTCTTTTTGAAATATCAACGTTCATTATATCTACTTTGTTAATATATTTTAAGCTAAACTAATAAGATTAAATGCTAGATGCAGACTGAATACAAAAAATATTTAAAAAGTAAATTGTCAACTTCGAATTTAAAAAACTATAACAATATAATTATAACTTCTGATCTTAACAAAATATAAAAAATTTACAATTTTTACAAGTCCAAATTTAAAATAAAATAGATAAACAATGAAAACTACAAACTAACTTAAAATATATTAACAAAGTAGATTATAAATAATATTTTTTAGTTATAAAATAAAATTATATATATATATATATATATATATATATATATATATATATATATATATATATATATATATATATATATAAAATTTTACAAGCCCAAATTTGAAATAAGATATATAAAATTGAAAACTATAAACTAACTAAAAATATATTAGCAAAGTACATTATAAATAATATTTTTTAGCTATAAATTAAATAAATTATATATATATGTGTATATACAAAATTTTACAAATCCAAATTTTAAATAAAATATATAATATTGAAAACATAAACTAACGAAAAATATATCACCAAAGTAGATTATATGTAAATAATATTTTTTATCTATAAATAAAATAAATTATGTATATATATGTGTGTGTTGATTTGGTTTGAGTTCGGTTTGATTTTTTTTTTCTAATACCAAACCAAACCAAGAGTGATCCATTTTTTTTTTCAATCGCCAAACCAATCAAACCAAACCACAAGTCGAATTTTTTTTCTGATTTGATTTGGTTCGTCGGTTCGATTTGACTTAATGATTCGATTTGTACAGCCCTAATTATATGTATAACGCTCACTCTGACCATAAATAACCTTACAATAGAGGTGTACCAATCAAATCAAAACAAAAATTGATTTATTGTTTGATTTGATTGATTTGGCGTTAAAAAAATAATCAAACGATCACTCTTGATTTAATTTGATATTTAACAGAATAAAAGGTCAAACCAAGTTTAAACAAATCAACATATCGTATATCTAGAGTTTAACTTTTATACATAAAAAATACTAATTATAATCTATTGTATTAATATATTTTAAATTAGGTTATAGTTTTCAATGTTATATATATATATATATATTATTTTAAATTTGAGGGTAAATATCTTATTTTGTATTCAGGCTGGAAATTATAATTGCATTGTTATAGATTTCAGATCGGAAACTAACAATCTAATTTGCAAATATTTTATTTTGTATACAGAAGGAGCAATGGGGCGGTGTGGAGTGGATGTGGGCCTGGGGTTTTGAGCTTAACCCACAAAATTTTTAGGAAAAATGACAAAAATCTCATCTTTAAGTTCTCTTATTACCATTATCCCCTATTAGTTTTACAAATTTCCAAAATTTCTCATTTTCACGGATCAAATCAATGTATCAGCGCATCAAATTAATGCATCTCGTTTATCAGATTAATGTATCAACGCATCAAATTAATGTATCTCGCGCATCAGATTAATGTATCTTGCGCATCAAATTAGTGTATCATGTATAAAATGTACATCATATTAGTTTATCATGTTTAATACTTAACGATTAATGTATTTTGCGCATCAGATTAATGTATCAACGTATATTATTGATCAGTTTGAGGGATTTCTGTAATTATAAACTTATAAGGGACAAATGGTAATTTTGCCTTAAAAGTATGTGATTTCTGTCATTTGCCCAAAAAGGGTTCCGCATAATAATTCTTTTCATTTTCAACCCGCTCTACCCCGCCCCGCATAAATATTGTTTAATATTTTTCTTTTCTAGGTAATTTTGATACTAAAAATAAATTTATTTTTCGTTAAGTTAAATTAATTTAATAGATAATGACTTAAAATTTTATTTTATAGAAGTTATTGGAAAACATGTAAGAAATTATATTAATTTTGATTGAACCAATTTTGTTTATTATCTTGACTATTTTAGTAACTTTTAAAAAATATCTTAATAGAGAATGTTCTATCACTCTCATAACAGGTAAAAAATTAAAATTAAATTTGAACCGTATAAAATCGCATAAATCTGTAACCTGCGAACCTGCCCCGCACTTTATTAGTTTCTAAAAAATTCACTTCAACCCATCCCACATCCACCCCATATCCGCCCCTATTAATTTTGACTGTAGCCATCGATCTTATAAATTTAGCATTGATATTTCAATGTATGTATTTTATACTCATGTGAATTTTACTGTTTTTATGAAGATTTGTATTCAATTATTGTTTTAAAGTTCTAGCCTATTACACTGCTAAGCGACAATATATATATTTTTTTCCAATTATTGTGTAATTATAAGAAGGGAAAATTACGCGGATAAGCAAACTTATACTATTTAATTACTCACCATAGCTATAGTTTGCTATAATTACCACTCACGACTAACATTATCCATTAATTACATGGCCTGACTTCGGTTTGTATATTTAGTCATGTTTGTATATGTATAATTCGCCAAGATATACAAATAAATATGTATAATATACAATATTTTAGCCTATATACATATACAATACACCTCTCTCCCACTCTCTGCCCTCACTCGCTCGCCTCTCTCCTCCCTCTCTCAATCTCGCTCGCCTCTCTCCTCCCTCTCCCAATCTCGCTGCCATTTATACAAATATATATGTACAATATACAGTTATATACAATTATATACATATATAATTCACCTCTCTCTCACTCTCTGCCCTCTCTCTCTCGCCTCTCTCCTCCCTCTCTCGATATCGCTCGCCTCTCTCCTCTCTCTCCCCGTCTCGCTCGCCTCTCTCCTCCCTCTCCCAATCTCTCTTGTCATATATACAATTACATATGTATAAATACAATTATCTAACCAATATACATATACAATTCACCTTTCTCCCACTCTTTTCCCCCTCTCTCTCGCCTCTCTCCTCTCTCTCCCAGTCTCGCTCACCTCTCTCCTCTATATAACATGTAGCTACAAATTATAATTATCAAACTATAGCTATGGAGAGTAATTAATTATTTTTAAGTGGCTATATGTGAAAGTTTCCCTTATAAGAAAGCCAAAAAAACAAAAATCTCAAAACAAATTGACCAAAATCATAACCGAATATATCAACTTCATGTTAATTTGTTTTGATTTATAAATTTAATAAATTGATATAATTAATTTAATTATTTTTAATGAAAAATAAATCAAAACGACCTATATACCGGTGTGTATATATATATAGAGTGATTAAATATTTACTGTATTTAAAATAAATTATCACACTTGTTATAATTAATTTTCTAGTCTTGATTATTTCCTTTTGCAAAATAATTAATTGGGAGTACCGAAAGAGCAACTCCACACAATTAAATGAGAAGTTGAGGGGAACATTATATCCTCGAGTAAGACCCTGTTTTACATTTTTGTCTAGAGGTCAAAAATATTTATTTTAAGATATATTTTTGAAAAATTAGGAGTTTGGGAAATTAGTAAAAATATTTTTTAAATCGTTTTTCTGTCGTTGGGAAGAAGCTTGAAATTTTTGCTTCTTAAAAAGAGCATAAACAAAAAAATATTTTTTTCAAGAGTAAAATATTCCTTTCATATATACATATTTACTAGTTTATCTTTTATTAATTAATTAGCATATCTCATAAATGTGATTAAATTTTAATTTTTTATTTTTACATAACATTTTTTAAATTCTACTTTTATATATTTTTATTATATTTT
Organism: Solanum lycopersicoides; assembly: GCA_022817965.1. NCBI lineage: Eukaryota > Viridiplantae > Streptophyta > Magnoliopsida > Solanales > Solanaceae > Solanum > Solanum lycopersicoides. Next base: position 99,399,568 of record CM040626.1, on the reverse strand, counting down.
ATGTATTATTTTACCGAATTAGAAAAAAAGTTAACAACAATATTTTTGCAATATTAGAAAAAAAGAAAAAAAAAATTAAAGATTTCAGCCCTCCAAAAAAAAAAAGGTACAATGTTGATTGAAAATTTGAATATATACATTTTAATTTAAAATAATTTCTCTCTATAAAATAATTTAAATATTAAAAGTTCGTTAATACTTTCTTTTTTATTAATTTGACTTGCGAAAACATTTTTCATAAATTATTAGTCAAACAAAATTTATTCGTGAAATATTCTTTTCTAATGAACTAGTCATCCACAAAATATTATTTTTCAAATACACTTTTTTAGATAGCCATTTTTTAAGAAATGCTTCTAAAAAAACAGTTTTTCAGTAGCAATGTGTCTTAATGATTAAAGTAATAATATTAATACTTACTCGGACATAATAAATGACAAAAATATGTATATAATCATATACTATAGTATTATATATTTATTAATTGGATATAAATATTCGATATAACTTAGTTGTTGTATAACTTTAGCATTTTCTCTTCCCCTCTTTTTTTGCTTATGGTAATATTCTCGTCTTCTAAATGACTTATTCAATTCAAAAGTATTTAGTAAAATCAAACATTTAACAGTCAAAATTCTTGCATAAACTTATAAGGAAAAGATGAGGTCTTAGTATACTAACACGTTATTGCATGAGTTTAAATACCCCTTAAAATATTTTCTTCCTAACCAAATTAAAATCTCTTCGAAACAAAACATATATTTCATAGTACTCCCAAGTCCCAATATTCATAAAAATCAAATATGAAATCTCAAATGCTACTTTTTATAGTCCTAATTAGCATCACATCAAATGAGGCTGCTCGAATTATTAATGATAACAATGAAAAAAAAGTAGATTTTTCGAAGGAAGGCAAATATCTTTTATTACAATCTCTACAATGGCGTCCTGTTCGTTCACCAACTCCAAATCCAGGCACCAATGTTCCTAATCAAATAACAAGCCAAGTGACTCAAAGGAACTTTGCAGGTCGCAAAGAGTTTGCTGATATTCCTCCTCCTAATGAATATCAAAAGACTAAAATTGTATTTGGCATGGCTACGAATTAAATATATATATATATAAGTCTTGACTTCCCTATTATATTAACAATCCAACGATACCTTAAATAAACAAATAAAATAAGCTCTTAAATGTGTCGATAGTAATAATCTAGGATATAGATATTATATTGGTTCATTCTTTTTGGGAAAGATTAATTTGTTTGACAAAAAAAATGTATTTTTATTCCCATTGTAATCTTGTGTTTTTGCTCATTGGCATTACATGTCAGAAGAGTTGGGCTCATATCTAGGTATGTTTTGATTTGAAAGCGTTTTGATTAAATTATAACATGTTACGTACTTTAAAGCTTTAGTGATTGAATATATATCATTTTGTTATTTATGTAGTCTTTATGTGTACTATGAAATCAGATTCTTTAATAACTAAATAAAAAGAAAGTGTGGGATATAAACGAAATCAACTTATACAAATGATCAATAGAAATATAAAGGACACAAACAAACTCAAAAAATAAAGTTAGACACAATAATAACTTTTTATAAATAATACTACTTAATAGGACTAGGTTCTTTATCGTTACCATTTAACTCTCACAAGTTTTAAAAGAACTTTGTGATAAGATCTTGCTCTTACAATCTCTTTATAGTTGAGTTTCTTAATGTGAAACATAAACTTCTTCCGAAAAATTATCAATTTCAACCGAAATGATCATCAGGATGAACTTCTAGAAATACTGTATCCAAGTAGATTCGCATGTATATCGTTTGAGATACATAGAAATCTCGCTCGTCACTCTCGTATCTCGCTCGCGCATGTGATATTCTAGATACATGTGGATCATAACACATACATGTATCTGGGATATATCCATACACAAATTTCGATTGCCTTCCTCATATTCTCTCTCACCTCTCTCTATTTCAATGTATCTTGTAACAAAAACATGTATGTAGGTATATCTAACATAAACTATGGTATGTAATTATTAATTAGTGAGATAAAATATTATTATTTCAAACTATAGGGAAAATTAGTAACTATAATATAAATGTTTGTGTAATTAGGTAGTTTTTCCTTAAAAATAATCTCCAACCTAGCACGGTTTCCTATTCGCAATTTAAACCGCCTTTCAACTTAATTCGCTCCGCATAAGCTTAGAAAACTTTTCTCCTCGCTCACATAAGTTTTGTGAGAATTATATGTCTTTTACTACATAACAACTTGTGAGTTACGAAATTGAAGTTTTGTCTCGTTCGACACAAGGTCTATCTAAATTACATTTTGTAGTATGACATAACTTATTATGTCTTTTATGGTATAACTTATGGTTCTGTAACTAAACTTTTGTCTTGACATAAGTTCTATAGGAATTAAGTTATGTAGTATGAAATATTTTTTAATGTATTTTACAATATAAATATCTTTGGATTCTGAAATTGAATTTTTATCTCTCTCGATATAAGTTATGTAAGAATAAAGATATGTAGCACGACATAACTTGTTTCTCTTATACGTAAGCCATAACTTATAGTATATCATGATATGAAAATATAAGCATACTCGAGTAAAAGAATTATTTGTTCTTTCATTGTGGAAGGCATTTCCGGCCACTATTTTTTTTTTTTTAAAAATAAAGTATTGAAGGGAAAAAAATAATAAGCCATCAAATACTCATATTTGAGGATAAAAATTAAAGTTACCCCCCCCCCCCCCCCCAAAAAAAAACAAGGGACACTTGTGCTAATGCTTCAGCTCATTTTAACTTCTTCAATTTCAACTCAAACTTACCTCATTTGAAACTCATATTAATTCTCTTTGTTAGAGATTAAAGTAATTATATCATCAATTAATTTGGTAAATACCAAGTCTTTCTTTCTCAAAATTTAGACTATATCAATTTAATTTTTGTTGTTAACACCCTTGTCTTCTATGTGACTCATTCAATTCAAAAATTCATAATGAATTAACCCAAATAGTCAATAGTCAAAATTCTTGCATAAACTTGAAAAGAAAAAGTATCATAATGGGTCTTACTAACACGTTATTGCATGAGTTTAAATAGCACTGATGATATTTTCTCTTCATAACCATATTAATTACCATAATCTGTCTTTAACAAAATATATCCTTCATATACTATTCTCATAATCTCATTCCATCAAAACCAAACATGAAATCTCAAATATATTGCAGCAGCATAATACTAATGCTACTTATTATAGTCGTAATTAGCATCACATCAAATGAGGCTGCTCGAATTCTTAACGATAATAATGAAAAAGAAGATTTTTTGAAGGGAGACAAATATCTTTTATTACAATCTCTACAACGGCGTCCTGTTCGTTCGCCAACTCCAAATCCAGGCACCAATGTTCCTAATCAAATAACAAGCCAAGTGACTCAAAGAAACTTTGCCGGTCGCAAAGAGTTTGTTCATCCTCCTTCTCCTTGTAACGAATACCCACAAACTAAAATTGCATTTGGCGTGGCTACGGATTGAAGATATATAAGTCCTTGGCTTATCTATTATATTAACAATCTAACGATGCCTTTAATTAAACAAAGATATTACTAAACTTTTAAACGTGTGTTGATATATAACAATAATCTAGGAAATATAATTGGTTCATTCTTTTAGGGAAAGAATAATTTGTTTGACAAAAATTATTTTTATTAGTTCCCATTGTAATCTTGTGTTTTTGCTCATATCTGGCATAACATGTTGGAAGAGTTGGGCTAGGTTGACTTGGGGATACAAGTATTTTGATTCTACTTTTTTTATTTTTTTTAATTATGTAGTCTTTAAGGTTGAAATTTATGTCAAAATTGATTTCAAGGAATTGCTAGCAAACGTATTTGACACGAATTTGTCAAAGCACAATCTTTCATACCTGATTTCAATTATATAATATGTTGTTTAAGTTTAGACTATTATTGATGGAAAAACTATTTTATATATGTGTAAATTTTGAATATAGCATAATATGTAGTATTATTATCAAGTTATGGCATTAGAGTTTCAATTTCATTTTGTAGCATTTAATATCTCACTCTATAGCATTTAATTAGTAATTATATTGTTAATTATAATTTATTAAAAGCATTTGTTATTAAAAATTAATTAAAAAATAAGTGGATAAAGTGCTAATGAGTAATTAATTCTAATGAGTAATTAATTCTGACAACATAAATGAAGTGCTAATGAGTAATTAATTCTGACAACTAATTTTCAGTTATAATTAATGCGCAGTAATTTAATATGCACGCCTGAGAATTTGAAGGGACTACTTTTTTATTGAGTTAAATTAAAGGTAGATAAATGATTAGCATTACAATTATTCTTCATTCTAAAATTTGTCTATTACTTTAAAATTTCTTTCAACATATAAATCATTTTTCCCCCCAAGAATTGAAGATTATTTTCATAGCTACATATTTCACTTTCGATGGATAACTTTGTGTCAATTTTAATTAAACATGGTGGAAAGTGGAATTATTCGGATTAATTTTTAGTTTTGATTTGTTTATTTTAATTATGAATTGTTAGTTTGTTGTTTTTTACATTTAAAACAGTGTTAACTTTTTTTTATAACTGTAATATATGTAATACAGTTTGTATAATTTTTTTGAAAAGAAACAGTATGCTTTGTATAGCGTACATACAATATTCATACAATGTTCATATATATCATTTGTTTCTGTTGCATATGTCAAAGTTCAATATGTCATTCATAATTCATACAATTTTTATACATTATAAATTTAAATTGTACTGTCCTGCCATTCATAAAGTGTTCTATGTGTTATTCATACAATGTTCATACAATATTCATACAATGTTTATATATATATAATTAGTTTCTGTTACATCTATCAAAATCAATATGGCATTCATAATTAATACAATGTTTATACATTTAAAATATATATCGAAATATACTGAAAATAATAAGCTATTATGACTTGTTATATTATAAAAAACATTAAAAATAACATAAATGGTTATAATGTTTAAAACATTGAAAATAACAGAAATTAATAATTATAAAAAAATATTAAAAATAACAGAAATTGTTATATTGTTAAAATAACAAATATTTCAATAAGAATTCAAAACGTGCATTTAAATTTTTTCATTTCCTATTCCATGTTCTTGGAGTGGGATAATTGGTGGTGTCCATAACTTGTTCTTTTTGCGTGCGAATTCCACCATACTTGCTTGCAACTGTACCCGTAACTTCAGTGTCACTTATTGCTCCCTCTTCATTCTTTGCTTTTGCATAGTGCCAAAGTAAAGTTGCATACCTCTGACGATGATATGTTGCATCTACTTCAATATCAAACAAATCAAAAATACCATTGTTGATATATTCAACAAAAAGAGAGGTGTACGACCACAATCATTGTAACAAAAATAAAAAAAAAACTTCATACAATATTCAGACAAAAAAAATACAATATTAATACCACAGTTTCATCCACAATGCATACAACTTTATATCACAGTTGCATACACAATTCATACACCTATACGCTAGATTTCATACACAATTCATACAACTAAATACAATTATTAATAACACAGTTTCATCCACAATGCATACAACTTTATATCACAGTTTCATACTCAATTCATACACGTGTACGCTAGAGTTCATACACAATTTATACAACTAAATGCCACAGTTCAATTTCAATTTATACAACTATATGTCACAATTCATATACAATTCATATAATAATAAAATAATTTTCGATTTCAAAAAAAAAAAAACTGTAACTTTTGAAAAAATAAAATAATACTCAATTGATATATAAATCATACAATTCATAATAATAAAATACATATTCGATTTTAAAAAAAGATCTGTGACTTTTGAAAAAATAAAATAATACTCAATTAAAAAATATAAATTCATGTAGTACACTATTGACAAATAATATAAAAAATAAACACACTAAAACAACACATTGTAAATTGAATTTTGAAATAAACTTTTTACTAACCTTATCAACTTTTTTTGTTTTATTTTTTTGTTGAATCTCTGCATCTTTTTTGGAAGACTTCATTGTTGAACGACCAATTTCAACTTTCCTTTGCCTCTTTGATTTTTTTTCCCTTCGATTTCTGAGTTTGAGATTGTGACAATATATTGAATGAAGGAGCATGAAAGTCGTCTTCCTCATCGATCAATCTTTTACTTTTTCATAGATTTTCACTACCTTTCTTCGACATTGTCTATAAAATTAATGAGGAACGGATCTGAGATTTTAGTTTGTGTTTTAGGATGAACTGATATGAGAGATTTTGGGGAAGATGCAGATTTGAGAAAGATGGCAAAGTGACTGCGTTTTTTGTTTGAATTGATGATTGAGGCGTGATTTTTGGGGAATATGCAATAAATTCAGGCGTGGGAAGAGGTTGAGTGTATTGGGGAAAGATAAAAGAGTATTGGTTGATATGGGGGTGGGTAGTTATTGGGGTAATTAAATATTAATCAATTATTTAAAATAAAATCCCTAATTTCTAGATTTTGTTTTTTAAAAGGTAACTATATAATATGAAGTTTAATTAATATTTAATACATAATAATTTATTATTTATATTATAAACATTAAAAGGTAATTGATTAATATTTAATAATTTATTATTTATATTAAAAAATTTAAAAGGTAATTGATTAATATTTAATAATTTATTATTTATATTAAATTTATTATTTTAATTAATATATTATTAATTGATGTGCTATAAGATGATAATAATATGCTATAAGTAGTTTATTTTTAAAAAGTATGATTACAACTTGATATTTATCCTCTTAAATGTGTGTGTGATGTTAATTTTCCTTTATATATATATCCAAATAATTACTTATCTTACAACAACTTAAGAATTTTCTATCATATATTGAGGAGGATACACATATTTTTTCTAACAGATACACTAAGAGAGAGAGAGAGACGAGTAAGATGGGGAGGGAGATAATCATGTATCCCAGATGCATATAAATCACACTACATAAAATACAACAAAAATGATCATTAGCGAGAATTATTGCCGCTAAGTGTGTATTTTAGCGGCAATTGTCACTCTTTGTATATGTCCCTAAAGTCTTTAGCTACATTGGTTCTAATGACACTTAACTAATGCTAGCACTCTTTATTAATGGGCCAAAGGACAGAAATCACATACTTTTAAGACAAAATTACCATTTGTCCCTTATAAGTTTATAATTACAGAAATCCCTGAAACTGATACAATATATAATATAAGCGCTGATACATTAATTTGATGCGTGAGATACATTAATCGTTAAGCAAGATACATTACATTTTATAAATGATACACTAATCTGATGTACATTTTATACATGATATACTAATCTGATGCGCGAGATACATTAATTTGATGCGCTGATACATTAATCTGATGTGTGAAAATGAGGGATTTTGGGGATTTGTAAAATAATAGGGGATAATGGTAATAAGAGAACTTAAATGTGAGATTTTTGTAATTTTTCCTTATTAATGTCAACATTTAATGCCGCTAAAAGTTATTTTTGTTATAATTAACACCTAAACTAGTGACATTTCTTTAATTTTTTCATTATTAATTCTTTCATTTATCAACTGAACCCATTTAAGTCCAACTCATTTCAGCCCATCAAAATTGAGGTTTATATCTAGGTGGACTTCAATCCTGAATAAGTTAGGTTAAATTGGACGGCTTATGACCTGACTCAATTTTTAGCCTATTTTAGCCTAAATTGACACTTCCATTTAGTAACAAGTTTTTGCAGAATTGGCCCTATTTAGTGGTGGTTTTAATTAATTTTTGCCCTAAAATATGATGGTATTTTATAAGTTTGTCCCTGCTGTTCATTTACTAAACTTTTGTGGATAAAAAGTTTGTGACTTAATTCGCTTGACATGGATTTAGAGTGTGTTTGGTATGGAAAATGTTTTCTAATTTTCTCATGTTTGGTTGGGACAAAATCTTGGAAAATATTTTCCAAATCAACTTATTTTTCTCAATTTTAAGGAAAATGACTTCCCTTCAAAAACTAAGAAAAACATTTTTCAAAACTCTCCTTCAATTTCAAATTACATTTTTTTTTGGAAAAAACATCAATTTTAAAAAAATATTTTCAATTTCAAAATTTTATTTTTCAATCCGATCCCTGACCCCCCCCACCACGGGTCATCCCCCCACCCCCTCCCCAAAAAATTAATTTTGTTTTTTAAAAATATTTTCAACTTCAAATTTTTATTTTTAAACTCCTACCCTCCCCCCCTCCTTCCCCCCAGCCAACCCCCACCCACCCCCATCCCCCAAAAAATTAATTTTGCTTTTTAAAAATATTTTCAACTTCAAATTTTTATTTTTCAACTCCTACCCCCTCCCCCCCTCCTTCCCCCCGGCCAATCCCCACCCACCCCCATCCCCCAAAAAATTAATTTTATTTTTTAAAAATACCATCAACTTTAAATTTTTATTTTTTCACTCCTCCCCATCCCCCATCCCCATCCACTACCCCCCACCCCACACCACCCCCACACCACCCCAAAAAAATAATAATTTGTTTTTAAAAAATATTTTCAATTTCATAAATTATTTTTTACTCTAGTAAAAATAAAAGATGTCTCTCAAAAACATTTTTCATTCATAAATCAAACACTAAAAATCATTTCCGGAAAATATTTTCTACTCACCAACCAAACATGAGAAAATAAGTCCAAAATCTACTTGTTTTCCATGGAAAACATTTTTCTTCATACCAAACACACCCTTAGTGAACTTTTGTGTTGTTCAACATGAATTATGTAGGAATTAATTAACTTAAAAATAATAATTTTGTTTTTAAAAAATATTTTCAATTTCATAAATTATTTTTTACTCTAGTAAAAATAAAAGATGTCTCTCAAAAATATTTTTCATTCATAAATCAAACACTAAAAATCATTTCCGAAAAATATTTTTTACTCACCAACCAAACATGAGAAAATAAGTCCAAAATCTACTTGTTTTCCAGGAAAATATTTTCTAGGAAAACATTTTCCATGGAAAACATTTTTCTTCATACCAAACACACCCTTAGTGAACTTTTGCGTTGTTCAACATGAATTATGTAGGAATTAATTAACTTATGTGGCATAAGCTATGTAGTATTTGTGCAAAACCTAATTCTCTCCGCATAAATTTAGAGATATTTTTTCCCTCCGTTCTCATAAGTTTTATAGGAATTAAGTTATATTTTTCACTCTACAAAGACTTGTGGGTTATGAAACTTAATTTTTGTCTAGTTAAAGTACAAATAATCCAAGTTATGCAAATATGATATAATTTTCTTCTTATGTCATTTACGGTATATATAACTTGTGGATATTCTGAAACTAAACTTTTAGCTCACTCGGCATAAATTTTGTAGGAATTTATTAAGTTATGCAGCACGAGATATTTTATCACGCATTTTACGATACTTGTGAAATCTTAAATTAAACTTTTGTCTCACTCGATATAAGTTCTATAATAATTAAATTATGCAGTACAACATAACTTGTCATGTTTTAGACATATGACATTGCTTGTGGTTTCCGATATTATATGATGCGAAAATATAAACTTATATCGATCGAAAGAATTGTTTATTTTTTCGGTGGGTGGAGAATTTCCGGCCATTTGTTTATATTTGATTAAAATGCTGAAGGAGAAAATAATAATCCAATAGCATCATATTTAAGGGCAAAACTAAAAAATACCCAACAATATCGACATTTGTTTGAATGATTAGCGTCATTTTAACATTTTTAATTTCAATTCTAACCTCATAATATTAGAGATTAAAATAATAATAATAATATCATTTTGTTATAATACCACGTCTTGTATGTGACTCATTCAATTCAAAATAGTCAACAGTCAAAACTCTTGCATAAACTTAAAAGGAAAATGTACGAGCTAGGGTCTTACTAACACGTTATTGCATGAGTTTAAATAGCACTCATACTTTCTCTTCATAACCATATTAATTACCATAATCTCTCTTAAATAAAATATATATTCATTCCATCACCTTTTGCATGCAGCAAAATAATACTTATGCTAATTCTTGTATTCCTAATTAGCATCACATCAAATGAGTCTGCTCGGATTCTTAATAATAACAATGAAAAGAAGTAGATTCTTTAAAAGGGAGACAAATATCGTTTGTTACAATCTTTACAATGGCGTCCTGTTTCTCCACCAACTCCAAACCTAGGAACCAATGCTCGTACTCAAATAACAAGCCAAGTTTTTCAAAGGAACTTTGCAGGTCGCAAAGAGTTTGCTCCTCTTCCTCCTCCTCGTAAAGAATACATGCAAACTAAAATTGCATTGGGCGTGGCTAAGATTTGAATATATAGGTCTTGACTTACCTATTAAACTAACAATCTAACAATACCCTGAATTAAACAAAGAAATTAATTATCTAGGATATATTGGTTCATTTTTTCCCATTGTAATTTTGTGTTTTTGCTCATATATGGCATAACATGTTGGTATTTTGATTCTACTCTTTTTTCGTAATTATGTATTATTCAAGGTTGAAATTTATGTCAAAATTGATTTCAAGGAACCGCTAGCAAACGTAGTTGACTCGAAAATGTCAAAGCACAATCTTCTCATACCTTGACTTCTAGCGTATTATATTAGAAGTGATAAAGCTAGTCCATATATTCATAATTTGTTCAATTTCTTTCGATACTTAAACACAACTTATTTTATCATATTTTAAAAAACTTTCTACTATTTAAAAAAATCACAAAATCTTCACTCTCTCTTATTTTTAAATATATCACTTTATGTGATGTATCGTAACGTTTGAAATGTATCTGGATCTCACCAATTTTTTTTTTTATTCTGAAAGAGTAGGAATAGAATATAATACTAAATTACTTACTATTAACATTATGAGATTTGTATAAAATTCCTTTTTGTGAAACATAAACTTCTTTAGAAAAATTACCAATTTCAACCAAATCATCAGAATCAAGTTATGAAGCCCTTTGAACCAATTAATTGGTTAAAAAGTTGGATCAAATTAGTTATTATAGAGATAATTCAATGTTTACTGTATATATAATAAAATACTACATTTATTACATTAGTTTTATATCTAGTCTTGATTATTTTCTTGATGCAAAAATTAATAGTATAACCCACATTTTTTAGAGATTTGAAAGAGGACACTCACAATTGAACACAGAGTTGATGGAAAGATTATATTCTATTAGGAGTGTCAAATGTTGCCCAAACATCAATATGACTCGACTAAAATTTCATGGGTTAGAAGCGCTTCTTTAAAAAGACAAAATTGTATATAATGATAAACTAATAATTTAAATTAAATGTTATAAGCACACTTTGATTTAATTGTGCTCTGTAGCAAACAGTTTGCTAGTCGCCTCTATCCCTCAAACTCTCGCTCGCCACTCTCCCTCTCTCGCTCCCTCTCTCGCTCGCTCCCTCTCTCGCTCGCTCCCTCTCGCTTTTACACAAAATAAATGAATAAGATGCGTGTTTGTATAAAGCGAGAGAAAATTGTACATATACATATGTTTTTATTCCTTCTCTCCCCTCTCCCAGATCGCGCTCACCACTCTCCCAGATCTTGATCGCCACCCTTGCCTCTCTCGCTTATACAAATAGAAACGAAATGTATAAATTACGTTTATGTTTGTATAAAGCGAGAGAAAATTGTATATACATATGCAAATACATATATCTTCGTCCTATACACTTATAATTATACAATACAAATATTCCCCTGCCCCATTTTCTTTTGTCTTTCTCTCTTTACCGTTTTATGCATACACAAATTGAACAATTGATTTTTTTTCCACACAACTGCTTTCTTTTGTATATGTATAGCGAATTATACAACTGGTTTCTTTGTATATGTATAGCGAATTATACAACTGTTTTTTTTGTGTATGTATAGCGAAATATACATATTTATGTTTGCTTTGGAGCGCAATTATGCAAAGTATAGATATAGCATATAAATATGATATTTATGTTTGCTATATGTGAAAATTACTCATTTTAAAATAGTTTTTTCAGAAAAACTGCTTTGCGAAAAAAATAATAAAAATCGTGTTTGGTAAATTTATTTAAAAAGTATTTTTATAAGTGATTTGTGTTTCACTAATTTTCTTTAAAAAGTGTTTTTGAGAGTTAAATTACAAAAACGGACAAATATCAATGTGTTTTTAATATTATTATTCTAATATAGAAACTTTAATCACATTTTTAATTTAATTATTTAAAATGTACATATTTAAATTTTAAATCAATATTATACATAGATAATATTGTTGAAAAACATTGATAAGAAGAATCTTTTTGTTATTTGTTACCTATTTTTATGGACTCAATCTTACTTAAATCTTTTTTTTTGTTATAATACTCTAAATTTTTAAAAAATAAGATTAAAATAAAATAATACTTAAACTAAGAATAGATTTTTTTTGGACAACTTTCACATATAGCAAACAAAAAAATCATATTAATATGTTATAACAAAGTTTGCATATTTGCTCTCCATAGCAAATATATAAATGTATAATTTGCTATACATATACAATTGTATAATTCGCTAGCCTATTTCGTTGCAATTGAATAATTTGCCGGCATATTTCTCTTCAATTATTTAATTCGCTGGCCTATCTCGCTGCAATATCTGTATAAAATTTGCATTTGTATGCAATTATATTGAAGTAAAATATTTGTATATTGTATAATTATACATGTATAGAAAAAATATATATGATTTTGCATGTATATATACAATTTTCTCTTACTTTATACAAAATAGAAACACAAGTTAATTGTATAAGTATATGTTCTTTTTGTTGTGCTTTTCAATTGTATATGTATATATGTGTAATATGTATATAATAATAAAAATTTGTATTAATTAAATTTATTTATGTATAAGAAAATTCATGATTTTTTTTCTTTTTTTATATTCGGCTATATGCCTGAAGCAGAGGCCATTTAATTACATACGCTTATTTCTGAATCCCTTTTAGTTTTGTAAACGCGAAGAAGCAGTCATTTTGCTCGGAAAAGTTGCTATAGCAAATTATATGGAACAATAGCTGCGAATTAGAAATAAAGTAAACTATAATCATAATATTTAATTTGAATTAATAGTTTGCTATTATATACAATTTTTCCATTTTTTTTATATGTTACTTTTTTGGGAGGTGTTAAATCTTTATTGTTAATTTTTATCTTTTTTAATCATACAAAAATAATCATTGCTACTTTTAGTTCTAATTCTGTAAAATCATACATAAACTAATATATACATATACAACATAATATATAAATACTAATATAAAACATAAAAAAAAACAAAAAAAAATGTATAGTAATTAAAATTAAAATTCTTAAATAAAAATCAACCAAACTTATGAGATATGTTAATTAATTAATAAAAGATATATTGATATATATATATATATATATATATATATATATATATATATATATATATATATATTTCTATTTCTATTTCTGTTTCTGCTTTTTTTTTATTTTATAAAAAAAGCAGTTAGCTTCTTCATAACAATAAAAAATATGTATCTGCTTTCATTTAAAAGTAGTTTTAAAAATTTATCAAATCACTTAATTTCTCAAAATAAGTGAATTAACAAGGCTAGATATGTTTGATACGTATAACCATAACCCATTTTAAAATTAATCTCCAACTTAGCTCAGTTCCTATTTGCAATTTAAATCTAACCTAGTTCGTTCATGGTAATTAATTTAGTGAACATTTTTCTTCGCTCACATAAGTTCGGTCTGAATTAAATTATGCATTTTACTGCTTAATAATTTGTGAGTTATGAAATTAAATTTTTACCTCGTTCAACACAACTTTTGTTGGAATTTAGTTATGTTGTATGACATAACTTTGTATCCCTTTAATGGTTTAACTTGTTGACTAACTTTTTTCACACTTGGCATAAGTTCTTTAGCAATTAAGTTATGCAATACGAGATATATTGTTACGCATTTAACAACATAAGTATTTGTGGATTCTAAAATTGAACTTTTATCTTCTTTCAACATAAGTTTTGTAAGAATTAAATTATGCAGTATGACATAACTTGTTGTGTCTTATATATATGTCATAACTTGTGATATATTATGATTTGAAAATATAGACTTATATGGAGTAAAAAATATTATTTGTTTTTTTTATGTCAGAGACATTTCCAGACACTTGTGAAAAAAAATAATCACAAGCTATCATATTTGGGAGCAAAAATTTAAAAACTATTCCAATATAGATGTTTACTTGTGAATGATCATTTTATTCTTAACTTCTTCAATTTCAATTCCACCCATTTAACACCCTTATTACTTCTTGATATTGCTAGAGATTAAAGTAAGAATTACTACCATTTTCTTATTTTGTGACTCATTCAATTCAATAATTCTTAGTCATGAACCCTAATATTCAACAGTCAAAATTCTTGCAAGAGGGTCTTGTCTTACTAATAACACGTATTGCATGAGTTTAAATAGCACTCATATGTTCTCTTCATAACCATATTAATTACCATAATTTCTCTTAAACAAAACATATCTTTCATATAGTATTCTCATTCCATCTAAACCAAAAATGAAATCTCCTTTGGCATGCAGCAATATAATACTAATGATACTTCTTGTAGTTCTAATTACCATCACATCAAATGAGGCTGCTCGAATTCTTAATGATAACAATGAAAAAGAACAAGTAGATTTTTTGAAGGAGGCAAATATCTTTTGTTACCATCTCTACAAAGGCGTCCTGTTGGCCCCCCAACTCCGAATCCAGGCACCAATGTTCCTAATCAAATAACAAGCCAAGTGACTCAAAGGAACTTTGTAGGTCGCAAAGAGTTTGTTCATCCTCCTTCTCCTTGTAACGAATACCCACAAACTAAAATTGCATTTGGCGTGGCTACGGATTGAAGATATATAAGTCCTTGGCTTATCTATTATATTAAAAATCTAACGATACCTTAAATTAAACAAAGATATTACTAAACTTTTAAATGTGTGTTGATAATAATAATCTAGGAGATATAATTGGTTCATTCTTTTAGGGAAAGATTAATTTGTTTGAAAAAATTATTTTTATTTGTTCCCTTTGTAATCTTGTGTTTTTGCTCATATCTGGCATAACATGTTGGAAGAGTTGGGCTAGGTTGACTTGGGGATAGAAGTATTTTGATTCTACTTTTTTTTTTTTTTTTTTTTTTTTAACTATGTAGTCTTCAAGGTTGAAATTTATGTCAAAATTGATTTCAAGGAATTGCTAGCAAACGTATTTGACACGAATATATATGTCAAAGCACAATCTTTCCATACCTGCTTTCCGAGTGTATATATCATGTGATAAAATTAGCCCATAAAATCATAATTTATTTATCTCGTTTAAGTTTAGGCTGACCATTGATCGGAAAACTGTTTTATTAAACATACACTCATACCATATTTAAATAATTGCGTATCTTACAACAAATTAAGAATTTCCTATCATATATTGAAGAAGATACATATATTTTTGCTACCAGATACACTAAAATAGAGAGAGAGGCGAGCAAAATGGGGAAAAACTGGAAAGATAATCATGTGGCCCTCATACATGTGAACTGGTTCTAAGTAATTAACACCTAAACTAGTGACATTTGTATAAGTTTTTCATTATTAATTCTTTTTTCATTAATTTATCAACTCAATCCATTTCGGTCAATCAAAATTGAGGTTTATATCTAGTTTACTTCAAGGGAAATTTTTTAAAATGTGATTATTTTAGTATTTAATAGGGTATAGTGTCAACACTTTCAATATTTAGTGATAATGAAAATTTTTTTACCTTATTATGTATTTTAATTATATTTTAATTATTTTATTTAATTAAAAGAATACATAATTATATAACAAACTGGAGCTATTTAAGGGAGAAAAAAATTGTAAAAAGTAACAGATGCTTAAAATTCTTAGATATAATAAATATAATATACAATTCCAAGTCTATAGATACAAAAATACAATATACCTATGAAATATAAAAATACATACTGACTAAAACAACATCAAAATTCAATATATACTTCCAAATTTATGAATACAAAAAATATTAAAACTATGAAATACAAAAATAAATACTAACTGTGGTACATTGACATAACTATCACAAAAAAAACAGAATACAAAATGAATTATGGATATATACTGACAGGATACAGAATACAATATACAATTCCAAATCTATGGATACAAAAATACAATAAAACTATGAAATATAAAAATACATACTGACTAAAACATCAACAAAATTCAATATACACTTCCAAATCTATGAATAAAAAAAACATAAAACTATAAAATACAAAAATAAATAATAACTACAACATAATGAAAATTCCATATACACTTACCAATCTATTCGATAATAGTAAATACACAATCAAACTTATAAAATGTGTACATTGACAAAAACTTACACACAAAAAAACAGAACACAAAATACAATAAAACATATTAAATACAAAAATACATGCTAACTATAACAGTGAATACAAAAAACATTAAAACTATGAAAATACAAAAATAAATAATAACTATAACAAATGTAACATTACGAAATCATTATTTTTGCACATGATAATTTGAACATGTCTTTCTATTGTGTCCAACTTGACGGCATCTATTGCAAGTCATTTTTGTCCTTTTGAATTTCACGTCAGCAAATCCCTTTCATCTTTCAAGTTTTGGTCTACCCGCTGTACAAAATTAATACAAAACATATATTCTAATTTCATTAGAAACATATACTGTAATTTGAAAAAAAATAAATGGACTTGCATACACAAATGATACACGTTTCGTATAATCTTCATACACTATTTAAAAAAAAATTCAGACTTCAACTTTACACAAATTTATAATCAGTTCATATAATTCATACACACTTCATACACAGTTAATATATCATTCACTGTCCTATAGAATACTCCAATTAAACAAACACAATACATTTTCAATACAAAATTAATATAAAAACATATATTATAATTTAAATAGAAACATATATTGTACGCCAAAATTTATCAGGTTACTAAAAAAAAAGTGAAATATGCAGCTATGAAAATATTCTTGAATTTTTAGAATAAATGACTTATACGTTGAAAGCAATCTGAAAATAATCGTGAAATTTTGGAAAGAAGACTACTTGTAACGTTGATCCAAATATGTTTGAAAATGACAATTTGAAAGTATTCTAAAAATCCGAAAATATTTGTTATTATCTGGTTGAGTTTTTTAAGGAATTAATTCAAAAAAATAATATTATTTTAACTAACTAGAGATATTTAAGGCAATGATGATAATTGAAAATGTTTAATATCCCTAAAAACGTGCTAATCATAAACAAACACAATACATTTTTAATACAAAATTAATACAAAAACATATATTATAATTTAAATAGAAACATATATTGTACGCCAAATTTATCAGGTTACTAAAAAATAAGAAGTGAAATATGCAGCTATGAAAATATTCTTGATTTTTAGAAAAAAATGACTTATACGTTGAAAGCAATCTGAAAATAATAATAAAATTTTGGAATGAATAATAATTATAATGTTGATCAAAATTTGATTGAAAATGCAAATCTGAAAATATTATGTGTTATTATCTGGTTGACAACGTTTTTTAAGAAATTAATTCAAAAAAATATTATTTTAACTAACTAGAGATATTTAAGGCAATGATGATAATTTAAAAATGTTTAATATCCCTAAAAACGTGTTAATCATATATTTAACTTTAATTAAACTAACTAAAAAGTGTAACTATTCATATTCACAAATGTGTCTACATGCATTAAATGTAGCAATTAATAAAAAACAAAAGTTCCATGATTTGTGTTGTCAGTGTGTTAATTATTAACATTAATTATCCATTATTACTTTATCCCTTAATTTTTAATTAATTGTTTCTTTTTAATAAATTATAATTAACAATATAATTATTAATAAAATGTTATAGAGTGAGATATTAAATGCTACACAATGAAATTGAAAATCTAATGCCATAACTTGATAATATTACTATATAAATGCTATATACAAAATTTACACTTAATAGTTTAACTTGTTGACTAACTTTTTCACACTCGGCATAAGTTCTTTAGCAATTAAGTTATGCAATACGAGATATATTGTTACGCATTTAACAACATAAGTATTTGTGATTCTAAAATTGAACTTTTATCTTCTTTCAACATAAGTTTTGTAAGAATTAAATTATGCATATGACATAACTTGTTGTGTCTTATATATATGTCATGTGATATATTATGATTTGAGAATATAGACTTATATGGAGTAAAAAATATTATTTGTTTTTTTTTATGTCAGAGACATTTCCAGACACTTGTGAAAAAAAATAATCACAAGCTATCATATTTGGGAGCAAAAATTTATAAACTATTCCAATATAGATGTTTACTTGTGAATGATCATTTTATTCTTAACTTTTTCAATTTCAATTCCACCCGTTTGACACCCTTATTACTTCTTGATATTGCTAGAGATTAAAGTAAGAATTACTACCATTTTCTTATTTTGTGACTCATTCAATTCAATAATTCTTAGTCATGAACCCTAATATTCAACAGTCAAAATTCTTGCAAGAGGGTCTTGTCTTACTAATAACACGTATTGCATGAGTTTAAATAGCACTCATATGTTCTCTTCATAACCATATTAATTACCATAATTTCTCTTAAACAAAACATATCTTTCATATACTATTCTCATTCCATCTAAACCAAAAATGAAATCTCCTTTGGCATGCAGCAATATAATACTAATGATACTTCTTGTAGTTCTAATTACCATCACATCAAATGAGGCTGCTCGAATTCTTAAAGATAACAATGAAAAAGAACAAGTAGATTTTTTGAAGGGAGGCAAATATCTTTTGTTACCATCTCTACAAAGGCGTCCTGTTGGCCCCCCAACTCCGAATCCAGGCACCAATGTTCCTAATCAAATAACAAGCCAAGTGACTCAAAGGAACTTTGTAGGTCGCAAAGAGTTTGTTCATCCTCCTTCTCCTTGTAACGAATACCCACAAACTAAAATTGCATTTGGCGTGGCTACGGATTGAAGATATATAAGTCCTTGGCTTATCTATTATATTAACAATCTAACGATACCTTAAATTAAACAAAGATATTACTAAACTTTTAAATGTGTGTTGATAATAATAATCTAGGAGATATAATTGGTTCATTCTTTTAGGGAAAGATTAATTTGTTTGAAAAAATTATCCTTTGTAATCTTGTGTTTTTGCTCATATCTGGCATAACATGTTGGAAGAGTTGGGCTAGATTGACTTGGGGATAGAAGTATTTTGATTCTACTTTTTTTTTTTTTTTTTTTTTGTAATTATGTAGTCTTCAAGGTTGAAATTTATGTCAAAATTGATTTCAAGGAATTGCTAGCAAACGTATTTGACACGAATATATATGTCAAAGCACAATCTTTCCATACCTGCTTTCCGGGTGTATATATCTTGTGATAAAATTAGCCCATAAAATTATAATTTGCTTATCTCATTTAAGTTTAGGCTGACCATTGATGGGAAAACTATTTTATTAAACATACATTCATACCATATTAAAATAATTGTGTATCTTACAACAAATTAAGAATTTCCTATCATATATTGAAGAAGATACATATATTTTTGCTACCAAATACACTAAAATAGAGAGAGAGGCGCGCAAGATGGGGGAAAGAACTGGAAAGATAATCATGTATCCCACATACATGTGAACTTGTTCTAAGTAATTAACACTAAACTAGTGACATTTGTATAAGTTTTTCATTATTAATTCTTTTTTCATTAGTTTATCAACTCAATCCATTTCGGTCAATCAAAATTGAGGTTTATATCTAGTTTACTTCAAGGGAATTTTTTTAAAATGTGATTATTCTAGTATTTATGTCACGACCCAAACCGAGCCGCGA
Organism: Solanum lycopersicoides; assembly: GCA_022817965.1. Taxonomy (NCBI): domain Eukaryota; kingdom Viridiplantae; phylum Streptophyta; class Magnoliopsida; order Solanales; family Solanaceae; genus Solanum; species Solanum lycopersicoides. The sequence goes on along the minus strand of CM040626.1, from coordinate 99,379,408 downwards.
CTGGCACTCACACTTAACCTACTATGTGAGCGAACCAACCAATCTAAACCCAAACATATTGAACAACATACAATGCGGAAGACTTAAACTCATTATCCCCAAAATCTTGAAGTCATCATCACAAGAACATCTATGATCAAATTACTAAACTAAGAGTATTCTAAGAATGCTAAAATAAAACAAAAGCTAGTCCATGCCGGAACATCAAGGCATCAAGACATGAAGAAGAAGATCCAGTCCAAGCTAGAGGCATTAGCTCACCCTGAAATCCGATGTATTGAAGACTGGCTAGAATTACGGTGGTGTTGAAGACGACGGTACGTTTGCTGCACTCCACAAATAACAAAGAAAGAAACAAACAAGTAGGGGTCAGTACAAAACACGGGTACTGAGTAAGTATCATCGGCCAACTCAAAATAGAAAACAGTATATATCAGATAATATCATAAAAACCAACTACAATACTCCACATGTAGCAACAACAAGTTCTATAATCATTAATAAGTACCACCAAGTTCATCCATGAGGACTCAAGCCTCAATACCATACTCATTTGGGAATTAGGTTCATTATATTGAGTATATTAACATTTTTCAAGATTCATTATCTTTCTTCCTCTTGTGTCGGCACGTGACACTCCGATCCCCTACTACTATGTGTCGGTACGTGACACTCTGATCCCCTAATTCTATGTGTCGGAACGTGACACTCCGATCCCCTAATTCTACGTGTCGGTTCGTGACACCCGATCCCTTAATTCTATGTGTCGGAACGTGACACTCCGATCCCCTAATTCTACGTGTCGGTTCGTGACACCCGATCCCTTAATTCTATGTGTCGGAACGTGACACTCCGATCCACTAACATCATTCTATCATTTCATCAAGCCTTTTCTTATACCAAGGCATCATCAATCTCATTAACAAAGTAGATTAGGGTTTCTTTCAAGATTTGGGATTCAATAGCTTCATCATGCTTATTTTATCACAATCATATAATCATATTCATGCAAGCATACAATTAAGCATATAGAAGGATTTTACAATACTACCAATACATATCATTCGCTATTAAGAGTTTACTACGAATATCATAGAAACAACCATAACCTACCTCCACTGAAGATGTCGTGATCAAGCAAGCAATTCCTCAAAATCTTTGCTATCCTCTTCGTTTCCCTCTTCTCTCGTTCGATCCTCTCTCTCTTCTTTGTTCTTTTTCTTTTCTTTATTCAATCCCTCTTTCTTTTACCCTAATTAACATATAATTAAGTGTAAACGATGACAATAATAACCCACTAATTAACTCAAGGTTACCTCTTTTATCCCCCAAGAATTTGAGTTATTAATATAAACCCACGAATTTTATAATTATAGCAGGAATAGTCCAAAACGCCCCTTTAAAACTTAAACAGAAATCCGACCCAGACTTGGATTACGCAACCTGTGACGGCCCGTCGTGCCTGCGACGGTCCGTCATGCAGGTTCGTCAGAGACTCAATTTCCTTAAAGAGTCTGTGACGGCCCGTCGTACCTACGACAGTCCGTCCTGCACTTCCGTCACGACGTTCAGAGAATCGTTCCCTGTACCAACTGTTCAAGAGTTGAAGTGTTTTGAAACGGGGACTCACGACAGTTCGTCTTAACTGTGACGATCCGTCCTGCAGGTCCGTCACAGAGTTCAGAGAGTCGATTTCAGCACTCACATTTCAGAATTCCCAAGTGTTTTGGAACGAGACACCCTCGACGGTCCGTCGTGTCCATGACGGTCCGTCGTGGTGTCCGTCGTCTCAGCCAGTTTTTCCAGAAATAAAATCTGATGCTCAAAACGACTAAACACGTCGTTACAATTTAATAGGGTATAGTGTCAACACTTTCAATATTTAGTGATAATGTCAAAATTTTACCTTATTATGTATTTTAATTATATTTTAATTATTTTATTTAATTAAAAAGAATACATAATTTATATAACAAACTGGAGCTATTTAAGGGAGAGAAAAATTGTAAAAAGTAACAGATGCTTAAAATTCTTAGATATAATAAATATAATATACAATTCCAAGTCTATAGATACAAAAATACAATATACCTATGAAACATAAAAATACATACTGACTAAAACAACATCAAAATTCAATATATACTTCCAAATTTATGAATACAAAAAATATTAAAACTATGAAATACAAAAATAAATACTAACTGTGGTACATTAACATAACTATCACAAAAAAATAAAATAGAATACAAAATGAATTTATGGATATATACTGACAGAATACAGAATACAATATACAATTCCAAATCTATGGATACAAAAATACAATAAAACTATGAAATACAAAAATATATACTGACTAAAACATCAACAAAATTCAATATACACTTCCAAATCTATGAATAAAAAAAATATTAAAACTATAAAATACAAAAATAAATAATAACTACAACATAATGAAAATTCCATATACACTTACCAATCTATTCGATAATAGTAAATACACAATCAAACTTATAAAATGTGTTACATTGACAAAACTTACACACACAAAAAAACAGAACACAAAATACAATAAACATATTAAATACAAAATTACATGCTAACTATAACAGTGAATACAAAAAACATTAAAACTATGAAAATACAAAAATAAATAATAACTATAACAAATGTAACATTACGAAATCATTGTTTTTGCACAGGATAATTTGAACATGTCTTTCTATTGTGTCCAACTTGACGGCATCTACTGCAAGTCATTTTTGTCCTTTTGAATTTCACGTCAGCAAATCCCTTTCATCTTTCAAGTTTTGGTCTACCCGCTGTACAAAATTAATACAAAACATATATTCTAATTTCATTAGAAACATATACTGTAATTTGAAAAAAAATAAATGGACTTGCATACACAAATGATACACGTTTCGTATAATCTTCATACACTATTTAAAAAAAAATTCAGACTTCAACTTTACACAAATTTATAATCAGTTCATATAATTCATACACACTTCATACACAGTTAATATATCATTCACTGTCCTATAGAATACTCCAATTAAACAAACACAATACATTTTCAATACAAAATTAATATAAAAACATATATTATAATTTAAATAGAAACATATATTGTACGCCAAAATTTATCAGGTTACTAAAAAAAAGAAGTGAAATATGCAGCTATGAAAATATTCTTGAATTTTTAGAATAAATGACTTATACGTTGAAAGCAATCTGAAAATAATCGTGAAATTTTGGAAAGAAGACTACTTGTAACGTTGATCCAAATATGTTTGAAAATGACAATTTGAAAGTATTCTAAAAATACGAAAATATTTGTTATTATCTGGTTGAGTTTTTTAAGGAATTAATTCAAAAAAATAATATTATTTTAACTAACTAGAGATATTTAAGGCAATGATGATAATTTGAAAATGTTTAATATCCCTAAAAACGTGCTAATCATAAACAAACACAATACATTTTTAATACAAAATTAATACAAAAACATATATTATAATTTAAATAGAAACATATATTGTACGCCAAAATTTATCAGGTTACTAAAAAATAAGAAGTGAAATATGCAGCTATGAAAATATTCTTGATTTTTAGAAAAAAATGACTTATACGTTGAAAGCAATCTGAAAATAATAATAAAATTTTGGAATGAATAATAATTATAACGTTGATCAAAATTTGATTGAAAATGCAAATCTGAAAATATTATGTGTTATTATCTGGTTGACAACGTTATTTAAGAAATTAATTCAAAAAAATATTATTTTAACTAACTAGAGATATTTAAAGCAATGATGATAATTTGAAAATGTTTAATATCCATAAAAACGTGTTAATCATATATTTAACTTTAATTAAACTAACTAAAAAGTGTACCTATTCATATTCACAAATGTGTCTACATGCATTAAATGTAGCAATTAATAAAGAAACAAAAGTTCCATGATTAATGTTGTCAGTGTGTTAATTATTAACATTAATTATCCATTATTACTTTATCCCCTTAATTTTTAATTAATTGTTTCTTTTTAATAAATTATAATTAATAATATAATTATTAATAAAATGTTATAGAGTGAGATATTAAATGCTACACAATGAAATTGAAAATCTAATGTCATAACTTGATAATATTACTATATAAAATGCTATATACAAAATTTACACTTAATAGTTTAACTTGTTGACTAACTATTTTCACTCTCGGCATAAGTTCTTTAGCAATTAAGTTATGCAATACGAGATATATTGTTACGCATTTAACAACATAAGTATTTGTGAATTCTAAAATTGAACTTTTATCTTCTTTCAACATAAGTTTTGTAAGAATTAAATTATATAATATGACATAACTTGTTGTGTCTTATACATACGTCATAACTTGTGATATATTATGATTTGAGAATATAGACTTATATGGAGTAAAAAATATTATTTGTTTTTTTTATGTCAGAGACATTTCCAGACACTTGTGAAAAAAAATAATCACAAGCTATCATATTTGGGAGCAAAAATTTAAAAACTATTCCAATATAGATGTTTACTTGTGAATGATCATTTTATTCTTAACTTTTTCAATTTCAATTCCACCCGTTTGACACCCTTATTACTTCTTGATATTGCTAGAGATTAAAGTAAGAATTACTACCATTTTCTTATTTTGTGACTCATTCAATTCAATAATTCTTAGTCATGAACCCTAATATTCAACAGTCAAAATTCTTGCAAGAGGGTCTTGTCTTACTAATAACACGTATTGCATGAGTTTAAATAGCACTCATATGTTCTCTTCATAACCATATTAATTACCATAATTTCTCTTAAACAAAACATATCTTTCATATACTATTCTCATTCCATCTAAACCAAAAATGAAATCTCCTTTGGCATGCAGCAATATAATACTAATGATACTTCTTGTAGTTCTAATTACCATCACATCAAATGAGGCTGCTCGAATTCTTAAAGATAACAATGAAAAAGAACAAGTAGATTTTTTGAAGGGAGGCAAATATCTTTTGTTACCATCTCTACAAAGGCGTCCTGTTGGCCCCCCAACTCCGAATCCAGGCACCAATGTTCCTAATCAAATAACAAGCCAAGTGACTCAAAGGAACTTTGTAGGTCGCAAAGAGTTTGTTCATCCTCCTTCTCCTTGTAACGAATACCCACAAACTAAAATTGCATTTGGCGTGGCTACGGATTGAAGATATATAAGTCCTTGGCTTATCTATTATATTAACAATCTAACGATACCTTAAATTAAACAAAGATATTACTAAACTTTTAAATGTGTGTTGATAATAATAATCTAGGAGATATAATTGGTTCATTCTTTTAGGGAAAGATTAATTTGTATGAAAAAATTATTTTTATTTGTTCCCTTTGTAATCTTGTGTTTTTGCTCATATCTGGCATAACATGTTGGAAGAGTTGGGCTAGGTTGACTTGGGGATACAAGTATTTTGATTCTACTTTTTTTTTTTTTTTGTAATTATGTAGTCTTCAAGGTTGAAATTTATGTCAAAATTGATTTCAAGGAATTGCTAGCAAACGTATTTGACACGAATATATATGTCAAAGCACAATCTTTCCATATCTGCTTTCCGGGTGTATATATCTTGTGATAAAATTAGCCCATAAAATCATAATTTACTTATCTCGTTTAAGTTTAGGCTGACCATTGATGGGAAAACTATTTTATTAAACATACATTCATACCATATTCAAATAATTGCGTATCTTACAACAAATTAAGAATTTCCTATCATATATTGAAGAAGATACATATATTTTTGCTACCAAATACACTAAAATAGAGAGAGAGGCGAGCAAGATGGGGGAAAGAACTGGAAAGATAATCATGTTCCCACATACATGTGAACTGGTTCTAAGTAATTAACACTAAACTAGTGACATTTGTATAAGTGTTTCATTATTAATTCTTTTTTCATTAGTTTATCAACTCAATCCATTTCGGTCAATCAAAATTGAGGTTTATATCTAGTTTACTTCAAGGGAAATTTTTTAAAATGTGATTATTTTAGTATTTAATAGGGTATAGTGTCAACACTTTCAATATTTAGTGATAATGTCAAAATTTTACCTTATTATGTATTTTAATTATATTTTAATTATTTATTTAATTAAAAAGAATACATAATTTATATAACAAACTGGAGCTATTTAAGGGAGAGAAAAATTGTAAAAAGTAACAGATGCTTAAAATTCTTAGATATAATAAATATAATATACAATTCCAAGTCTATAGATACAAAAATACAATATACCTATGAAATATAAAAATACATACTGACTAAAACAGCATCAAAATTCAATATACACTTCCAAATCTATGAATAAAAAAACATTAAAACTATAAAATACAAAAATAAATAATAACTACAACATAATGAAAATTCCATATACACTTACCAATCTATTCGATAATAGCAAATACACAATCAAACTTATAAAATGTGTTACACTGACAAAACTTACACACACAAAAAAACAGAACAAAAATACAATAACTATTAAATACAAAAATACATGCAACTATAACAGTGAATACAAAAACATTAAACTATGAAATACAAAAATAAATAATAACTATAACAAATGTAACATTACGAAATCATTATTTTGCACAGGATAATTTGAACATGTCTTTCTATTGTGTCCAACTTGACGAATCTACTGCAAGTCATTTTTGTCCTTTGAATTTCACGTCAGCAAATCCCCTTCCATCTTTCAAGTTTTGGTCTACCCGCTGTACAAAATTAATACAAACATATATTTAATTTCATTAGAAACATATACTGTAATTTGAAAAAAATAAATGGACCTGGCATACACAAATGATACACGTTTCGTATAATCTTCATACACTATTAAAAAAATTCAGACTTCACTTTACACAAATTTATAATCAGTTCATATAATTCATACACACTTCATACACAGTTAATTATCATTCACTGTCCTATAGAATACTCCAATTAAACAAACACAATACATTTCAATACAAATTAATATAAAAACATATATTATAATTTAAATGAAACATATATTGTACGCCAAAATTTATCAGGTTACTAAAAAAAAAAGTGAAATATGCAGCTATGAAAATATTCTTGAATTTTTAGAATAAATGACTTATACTTGAAAGCAATCTGAAAATAATCGTGAAATTTTGGAAAGAAGACTATTGTAACGTTGATCCAAATATGTTTGAAAATGACAATTTGAAAGTATTCTAAAAATTCGAAAATATTTGTTATTATCTGGTTGAGTTTTTTA